>CM034310.1:28673137-29273137 GCA_019925795.1 Dendrobium chrysotoxum
TAGGATAGTAGAGAGAAAAAAATTAGGGCAAGTTGAACTCATTAATCACATGGGAAGAGTTCATTAGCACTTTAAAAGATTGGTTTCTGCCCCCATCAACACGATAGCATATACAAGAAGCTTTCATGTGGTTAGAACAATGGAACTGGACAATGATGCTATACAAAGTTGGGTTTATCGCATTGGCCAGGTATGCACCTCAACTAGTTAACATTATTAAGGGGAAATGCTATAGGTTCTGAGGGAATTGAAAGATGAACTGAGACACTCACTATACCACTAAAGATTCGAAAGTTTTTAGAATTGGTTGAGAGAACAAGATTAGTAGAAAATTATTTAGCTATTACCTAATTCAGATAAGATATGAGTAGGAACTAGGAAGAGAGAAAATGAAGAAGTGATAAGAGGCTAAAGTAGTGAGAAGAGAAGCAAGTTTGTTGATTTTAGAAGAAAACCCATTCTACCAGCTAAAGTGTACCAGAATGCCCTCGATGTGATAGGAGGCATACAGGACAATGTTATATGATTACAGGATAATATTTTAGATATGGTTAGTGCATACACAGGATGATGGATTACCCATAGAGAAGGTATGGGATAGATTAGAATATAGGATTGATTAATCTGGATGGATATATGGATAGAGAATTACAGGATCTAGAATATTTAGTCAAAATTTTATAAGTGGGAAAGATAGAAGGAATGTGAGGGGGAGTTAGAGGCAACCCACACCATCAGTGATGATAGCACCACTGGTAGAACCCAGGGTATATAGCTTGAGTCAGCAGAATGTGAAAGATGCACTTAAGAGGTATACTAGTGGCTTTTTATCCTTATATCAATTTTGCCACTCTTATTAGTGGTATCATATGCCTGCATCAATCATCTTCTAGATCATGTTCGTATCATGTTATATCATATCACTTATATAATTTATCGTGTATGCTCATGTCATATGCATATATAAGCAAGGTAGGACATTTGGCTATCTTTGGTGTTTTTCTTATAGCAAGTCCTACAGGACAACCCTATAGGAATTAATCTCAATCAAATTGGTCATATTACTAGGAATCAATCTCATATCATATGTCACAAGTCAAGTGGCTTTCATGTAAGAAGTTGTCACTTTTTGCTCGTCAGTGTATCATGTCATATTAGTCAGTCCCCTTATACCTCCCTTTTCATATGTTTTAGGATTACATCATAAACTTTATTTAAATGAAAGTTGAACTATTACATCGCATGCCTCCAATGGCCTCTTTATAGATTCACCCAATAATAAGAGTCAATATTTATTGAACTCCTTTTTGAATTGGTCACTTGCACGATCTTATTACATATTTTGTACGTCAATTCATCTCTTATGCACATATTCATCCTATGAGTAAAATTTTTTGATCGAGGTCTTGTCTTGTAAAATGGATTGCACCGTTGCATTTGGCACATCGTGAAGGATTAAATGAGTCTATTCGCACTTGAATATCAGACACCGTTTGACGTGTGTCAATGAGAAAGAATGTTTAAAGACTTTTTTTTAATAAATCTAATAATTAAAATAAATTTAAAATTATATAAAAAATCTAAAAATGAATTATCATTAATAACAAAATATAATTTTTTATAAATAAAATCCTTATATATATGCATTTTATAAGAATAAATTCTAAACATTAATAATAATAAAAATAATAATAAATAACAAATTAACCCAAGTAAATTTGACTCAAGCCGATTTAAATCAAATATCATTTAATTTAAACTAAATTAGATTGAGTTAGATTGAATCAATTCGACTTAAATTCATTTAAAATAATTCTATATTAAGTTCAAACTCATTTCAACTTGACTTAATAAACCTATTTTTTCCTTTATTTTTGAGTTAGAATTTGGTACAACAATGTTAGCTACAGTTTTAAGCATAAGTAGTTGGGAGTTGCAAAAAAACTCTGCTAGGGTTTTCTTGTAAACCTTAGGTGTTGGGGCATGCTTCTTCCTCCCGATGGGAGGTTTTCTTTCCTAATCTTTTCTATTATTGTTCTTTTTTTTTCTTTATGGATCTTACTGGTTGATTTTTCTCCGCTTAAGTCTGCTTCTTATTCGGGTTCCTCATCTGGAATGGTTTCCTCTAGTTCAAAAGATTGGAAGGGGCTTTTGACTTCTCGTTAATCTACGCCCAAAGATTTTTTTATTTCTTTTATTCCTCCCACAGATAATATAGCCCACTTTTCTAAAGAAGATGTTTCGGCTGCCTCTAAAGAATGGGGGTTGACGTTGGTTTGCTATTCTTTAGGTAAGAGACCTCATTATGAGGCTTTGCGATCTGTTATACTGAAATCTTAGAAGTTGAAAGGTACACTTACATTGCTTTCATTAAGTGAGGGCTTCTTCTTATTAAAATTATCTTGCCTTGAAGGCTTTGATTTGGTTTGGACAGGGGGACCATGGGTTTCCTTTGGCAAACCTTTTATTATTAAAAAATGGTCGCAGTTATTTCATCCTAAACATGATAAATTTATTTTGATTCCTCTATGGATCAAAATTTTAGACCTTCTGTTGGTCCATTGGACGCCTAAGGGATTATCAAAGATTGGTAGCCTGGTAGGTGTCCCTATTGCGATTGATCCCTTAACAAATGAGCAATCTAGTATTACTTTTGCTCATATTTGTGTTCTGGTGAATAAAAACTCACCTCTACCTGATGAAATTAATGCTTTTGTGGTTGGGAATATTGTTTCATTGAAGGTTGTTTATGATTGGAAGCCCGAGAATTGTTTGGGTTGTGGTTACATCGTTCATCCTTCTTCATTATGTTCTAATAATCCTCAACCTTTGACTACTATTCAATCTACTGGCATCTTAAAAGATCCTATAGGGGTAGAAGTAGAAGTTAAAAGGTTTGGAGGGCTACTTCTCATCCTTCCCATTCTTCTCGTCCTATTATTTCTAATTTAGATCCTAATTATTTGTCTTCTGAATCTAAAAAAATTGAGGGTTTAAGATGACCTTACATATTCTCTAGTAATTAAGCATTTGGATGTTTTTTTTCTTTGGGCATGAAAGTTGCTATTCCTAATTTGAATTCTCCTATAGAAGAATTACCAAAGGATCACATTGATGAGTCGATTATTTCTAACATTATTTCTTCTCCAAGAAAATCTTTGTTAGAAATATAAACACATGTTAAAAATAAATTTTAGAATTTATAGAATATGGATCTAACTTCTTCTGAGCAGTAGAAGGATAAATCTTTAAATATATTGATTAAAAAATAAGATGCTACGTCCTCAGGTAAAGTGGTTGAGCAGCCTGTTACTCAGCTGCCTTTGGTGTCAGGTAAAGCTACTAGATCCAAGAATGCCATGAAGGCAGCTTATTCTTCTTTTAAGTCTTAATTTATTTTTTCAAATATTATTTCTTGGAATGTTAGAGGTTTTGATAGTTTTGAAAAAGTCGATGCTTGCAAAGATCTTGTTAATGGCTTTAATGTGGATTTTTTATGTATTTTGGAAGCAAAGGTGAATTCTAATTTAGTAGAGGATCCTTGGTTTGCTACAAGGTATAGGATCTTTTAGCAGGAAACTTGTTATGATAATTTTAGTTCTTTTAACTATGGGAGGATTTGGTTGAAATAAAGCTCTTCTTATTTCTCTTTTAGTAAAAAATTTTCTTCTAGTCAATTGATTCATGGTTATTTAAAGGTTGGAACTGCTCCTCCCTTTCTCATAACTATGATTTTTGCTTTAAATTTTGTTATTGAAAGATCCATTTTATGGAATGATATTCTTAGTTTGGCTGCTAACATTTCTTCTCCTTGGATTTTATTGGGAGATCTTAATTGTTGTTGATTTTCCTCTAAAAAACTAGGGGAAAATGATATTAATAATGGTGAGCTTTTGAAGTTTAATAATCTTATTTCTAATATTGGTTTATATGATATTTCTTCTGTTAGGTATTTCTTTACTTGGTGTTATCAAAGAAGTGCTTATCCTATTCATATTAAGCTAGATGGCATTTTGGTAAATAATCTTTGGTTGGATTCTTTTCCTTCTTCTTTTTATGTGGTGGATAAACCTAAGTGCTATGAACTTTCTTCTCTTATTCTTTGCAATAATATGTTGGCTTTGTGTAGTTATAGATTTCTTTTTTAAGAATTTCTGGTGCAAGAAACTTGAGTTCTAGGATTTACTTATTAACATTTTTTCTACTGCATCTGTTGGTAGTCATATTAATGATTTGTATTATAGGTCGCATAAGCTTAAAGATTGTATCAAGAAACAAACTTGGGTTTCCTCTAAGTTTGTTTATGCTTATATTGAAAATCTTCAAAATTAGCAAGGTAATTTGTTGCTTCAAATATAAAGTAATCCTCTTGATAAGCAGCTTAATGAATCTTTAAAAGAGGTAAATAAGCTTCTTAATCACAATATGTCTTTATGGACTTCTTGGCTTATCTAGAGGTCTAAAGCTAAATGGCTCTCTTGTGGTGAAGATGATTTAGGTTTTCTATATTCTAGAATTCATTGCAGAAATAATAGGAATATGATTAAGGCTATTTCCTTTTTGAGGAAATGATCTCTAATCCTAAAATGATTTATGAGGCTTTTGTTTAGCATGTTATGAATTTTTTTAATTCTCCAAAACCTATTTTTGCTTCTTCAAATTCTATTCCTATAGGAAGGAATATTCCTGATGTCCTTATTCCTTCTCTCATCGCTCCTATTACTGTTGAAGAATTTAAGAAGGTAATTTTTTCTACTCCTTCGTTTGCTGCTCCTGATCCTAATGGTTTTACCTTTGAATTCCTTAAGAATACTTGGGAGATTGTGGGTTCATTTTTATGTAGAGCTATTTTGCATTATTTTTCTTCTGGCTTTGTAACTATAACTGCTAAAGCCTCTGCTATTGCTCTTATTCTAAAATTTCTCATGCTTCTTTGATTACTGATTTCAGGCTTATTTATTTATGTAATATTTTTTATAAAACTGTGGCAAATTTTTTTGCTAATATGATGCATATCATTATGCCTTTTATTATTCATCTTGGTCAGTTTGGTTTTATTAAAAAGAGAATTTCTACTGATAATATTTTACCGGCTTTTGAATTGTTAAAAGAGTTTAATAATAAGATAATGGATAAATATTTTTGTGTAAAACTTGAGATTCACAAGGCTTTTGACACCATGTCTAGAGAATTTTTGTTATATAGGATGGCTCAGAAGGGCTTTCTTGGTGTTTTTATTGCCTAAATTAAAGTGTGTATTGAGGATATCCTTTTCTCTATTATTCTAAATAGTAGTTTCAATGGGTTTTTTAATCTCTTCTTATGGTCTTCATCAAGAGTGTCCTCTTTCTCCTTATTTATTTTGCATTGTTATGGATATTTTATCTAATTTGTTAGATGATAAGTCCAAGGATTTGAATTTTGAAGGGATTAATATTGGTGAGTATTCTATTTCCCATCTTCTTTATGTTGATGATGTCCTTGTTTTTGAGAAAGCTTCTATTTTTAATACTAGAAGGCTTAAAGCTTAAGGATGTTATGGATTACCATGCTTGTAGTTCTAGTCTTTATGTTAATCATAGTAAAACCATCACTATTTTTTTCTAATAATTGTATTGTGGCTAAAAATATTAGTCAAATTTTGAATATTGTTATTTCTCAAAATTCTTTGAAATATTTGTGGTGGGCTATTTCTTGCAAAAGGTTGATTTCTTCAGATTTTCAACATGTTGTAAGTAAAATTATTGAGATCCTTGAGGGTTGGAAAACTAAGATCCTTTCTTTTGTATGGATAAGTAAATTTCTTAAGTTCGTTATTTGTAATATTGTCTCTTATTAGATAAGAGGACTTATTCTTCCTACGTTATGTTATAAGTGTATCTAGAAAGTGCGTTATAACTTTCTATTTTTTTGGTAATGCTATGGCTAGAAAAATTCATATTATTGGATGGAAAGATGTTTGTAGACCTAAGAATGTGGGATTTGATGCCATTGGGGAGCATACGGGCTCTGGCCATAACCATAATATAATGGTGCCATTTGGCGGCGACCACCTGGTTCAGAGGGCCCCGAGTCATAACCGTTTATCCTGCAGTGTCATTTGGCGGCGAAACTGCCGGTTAGAGGACTCGTACTACGTCCTTGCTGGCAGGAGATTGTTTGAGAATGGATACTAGTGATATTTTCGACCAGGCATTAGCTTTATGTGAGCTGAAGTAAATTTTAATTTGTCCACCTCGACAAACTGTTGCGAAGGGTGGATGGATTTGCTTTAAGTATTTTGATGATTGAATTTAAATTTTAAATATTTTTGGATTTTTGGAATGATTTGGATGGCATTTTGAAATATTTGGAATGGACCCCTCCGGTTGAAATATGCATTCAACATGGCCATCATCGGGGTGTGGGGTCATTCATATTTCTGGATTTTAAACCTTATCGACTCTGTCTAGTAATTGACAGAGGATCGGGTTTCGTAGGCTTTATGCCCTTGTTAGTGAATTCTCTTGATTATAGGCCTTGAAGGCCTAATATAAACGTATAAAATAAATATCCCGGTCTATCTCGCGACCGCATATTTATTTAATAGTTCGAGCAGTGTCAACTCTTATCTACCTAAATAGAAGGATCGGACTCGAACTTGAATTCACTTATTGACCCGCGCAGCATCCCTAGACGTCACGTGTGTACCAATAACACGCTCGTCGGGGCCAATGCGGGTGTTTGGGGGCATTTTATAATTGTTTATTGAACCTTGTCTACTCCTATCTGCTTATATAGGAGGATCGGGTTCGAATTTATTGACCCGCGCAGCATTCCTAGGCGTCACATGTGTACCAATAACACGCTCGCCGGGGCCCATGCGGGTTCAGATTATATTTTCCCCTTTTAGTGTACCTATGTGTATACAAATTAAAGTGCACACATGCGGGGTATTCTTGGAATATTTGTGCACGCCTTCTGTCCGCTTGCATGAAAGTTGCGAATCCGGTGGCGTAGCGCTGGGATTTCATTTGGGAATTTGTACGCCTTCTGTTTGCTTGCATGGATGTTGCAGATCCGGTGGCGTTTTGCAGCAGCTCGGGGATTGAACTATTTGCTGCCTTGTACAGGTAGACTGTCGTGCACTAGTTGCTTATTGCAGGGAGATTGTAGTGCACTAACTAGCCTCCTGCTCTATTTATTGATGTTTAGGTCTATTGGAGGTCCTTTGTATTTGCTCATAGATGACATTTGGCATATGTAAGGGAGCCTTCTACTATAACTCATAGGTATCTGCATTTGTTATATAGTCCTTTGGCATTTTGCTCCTGATGATCTTTAGTGTGTGTGATGGGTCTTCTATAATGATTCATAGATATTTGTGTTTGATGCATATCATTTGCTTCTGCTTGTAGGGAGCCGGTGTATTCACTTGAACGCCTCTAAATGTATCACCTCATCATTCTCACTGAATATTGAATCCCTCTTGTTATAACCAATACGTTGAAAGTGGGGACAAGCCTCCTGCATTACAACTGAACACTTGAAATTGATAGGTTCAACTGATGGACCGTCACATTTTACTCGCATGTCTTTTGGCATTGACATCGGTCGTAAGGAGACTTTTAGATTTATAGCATGTCCACTATTGTTATTCATGAAAACACCAGTGCAATTGTTGACCCTGATTTTCCCCCAGGCTTGGTCAAGGGAGTTGACCTGGCCAAATTGACCAAGTCAGGGCTCAAGACCCTCTCCCTTGTGTTCAATGGGTCAACTTGAGTCTGTTGAGCCCAGACCCAGGCCCTGGGTCAACCTGGTTGACCAGGTCAACCCAGGTTGACCCATTAGACCCATATGGGTCTAAATTAAGTCCAAATTAGATTCAAACCCAATCCAGGGCTCTCCAAGCCCTATTCTCTCATCCACTGGACTCAGTGGGTCAGGCTTGACCCATTGGGCCTAGGTCTTGGCCCTGGGTCAACCTGGTTGACCAGGTCAACCCAGGTTGACCCAATAGGCCCTAATAGATCTAAATCAAGTCTTGGTTAGTTCAAACCCAATCCTAACTCAACCCCTCACTTCCTTGGGTCTAATTGACTGGGTTGACCAAGTCAACCCATGACTTGGTCAACCCAAGTCTTAGTGGGTTGAATTTGACCCATTATGACCCATTAAGACCCATTTAATGCATTAAACCCTTTCCCAATGAGCTCCCTACTCAAACCCCGGCCAGGGACCTCTGTTTTCCCTCCTAAATTACCCTAGGATAGATCCTAGCCGTTGATCTTGAACCCTAGCCTTTAAATAGATGAATTAGGGCTCTTGGGAGGGGAATCTTGCTCTTACTCTAGACCTAGACGTTCCCAAACCCTGGGAGTTGGCACACGAGCTCCCTAGGTCTTCTCCTACCCTTCCCTACTCAAATCCACCGTAAAACACCCGCCGGCGGCTAGCTTTCCGGCGAACCGAGGCGAAATCCCTCCCAAGGCGTTTTCCGTTCGATCCAAGGCATATCAGAGCTCGACTTCAACTAGGAAAAGATACGTGGACAGTCAACAAGCTCAGAGAGCCCAAGATCTCCCGAATCCACCGAGTGGATTAGGTAAAAACCCTAACCCTAGTTAGAACACTTAGGGTTAATTAGCGTCGTCATTAGTACGTATTAGGTCAAACCAAGGATCCCACATGAATTCTCTTCATGTATGCATGCTAGGTTTCAAATTTCATCGAATTTGATTCACCCGATCGAGAGAACGGGGCGAAAAACGTTCCCTAGGGCTCGGTTTACGTAACGTTACGTTACGTAAGATCTGAACCGTTGATCACGCGATCAACGGTTCAGATCTAGCCGTTCCGCGGCGTTCGTTTGACCGCGAATCCGATCCCGCGGTCTCCGCCTCCGTCCGGCTCGATCAGGGCCGTTAATCCAAACCGCGGGCGATCCAGCGGCTCCGCTGCCTCGCTGACGTGGCTAAGTCGAAACCGCGTCCGCGGTTTCGATTCGGCAATGATTGCCCTCTGCGGCAATCATTGCCCGCGGTCACGGGAACCAATCCGAGGCCGCCGCGTGGCCACTCAGCCGCCGCCGCCGTGTTATCTCTCCAATCATTGCCCGGGACCGCGGAACCAGTCCCGGGCTGACACGTGGCCCACCGAGCCGCCGCCGCCGGTATTTTTGTTTATATATTATTTAATTTAAAATTTATATATATATATATATATATATATATTAATATATTTTAAATTTTTTTTTATTATTATTATTTAAATATTATTTAATATCATTATAATAACAGTTATATTATAATATTAATATAATATTACATTATTATAATTAATAATATGATTAATAGTATTATTATTATCCTAATAATAATAATATTATTATAATAGTTATATTATTATAATATTAACCTAATATTATTTAATATTATTATAATATTAATATTATAATTAACAATATCATTATTTTAATAATAATATTATTGTGATTATTATTATTATTATTATTATTATTATATTATTATTTTAGTTATTTTAATTATGATTATTATCATTATTATTATTATCATTACTTTAAGTTATTTTAATTATTATTATTATTATTATTATTATTTTAATCTTTTATTATTATTATTATTATTTGCTATCATCATTATTATTACTATTTTAATTACTTTAATTATGTTTATTATTATTATTATTATTGTTATATATTATTATTATTATTACTTTTTTTTAATCATTTTAATTATCCTAATTATTTTTTATTACTATTACCATTATTATATTAATAAATTATTATTATTAATATTATTATAATATTAATATTATGATTAATAATAGTATTATTATTTTAATAATATTATTATTATATTAATATTTATATTATTATAATATTAATATTTATTATTATTATTAATATTATTATAATATTAATATTATGATTAATAATAGTATTATTATTTCAATAATATTATTATTATATTAATATTTATATTATTATAATATTAATATTTATTATTATTATTAATATTATTATAATATTAATATTATGATTAATAATAGTATTATTATTTCAATAATATTATTATTATATTAATATTTATATTATTATAATATTAATATTTATTATTATTATTAATATTATTATAATATCAATATTATGATTAATAATAACATTATTATTTCAATAATATTATTATTATGTTAATATTTATATTATTATGATATTAATGTTTATTATTATTATTAATATTACTATAATATTAATATTATGATTAATAATAATATTATTATTTTAATAATATTATTATTATATTAATATTTATATTATTATAATATTAATATTTATTATCATTATTAATATTGTTATAAAATCAATATCATGATTGATAATAATATTATTATTTTAATAATATTATTATTATATTAATATTTATATTATTATAATATTAACATTCATTATTATTATTAATGTTATTTTAATATCAATATCATTAATAATAATATTATTATTATTCTAATAATATCATTACTACATTAAATATTCATGTTGTTATAATGTTAAGAGTTCATTATTATTATTAACATTATTTTAACATTATTAAATTAATAATATTATTATTTTAATAATATTGTTATATTGTTAATACTTTGAAACTATCTTGACCATTATTTATTTTTATGCTTTAAAGTTATTTTATTGTTATTTAAATTTATTTTAAAATTCAGATATTATATCTGATTTATTTTAAAATAATTAATTATTTTCAAATATTAATCATTTTAAATTATTTCAAAATTACCTTTAAACCTATTAAACTTCAAAAATTCATAACTTTCTCGTTTTAAACCGGATTTTGACGCACAATACCTCGTTCTTTTCAGAAAAATGTGAATTTTAATTTAAAATTATTCCCTGTATGTGATTCTGTCATTTCTGGATGTTTTCTGTATTCCTATGTTATTTAATTATTTAAATATTATTTAATTAATATAAATAATTATTTTAATAATAAAAATTATTTTAAAACCCCCTCGGTGGCTGGTAGACCTCCCATGCTTATGAATTGAAGTATTTTCAATTATCTTATTTTTAAACTTACATTATTATTATTTATAATATTTATGTATTTTAAAGATAATTTTAAAATTACATATTATTTAAATCCCCCAATTTTGGGAAGTCTACCCCTTATGAAACTTTAAACCTAGGACCTGTATGTGAACAGAATTCATGTGGGAGAAGGATTAGTGAATGATTGTGTCCCAATCATTCACTAATCACTTCATTAGGTTCCTTTACTTAGTGTTTTCGTAGTCCTTGCATGTGTAGGTTGCACAAGCACGTAGCCTAGGCTCTCCTAGATCTAAGGACATGGCTTGGTGTGTTTATATTTGCTGCATTTACCCTCTGTATTATGCCTAAGGGTTAGTTACTTCATTTCACTCCTATATAACGTAGTGACACCCTAAGGACAACAATTAAGGACCCGTCTAGCAAACTTAGAAAAATTCCAGGAATTAGGGTAGGACCCTGAATGACTTGAAATTTGAAACACTTAAACATAGTGACATCTGGAACCCTCTAGAATTTTCTAGGAATTTTCTGGACTCTTTAAAACACTTAATTAGCAAACCCTAACTCACCCGTTAATTAAGCCTTAGAAACTTCAGTAAAATCTAATAAATCCATTTTAAATCAGAAAAATACCCATAATACCTCAAACTCTCCAGAATTCAGTCCCCAACCTTAGATAATTAGGGCCCCTTAATTGGACCTTAATCTGGACTTTAATTCAACCTTAATCAAAAATCACCTTTTTGCCTTAATTAAATCATTAAAAATTATTAAAAATCCCAAATTTTCCCCAAACACTTGGGAACACCTTCTTAGGTCATTTCTGATCTTTGGGGGTGATTCCAATCAGTTTGGAGCTGATTTGGGCCAAAACCCCCAAAATACCCCTAATTAGGCAATTTCGATAATTCCTTTAATTGCCCCAACTTCTAAAAATCATAACTAATTATAGAAAATTCCAAAATGGGCAAACTAAAAGGCATTCAACTCACATTAAGGTCTAGTATTTGTTAAAAAATATTAGGTGTCCAGAAATCAACTTAAATCAAAAAGTCAACAATCCGGTCAAACTTAGTTCAAAAACAAGACCAAAACTTCAGAAATTCATAACTTTGGATAGAAGAATCCAAATCGGGCATACTAACTGTCTAACTGATCAGGTTAAGGCCTAATATTTTATAAAAATATTAGCTGGTCATAAATACCCTTTAATCAAAAAGTCAATTTTGGACCCCCCTTTTACTTAGTGTATAGAGGGACCCCGAGACCCCTAAAACTCATTAATGCAATTTAAACTTTAAACATTATTACCCTAAGAAATAAAATTGATCCACACATTAAATCAACTAAGATAAATCTCAATTCACTAATATTTGGACTTTAAATAAAACTTCCCTTTTTAGACCTACAACCAACCTGGACAGTAGGCAATTGTAATTAACTACCTAGCTTAGGATCTACCTCAGCCACACAGGCTCTTACACACACTGTAGAATTGTTTGCTAGGGCACCACTTCTAGACTTAGGCTAGGCCGGTGTTTACTTTTCTGCTGCGTGCCAAGCTTTTCCGGATTTCGTTGCATGTTGTGATTGAACTATTGATGTGTTTGCTTACTTTCATTGTACCCTGGGATTTGATGTGATTGCACGATAGACTACCCATAGGTTAGGATCGAGGTTGATACTAACGATGTCTTCTGCAGGTGGCCATGCTCATGCAGCGCTAAATAAAAGGGGGGCAATAATCATGATTTAAATACTAATGTCATTTTATGCAGGTGCTTCAGAAATTGCTCAGCCCCCCTAAATAAATGAGGGCTAATTGAAAATCATTATAAATTGCTACAGGTGCTCCAGAGCTTGCTTAGCCCTCAAAATAATTAAGAGCATGGCCAAGTGTGGCTGTGATGAGCATTTCATTTTCTTATAACTGCTTGTGATATATTAAACTGCTTGGGATGACTTTTATTAGGATAACCTTGCAGGGGAGTCTAGATTTACTGCTTTTCATTAATGTAAATCACTTGTAATCTGGTATAGAGTTGTGAAAGTTTATTTTGAGTGGGGATACAAGAATCCAAAGGTTGGATGCCCAAAGAGAAAAGGACACCCAATATGAGGATAGTCATTTTCTATTTGGGAATCCAAATTTGGATTATTCTACTACCCGAGGAGTCCAAGGAGGCTGAGGTCCAAGGAGCCCCCAAGGAAGCTGAGATCCAAAGATTCCTACAAAACTAAGATCCGAGGAGTCCAAGGAACAGGAGATCAAGAAGATGAAGACCAAGTGTATCCCACTCAAAATAACTTGCGTCAGTCTTAGGATTAGAAATCCGGGTTGTTGGCAGTGGTGCCCGGCCACTTTAATTTTCTGCAGACCCTGGGTTGTAATTAAGGGCAGTTGGCCTATGGACATTTATTAATTTGTTTGGATAATTTTGATGTGTTTTATGATTGTGTGCCTCTAGGATTGTTTGCTTTTCTTAGTTTCTTGGCGTTTTGCATGTCGCTTTTGTTTTAGCCTGGATTTCGTTAGGCTCTTTAAGGACTAAAACTTTTTCTACTCCCAACTAACATTCAAATTTTAAGATTTAAATAATTTAGAAACTTAACGACCTAGGGAATTGCCGGAATCGTCCGGGGTAGCATGCATATCGTTGCATTTCTCTCTTTCCTTCTATAAGACACTTCCCCGCCCGTGGGTAGAGTCCGGATAATCTGACCTATGAGGATGAGGTGCCGGACCTGGGGAAGCCCAGTCTAATTCCAAAAATTATTTTTATAAGCCTTTTTAAAGTTCTATGCATACCTGATTCGGATACTCTAACTAGCATGCATTGCATTAGAAACTAACTAAATTAAAATTTTAATTGCATTAGTCTTAGGAGCATACACCCTACATAAGTCCAGGGCCAACTAGGAAATCCTCTAGATGTCGGCCCTATCTCCGAGAACTATAACCCACCTACCCATCCTTCATAAATGACTGGACAGCATGGTTTTAAAGCGATTAGGTGGTTAGCTGGCTCCCCCTTCCAGGCCGGGGTAAGTCCAGGTTTTACATTGCATTAGTTAGGACACGGGTGTTAGTGTTGCGTAGAACACTAAACCCACCATAGATTCAGGATTCAAGGCTACTATTGTTCCGTAGTACGCCTCATCAGTAGGTAGGTCTTCTGTCTTCCAGAGACCCTAAACCCTACATATCCGCGTCACACGGATGACGCCACCTCCATCCTTCCCTCCTGCATGTTTCGAGTGCATGATTTATTTATTTTTCTCCAGTTTCTTCTCACTACCTTAGTCCCTCCGGATGCTGATGTGAGCCGTGCATGTTGACTAAGCCTAATTGAACCTCTCTTTCCCTTTGAGTAGGACTTCCTAGTCTTCGCCCTATGTGCCAATCCCAATTTAGAAAGTATAATGTAGAATCCTTAATCGAGAGTATTCTCAGGCTCCGGCTTGAGATGTAATTAACCACGGGGGCTTGCGCCCGTGGGAAACCGCATCCCACTCTCAAATAAACCCCATTCGAGCTAATGTATCGGGTGGGGGAAACCCGTTGTGACGATCAGATCATATATATTATTACCCATCGGGGTGTGCTGGTGAGAGCCGCTATCCTCAATGGTTAATCGTATGCATGATCGAATCTGCCCTTCCATTGGCCAGATACTGTCTCCCCTCGCGGGGCGATGGTGTCTGTAGTTCCTTTCGGAGGTCCACAGGTTTCTGGCGACCACGGTGGGACAAGTTTCTCTCTCCATCTTTGGATTCTATATTATTCTTTCTTGTGTGTACTCCGGGATTGGTACTCCTTAGATTAGGTCCGTCCCACTCTTAGTTAGGGTCCTTCCTTAGTTAGGATCGTCCTTCTTTTTCTTAGTTAGGGTTCCCCCCCTAGCTAGGTTTCTTTCTTTCCGTTCTTCTTAGTTAGGGTTTCCCCCTAGCTAAGCTTCCTTTCCTTCTGACCTTCTAGATCATTCCGTTCCCTATCTATCATTCATCTTCTCGTTATTTCTTACTAATCATTTTAAGTCTCTTTTCTTCTTTTTGGCAGACAGTGCCATGGCTTCCTTCGTGCCTTCCGTTACTTTCAGTTTTGGTTCTGACGCGCGGGTGACACTTCCTGAGTCCCTGCTAGCCAGTCCTCCCGCTGGAGGAATCACTTTTGGTTCCTTCACTGGCTCGGCCTTCGTCACTCTTGGCGGGCCGACCCCTGCCGAGGCTACTGCCTACTCTCCTCCCCAGAGGAGGGCTCGCGCAGCCATGCGACCTTTTGGACGTCCAGTTGCTCGGCGGACAGCCCGGGCACCTGCTCGTCCTACTCCTGTTCGTGTGCAGCCGGCACACCCTGTGGTTAGGCAGCCAGTGCCTAGACCACTCCCTGTTCAGCCCACTCGTCCAGCGGTTAGGCGACCAGTGCCTATCGCACCTGTTGTTCAGGCTGCCCCGGCCCCTTAGCGCCGGCAGGCAGTAGTTACCCCTGTTGCTACTCCGGCAGAGGTAGCTCGTGTTCGGGTTCCCCCTCCCTCTTCCTCCAGAAAGAGGGGTGCCTAGACCGAGGCTCCTTCGCCTTCCTCCCGTCGGGTTTCAGCTTTCGCTCGACTGTCTCACCCAGAGACCCTCGTGCAGACCCCGACACTTCCCGTACTTCCCGTTCCCCCTGCCACTCAGGTGGTGGGTTCAGATGTTGCTTCGTCTTCCGCCTCCGGCCTTGGGAGAAGGGCCCGGAGGAATAGAAACCGTAGACTTCGGTTGGCTGCATCCGAGGCAGATAGACAGCGGATGGCAGATTCGTTGGCTCACCAGGAGCCAGTTCAGAGGAGAGTGGTCCCTAGGCAGCGGGCACCACGACCAGTTGCAGTTTCCCCTACCCCGGACGTTACAGTTGCCCCTGAGATAGCAGCGGTTCAGGGAGGACGCTTTTCCCCACTGACACACAGTGGTGATGAGGAGGACGTTGCTCGCATTGCGGCGGCCCCTCCTGTCGCTACTACTTTACCACGCGCTAGGGTCCCCAGGGATGATGCTGCTCGAACCCTCTCTCAGAGGATTCGGAGTATTATCCGCTTAGCGCGGGGTCGAGGCCCTGTCAGTCGAGAGAGGTTACTCCACCAGATTTCTCAGGCGTCCGTTCAGTTGCAGAGACAGACTGCTAGACAGAGGTACAGGTGGCAGAGAGGACAGCCACCCAGGCAGCCTGTTAGTTCAGTTCCGTTGGCGAGACCACAGACAGTTACTCCGGTTGTTGGACGACGCCCACGTCGTCATGGACAGAGGCAGCAGTTGGAGCCTCCCAGACCCCAGCTCCCTTCAGTTGTAGTAGCCCCGCAGCAGTCAGTTGCCCCTACTGGGTCCCGTCGCAGCAGATGGGTGTGGAGACGACGACAGGCAGAGTCCCCTGTCGATGCAGTACAGCCAGTTCAGGCAGTTGAGCAGTTAGAGGCAGTTGTTCCTTCCGGATCAGAGGCAGTTCCGATGGTCTGTGATGCAGCAACGGACGATGATGTTGCAGTTTCTCCTAGTGGTTCACCGGTTCGGGCAGAGCCAGCCCTTAGCCCTTACGAGACTTCTTCCCCTTTGAGTCCGTATGCAGAGGACTTCCATCAGACCCTATACGAGGATGAGGCACTTGAGGATGATTTACTCGAGGAGGAGTCAGATGGAGACATACCGGTACACAGAGTGTGTGTGGTTACTAGACGTGGCCACTCAGACGAGCAGATAGAGGCAGATGATGATGATGAGCAGGGAGAAGCTGAGGTAGGAGGATCTCCCCGGTCAGTTGAGACAGATGCCACAGTACTACAGTTACAGACTCAGATGGCAGAGATGGCCAGGGCCATGGCAGCGATGACAGCTCAGTTGACAGCTTTGGGGGCGATGCCCCAGATGACGGGCGTAGGCACTCCTGCTACGTCCAGGGACGAGCCAGCAGCACCACCTGTAGTAGCACCAGGTCCCGTGGGAGTAGACAGGGCCCAGAGAGCAGTTCCAGTGGCACCCACAGCAGTTGCTTTTACTACCCCAGTCCAGAGTCAGTCAGTTCAGTTGTCAGCCGGACAGATTCAGGATCTGATTGCCCAGAAGGTCGAGCAGGCCATTTCCTCCAGGAAGTCTGGAGAGGTAGTTAGCAGGGGGCGTCCTTACCCAGTAGAGTACGAGCACGAGCCCTACCCCCCTAGTTTTGTCCCTCCTAGGTTCAGAGTCTTTGATGGGTTTGGGAACCCGAGGCAGCACGTGGCCCAGTACCGAGCCATCTGTTGCAACATAGGAGGGAACGATGCACTGATGTTGAGACTCTTTGTCAGCAGTTTAGTTGGGGTGGCCTTTGCTTGGTACGCCGACCTCCCCAACGATTCAGTACGCACCTTTGCAGAGTTGGAGCAGTTGTTTGTTCAGAGGTTTGTCAGTGCAGAGCACCGAGTTACAGTTGGAGAGCTAGTTGTGACTAGACAGCGGCCCCGAGAGCCTCTCCCAGATTACATAGTCAGATGGAGGAACCTCAGCCTACAGTGTGAGCCCCAGTTACAGGAGCAGCATGCAGTAGAAATTTTATTGAAGAATATAGATGGTCCGATAGCACCTTATCTGAAGGGTTTCAGCATCAGAACCTTTCAGAAGTTGTTGACAAAGGTGATCAGTTTGCAGGACAGCATACCCGATGCAGTCCCTCCTAAGGTTGAGAGTCAACCTTCACGTAGACCTCAGCGGCAGGAGTCATCAGGAGCACCTCCACCTAGGAGAGGAGAGGTACACAGTACTTATGGGCCATCAGATAAGGGCAAGAAGCCCTTAGTCAGTTCAGCACCACCTCAGCAGTCTCACACACCGGGCCAGTCGGCAGTGCAGTCTAGACCCTCCCGTAGGACCCCAGAGAGTCAGCAGTACCTACGGGAGAAGCTTAGTAAGGAATATCCCTTTAAAAGGGAAAGTGTGATGAAGATCTTCAAGTTCCTTACTAAGAGAAACATCTTAACATTCCCGAACAACAATAGAGTGGAAGAGGAAGGGCAGACAGAACACCCACTCTATTGTCCATTTCACAGACATATCGGGCATGTTATAGAAGACTGCTATGTGTTCAAGGACAGAGTTGAGAAGCTCATGGCTAGTGGGCAGATCCACCTACAGGACAGCGACCTGGTTCAGCCCAAGGGCAAGACACCTCAGACAGTTCAGATGATCTCGGGCTCCAGTAGTTGTAGTGACAGCCAGAGTGGCAGACAGAGCAGTCGTAGCAGATCACCCAGAGGTTCTGAGGGGGAGTGGCAGTTAGCACTCTCTCGGAAGACGAGGCAGATGATCCGGCAGACAGTTCAGAGTTCAGAGGCAGTTGAGAGGAGGCCTACCCAGGCCAAATCGACAGTTGCCAGCCCAGTTTCTTCGCCAGCACCTTTTTCTTCTCCTGTTGTAGTGCCCACTGAGCACATTTCTTTTCCTATTTTATGTAATAAAAAGATGTATGAAAAGGAAAAGTTTGTTGTAACTTCTGAGGGGAAGACGGGACGCCTTCCAGCACTTACGCTGAAGGATTTCGTTCTCCCTTCAACTGATGATGAAATAATAGAAGAAGGTGATTCTGGCTACTTCTGGTGTTCTGCTCCTACTTTTATTTCTTCTAGCACTCGCTCTTTCAATATTCTACATGTTTCTTATGATGGTTCTGTATGTGATGAAGAGTCTGAGTGTGATGAGGAACCAGTCTTTATGATTCCGGAGGGTGGTTGTTACATGGATTCAGAAGATGAATCCGAGAACCCACTCCAGTCGCTTTCCTTGGAGCCAACACAGGCCGTCACCGCTGAACCAAGTGAATCTCCTGTCAAGGATGACTCGATACAGGAAGTTCACTTGCGTTCAGGGAAGGTTCTTCCACCTAGGATGGCTAAGAATACAAAAGAGAAAGATAAGAACATTGTTACCCAGCAGGACGATCCTATCCCTTCCTCCCAAGAGCAGTCTAAGGAGAAAGGGAAAGGCCCTCAGCTGGAGGTCGATTACAATGTGTTGGCCCATTTAAGGAAAATTCCCGCCCTTCTCAGTGTCTATGACGCTTTGATGATGTCTTCTGACTTGAGAGAGACCCTGGTAAAAGCACTACTCGAGCCAGAGTCCTATCAAGCCTTCTTTGCTTCCGAATCTGTTGGAGATGCATGCCTTTTGAGAGAGATGCCGTGCATTACCTTTTCAGATCGTGATCTCCTCTTGGGTACCTCTGATCACAATCGTCCTTTGTATGTCACCGCTGAAGTCAATGGTTATGAGTTGAACAGGGTCCTCATTGACCAAGGAGCTTCAGTAAACATTCTGAGTTATGAAACTTTGAAGAGCCTCTCCCTGGGTCATTTGAAGTTAACCTCCGATAAGATTATGTTGAAAGGCTTTAATGACCAAGGACAGCGTGCCCTAGGGTCTATCACCCTACCCCTGAAGTTTGGAAATTTCCTTACTGAGGCGAAGTTTCATGTGATCGAGGCAGATACTTCATACAGGGCTCTCTTAGGAAGGCCCTGGATTCATGAGTATGGAATGGTGCCCTCCACCCTGCACCAATGTATGAAGTATATGAGGAATGAAGTCGAGTACTCCATTCCCGGGGATACCCAACCCTTTTCCGTGCATGAGGTCTCTATTTACGATGATGCTGAGCATTACATACCTCGTAAGAAGAGTAAACCTCCTTCTGCCCAGTCACCAGTGACACCTGCCAGTACTGTACAGGGTCCTGTACAGCTACCTGTGCAAGGTCCGTCACAGGTTGGTATTGAGGCAGATACCTCCACTGCAGATCCTGTTAGATCTCCTTTCCAATTTGCAGTTGGGCACGATGTTCCCCCTAGTAGAGGAAGGGGAGAGCGAGGTAGAGGTAGAGGTAGAGGATCGACTCGCCCGCCGCGAAACTACGATACTCAAATCCCTCCTCCCTCATATCTTTATGCTTCTCCTTTGACTGTCGAGTCCGACTCCTCTGACGATGAGATGATCACTACCCCTCATCGCTCAGCTCCCTCACCAGCCCCGGACTTCACTGATTATAGTTCACTGCCTACCTTTTGTAGGTACCTGATACCCGATGGTGGTTTAGTTATTGACAGTGGTTCAGACGAGGAAGTAGACCCCCGACGTCAGACCACTAGTCAACAGTCCCTTTCCCGTCAGATACGTGGAATAAGAGTTGAGGAGTCTCACCAAAGATCTTTGGTTACCCCCTCCACCAGTGATGGTGGCGCACTACAAGTTAGAGGTCGCCCTCCGCCTCCTCTGTACGAAACCTTTGTGCCACCACGAGCTAGTGAGTGTGCCTCGTTATCCCATAGTGTAGGTGCCCCACTGGGTCCTGGGAGTCAGGGTTCAGCGGAGACCGCTATAGATAACAGGGTCACAACTGCCCCTCGTTATTTTTCCCCTTTCGTGGAAGACTGTGTAGAGCGGGGTGTAGTCATCTCGACTTGGTCAGATGAACAAGCTCTACGACAGGCTCGTGTTTGGCGGACTGATATGCCTCAAACTAAGCAAGGTTTAGGTTATGTCGAGCAGAGCTCACCTAACCATGCTAACATCCGAACGGTTTCCCACTCATACCCGGTTGTTTCTCTTACCGATAAAGAAGACCCGGGTGATGATGAGGATAGAGTACTCGATGCTCCTCAAGAGTTTGAAGATGGCATCACTTCTGCCATGGACGAATTGTGTGAGGTAAACTTAGGCACTGAATCAGATCCTAGACCTATTTTTCATAGTGTCTTGTTATCTGACTCAGAGGCTTAAGAATACATCGAGCTACTCTCAGAGTTTAAAGATTGCTTTGCCTGGAACTACACCGAGATGCCTGGTCTAAATCCAGATGTAGCAGTCCATAAACTAGCCATTAAGTCTGATGCAGTCCCTGTTAAACAAGCACCTCGTAGGATGAGGTTAGAAATAGAACAACAGGTGATCGCTGAGACTAAGAAGCTTATAGAGGCCGATTTCATTCGTGAAGAGAAGTACCCTACTTGGCTTGCCAACATTGTTCCAGTCCGGAAAAAGAACGGGCAGATTCGTGTCTGTATCGACTTTCGTGATTTAAACAAGGCATGTCCTAAGGATGATTTTCCTCTTCCTATCCCCGAGCTTATGGTGGATATAGCGTCGTCCCATAGCATTTTCTCCTTCATGGATGGTTCATCTGGTTACAATCAGATAAAGATGGACCCCGAAGAGGAAAAGTTTACTGCGTTTCGCACACCTATAGGTGTGTTCTGCTACAAGGTGATGCCCTTTGGCCTCAAGAATGCCGGGGCCACTTATCAACGTGCTATGACTGTTATCTTCGACGAGATGATACACGAGCAAGTTGAATGCTATGTGGATGATCTGGTAGTCAAAAGCAAGGTCCGTGGAGATCACCTTCGAGATCTACGAATCGTTTTTGAACGCCTACGCAAGTATGATTTGAAAATGAACCCTCTAAAATGCGCATTTGGAGTTAGTGCAGGAAAGTTCCTGGGGTTTATAGTTCGCTACCGTGGCATTGAGATTGATCCTTCCATGATCAAAGCCATAGTAGATCTAAAACCCCCTAAAAGTCTTACCCAGCTAAGGTCTTTTCAAGGAAAGTTAGCCTTCCTGCGGAGATTTATCTCCAATTTGTCCGGTAGGTGTCACCCCTTTGCTGCCCTAGCAAAGAAGGACGCCCGCTTTCACTGGGATGAGCGTTGTCAGGAGGCCTTTGAGAGTATAAAGCGCTACCTGATAAACCCCCCTGTTTTAGCTGCACCCATCCCAGGGAGGCCGTTGATTCTCTACACTACGGCCCTGGATGAGTCCTTGGGTGCATTATTGGCTCAAGAGAATGAGGAAGGCAAGGAGAATGCCTTGTACTACCTCAGTAGACGGTTGATACCCGCAGAGCTGAAGTACCCCGCGATGGAAAAGCAGTGTTTAGCTTTGATCTTCACGGTACAGAAGCTTAGGCATTATATGCTTTCACACAAGGTCAACCTAATCTCTCGAGTCAACCCCTTGCAGTATCTGATGACCCGTCCGACCCTCTCAGGTCGTCTGGCACGATGGTCTATGATCCTACTGCAGTTTGACATCACTTTCGTCCCGCAGCGGGCCGTCAAAGGACAGGCTCTAGCTGATTTTCTTGCTGCTCACCCGATCCCTGCAGACTCCCCACTCAATGATGAGCTGCCTGACGAGCTAATCATGAGTGTGGTGGAGCAGGAGTCCCCTACTTGGGAGTTTTACTTCGACGGTGCGTCGTCCGTTAGAGCCTTGAGCCCGAATGAAACTCCTATAGTTAGGGTAGGTCTGGGCCTCATTTTCGTATCCCCTGAAGGTCACACTCTGAGATATTCCTACAGTCTTTCAGAACCTCGTACTAATAATGAAGCTGAGTACGAAGCTCTGATTTTGGGACTAGAGTTGGCCATTCAGATGAATGTCATGCGGGTGAAAATCTTTGGAGACTCACAACTGATCATAAATCAAGTAGCGGGAGTCTACAAAGTGCTTAAACCTGAGCTCTTGCCTTATCACAGCAAGGCAATGGAGCTCTTGTGTTTGATTCCTGAAGTGACCTTAGCTAAAATCCCTAGATCTGCCAATGGCAAGGCAGATGCATTAGCTAAGTTAGCAAAGGAACTGGCTGACCCAACTGGCAACCCACTGTCTATCGTTGTCCAGTGCCGTCAAGCCCTGTGCCCCGCAGACCTGTCTTCTCCCGATCAGACCCTCACAGTGTTCTCAGTTGAGGAAGAATCAGACTGGAGAATACCCTTTATAGAGTATTTAAAGCATGGCAGGCTTCCAGATGATAGATCTCTTGCTGCCCAGATCAGAAAGAGAGCCCTATCATTCACTTATGTGAACGACACCTTGTATCGACGCTCTTTCGACCAAATGTGGTTGCGTTGCCTTAACAACGAGGAGGCTCGCAAGGTCATGGGCGAGATACATGAAGGTCTTTGCGGTGCCCATCAGTCCGGACCAAAAATGAAAGGCAGAATTAAACACCTCGGTTACTATTGGCCGACTATGATCCGTGATTGTATGGAGCACGCTAGAAAGTGCCACCAGTGCCAAATTCATGGCACGGTGATTCACCAACCCCCTAATCCGCTGCACCCTACTGTATCATCTTGGCCATTCGAGGGCTGGTGCACGGATGTAGTGGGTCCTATTGACCCTCCTTCCTCTAAGGGTCATAGGTTCATTTTAGCTGCCACTGATTACTTCTCTAAGTGGGCAGAGGCTGTGCCACTTAAGGAAGTTAAATCAGAAGATGTGATGCGTTTCTTTCGTGATCATATTGTCTATCGTTTTGGTGTCCCACGCCGTATCATTTCAGATAACGGCCCGTCGTTTAGAAGCACCAAAATTGCTAGATTTGCCCGCCGCCATAACATCAATTGGCGATACTCTTCAATTTACTATCCCAAGGCTAATGGCTTGGCGGAAGCATTCAATAAAACTCTCGCGCAATTAATAAGAAAAATCCTGGTTGCAAACAAACGAGAGTGGCACGATAGACTTCCCGAAGCACTATGGGCCTATAGGACTACATACCGTACTCCTACTCAGTCTACCCCATATGCTTTGGCTTTCGGGGTCGAGGCCGTCCTTCCACTTGAGGTCGAGCTCCCCTCGCTACGTGTGGCAGTCAGCCACAATCTTTCCCACGAAGATAACGCCCGACTACGGACAGAAGAGCTTGATGGTTTAGAAGAGCTTCGCCTACAAGCTTATCAGAACCTCAAACTATACCAGGCACGTATGGCTCGATCACATGATCGCCTTGTCCGACCCCGTGCTTTCCGGGTTGGCGAGTTGGTCCTTGTTTTACGCAGACCTATCATTTCGCGCCGTCGCCGAAGTGGTAAGTTCGAGCCTGTTTGGGAAGGCCCCTTTGCTGTAGAGCAAGTTTATGAAGGTGGTGCCTACCTACTCGTTGATGCCAATGGTGTTCACCCTATGCCTGTCATCAACGGGCAGTACTTGAAAAAGTACTATGCCTGAGTTCACTCTTCGAGAGGGAGGGGGTCTCCCTACCGCCTGCAAATACTCCCCTGTATATGTACCCCCTTCGGAGGGGCTTCTTCACTTTTCGACGGTCTGTGTGGCCACGACGATTTGTCCTCTACCACACGATGTTTGTTGCGAGAAGTATGAGGCTATCCTTAGGGGTGATGAGGTGAGATGATATGATTCGTACACTGACATAAACTCTAGTCTCTATCATCTCCCTTGTCTGAACTCTTCTAGGCCAGATCTTGACCCATATCAGTCCAAATATAGATTCAAGTTCTATTTTCAATGGTGGGATCTTTAAATTTAATATGCAAAGTTTTTAAAAGAAAGATTAATCTGAGAAAAGTCTGAGAGCTTAAAACACGAAGTTGACTTTTTAGAGAATTTTTTTTCTTAGAAAGTACAAAATTTATTTTTCCTAATGAAAGATTTACCCCTGTCTTCTTTAGAAAGTTAAGTAATTAGTGGTTGACTCCTCTAAGCGCTTGAAGGACGGTTATGATGATTCAAAAAAAAATGTATGCCTTCTCTCTCATCCCTTGCTTGGGATGATTTCCTATTTTGAACTAAAATCTATATCAAATTGAAATTAGGTTTAGAGACGTGTATTTTCCCAATCATCTTGCAGTTTTCTATCTCATAGGCATCTTTCGCACGCTGATGAATCTACCTCATAATTTTTTTTTATTCAAGTCGCTCACCCTTATCATAGGATTGGGTTTGCTTTGTGGATTTTTTTCTTACTTACACAAGAGAGTGAGTTTTTCTTCTCTTATGTTTGGAGGATAATCTCACAACTGAGAAAGTTTTTCTTTTGGGGATTTGGAAAGGGAGCCAGTTACAAAATGAAAGATACACAAAGTGTATCAAAAGTGAAAAGATGCGCAGTGCGCCAAAAATCAAAGATACACAAAGTGTATCAAAAGTGGAAAGTTGCGCAAAATGCGCCACAAGGTTAAAGATGCACAAAGTGTATCAAGTAATCAAAAGATGCGCAGTGCGCCAAATCAAGTTGAGGGGCTCAAAATGAGCCCAAAGTGGATAAGTAAATGGCTTCCCTTTCTTGTAAATCTCTAAATCTCAGAAAATCCATACCCTTTGATATTTGTGATACTTGAGTTTGAAAATCATGATTTCGGATTTATCATCGTGCAAGAATGTTCTATTAGATATAAAAATATTCTCATGCAAGAGGATTGGGAAGATTCAGTTTCTCTCTCTAATTTATACCCTTTTGAATTAGATATTTATTCATAATATGTAAGGGAGAAAGCCCAGCTTAGCCTGTAGGGAGCTTAAGCTGGGTTAGCAAAATTTAAATCCCTAACCTTCTCGGGTTTAGATGGAGTCAACCCATATTGCTGAACTTTCTGAACCTTTTCTAAGGTTCAAGATGATTCAGAGGTTAATTTTTCATTTCTAAAAATAGTCTTTTCACTCTCTGATGAAATTTTCACTCTTTAGGAAATGTGTGAATCAGACTTCTCTCAGATTGATTGGTAAGGGCTTAAACATCTCTTAGTGGTCCCACTATTGAGTTTGTTTAAATGCTTGCCATATTCTTTTAAAAATTCGTGCACGAAAATATTTTGACCCCACCATCTGGTTATAGACCATTCTTAAGGACTGATAAGAGTCTCGCATTTATTGTACCTTCCTCTTCTGAGTTCTGGTAATTTGGGAGTTTCCCCCTCTCTGTTCCCCCAGTTTCACTTGGTGCCCCCAAGTGTGGTCTGGGATATCAAAACCAATTCAGACGTCCTTTGTACTGGGTCCATACCAACCTATGCTAACTAGGGAGGGTAATGTTGATCCACTATCCTAATCTAAATTTCATTCACATATAAATCGTGTTCTGATTGTGCCCCCAGTTTTATTCATGTGACGAATGTGGCCTGGGTTATCAAAGCCAACCATATATCCCTCTTTGAGTTCCAATCATTAGAGGATGTCCCATACTAGGAGTAACACACGGATATGGTAAACGTTCCCTCTACCGGGTTTTATCTTCGACAGTACGAGACATATTTAGCCTATGATTGTGAACATACAAAAAATGTGCATCTATACAATAAAAGGGGGAAGCTTTTAGTGGAGTAAAATCGGTTGCCCTTGTCACAGGTGGAACCCGGTAATACTCTCTGAGAGCTCAGATTCCCCAAAGTCTTTCTTTTCTTCTCCTACGAAGCGTCTGAGTGATCGCTTCAAGGATGAGTTTGCACTTGTGATTATTATGGTCTTTCACAATCATGATAGTCCTTGTTAGTGGTGTGATACATCTTGCTCAAGATGTTAACATCCCACCTTCGCGAGCTCTGATTCCCTAGTAGGGAATCAGCTCTCCAGTTTCTTTTAGTGACCTACTTTTTCACCCTTGCCTTGCTCTCAGCTACTAGAGCAGTCCTATGGGTTTGGTAGTGTCGCTCCTGCCTCTCACAGGGTCCCCCCCGGTCAGGGTGAGTGTTACCGCTGTGATGTTTGATGTTTATTGATTTTACTCATAAATCATCTCCCTCAATGGCGAGTGTGTCTCCTCGCCATCTTGAGTTGTTTCCCCAGTAGTGTTGCAGTACGCCTGGTTACCGGCGTTAGCATCACTGACTTGAGAGCTCTGATTTTCTGGTAGAAAATCAACTCAGTTTCTACTTTACTCTCTCTCTCTCATTCGTACTCTACCCTCAGCTGCTGGGGTAGCTCTACGGATGCACTGATATTATTCCACTTCCCACAGGGTCCCACCAGTTTGTGTGGGTGCCACTACTGTGGGCCGTTCATAAATATTATTCCTATGCAATGTTACTTCCCTTAGTGGCGAGTGTGTCCCCTCGCTACTCTTGTGTGCTTTCTTAGTTGTGATGCAGTACATCGAGTCTCAGATGTTAGCGTCGCTTCTTAGTGAACTTTGATTTTCTAACAGAAAATCACTTCACTTGTCTTAGAGTGACATACTTTCCCACCGTGACCCGACTCCTGGTTGTAGAGCGGTCCCTTGGATGTGTTTATGTTGCTTTCCACCTCTACAGGGTCCCACTAGCTTACGTGGGTGTACCACTGTAGTCTTCTATGATTATTTCTCATTGATATAGTCCTTTTCTCCGTAGCAAGTGTGTCCTCCTTGCTACTTTAGCTACTCAGTGGGAATGAGATTACCCCTCTCACACTTTGTTGAGGGCGTACCTTTCCCTATGGTCTCTCGAGGCATCATTCTGGTGCTCTCAGGTTTGTATGATTTTGGTTTCTCCTAGGCAGTTTCACTGGCATTTGGATACTCGTGGCCACGACGACTTGTCCTCTACCACGTGGTACCCAAAATACTAGTTTGAAACTCCTTAGACGACCCTTCTCTCTTTGAAATTTTCCATTTACTACTCCTCTTCTCATCCCTACACATATGCGTGTTAGGGTATGGTTGAGACGACTTCCCCTGATCGCTCTACTGCAGGCATATGCGCCGGGTAGGCATCAGACTTTACTTGGTTGAGAGTGCCCCACAGAGCCCCTGGGAGGCATATCTCACCACCTCTTTTCCTGATTGCTCTGCTGCAGGCATATGCGCCGAGTAGACATCAGGCTTTACTTGGTTGGGAGCACCCCGCAGAGCCACTGCGAGGCATAGCTCACCACACCTTTACCCTGACTGTCCTGCCGCTCTGGTAGACATCAGACCCTTACCCTGGTCGTCTTGCTCTGATCAAGCAGACATCAGACTTTACCCGGTTGAGTGGGAGCCCGACAGAGTCCCTGGGAGGCATTCCCCACCACCACTTTTACTCTGGATGTTCTGTAAAAGACTA
Source organism: Dendrobium chrysotoxum (assembly GCA_019925795.1). Lineage (NCBI taxonomy): Eukaryota > Viridiplantae > Streptophyta > Magnoliopsida > Asparagales > Orchidaceae > Dendrobium > Dendrobium chrysotoxum. Next base: position 28,701,023 of record CM034310.1, read on the forward strand.
CGCAGACTCCAATTTCGTGGCTTATTTACTTTTGTTGAGGTCAGGCAGAAGTATTGAGTCACCCCTATCCGCTGTTCTGAAAGGAGCAGGAGGAGACGGGATCCTTTCACCTTCTATTCTGCTGTTTGAAATGAACAGTCAGGTAGTTGGTTTTACTTACCGGTTGAGAGAGCCCGACAGAGTCCCTGGGAGGCATTCCTCACCACCCCTTTACTCCGGATGTTCTGTAAAAGACTACGCAGACTCCAATTTCGTGGCTTATCTACTTTTGCTGAGGTCAGGCAGAAGTATTGAGTCACCCCTATCCGCTGTTCCGAAAGGAGCAGGAGGAGACGGGATCCTTTCACCTTCTATTCTGCTGTTTGAAATGAACAGTCAGGTAGTTGGTTTTACTTACCGGTTGAGAGAGCCCGACAGAGTCCCTGGGAGGCATTCCTCACCACCCCTTTACTCTGGATGTTCTGTAAAAGACTACGCAGACTCCAATTTCGTGGCTTATTTACTTTTGTTGAGGTCAGACAGAAGTATTGAGTCACCCCTATCCGCTGTTCCGAAAGGAGCAGGAGGAGACGGGATCCTTTCACCTTCTATTCTGCTGTTTGAGATGAACAGTCAGGTAGTTGGTTTTACTTACCTGGTTGAGTGAGCCCGACAGTGTCCCTGGGAGGCATTCCTCACCACTACTTCTTCCCTGATTGTTTTGCCCTGATCAAGCAGGCATCAGACTTTACTTGGTCGAGTGAGCCTAACAGTGTCCCTGGAAGGCATACCTCACCACCCTTTCACCTTCCATCTTGTTGTTTCGATGCGGTCAGATGGATAGTTGGTTTTCTTTACTACCTCACCTTTTTTTTGGTCTCCCCCTCAGCTCTGCCCTTGCTACAGGGCAAGGTGAGGATGGGATTTCCTTTTACTCTGTCACCTTTTTGTGACCTGTTACTATTTTGCTTTCCACTTTCTCCTTGGCTCTGCCCTTGCTGTAAGGCAAGGCCAGGAGAAGATCCCCCTTTGCTCTCTTTCATCTCTTTTGGTGCTTTTTCCTAGAACCTTTACTCTACTTCTTCTGTCACATTCGGTCAACGCCAACACGAGCGGTTCACTAGTTTGTTCGCCACTCCTGTTGGGGGTCCGTTTGTTGACCCTGATTTTCCCCCAGGCTTGGTCAAGGGAGTTGACCTGGCCAAATTGACCAAGTCAGGGCTCAAGACCCTCTCCCTTGTGTTCAATGGGTCAACTTGAGTCTGTTGAGCCCAGACCCAGGCCCTAGGTCAACCTGGTTGACCAGGTCAACCCAGGTTGACCCATTAGACCCATATGGGTCTAAATTAAGTCCAAATTAGATTCAAACCCAATCCAGGGCTCTCCAAGCCCTATTCTCTCATCCACTGGACTCAGTGGGTCAGGCTTGACCCATTGGGCCTAGGTCTTGGCCCTGGGTCAACCTGGTTGACCAGGTCAACCCAGGTTGACCCAATAGGCCCTAATAGATCTAAATCAAGTCTTGGTTAGTTCAAACCCAATCCTAACTCAACCCCTCACTTCCTTGGGTCTAATTGACTGGGTTGACCAAGTCAACCCATGACTTGGTCAACCCAAGTCTTAGTGGGTTGAATTTGACCCATTATGACCCATTAAGACCCATTTAATGCATTAAACCCTTTCCCAATGAGCTCCCTACTCAAACCCCGGCCAGGGACCTCTGTTTTCCCTCCTAAATTACCCTAGGATAGATCCTAGCCGTTGATCTTGAACCCTAGCCTTTAAATAGATGAATTAGGGGTCTTGGGAGGGGAATCTTGCTCTTACTCTAGACCTAGACGTTCCCAAACCCTGGGAGTTGGCACACGAGCTCCCTAGGTCTTCTCCTACCCTTCCCTACTCAAATCCACCGTAAAACACCCGCCGGCGGCTAGCTTTCCGGCGAACCGAGGCGAAATCCCTCCCAAGGCGTTTTCCGTTCGATCCAAGGCATATCAGAGCTCGACTTCAACTAGGAAAAGATACGTGGACAGTCAACAAGCTCAGAGAGCCCAAGATCTCCCGAATCCACCGAGTGGATTAGGTAAAAACCCTAACCCTAGTTAGAACACTTAGGGTTAATTAGCGTCGTCATTAGTACGTATTAGGTCAAACCAAGGATCCCACATGAATTCTCTTCATGTATGCATGCTAGGTTTCAAATTTCATCGAATTTGATTCACCCGATCGAGAGAACGGGGCGAAAAACGTTCCCTAGGGCTCGGTTTACGTAACGTTACGTTACGTAAGATCTGAACCGTTGATCACGCGATCAACGGTTCAGATCTAGCCGTTCCGCGGCGTTCGTTTGACCGCGAATCCGATCCCGCGGTCTCCGCCTCCGTCCGGCTCGATCAGGGCCGTTAATCCAAACCGCGGGCGATCCAGCGGCTCCGCTGCCTCGCTGACGTGGCTAAGTCGAAACCGCGTCCGCGGTTTCGATTCGGCAATGATTGCCCTCTGCGGCAATCATTGCCCGCGGTCACGGGAACCAATCCGAGGCCGCCGCGTGGCCACTCAGCCGCCGCCGCCGTGTTATCTCTCCAATCATTGCCCGGGACCGCGGAACCAGTCCCGGGCTGACACGTGGCCCACCGAGCCGCCGCCGCCGGTATTTTTGTTTATATATTATTTAATTTAAAATTTATATATATATATATATATATATATATTAATATATTTTAAATTTTTTTTTATTATTATTATTTAAATATTATTTAATATCATTATAATAACAGTTATATTATAATATTAATATAATATTACATTATTATAATTAATAATATGATTAATAGTATTATTATTATCCTAATAATAATAATATTATTATAATAGTTATATTATTATAATATTAACCTAATATTATTTAATATTATTATAATATTAATATTATAATTAACAATATCATTATTTTAATAATAATATTATTGTGATTATTATTATTATTATTATTATTATTATATTATTATTTTAGTTATTTTAATTATGATTATTATCATTATTATTATTATCATTACTTTAAGTTATTTTAATTATTATTATTATTATTATTATTATTTTAATCTTTTATTATTATTATTATTATTTGCTATCATCATTATTATTACTATTTTAATTACTTTAATTATGTTTATTATTATTATTATTATTGTTATATATTATTATTATTATTACTTTTTTTTAATCATTTTAATTATCCTAATTATTTTTTATTACTATTACCATTATTATATTAATAAATTATTATTATTAATATTATTATAATATTAATATTATGATTAATAATAGTATTATTATTTTAATAATATTATTATTATATTAATATTTATATTATTATAATATTAATATTTATTATTATTATTAATATTATTATAATATTAATATTATGATTAATAATAGTATTATTATTTCAATAATATTATTATTATATTAATATTTATATTATTATAATATTAATATTTATTATTATTATTAATATTATTATAATATTAATATTATGATTAATAATAGTATTATTATTTCAATAATATTATTATTATATTAATATTTATATTATTATAATATTAATATTTATTATTATTATTAATATTATTATAATATCAATATTATGATTAATAATAACATTATTATTTCAATAATATTATTATTATGTTAATATTTATATTATTATGATATTAATGTTTATTATTATTATTAATATTACTATAATATTAATATTATGATTAATAATAATATTATTATTTTAATAATATTATTATTATATTAATATTTATATTATTATAATATTAATATTTATTATCATTATTAATATTGTTATAAAATCAATATCATGATTGATAATAATATTATTATTTTAATAATATTATTATTATATTAATATTTATATTATTATAATATTAACATTCATTATTATTATTAATGTTATTTTAATATCAATATCATTAATAATAATATTATTATTATTCTAATAATATCATTACTACATTAAATATTCATGTTGTTATAATGTTAAGAGTTCATTATTATTATTAACATTATTTTAACATTATTAAATTAATAATATTATTATTTTAATAATATTGTTATATTGTTAATACTTTGAAACTATCTTGACCATTATTTATTTTTATGCTTTAAAGTTATTTTATTGTTATTTAAATTTATTTTAAAATTCAGATATTATATCTGATTTATTTTAAAATAATTAATTATTTTCAAATATTAATCATTTTAAATTATTTCAAAATTACCTTTAAACCTATTAAACTTCAAAAATTCATAACTTTCTCGTTTTAAACCGGATTTTGACGCACAATACCTCGTTCTTTTCAGAAAAATGTGAATTTTAATTTAAAATTATTCCCTGTATGTGATTCTGTCATTTCTGGATGTTTTCTGTATTCCTATGTTATTTAATTATTTAAATATTATTTAATTAATATAAATAATTATTTTAATAATAAAAATTATTTTAAAACCCCCTCGGTGGCTGGTAGACCTCCCATGCTTATGAATTGAAGTATTTTCAATTATCTTATTTTTAAACTTACATTATTATTATTTATAATATTTATGTATTTTAAAGATAATTTTAAAATTACATATTATTTAAATCCCCCAATTTTGGGAAGTCTACCCCTTATGAAACTTTAAACCTAGGACCTGTATGTGAACAGAATTCATGTGGGAGAAGGATTAGTGAATGATTGTGTCCCAATCATTCACTAATCACTTCATTAGGTTCCTTTACTTAGTGTTTTCGTAGTCCTTGCATGTGTAGGTTGCACAAGCACGTAGCCTAGGCTCTCCTAGATCTAAGGACATGGCTTGGTGTGTTTATATTTGCTGCATTTACCCTCTGTATTATGCCTAAGGGTTAGTTACTTCATTTCACTCCTATATAACGTAGTGACACCCTAAGGACAACAATTAAGGACCCGTCTAGCAAACTTAGAAAAATTCCAGGAATTAGGGTAGGACCCTGAATGACTTGAAATTTGAAACACTTAAACATAGTGACATCTGGAACCCTCTAGAATTTTCTAGGAATTTTCTGGACTCTTTAAAACACTTAATTAGCAAACCCTAACTCACCCGTTAATTAAGCCTTAGAAACTTCAGTAAAATCTAATAAATCCATTTTAAATCAGAAAAATACCCATAATACCTCAAACTCTCCAGAATTCAGTCCCCAACCTTAGATAATTAGGGCCCCTTAATTGGACCTTAATCTGGACTTTAATTCAACCTTAATCAAAAATCACCTTTTTGCCTTAATTAAATCATTAAAAATTATTAAAAATCCCAAATTTTCCCCAAACACTTGGGAACACCTTCTTAGGTCATTTCTGATCTTTGGGGGTGATTCCAATCAGTTTGGAGCTGATTTGGGCCAAAACCCCCAAAATACCCCTAATTAGGCAATTTCGATAATTCCTTTAATTGCCCCAACTTCTAAAAATCATAACTAATTATAGAAAATTCCAAAATGGGCAAACTAAAAGGCATTCAACTCACATTAAGGTCTAGTATTTGTTAAAAAATATTAGGTGTCTAGAAATTAACTTAAATCAAAAAGTCAACAATCCGGTCAAACTTAGTTCAAAAACAAGACCAAAACTTCAGAAATTCATAACTTTGGATAGAAGAATCCAAATCGGGCATACTAACTGTCTAACTGATCAGGTTAAGGCCTAATATTTTATAAAAATATTAGCTGGTCATAAATACCCTTTAATCAAAAAGTCAATTTTGGACCCCCCTTTTACTTAGTGTATAGAGGGACCCCGAGACCCCTAAAACTCATTAATGCAATTTAAACTTTAAACATTATTACCCTAAGAAATAAAATTGATCCACACATTAAATCAACTAAGATAAATCTCAATTCACTAATATTTGGACTTTAAATAAAACTTCCCTTTTTAGACCTACAACCAACCTGGACAGTAGGCAATTGTAATTAACTACCTAGCTTAGGATCTACCTCAGCCACACAGGCTCTTACACACACTGTAGAATTGTTTGCTAGGGCACCACTTCTAGACTTAGGCTAGGCCGGTGTTTACTTTTCTGCTGCGTGCCGAGCTTTTCCGGATTTCGTTGCATGTTGTGATTGAACTATTGATGTGTTTGCTTACTTTCATTGTACCCTGGGATTTGATGTGATTGCACGATAGACTACCCATAGGTTAGGATCGAGGTTGATACTAACGATGTCTTCTGCAGGTGGCCATGCTCATGCAGCGCTAAATAAAAGGGGGGGCAATAATCATGATTTAAATACTAATGTCATTTTATGCAGGTGCTTCAGAAATTGCTCAGCCCCCCTAAATAAATGAGGGCTAATTGAAAATCATTATAAATTGCTACAGGTGCTCCAGAGCTTGCTTAGCCCTCAAAATAATTAAGAGCATGGCCAAGTGTGGCTGTGATGAGCATTTCATTTTCTTATAACTGCTTGTGATATATTAAACTGCTTGGGATGACTTTTATTAGGATAACCTTGCAGGGGAGTCTAGATTTACTGCTTTTCATTAATGTAAATCACTTGTAATCTGGTATAGAGTTGTGAAAGTTTATTTTGAGTGGGGATACAAGAATCCAAAGGTTGGATGCCCAAAGAGAAAAGGACACCCAATATGAGGATAGTCATTTTCTATTTGGGAATCCAAATTTGGATTATTCTACTACCCGAGGAGTCCAAGGAGGCTGAGGTCCAAGGAGCCCCCAAGGAAGCTGAGATCCAAAGATTCCTACAAAACTAAGATCCGAGGAGTCCAAGGAACAGGAGATCAAGAAGATGAAGACCAAGTGTATCCCACTCAAAATAACTTGCGTCAGTCTTAGGATTAGAAATCCGGGTTGTTGGCAGTGGTGCCCGGCCACTTTAATTTTCTGCAGACCCTGGGTTGTAATTAAGGGCAGTTGGCCTATGGACATTTATTAATTTGTTTGGATAATTTTGATGTGTTTTATGATTGTGTGCCTCTAGGATTGTTTGCTTTTCTTAGTTTCTTGGCGTTTTGCATGTCGCTTTTGTTTTAGCCTGGATTTCGTTAGGCTCTTTAAGGACTAAAACTTTTTCTACTCCCAACTAACATTCAAATTTTAAGATTTAAATAATTTAGAAACTTAACGACCTAGGGAATTGCCGGAATCGTCCGGGGTAGCATGCATATCGTTGCATTTCTCTCTTTCCTTCTATAAGACACTTCCCCGCCCGTGGGTAGAGTCCGGATAATCTGACCTATGAGGATGAGGTGCCGGACCTGGGGAAGCCCAGTCTAATTCCAAAAATTATTTTTATAAGCCTTTTTAAAGTTCTATGCATACCTGATTCGGATACTCTAACTAGCATGCATTGCATTAGAAACTAACTAAATTAAAATTTTAATTGCATTAGTCTTAGGAGCATACACCCTACATAAGTCCAGGGCCAACTAGGAAATCCTCTAGATGTCGGCCCTATCTCCGAGAACTATAACCCACCTACCCATCCTTCATAAATGACTGGACAGCATGGTTTTAAAGCGATTAGGTGGTTAGCTGGCTCCCCCTTCCAGGCCGGGGTAAGTCCAGGTTTTACATTGCATTAGTTAGGACACGGGTGTTAGTGTTGCGTAGAACACTAAACCCACCATAGATTCAGGATTCAAGGCTACTATTGTTCCGTAGTACGCCTCATCAGTAGGTAGGTCTTCTGTCTTCCAGAGACCCTAAACCCTACATATCCGCGTCACACGGATGACGCCACCTCCATCCTTCCCTCCTGCATGTTTCGAGTGCATGATTTATTTATTTTTCTCCAGTTTCTTCTCACTACCTTAGTCCCTCCGGATGCTGATGTGAGCCGTGCATGTTGACTAAGCCTAATTGAACCTCTCTTTCCCTTTGAGTAGGACTTCCTAGTCTTCGCCCTATGTGCCAATCCCAATTTAGAAAGTATAATGTAGAATCCTTAATCGAGAGTATTCTCAGGCTCCGGCTTGAGATGTAATTAACCACGGGGGCTTGCGCCCGTGGGAAACCGCATCCCACTCTCAAATAAACCCCATTCGAGCTAATGTATCGGGTGGGGGAAACCCGTTGTGACGATCAGATCATATATATTATTACCCATCGGGGTGTGCTGGTGAGAGCCGCTATCCTCAATGGTTAATCGTATGCATGATCGAATCTGCCCTTCCATTGGCCAGATACTGTCTCCCCTCGCGGGGCGATGGTTTCTGCAGTCCTGTCGGAGGTCCACAGCAATCATTTGTCGATTGAGGATTGCCACCTTTGCCACAAATATTATGCATTTATTTGTGGATAGTGTGTTGTACACATGAGGAACTTTTGTAGTAGCTCGTAGGAGCTTGCATCTGTAGCATACTCTCCACCTTTGTTTGTAGGAGGGTAATATGATTGTTTGCATTGACTACGAGGATGTCGTAATGTTCTTGCTATAACAACTTGCAAATGTCCATCATGAATTTTTTTAGCATCACAAGTATGTGTATTCATTGTAATTCTCGTGATATCGTTCGTAGGAATTATAAGATTCTTATTGCCTTTGGGAATAATTCGTAGCTTGCATGCAGAATTTGCTCCTCGAGACATGCTCGCAATCAAACATATATCCTTGTAGCTAATGTCTTTGTCTCAAACTAATAAATTGATGAGTCTCCACCTCATTTGTGAGTGAACGATACTTGCGAGTTCCTTGCAAGCTAATCGGCATTAGCTTTCATGATCTTCTTATCACTTGCAAGCAAGTTTAAAATGTGAGTTCTTTGTCTTCAACAGGATTGACAATATGCATGATGAGTTTCCCCTAGTCACTCATTATGGGTGATATGTAAGATGTATGAACACTGCCTATCGAGAACTTGAAATTTCAATAATCCTATTCAACTCAATATGTAGGATCCGGTTGAATTGAGATTCACTCATTTCATAATAATTTGATCTGGCTTTCTCTCCCCGGAACCCTGAATGGCCGTGTTCTCAATGCTGCCTTGTATTTTGAAATTAGTGGTCACTGCCTCGAACTAACGACTGCATTGATGGAAGGTACATCTGACCTTCTAGGAGAGCCGTGCGAAGCATCCATTCCTAGAATATTTGTTGCAGTCCTCAAGGTGACTGGAATAACATATGCATTTCGTGCCTGTAGGTTGTGAATTTAGGCCACCAGACTTTGCATTAACCTTTAACAGCACATTTGTTACATACTAATCATCAACTCTAGTGAGCATAATTCGTCATATATTAATATTCACTTGAACGTGTCTATATGTGTCACATTATTGCGTCCATTATATGTTGAATCTTCTTAGTAATACTGATTACATGACTGGCATGAATATTATTCATCTTTATCAACAAATTAACTATGGAAGCAGCTTTGTGATCACCATGTGTCAATTGTTATAACTTGTATGAGTTCGATGTATTCGCTCATAGACAGCATTTTTTGTCTATGCAATAAGTCTCCTGCGACAACTTGTAGGTATTTATATTTATTACATATTGCTTTGTAGATGGTAGGTTGGGTGTATAGGGGCCTTCTACAGTAGCTCGTAGAAGGTTGTATTTATCGTCACTGTCTCCATGCATTTTGACCGTGAAGGTACATGCTGCATTGAATATGTTGATAAGAGACCTCATTATTTGAAATGACTACCATGTCTTTTTTCCAGATTGATAAGGATGCTTCTATCATTGACATATCATTTATAGGGTTTGTTAAGATATCCCTGTGCATCTTCTCCAAATCTTTGTTGGTGTTCAAATCAGGCAAGTCAAGTTTGACTCAAATTCTTTGTTCATTTGAGTCTGAATCCAACTATTTCAAGTTATATTCATTTTGAATCCAAGTTCAGTCCACTCGATATTCAAATCAAGTTCAAGTCCCGTGACTCATATAGTTACATTGAGTTCATTCGGATTCAGGTCAAATGCTTGCAAGTTCAAAGCTCAAATTCCACTTGATGTTGTACAACTCGAATTCAACATGTAAGTTCAAGTTCTCTGAAGTCTTGCTCAATTCATGTTCAGATCATCATCATTTGTTCAAGTTCAGTTCAACATTATCTGACTCAAAGTCGGTCTTCTCTTGTCATTCATCAGTCTAATGTCAAGTTTAAACTCAAGTCCAATCTGAGTTCAAGTTCATTGTCGTTCTCGTTCGAGTTCAGTTCAAATCAAGTCTGATGTGTAGTTCATTGTGATTTGCACTAATCAAAATTCATTTGATTTCAATTTAAAATGTTTGTTCAGTTTAGGTTCATTTGTGTTCATTCAAGTTCAAAGCACAAGTCCTGGTCCTCTTCCTTTGAGCTCAAATAAGTCCAAGTACAGTCATATGATCACCCGAAATTTCGGCAGCATTCCGGCATCTCCCCCGTTTAGGGAAAATAACGGAAAACTGGGCCTTTCCCACCACGCTTAAGAAAGCGTGTATGGTAGATGCCCTCTTTCGAGGACACCGCGGCCGTGTAAAGTCTTCAATCCCCCACCACGCTTAAGAAAGCGTTTATGGGTCTTCGACGTACCTGAAAAAGCAAAGCATTTGTTTCCCCGCAGGTACAGAGCCGCATACGGGTACTTAAAATTGTCCCCACCACGCTAAGAAAAGCATGTATAGGGCCTACCCGCCTCGCCGTAGGTGTCGCACCGGATTCCCTTCCCACCACGCTTAAGAAAGCGTGTATAGGCGGTTTGCCAGCTCGACACGAACGCCGAGGATAGGATTTTGAGGTGATTACCCGCCTCATTGTAGGCGCCGCACCGGGGTTCCATCCCACCACGCTTATGAAAGCGTGTATAGGCAGTTTTTCGGTCCGCCGCGAACTTCGAGAGCGAGAATCTGAGTTAGAAAATTATACATTTGCAAGCATCGAGGTTGGCACGTAGATCGAGGCGAGAGGAAAGGGGGCAGAACATTTGCATTTTCCCCCCTTTTTTTTAATTAACTGTAATAATTAATTATAACTAATGATGGTTAATTAGAATTAATAATAATTAATTATTATTTAATGATTAATTAATTATGATTAATTAATATTAATCATACTTAATTTTCATTAATAATAATTTGTTTATGATTAATACTAATTAATTAAAATCAGTTAAAATTAATTACAATTAATTAGTAATTAACTGGAATTAAAATTAGGATTGTCGGGCTACAGGATTAGTGCAATGCTTGAGCAGGATTTACATTGAATCCTAATAACAGGACTTTAAACATCACAGAGAACTAAAACCTCTGTTCCCCTCTTTGATTTCTCTGGTTTACGGGACTCAGCCGAAGATGCGCGTGTAAGGGAGAAAGTTACCTTCTCAGTGAGTGAGCTCCCCTCCCTGCTTCCGATCAAATGTTATAACTTTTGATCCAACTAGAGGGAGCTTCGAAGGAGGCAGCAAGTCGAAGCTAGGGCAAGGGCTGGCTCGGGCGCGAGTTCTGGCGTCGGAAGTCGAGTGGGATTTAGCGACTGGAGGCGACGAGATGGGGGATCTCTGAGGTTGGTTGGGTTCGGAACTGGTAGGTGGAGTGGGGGATCGGTCGACCTACAGGAGGAAAGAAGAGGGGCGTCGGCTAGGGCAGGGGAGGATCGGCTTGGAGAAGAGGTATGGGGAAGAATCTCTCTCTCTCTCTCTCTCTCTCTCTGAGCTCAGGACTTGTGGAGTCGACGGGAGGTCGTGAGGTGGAAGGGATCGGAGGGAGGCTTCGGGAATTCTGGGACAGGGAAGGAGCTTCGGTTGTGTGTGGAGATCCTCCCAGAAGTGAGAGCTTCGCTCTCATTTTAAAGGCGTAAGAGGGGTGCGATCGAGGAGCCACGAATGGGAATCCCGCGAGGAGACGCGAACGGCGCCGAGTGTACAGTGATTTTGCAAGATTTCTGCGAGATTTACGGATTCAACGAGTCCGAGGTGCGGGATTTCTGCTCTTTTTTATTCTTTATTTGTTGGTCAACAAATGCCCCCCAACAAATGTGGTTCGCATCTGGGGCGAATCACTTTTGTTGTATGGTGATTGACCCTATGAATCTCTAGATAATTGCTCGAGATGTCACATAAAGGTCTTCATTTAGCGGATCTCCAAAAGATTATTTGGATGTCACACTAAGATTATCATCCTGTAGATCTTCAAGAGTCTATCTCTGCGCCTTTATAGATCTTTAGATGCACTTGTAATTAGCAATACGATTGACATGTTGGCTCTTGTTAAGTAGAGATCTATAGGATAGTGACATAACACTTCAAATTCACATCCCTGGGTTGTTACTTTATAGATAAATAGCATCTCCACTTTATGTTCTTCTCCTGCCACCACTTGCCACATTAGTTTCTAGCAATTTAGCAATCGCTCAACATTTCTAAATTCATCAGTTGGTGGGACTTTACAGTCTCTTGTGCTGATTATATCTTGCCCAAATTATACTTCTTGCTAATGACACATCCCGTTTATGGGGGATCTTTCATTTTTTCTTCCTTTAACTGTATTTCGACAAGAAATTTTAAATATTTATTTGGGGATCTCGGCATGCGGCGCGATATCGACCCAAATAAATATTTAAAATGCCCCCAGTCTTTAGGGACATTTGTAGAAGTCATTCATGATACTTCTTTTGTTTCCCTGAGATTTTGGTTTCTTCTGTCCTGTGCTTTGTGCTGCGGACATTGATGGAGAATTACCTGATTTGTCTTTATTGACTTGTCAGGTGGTTTGTACCTTCGGCCCTTTGCTTATGGCTTTGGCGGGCTTGATGAAGGGGTAGATGCCGGTGACCTAAACCTTTCGGGTTTACATCAGGTCGGTGGCAAGGGGTCATCAGTCCAGAGCTTTATGCATAACGGACTTGTTGATGACAGAATCCTCTTAGTTCAGCCTCAGGCTTTTCATGAACTTTGGGATGATTTCTTCGGTCCTTTGCTTTGTGCTTTGGTGGACTTGTTGAAGAAAAATTCCTTCGATCCTAGCTTGATGCTTTACGGATTTGTTGAAGGATTTGCATGTTTTGGATTCGGTTGATAGTACCAAACTTGGGTAGTATCTCGATCCTTAACCACTTGAGGAGACTTTGATCTGAGTCACTTGGGTTCATCAGATTATGCGAGCTGGGATTTGACAGCTCTTCGTCCTCTGGTTGTTGAGATGGGGGTTCCTCTACTACGGCCTTTCTTATGGCGTGTTGAGTAGATGGAGCTGCCAGCGATCCGGCCATATTTGGGCGTGTTGGATCCGACCTCTTACACCCATTCAGGCTTCAAACTTGAGCTAGGGGAAATGTGCTTCCCAATGCTGATTTTGCTGAAGTTGATAGATTTTGAGTCTTCCTCTGTGGTTGAAGATTTAGAGCCTACACGAATTTGGTAGTTGCTCGAGATTCCTTCTTCCCACTGGAACTTTTATTCTCCGGTCAACTAGGAGAATTTTGTAGACTATGATCACTTGAACTTGTCGAGTCAAATTTGCCTTCGTACTTCCTACAGTCCCTACTGACGGGTTGACGAAGTGGGGGTTCCGCTACTACGGCCTTTCTTATGGCGTATTGAGTAGACGGAGCTGCCAGCGATCCGGCCATATTTGGGCGTGTTGGATCCGACCTCTTACACCCATTCGAACCTTAAGATTCAGGCTGCTGAAAGACTTCGGGTTGTTCTGGCTCAATTTGTTAGAGTGTGTAGTTGCAAAAGTCTCTTTCTGACCTTTGAAATCTTGGTTTGTTGGAGAAGGTGGTGTCTCAATCTTTTGAAGCTCACCTGCATATACTTTGAAAAGAATTCGTTGTATTCTCCAGTATAAAAGAATATTTGTGTTGGTTATTTTAAATATTTATTCGGGGGTCTCGGCATGCAGCGCGATGTCGACCCGAATAAATATTTAAAATGCCCCTGTCTCGCAGGGACATTTCAGAATAGAATAATTTTGAGATTTTGTGATTTTAAATATTTATTTGGGGATCTCGGCGCGTAGCACGATGTCGACCCAAATAAATATTTAAAATGCCCTCTGTCCTGCAGGGTGATTTTGAAATGCATTCTTGCAACACAAGAGAATTTCAAAAATGTAAAATGTAAAGTGTATATAAATATATATTAAATGCACAATACATTAAATATAACATTTCCTTGAGCAATTTTACGCATGGTACTTCTTCAGATGTCAACCGTTGATCGGCGGCATGGGCCTCTGTCCGTGCAGATCGATGAGCTAGTAGGCTCCTCCTTGATAGACTTTCTCAATGACGAAGGGACCCTCCCAATTGGATACGAATTTGCCACCAATTTTTCGGTGAGGGATGATTGGCCTTCTCAGCACCAGGACCAATTCCCCTTCTTGAAAGGACCGAGGGCGCACCATCCGATCAAAAGACTTTGCCATTCTTCCTCGGTAAATTTCTAGGTTTTGTTGGGCTTGCAGTCTAACTTCATCGAGTGCATCGAGCTCCTCCATTCTTAAGCGAGCATTCTGCTCTTGAGTTAGATCATTCTGGATAGCAACCCGAAGAGATGGTAGTTCAACTTCTAGTGGCAAAACGGCTTCAGCTCCGAACACTAGTGAGTAGGGAGTGGCTTTGGTTGGTGTCTTGTAGGTCGTACGATACGCCATTCTTCTGCCATTTTTGTTTGCCATTCTCTTTTATTCTTGGTGAGGATCTTCTTCAACAACTTCACCAGTGTCTTGTTGAAGGCCTCAGCCAAACCATTGGCTCTGGGGTTGTATATAGACGAGTACCGCCAATCGATCTTGTGACGATCTATAAACTTATAGATTTTTGTACTCTTGAATGCTGTGCCATTGTCTGAGATCACGCGGCGTGGTACACCGAATCTGTAGACGACATTGTGGGTGAAGAAATTGATCACGTGGTCGGACGTAACTTTCCTGAATGGTGCCGCTTCTGCCCACTTAGAAAAATAGTCTGTTGCTGCCAGTATAAAGCGGTGTCCCGTCGAAGACGGTGGATCTATTGGTCCAATTATATCTGTGCCCCAACATTCAAATGGCCAGGACGCTATCGTTGGGTGTTGAGGATTTGGCGGTTGATGAATAACATCACCATGGATCTGACACTCGTGGCACCTCTTAGCGTGGTCGATACAATTTCTCACAAGCGTAGGCAAGTAATAACCCATTCTCTTGATTTTAACAGCCATCTTGGGACCTGACTGGTGTGCTCCGCAGAGTCCTTCATGAACTTCTGCTACCACTTTATCAGCTTCCTTGGTCCCTAGGCACCTTAGCCATATTTGATCAAAAGCTCGTCGGTACAACGTGTCATTGACAAATGCGTATCGTAATGCTCTTTTTCTAATTTGTGCAGCCAGAGATTTATCTGTTGGGAGTTTGCTTTCTTTGAAGTAGTCGACGAATGGTTGCCTCCAATCGTCTTCGACTTCAACATCTAAGCAATCCAACCACGACTCTGAGAATCTATCGGTTCTTCGTCTCTTTACTACCTGACGTTCCCCTGGTTGATTTTTAGTAGTGATTTGTTGGGGATGTTGAGGATTAACCGGGGCTGCATCCTGCTGGCTTGAACCTGGTATTTCCTCTGCCTGCGGGAATTGTAGGGTTGCTGGCTCTAAGACTCGACGGTTTTCGACCACAATGAATATAGGTGGCCTCTTGTCTTCATTTGCAAGCTCCTTGGCCAGTTTAGCTAGACAATCTGCTTTTGCATTCTGTCCTCGAGGAACTTGAGTTATCTTGACATTCGGTATTTGTTTTAGAAGCTCAAGAGCTCGTCGGTGGTAGTGGGCCAATTCAAGTTTGCAAATCTTATAAATGCCCAAAACTTGATTTATCACAAGTTGAGAATCGCCAAAAATTTGAAGATCTGTGATTTGGACATCAATTACAATCTCCAGTCCTACTATTAGAGCTTCGTATTCGGCTTCATTATTGGTCCGAGGTTCAGTTAGACTGAATGAGAATTTCATAATACCTCCCTCGGGTTCTATAAAGACAAGACCGATGCCGGCTTGGGCCTTTGCAAGATTTGGAGGTTTGGGAGACTTGATAGACGATGCCCCATCAAAATACATCTCTCAAAATGGTAGCCTTTCTTCTTCATCAACCTGCATGATTTATTTATCTGGCAAATCATCATTGAGCGGGGAGTCTGCAGGGATTGGGTGTGCAGCGAGGAAATCTGCCAACGCTTGTCCCTTTACTGCCTTTTGTGGCATATACACTATATCAAATTGCAGTAATAGCACTGCCCACCTTGCCAAACGACCTGTCAACGCTGGTCTTGTCATCAAGAACTTCAGCGAATCGATCTTTGATATCAACGTGATTTTGTGAGACAACATGTAATGGCGAAGTTTCTGAACTGCGAAAATCAATGCCAGGCAATGCTTTTCAATGGGAGAATAACGTATCTCTGCTCCAATTAATCTCCGACTGATATAGTAGAGTGCATTTTCTTTTCCTTCCTCATTATGCTGAGCCAGTAATGCTCCGAGGGACTCTTCTAGTGCCGCCGTATACAGTATAAGAGGCTTCCCCGGAATTGGCGCTGCGAGAATGGGCAGATTTAACAAGTATCTCTTGATGTTGTCAAACACTTCCTGGCATTCTGCATCCCATTTGAAGCGGACATCCTTCTTCATTAATTTGGAAAATGGTTGGCACCTACCCGACAGATTCGATATGAATCGTCGAATGAAAGCCAGTTGTCCTTGCAAGGAACGGAGTTGACGGAGGCTTCTTGGCGGTGGCATCTCAATGATCGCCTTGATTTTGTTGGGATCGACTTCTATGCCTCGATGACGAACGACATAGCCAAGAAATTTACCGGAGGAGACCCCGAAAGCACACTTAAGGGGATTCATCTTTAGGTCAAACTTCCTGATTCTTTCAAATACGATCCTCAGGTCGTTTAAGTGATCCTTTCGGTCTATGCTTTTGACAACAAGGTCATCTACATAGCATTCGACCTTCTGATGTATTAATTCATCAAAGATATGGGTCATTGCCCGCTGGTAAGTGGCACCGGCGTTCTTCAAACCGAAGGGCATGACCGTGTAACAGAAAATGCCGATGGGCGTTCTGAATGACGTATGCTTTTCATCTTCGGGCACCATCTTGATCTGGTTGTATCCTGACGATCCATCCATAAACGAGAATATGTCATAGTTTGACGTGTTGTCTACCAGGAGTTCGGATACAGGAAGCGGAAAGTCATCTTTTGGACACGCCTTGTTAAGGTCCCGAAAGTCGATACAGATACGTATCTGACCATTCTTCTTTTTCACGGGGACAATATTGGCAATCCAGTCGGTGTATTTCTCTTCGCGGATGAAGCCTGCTTCTATGAGCTTCTTCGTTTCAGCAATCACCTGTTCTTCAATCTCTAATCTCATTCTTCTCGGAGCTTGTTTGACTGGTGTCACATCTGGTTTGATTGCCAACCTGTGAACTGCTACATCAGGGGATAAGCCGGGCATTTCAGCATATGTCCAGGCAAAGCAATCCCTGAATTCACAGAGGAGTTCTTTTATCTCTTCCACTTGGTCTTCCGGCAGAAGGGAACTAATGAAGGTTGGGCGAGGGTCATCCTCGGTTCCCAAGTTGACTTCTTTTAGTTCATCCATAGTGGTTGCCTGTCCACCATCTTCAAGCTCTTCAGGTGCAGGCTTGGCCTCTATAGGTTGATCATCATAATCATCAACTTCATAGACCTCTTCATCAGGAACATCATTGGATTCAACTTCCCTGCAAGTGATGGCTCGGCAAGTCTCCTTCCGGATGCATTTTCGCCTGACAAATCCAATACCTTTATATGCATTCATCTCCTTCCGCCGCATTGGATGCGGATTCCTTCCATACCAGAGACTTAAACACATACGAAGTTGTCGTTTGGGGGTGGGAACATTGATCCACTTTCGCAACATTCTTTGAATGCCTTTGGTATTAAACCTAGGTAGTCTCGTAGGTAGTAATTCTTCAGAATCGATGAAGACATGGTCCCAATCACGATTCACTTCTTCATCCTTTCCTACATAGTAGAATATATTCCCTGACTCGATCCCCTTTCTGATTGGAGGCAGATAAAGGGTCACAAGTTCTTCAACTTTATGCACATCTCGTGTAATTATTTCTTTGAAATACTGTAGGGGAATACGAGTGACTACGAGCACGCTATCTGAGATTGACAGGCTATCTATTCTTCTAGAGAATACCTCTTGTACCGTGTTCATATAGATAGAGTCGTAGTCATAGTCATCATTTGAATATGCGACCTCCCTACTCCATTCGTCCATCGAGTGACATATCCTCTGGGATTTTATAGAGGTGGCATCCTCTTCATCTGTGTCGCTCCCAAGGTGAGGTACACGTTTCCTTTCTTTAGAAGTGGAAGTGGTAGCTTCTTTGGGAAGAGTCGGCGTTGCCTACTTTCTCCCCACCTGCTTTTTCTCAGTTTTTTGCTCAGGTCGCTTTGCACTCTCTGGGTTTGATGCTTGAGCCTTCAGAGAGTTTGACAGTCTTTGCTTCTTTGGCATGAAATACTGCGCATCTTCATAGACTGTTGCTTCATGGACTGTAAAGGGCTGGATGTCGCCAGAGATCCTGAACTCTTCTCCATCCCTGAGATACTTCATGCACTGATGTAGTGTTGACGGGACAACACCATATTCGTGCAGCCAGGGGCGACCTAGTAGCGCCTTGAATGAAGTATCCGCATCAATCACATGGAATTTGGCTTCTGTATGGAATTCTCCAAATACAAGAGGGAGCATAAACGATCCAAGGGTTTTCTGCCCTTTCTCGTTAAAACTATGTACCATAAGCTTATCTGGCCCAAGGTGTTCCACGTTGAGGCACAAAGACCTTAGTGCTTTTAAGCTCATAAGGTTGATGGAGGACCCAGGGTCGATCAGAATTCGACTGATTACCAAATCATCACTCTCTGCGGTAACATACAGAGGTCGGTTATGGTCTGCAGTCCCGAGTATCATGTCATCCTCGGTGAAAGTGATGAATGGTTCGTTGCGAGCTTGCAGGACCTCAGTCAGATTACGTTCAGTAAAATACGCCTCGTACCTCTCGGGGTCCTTGAGAGCCTGAATCAAAGTCTCCCAAAGATCCTTAGACATTACTAGAGCGTCGTATATGCTGAGCTGGGCAGGAATCTTCCTCAGATGGGATAAGATATTATAATCTATTCCCCTGACTGGAGTATCTTTCTTCTTGGGATCCTCGGAGATAATGTCTTCGTTGATAACTATCTCTTTTCCCTTATCCTTATTGGATATTCCTTTCTTTGGCGGAGGAGGCAGTATCTTGCCACTTTTCAGTTGCACTTGAGCGATCTCTTCTGGCTCAGACTCATTTAATGGAATTTCTTCTTCAGAGCCAGCCATTATTGTGTCTAGAGATTCATTCGTTGATCCATAGTCACTTCCCAGATTTACATGTCCTATCTGCGACGCTATATCGGGATCAGATTCATCTGTCTTTGGAAAATATAGATCCTCCTCTGAGCTGTAGTCCATTGACGATGTTGCCAGACAGGTTTCAACGATCATCTCTCTGACATATTTTTCTTTTGTCGGAGTTATTGGCGTTACTGAAATGACTCGACAAACTTCTGTGGGAAGAGGGTCCTCGTCAGCTTCCTCTGCTTCGTCAATCTTGAGCTCTGACATAAAGTCAACAAGCTTAATAGGACGCCTCGCGGTCTGGTAGTATTCATCCAGACTATCTATAACCCTTTCGGTTGCTGTTTTCTTCTCTTTAAGCTTCTTCACTTTGGTCTTCCTCTTGGACTTTGCCTTCCCAAGTTTTGAAGGACCGGCTTGATTGGGAAACTGTTTAGAAGCAAATGCCTGTGCCACAGGTAATGCCTTCAGATTTAACACTGGCTCCGTAGGAGATTTCCATTTTACACCCGGAACTCCTTCGAGTTGTTTCAGCATTTTCACAGTTTTCTTAGAGACCGCAGTCTCCCACTGTTCTTCATGAGCTGGCTTCTTTTAATTTTTTCTTTCTTCAACCGGGGGTACGGAGGAAGTCGTAACTACCCGAGTTGATTCTTTTCTGGGATGAGTCAGCACATTGTCGGACAATGTGAGCTCTCCCCTTCGATATTTTCTTTCAAGCTAATCCTTGAAGACATAACAATCTTCAATTGGATGACTCATTACCTGATGATACGGGCAGTAGTTTGGGTCGCCACTATGTTTTGACTCCTCGGGTCTCTTGCATTCTGGCAGTTCTAAACTTGCTTTCAAAGCCTGTCGAAACAGCTTGGCAACGCTCTCCCTTTTAAATGAATATTCTTTATTCATTTTATCTTTGAGGGAGTGGAATGTTCGATCACCAGTTCCCGTTGTTTGCCTCGGGCGTTCTCCACCGCCCTGATAAGTTCGTGGTTTGTCATTACCCCCGAGTATCAGCTTCAGCTGGGGGTTAGGATTGTAGACTTGCTTAGGCTTTTCTTGATATTGCATCGGCTGCTTGCCTTTGTCTACGTTGTACGTCATCTGTTTCTCCTTATCAGCTCTGGAGAAAAATATGGAGTCAGCCTCACTTCTTGTAGCACCTGAGGCTTTAACCTTTTTGGGTTTATCAGAATAGTTCTCTGATTTTGACAAGTTCAATTTCTCGAACTTGGCCACTCTATCCAGTAGAACCTGAAATGTGGTGATTGTAGCCATGCACAGGAATGGTTGCATCTTATCATCAATGTTTCCCATTAACAACTGTATGGCATGCTCTTCTTCTAGCTGCTGCTCACATTTCATGCTCAAGTTACGCCAACGAGTGATATATTTGGTCACTGATTCTTCCTTCTTTCTCTTATTCAGAGCAAGGTCAGCGATCGTTATTTTCTCGGTCGCACTGGCGAACCTCTTCACAAACATATTTTCTAACTCTGCAAATGTCTTTACAGAGTCATTTGGCAATTCAGCGTACCATTCGAAAGCAGCTGCTATCAAACTGCTAACGAATTGTCGGAAGAGTAGAGCGTCATTCCCTCCAGTATTCCCGCAGGTGGCTTTGAACTGCGCCAGGTGCTGTCTGGGATTTTTGTTGCCATCAAAAGTATTGAATTTTGGCACAGAATATCCCTTCGGATATGGCACCTGATCATACTCTGCCGGGTACGGGCGACCTTTACCCACTAATTTTTCTGCCTGATCAATGGCTATAATAGCCCTGATCCTCTCTGTAATGATCCCTTCAAGCTGTGCAGCAGTCACAGGCTCGGAGGTACTTGCAATATTCTGCGGAGTGGGTTGGCGAGTGGTATTCTGAGCCTCATGACCACCCTCGGGAGTGTCCCGTACTCCTGAGACTTGCGGTACTTGGAAGTTTGGAGGATCTGGGGGAGGATTAGGCATAGAACCAACTACAGCATTTCTCTGCATAATTTGCATCATTACTGTCATTTGGGTCATCATCTCTGTCATTTTCTCATGCAATTGAGAGATTTCCCTATCCTTTGCCCTCATTTGATGTTTCATTTGTCTCTGCATTTTCTGCAAGCGTGACGTTCTCGTCACCAAAGGGATTCTCCTCAGCCTCTTCTCGCTCTTCTTGGGAATGGACACCTCTGCCAGTGGTGGACCCATCTTCGCGGCGGCGCCAATATACTTGTCTAGGCGGTGGTTGCCAACGATCGTCGTCCTCACCGTCGTCATAGTAGGCCTCTTCTTCGACATTGATGTGTCTCACCATGTAGACCACTTCCATGTCCAAGGTGTTATTTACTTCTTCTAAGTTTTCTTCTATGTATTCATCCATATTTTCTTCTCCCATATCTTCTTCCTCTTCTTCTTCTAGCACTTGGATCTCCGAGCGGCGGCACCACTGGATCTCCGGTTCTTGGTTAGGCAGGAAGATCTCTTCAACCCGTGGGCTACGATCGAAGTTGGTCGTCTCTTCCTTTGAAGGAGTTGGTGAGCGACGGGATCCCTTGGAGGATTCTCCAAGCTATCTACCGTTGGGAGGAGCGTCATCGTGGGCCTTCTTTTGGACCCACTTTTGATGTTGTTTGTAACTGGGGGCGGATCTCCGGGAAGCAGTACCGGATGTCACACCCAGATCAGTCTTTCTTTCGTTCTTTTCTTCTCTGCGAGGCCTTGGCCTCCAGATTTGTTTTCCCTTCCACCAGGACCTTTCAGCGGTGGATCCCTGAATGCGTGGTTCAGGTGTCACACCCCGATGTTCACCGCGTGGGGTTTGTTTTCTTCTTCTTTCGGCTATCAAATCATAAGACAGCCTTTGCCTCGGAGGGGTCCTTCTGGTCTCATTAACCAAAGGCCTTTGGAACTTCTTTTTCTTCAGTCCCTTCTCTTTTACAGTCTTTAGTACTCTGTACACCCGAGCTGATAGGGTTTCAGGTTCTTCCTTCCTTGGAGGAACTGGGACCTCAGGCCGTTGCTCCCAGAATGATTTCTTTAGCTCTCCAGAGGAGCTATTTCTTTTTACCCACTTCAGGTTCGCAAACCCGTTCCGGGTAGGAATTGTAGCTTCTGGATCTTGAGCCGGCAAGTTGGATGGGTGGACAGAGAGTTGTTGTTGAGCTCGGAGCTCAGCATTCATCTTCCTTCTCTGCCTCCTGGTGGGCCTTCCTCCAAATGAGGAAGCTTCAGCAACGTTCCTCCCAGGTACAGATGATCCCATTGGCAGCGTAGTGGTCCTGGTAAGTACCACTGAGATTTTCCCATCAGTCACTATCCTTCTGGTGGTTGGGATCTCAGATTGAGAAAGTCGTTCGAACACAGAAATCCTCCTTTGAGGGTCTTTGACCTCAGGTCGTGGCGCTGACAAATGCACACGACGGGTAGCAGTTTCGGTGGAGTGGGGCCTCCTAGCATGCCCTTCAGATTCAATGCCGCATGGAGGAGCAGTGGCAGCCCTTGCAACGACTGCAGGAAAGTCAATGCTACCAAACTGGATGGTAGCTCCGGTTCTTCCAGTGTTGATCAGAGTATTTGCTAGCTGGATGCTAGCACCACGTCCCAGCTGGACAGTAACAGAAGCATTCTGTAGATCCATCTGCATGAATGAAATGTAAGGGTTAGTAATCAGAATCTGATACATCACCCTACACTTTCAAAATGCAGAGACTTGCACAGAATAGAAGATAAAAATAAAGCAGATAACGTTAGCAAGCAAATAAAATAAATATATAAATCCTGCTAAACATGTTATCTCGATGAATTTGTTGAATGATCATTTTGAGAGATTCAAAATTTTGATTCACTGAATGATCATTTTGAGAGATTCAAAATTTTAAATCTGCGTTGATTTGACTGCTACGATAGTACTGAGATGACTAGCCAAAGATGGAAAGAGAAACCAATCCCCAGTGGAGTCGCCAGAAATCTGTGGGCTCCGAAAATTCGACCCCGGCCTCCGCCCGCATTTGTTGCTTTCTTCGGGGGGAGTTTTAACGAACTAAGTTCCGAGGTAAATTTTGGAAGGCAGATGAGTATTGTAGATTAGACACTACCCAGAGATTTCGCCCTCATTTGGTGAGGACTTTATGATCTGAGTTCTGGTTTCCTATAGGCGCAAGCCCCTATAGTTAATTACCCCTCCCGGTAACGAGAGAGAACTTTCGATTAAAGCTAGTCGTCAATCAGATACGTAGAAATACATGAGTCTGGCATATAGTAGCAGCAATGGGTTCGGAATTTGAGGATTTTAGAATTTAGAAAGTTGAAAGATTTGGAGATAAGTGATTGATATTTAAAATTGAAAGTTTTCACCATCTAGCACTCAAAGCAGATGGTGGGGGAATGGATGATAGACCCGATCAAGATCCCATGGTTCCGTCATCCCGGGCCATCGTGGTCCCTGGTCTACTTAGTCAGAGGAGGTAGTCGACCCAACCTGACAGAAGGATCCTTGTCGACAGCCATGGGTTGCTTCGTCCAAGGGTACCTTGTAGACCTGGGGTGGGCATTTGTCTAAGGGGACAAACTTGAATCCACCTTAGCTAACAGAGGGCTTGTGCCCTATCGATCATATCCTATTGATTCATATCTCAAGGATTTCATGCCATTGGGGAGCATACGGGCTCTGGCCATAACCATAATATAATGGTGCCATTTGGCGACGACCACCTGGTTCAGAGGGCCCCGAGTCATAACCGTTTATCCTGCAGTGCCATTTGGCGGCGAAACTGCTGGTTAGAGGACTCGTACCACGTCCTTGCTGGCAGGAGATTGTTTGAGAATGGATCCTAGTGATATTTTCGACCAGGCATTAGCTTTATGTGAGCTGAAGTAAATTTTAATTTGTCCACCTCGGCAAACTATTGCGGAGGGTGGATGGATTTTGCTTTAAGTATTTTGATGATTGAATTTAAATTTTAAATATTTTTGGATTTTTGGAATGATTTGGATGGCATTTTGAAATATTTGGAATGGACCCCTCCGGTTGAGATATGCATTCAACACGGCCATCATCGGGGTGTGGGGTCATTCATATTTCTGGATTTTAAACCTTGTCGACTCTGTCTAGTAATTGACAGAGGATCGGGTTTCGTAGGCTTTATGCCCTTGTTAGTGAATTCTCTTGATTATAGGCCTTGAAGGCCTAATATAAACGAATAAAATAAATATCCCGGTCGATCTTGCGACCGCATATTTATTTAATAGTTCGAGCCGTGTCAACTCTTATCTACCTAAATAGAAGGATCGGACTCGAACTTGAATTCACTTATTGACCCGCGCAGCATCCCTAGACGTCACGTGTGTACCAATAACACGCTCGTCGGGGCCCATGCGGGTGTTTGGGGGCATTTTATAATTGTTTATTGAACCTTGTCTACTCCTATCTGCTTATATAGGAGGATCGGGTTCGAATTTATTGACCCGCGCAGCATCCCTAGGCGTCACATATGTACCAATAACACGCTCGCCGGGGCCCATGCGGGTTCAGATTATTTTTTCCCCTTTTAGTGTACCTATGTGTATACAAATTAAAGTGCACACGTGCGGGGTATTCTTGGAATATTTGTGCACGCCTTCTGTCCGCTTGCATGAAAGTTGCGGATCCGGTGGCGTAGCGCTGGGATTTCATTTGGGAATTTGTACGCCTTCTGTCTGCTTGCATGGATGTTGCAGATCCGGTGGCGTTTTGCAGCAGCTCGGGGATTGAACTGTTTGCTGCCTTGTACAGGTAGACTGTCGTGCACTAGTTGCTTATTGCAGGGAGATTGTAGTGCACTAACTAGCCTCCTGCTCTATTTATTGATGTTTAGGTCTATTGGAGGTCCTTTGTATTTGCTCATAGATGACATTTGGCATATGTAAGGGAGCCTTCTACTATAACTCATAGGTATCTGCATTTGCTATATAGTCCTTTGGCATTTTGCTCCTGATGATCTTTAGTGTGCGTGATGGGTCTTCTATAATGATTCATAGATATTTGTGTTTGATGCATATCATTTGCTTCTGCTTGTAGGGAGCCGGTGTATTCACTTGAACGCCTCTAAATGTATCACCTCATCATTCTCACTGAATATTGAATCCCTCTTGTTACAACCAATACGTTGAAAGTGGGGACAAGCCTCCTGCATTACAACTGAACACTTGAAATTGATAGGTTCAACTGATGGACCGTCACATTTTACTCGCATGTCTTTTGGCATTGACATCGGTCGTAAGGAGACTTTTAGATTTATAGCATGTCCACTATTGTTATTCATGAAAACACCAGTGCAATCATTTGTCGATTGAGGATTGCCACCTTTGCCACAAATATTATGCATTTATTTGTGGATAGTGTGTTGTACACATGAGGAACTTTTGTAGTAGCTCGTAGGAGCTTGCATCTGCAGCATACTCTCCACCTTTGTTTGTAGGAGGGTAATATGATTGTTTGCATTGACTACGAGGATGTCGTAATGTTCTTGCTATAACAACTTGCAAATGTCCATCATGAATTTTTTTAGCATCACAAGTATGTGTATTCATTGTAATTCTCGTGATATCGTTCGTAGGAATTATAAGATTCTTATTGCCTTTGGGAATAATTCGTAGCTTGCATGCAAAATTTGCTCCTCGAGACATGCTCGCAATCAAACATATATCCTTGTAGCTAATGTCTTTGTCTCAAACTAATAAATTGATGAGTCTCCACCTCATTTGTGAGTGAACGATACTTGTGAGTTCCTTGCAAGCTAATCGGCATTAGCTTTCACGATCTTCTTATCACTTGCAAGCAAGTTTAAAATGTGAGTTCTTTGTCTTCAACAGGATTGACAATATGCATGATGAGTTTCCCCTAGTCACTCATTATGGGTGATATGTAAGATGTATGAACACTGCCTATCGAGAACTTGAAATTTCAATAATCCTATTCAACTCAATATGTAGGATCCGGTTGAATTGAGATTCACTCATTTCATAATAATTTGATCTGGCTTTCTCTCCCCGGATTCCTGAATGGCTGTGTTCTCAATGCTGCCTTGTATTTTAAAATTAGTGGTCACTGCCTCGAACTAACGACTGCATTGATGGAAGGTACATCTGACCTTCTAGGAGAGCCGTGCGAAGCATCCATTCCTAGAATATTTGTTGCAGTCCTCAAGGTGACTGGAATAACATATGCATTTCGTGCCTGTAGGTTGTGAATTTAGGCCACTAGACTTTGCATTAACCTTTAACAGCACATTTGTTACATACTAATCATCAACTCCAGTGAGCGCAATTCGTCATATATTAATATTCACTTGAACATGTCAATATGTGTCACATTATTGCGTCCATTATATGTTGAATCTTCTTAGTAATACTGATTACATGACTGGCATGAATATTATTCATCTTTATCAACAAATTAACTATGGAAGCAGCTTTGTGATCACCATGTGTCAATTGTTATAACTTGTATGAGTTCGATGTATTCGCTCATAGACAGCATTTTTTGTCTATGCAATAAGTCTCCTGCGACAACTTGTAGGTATTTATATTTATTACATATTGCTTTGTAGATGGTAGGTTGGGTGCATAGGGGCCTTCTACAGTAGCTCGTAGAAGCTTGTATTTATCGTCACTGTCTCCATGCATTTTGACCGTGAAGGTAGATGCTGCATTGAATATGTTGACAAGAGACCTCATTATTTGAAATGACTACCATGTCTTTTTTCCAGATTGATAAGGATGCTTCTATCATTGACATATCATTTATAGGTTTTGTTAAGATATCCCTGTGCATCTTCTCCAAATCTTTGTTGGCGTTCAAATCAGGCAAGTCAAGTTTGACTCAAATTCTTTGTTCATTTGAGTCTGAATCCAACTATTTCAAGTTATATTCATTTTGAATCCAAGTTCAGTCCACTCGATATTCAAATCAAGTTCAAGTCCCGTGACTCATATAGTTACATTGAGTTCATTCGGATTCGGGTCAAATGCTTGCAAGTTCAAAGCTCAAATTCCACTTGATGTTGTACAGCTCGAATTCAACATGTAAGTTCAAGTTCTCTGAAGTCTTGCTCAATTCATGTTCAGATCAGCATCATTTGTTCAAGTTCAGTTCAACATTATCTGACTCAAAGTCGGTCTTCTCTTGTCATTCGTCAGTCTAATGTCAAGTTTAAACTCAAGTCCAATCTGAGTTCAAGTTCATTGTCGTTCTGGTTCGAGTTCAGTTCAAATTAAGTCTGATGTGTAGTTCATTGTGATTTGCACCAATCAAAATTCATTTGATTTCAATTTAAAATGTTTGTTCAGTTTAGGTTCATTTGTGTTCATTCAAGTTCAAAGCACAAGTCCTGGTCCTCTTCCTTTGAGCTCAAATAAGTCCAAGTACAGTCATATGATCACCCGAAATTTCGGCAGCATTCCGGCATCTCCCCCATTTAGGGGAAATAACGAAAAACTGGGCCTTTCCCACCACGCTTAAGAAAGCGTGTATGGTAGATGCCCTCTTTCGAGGACACCGCGGCTGTGTAAAGTCTTCAATCCCCCACCACGCTTAAGAAAGCGTGTATGGGTCTTCAACGTACCTGAAAAAGCAAAGCATTTGTTTCCCCGCAGGTACAGAGCCGCATACGGGTACTTAAAATTGTC
The DNA here is from genome assembly GCA_019925795.1 of Dendrobium chrysotoxum. Taxonomy (NCBI): domain Eukaryota; kingdom Viridiplantae; phylum Streptophyta; class Magnoliopsida; order Asparagales; family Orchidaceae; genus Dendrobium; species Dendrobium chrysotoxum. The sequence goes on from CM034310.1 coordinate 28,729,079, forward strand.
CCCACCACGCTAAGAAAAGCGTATATAGGGCCTACCCGCGTCGCCGTAGGTGTCGCACCGGATTCCCTTCCCACCACGCTTAAGAAAGCGTGTATAGGCGGTTTGCCGGCTCGACACGAACGCCGAGGATAGGATTTTGAGGTGATTACCCGCCTCGTTGTAGGCGCCGCACCGGGGTCCCATCCCACCACGCTTATGAAAGCGTGTATAGGCGGTTTTCCGGTCCGCCGCGAACTTCGAGAGCAAGAATCTGAGTTAGAAAATTATACCTTTGCAAGCGTCGAGGTTGGCACGTAGATCGAGGCGAGAGGAAAGGGGGCAGAACATTTGCATTTTCTCCCCTTTTTTTAATTAACTGTAATAATTAATTATAACTAATGATGGTTAATTAGAATTAATAATAATTAATTATTATTTAATGATTAATTAATTATGATTAATTAATATTAATCATACTTAATTTTCATTAATAATAATTTGTTTATGATTAATACTAATTAATTAAAAGCAGTTAAAATTTATTACAATTAATTAGTAATTAACTGGAATTAAAATTAGGATTGTCGGGCTACAGGATTAGTGCAATGCTTGAGCAGGATTTACATTGAATCCTAATAACAGGACTTTAAACATCACAGAGAACTAAAACCTCTGTTCCCCTCTTTGATTTCTCTGGTTTACGGGACTCAGCCGAAGATGCGCGTGTAAGGGAGAAAGTTACCTTCTCAGTGAGTGAGCTCCCCTCCCTGCTTCCGATCAAATGTTATAACTTCCGATCCAACTAGAGGGAGCTTCGAAGGAGGCAGCAAGTCGAAGCTAGGGCAAGGGCTGGCTCGGGCGCGAGTTCTGGCGTCGGAAGTCGAGTGGGGTTTAGCGACTGGAGGCGACGGGATGGGGGATCTCTGAGGTTGGTTGGGTTCGGAACTGGTAGGTGGAGTGGGGGATCGGTCGACCTACAGGAGGAAAGAAGAGGGGCGTCGGCTAGGGCAGGGGAGGATCGGCTTGGAGAAGAGGTATGGGGAAGAATCTCTCTCTCTCTCTCTCTCTCTCTCTCTCTCTCTCTCTCTCTCTGAGCTCGGGACTTGTGGAGTCGACGGGAGGTCGTGAGGTGGAAGGGATCGGAGGGAGGCTTCGGGAATTCTGGGACAGGGAAGGAGCTTCGGTTGTGTGTGGAGATCCTCCCAGAAGTGAGAGCTTCGCTCTCATTTTAAAGGCGTAAGAGGGGTGCGATCGAGGAGCCACGAACGGGAATCCCGCGAGGAGACGCGAACGGCGCCGAGTGTACAGTGATTTTGCAAGATTTTTGCGGGATTTGCGGATTCAACGAGTCCGAGGTGCGGGATTTCTGCTCTTTTTTGTTCTTTATTCGTTGGTCAACAGTGGGAGGTTTAGGGATTCCTGGTCCTAATGCTTTATGTTTAGCTTTTAATTGTTCCCTTATTTAGTGTATTTTAAATGATAATTACCTTTTGTCTGCTTGGGTGAAGTACAAGTATGTTTCCTAGTGGCTCCTTCTAAAAAAGCTTTTGCTTTTTGAGAATTTATTTGTAATATTACAAGGAGTATTAAAAGCAAGGTTTCTTTTATCGTTCAAACTAATATCACTCTTTCTCTATTTTGGGATCCTTGGTATGGGGGTAAAGTGATTCAAGAAGTAATGAATTAGAATGGCTATTATATTAAAAATGCTATGGTGGGAGACTTATTTATTTTTTGATGCTGGAATATTCCTGATTTCTTTACTACTGAAGTCTCTTTGGTGGTTTCTGCTATTCCTATTTATAATTAGTTTACCTCCTTGTTTGCTAACTTTATTGAAAAGTGCAAATAAATTATAATTATATTTTTTTGGGAAAATTCAAATATAATCCTTTTGAAATGCTTTTAGTTATGTAGTCAAACTCATCATTATGAATGATATATCACATTAGCTGGGGAAGATATCATTCCCTAATAGGTTTATATTACAAAACTATAAGTTTTAATCCTGACTACATAATTAAATTTAGGAGATAATTACATATGATTTCGAAGAATCAAAATAACATTCAATCATATATTTGATTATGATAGTTAAAACATTTTATCATCAATTATTATAGTCGGATCATCGTAGTGAACTACATATGACCCTAAAGGGTCAAAATGATGTTCAAATATGTATCTAACTATAATAATCTAAATACACTTATCATTAATTTCATATTCAAGTATATTGATAGTAAATAATATATTTCTCAAAGAAAGGAGGATATTACCTACTATTAGTCGTTTGAATATGATGATAATGATTATTTTTTATTATGATTTTTCTAAAGAGAATGATTTCTTTTTTCCATTTTATTTAGGAGATGAATAAATGGATTTTGATTGTTTCTAGGGTCTTAAATCTCTTACAAAGGCAAGCCTTCATAGTTAATTATATCGTATGAAGTTTTAGGCTTCCTACAAAAACTCTAGATTAGAATAATAGTAGAAATTTTATTTGAATTGTCAAGGAGTGATATGAAAGGTGAGATGTGAGAGTTTCAAATAGGATTGGATCAAATTTGAGCATTTATTTTGAAGGCTAATGGAGAAGGAATATGAGGCATTTTGAGATTCTGAAATAATTCAAAAATACCTTAATCTATCCGCTAAACCACCTAGGCACTTTAAAACTATGTATCAGGTCATTAAGAAAGATGGGTAAGGTTGGTTATTTAAGTTTTGAGAATTTGGGGCCGGCATCTAGAGAATGCTCTAAGTGGCCCCTTTACTTATGTATGGTGGGATTTATGCTCCATGCAATAAAATTTTATTTTTTTAATAGTTTATAATGCAATGCATGCTAATAGACCTTATATGCATAAATTATATGATGAAATTTAAAAATTTTGACTTAGAAAATAAAATTTTCCCTAGAGTTTCACAATATCCTCTAGACAGAGTTGCACCCTAATAGATCAGGTGATTTGCCATGACCCGTAGGTGGAGAGGTGCCTTACAAGGAGAGAAGGAAATATGAATGTAAGAAAAACTATCAGGCATTCCCGGGCTTACGTCTTAAAGAACATTTATCTTTCTATGTGAGCCTAAAACTTTTTATTTAATTATGAGCAGAAGAATTTTTTGTGTTGTCCTTAAGAGCATAAACGTATTTTTCAAGCTAAAACAAATCACATATATAAGAAAGAAACCTAAAAAATAGGTAATTTCAAGTGCGCAATTAATTTAAACACATTATCAAATCATATGTAACCAAATGAATGTAAAGGCTATGTGGTAAGTGTCACTTAATATAAAACTTATGGCCTGCAGAAATTAAAAGCGGTCGGGCACAATTGACAATATCTCAGATTCTAATCCAATAGAACGACGCAAGTGTTAAAATGAGATATTTTTTGTGTCTTTACTTCTTCAGCTCTTTCCTTCGGGCTCCTTGGATTCACCAGGTCCCGATATTCACATGAAAAGAACTCTTCTCCGAAGTGGTGTTTCTTTTCTCTTTAGATCTCAAGTCATTCTAATTTGGATCTCCAAATTGAAGGAACTCCTCCTCGAAGGGCTGTTTTTTTCTATTTGGATTTCAAATTGGATATTAAAATATCACATTTTAAGTAACTTTCACAACTTTTTGAAATTTAAATTTACACATTTAAAAATATAAAATGACTTTTATATAACCTACGTGTTATCTTAATCACTTATATTTAGAATGATAAAAAAAAATCCCAAGCAACTATTTTTTCATTTGCTTTCAGTTTAGCCAAAACATTCACTTGGTTATACTCTTTTATTTTTAAGATGGCTTAGCACATTTAGCACCTATAGAAAATTTTATTAATGAAATTTTTATTAGCCTCCCTTTTTATAGCCCTACTTGAGCATGGTCATATGCAACAAATTTTATTAGCATCAAGATCATTCCTAACCTAGGAGAAATCTAGCGCACATCACACCATATTACAAATAAAATCATCACATCATAGTAGCAAAAGTTACATTAATTATAGAAACCAACATGCAAGAAAAATTGCATAAAATCCATGAAAAATCCATATCACATAGAAAGCAAGTGTAAAGGAAAATATCCTTGCTTAAAATTAGGGTTGGTTGTCCTAACGAACCATTTATAGTGTCTGCGTCAGGCTGTGTGGTTTAGATGTATCTTGAGTGGGATATTGTTTAGAGTTTTCTAATATTTTCTTTAGTTTGTTGTAGGTCAAGGGAAATTTAATTGGATTTTAAGTATTAGTATTTTAATGTTTATTTTAGGATGAGTTTTAAGTGTTAGAATTGGTTAATTATTGATTTTCTAAGATCATAAATTTTAATTGGATATTTTAGTCCTTAAGCCTCAAAATTTAATACACTTATGCTCTCTAAAATAGAATTTACATAAGGTATGAAAGCTTCCATTTATTAGTGATTTATTATTAATTATTTAGGTTGAATAATAACTGTCTTTGTTTATACTAGGGCTGTGAGATTTATTTCACCATCATTGGGGATAACATAATAGCCTCATAGGCCCGAGTTACCCAACAGTTATCTTTTGGTTTAGGTTTGATTTAGTTCATCGATTAAGTTATCTAAGTTTGTGATTATCTTGTTAATAATTTTTATTTTGATTATTAATATTTTTCACCAATCGGTTCGTGGCATTGTCATAATGGGCATGAGGATCAATATCTCCTTAAGATACATAACCCCACAATTCGAGATAGTCCAACCTAAAAATCTTGTTGATGTAGTTGTATTAACGATTCAGGTTTATTTATTTAATTAATAATTTATTAATTTTATGATTTTGTACTCCATTGAATTCGTTCGAGATATTATCACAATGAGCACGAGGACTAAGGCCTCCTTAAGATAAGTAACCCCATAGCTCGAGGTAGTCCATTATAAAAACTTCATCAATAGAGTGTTGATTGTGTATTTGATTATTGTTTATCTAATTTGATTAATTAGATTAGTGATTTGCTGAAATTTTGGTTATTTATTAATTTTTGGTATTTAATGGAATATTTTAATACATTAAATAAAGAGCCCATTTCTTAACTTTTTAATCTATAATATTTCTGAAGTTTTTTTATTTTTTATAAATACTAGACTCTAATATGAGTAAAATGCAGTGAGTTTGTTATATTTGAATTTTTCTATAATTAGTTATGATTTTTTAAAATTTAGGTGCGTTTTTGAACTAAGATTGACCAAAATGTTAACTTTTTAATTTTTAGAGAATTCTAGAAGTTTGATATTTTTCATAAATATTAGACCCTGAGAGGAGCCCACTGCCTTTGAGTTTTCTCAATTTGGAGTTTTTTGTAATTAGTTATGAATTTTAGATTTTTAAATATTTAATTGAATTATTCAATTATTTTATTATGGGGATTTTACTATTTTTACACCAAACTCACTCCAAACCCCTTAAAAATCCCTCTCAAATGTCAGGGATGAACTGTAGAAGTGTTTTCAAAGCTTGAAATTTATTTTATGTATTTTTAATAATTTTTAATTATTTATTTTAATTAATTATTAAATTTTCATTATTATTAAATTAAAGTTTAATTTGAAGTGTGGTGCTCGAGCTTTTAATTTTCCTATATAGAGTATTCAATTATGAACATTTTAAGCCATTGTTTATATTTTTTGGATCTAATTTGGATTTATTATATTTTTTTGAAGTTTAAAGCTCGAGAAAGGGGCTGATTTTGGTTTTGAATAATTTTCTTATTTAGTGAAGTTCAAATTGATGGGGGCATTTAAAGAATAATAATAAAAATATTTTTGAGAGTAAGATTTTAGATTTTAAGATTTTATTTGTGCGTGAGGATGCTAATGTTATGTGGGAAAAAGTGACTAGTGATATTAAAAATATTGCAAAAAATGTGTTTGGAGTATCAAAGGGAAAAACCCCTAATAGTAAAATAGCTGGTGGTGGAATCCAATTGTGCAAGAAAAGATAAAAAATAAGAAGATTTGTTATAAAAATTGGTTTAGATGTAAAAATTCTAATAATTGGGAAAGATATAAAGAGGCATGTAAGGATTCTAAGAAAGTAATATGTGATGCAAAGATCTTAACTTTTAATAATTTATATAATAGATTAGATACTAAGGAGGGAGAAAGATATATGTAGAAGCTAGCCAAACAAAGAGATAGGAGTAGTAAGGATTTAATTCAAGTGAAGTGTATTAAGGATGATATTCAACAAAGGTGGATGAGATATTTTGATAAACTTTTTAATGAAGATTGTAAGAATACAATTGACTTTAGTGACCTTAGCATCCTAAATGAAAATAAAGATTTCTATTTTTATCGGCGTATTAGTAAAATCGAAGTTAGAGAGGCTTTAAAGAAAATGAAGTGTGGAAAAGCTGTTGGACCTGATGATATCCCAATAGAGATGTGGAAATGCTTAGGAGATGAAGGAGTTTCTTGGCTAACTAAACTGTTTAATAATATTTTGAAGACTAAAAAGATGCCAGATGCATGGAGAATGAGTGTATTGATTCTTATTTATAAGAATAAAGGTGATGCACAAGATTGTGCGAATTATAGAGGAATTAAGTTAATGTGTCAAACTTTAAAACTATGGGAGCGAGTTATGGAGCGTAAGCTACGGCGTGATACTAATGTTTCTCCAAATCAATTTGGATTCATGCCTGGTAGGTCTACTATGGAAGCCATATATTTATTGAGAGGTTTGATGGAGAAATATAGGGAGAATAAGGAGGATCTACATATAATATTTATTGATTTAGAGAAAGCATATGATAAAGTTCCAAGAGAAGTGCTATGGAGAGTTCTGTAAAAGAAAGGAGTTAATAATGCTTATTTTCAAATCATTAAAGATATGTATGAAGGAGCTATTACTTGTGTTCAAACACAAGGTGGTTTGACCAAGTATTTCCCTATTTCGGTTGGATTACATCAAGGATCAGCTTTAAGCCCATATCTTTTCGCGTTAGTCATGGATGTTCTCATTAGACATTTACAAGAGGATGTACCCTGGTGTATGATTTTTCCTGATGATATTCTTCTTGTTGACAAGACTAGAGAGGGAGTTGAAGGTAAACTTGAAGTCTGGAGATCAACCTTAGAGTCTAAAGGTTTTCGCTTGAGTAGATCTAAAACTGAATATATGGAGTGTAATTTTAGCAGTAATAGACCTAGTGAGGGGATTGTGACTTTGGGCGATCGAGTCATTAATAAGAGTACATGTTTTAGATATCTTGGATCTATTGTTCAGAGTGATGGTGAAATAGATGAGGATGTTATCAGTAGAATTCAAGTTGGATGGTTGAAGTGGAGGAATGCATCGGGCTTGTTGTGTGATAGAAAAGTCTCCCTTAAACTTAAGAGAAAATTCTATAAGATGGTGGTGAGACCTGTAATGCTTTATGGTGCAGAATGTTGGCCATTAAAAGAGAAGCACAATACTAAGTTATGTGTTGCGGAGATGAGGATGCTCAGGTGGATGAGTGGATTTACTCTTAGAGACAGGATGCAAAATGAGCATATACGTGAAAAGGTTGGAATAGCTCCAGTGGAGGATAAGATTAGAGAGAGTCGCCTTAGATGGTTTGGTCACATAAAACGGCGGCCTTCCGATGACCCAGTTAGGAAAGTAGAGGTATTAGATTTCACTTATGTTAAGAAAGGTAGAGGTAGACCTAAAAAGACTTGGTTAGAAAATATTAGAAATGATCTTTCTTTATTAGATTTAAACGAGAATTTGACTTTGAACCGGACACAATGGAGAAAAAGGATTCTTGTTGCCGACCCCACATAGTGGGACAAAGGCTTATTGTTGTTGTTGTTGTTGTTGTAGTGAAGTTCAAATTGAGTGAAATTAAAACCAAAGGTTCATAATGTTACCATGTTTACTATTGCATAGTTTCACCCTTTTTGGGTGTGTGTAGAATTTTCTAAGTTTTCTAGATAAATTCTTAATTATTTTTTCTAGGTGTCACTAGTATTCCAATGGACTTGAATCTTAGTCTGTCTAACCCTCACACTTACACAAGCACACTATAAAAAAATAAATATGAAATCCTATTTATTTGTAGATTTGAATTTTCAAAGTTATGGGTTCAAAATGAATCCATAGCTTTGAAAATTTAAACCTCAATAATCCTGAGCATACCTGGACCTATAGAAATTATTAGAAATGCCTAAAATGCTAAAAAATATTTCATCAAAATTTGAGTCCATTTTGACCACTGAATCATGAGAAAATTGACAAAAATCAATTTCAAACAAACATGAATTTCTCACAATACAATGCTCAAAACATCATGGAAATAATTTTAAAAAATAATAGGGCTTAAGCCCTTTTCAATAAGTCTAAAATCACTCAATTTGATAAAAAATGGGTTTTATGTTACTTTTGAAGTTATAAGCAATTAAATTAGATTCTTAATTCATTTTATTTAAAAATAAAGAGCGGCGCCACCATTTTTTGAGCTGACATGTGTCGAGACACATGGTAAAGCAAAAAATCATGAACGCAATTTTAACTTAACTTTGTCAGCACAATCGCGTGCCGTTCGATTCACGCAGATTGGATCGACGACTCTGATCGCGCCACATGGCCCACCTGTATGCAAATCGTATGAGTTTGAAATGCAGCACCATCTATGGTTCCGTTTTAGGTGATGTGGCACTCACTAGGACATCTGATCACGCTAAATGCATGATTGGATGGCTCTGATTGAGCCTGAGCCATTTCTAGTTCAAAATGGACTAAAAAAATTTATTTGCTCATAACTTTTAAAATACTCATCCAAATTTCATGAATTTAAAACATAAGCTCATAAAATCTTAATCCTTCAATGTCTGGAGTTTGGAGGTGCCACATATTGTGAATTTTGAGCAGTTTCAAATGAAAGTTAAAACTTCAAATGAGGATATCTTACCAACCAGTGGATGGAGCTTTGATTTCTTGTGGTTGTTTTGCTCCTAAGAAGATCCTCTCTGACTTTACTGTAGACTCTAAGACTTGGTTCTAGCTGGATCAAAAGTTTCATTTAAATCCTTACGTTCTCTCTCTATTTCCCTCTCTCTTCACCAAAATGGACTTTAGAGGCTATGGGGTGGTGAGAATATGGTTGGGAAACTTGGAAAAACTCCTGGAGAGGTAGAGGGAAGAAGGTTGGGATCTAGAGGTTGCTGAGAGAGTGTTAGATTAATATAATGAGGGTTTACGATGCTTTTGCCCACCTTAAACCCTAACTTTTAATTTGGATGGTTGAGATGGATTGGAGGGGTTCTTGGATGATTGCCATCTGTCTAAAGAGATTTGGAGCCAGGGAAAATGGTAGCAAGCTTAAGTGTGATATGCTTAGGGTCATGTGAGGGGAGGGTACCACATCTTCCCTCTTATGGCTAAACCATTGCTTGGGTTTGGGTTAGGGGTAGGTTAAGAGTGCTTTTGGGTTACTTTAAGGTGATTTTTGCTGGAGAATTTTGGAGGGAATGGATTGGTTAGGTGGCATGGTCATTTGACCACATTTTGACATATTTTCCCCCATTTTGACCCAAGCTTTGGTTTTGTTTACTTGTTGACCAGTAAACCAGTCAATGGTGACTAGGATGAGTTGTTCGGGATGTTATTTGAGCTGTAGAAACAACTCCAAGGAGTTTGAAGCAAATGTTTCAATGTTTGGATGCAAAGTCAAGCATACACATAAGTTTGACCACTATTGGTTGGTGGATCAAGTCAAACCAATGGGGGTTTGACTCATGGAGGGCTTGAAGGTGCTTGAAATATTCAGTGGGATAATTTTGAGTGTTTAATTGGGTCTGATGTTGCTTGAAGCATTGAATTTGACTTTGGTGATGTGTATGGTTAATTTTGGTAAACCATGGTTGACATGATAAACCAGGTCAAACCAGAGGTTGGGGTTAGATCCAACAAGTTCAAATAATGTTTTGGATTCAATGGAGGTCCATGCAATTATGAGGTCTCCTTGTATGAAATGCGTGTTTGGGCCCTTAAGAGGCATTTTGGTTAACCATGGTTGACTTGGTCAACCAAGTCAAACCAAAACTTGGATTTTGATTCAATACACTCCAAATGATATTTAGAATACATTAAAAGAGCTTTCAAAGGCTGGTTTGAATAAGCCATGTTGAGGTTTAAGGGAAAGATTAATTTTTTCCTTAAGAATTTTGGGGTTTAGTGGGCCATTGGTCAACCAATGTCTACCAAAGATTTAGTTTTATATTTAACATGTTATAAGGATGATTATGAACATGTTCAAAGGTTTTAGGAAAGTTCCTAAGGTCAAATTCTATAAGGTGTATGGCCCAGTGGCATGGGCTATAAATTTTTGAAGGTTTTGCAGCCTTTGAAAATTAATTCTATTTTGGGGGTTAGAGGGCTCAGATTATCCTAAAATTTGGATGGTTGACCCTAGATGAATGTTTAATCAATATGCGACTGATAGATCATGAATAAGAGGTCATTTGGTTTGGTTTTGAGGTGATTGAAAAATCACTCAAAAAGGGTTATGGGACATAAGCTTTTGGCCTTAATTTTTGGTTTGAGATTTCGGATTTGATCTTGGTTTTGGGTTTAGTTTTTATTGATTAACATCATGCCAGAATGAGTTCAACACTCCTGTATGTCTTGGAATGGGGTCTCTCAGCCTTTTTTTAAGATATTTCATGTAGCCTTTTATGATGGCTTAACTAAGGTAGAGTGGTACTCTTTCATTTGGCATAAAAGATTTGCTATGAAGTTTTCTTATTTTGCTTGGATGGCATTATTGAAAAGATTAAAAACTATTGATATTATCTTCAAAAGAAACCTAAATGTGCCTCTTAATTATATTTTATGTGATAAGGCTAAGGACTGAAGAGAATCATAATCATATTTTCTTTGAATGTGACTTTTCTTTCTCCATATTATCTAAATTAGTGTCTAGTTTAGAGCGCTTTATGTTTATACCTAATATATTTCAAAATTTTGATTTCATTTTTGCTTCCAATTTGGATAAAAATTCCAAAAAACTTTTATTCTCGGTTACTTATGGACCCATTTATTTCTTATGAAAAGAAAAGAATAATAGGAGATTTGCAAGTATAATTATTCTGTTACTGTGGGCATGATTATTAAAAATACTATTTTGGCTAAAATTAACACATGGAGATTGTTTCATGCCATTAACTATTTGCTTATTTAAGTTTTTTCTAAAGGGTTGTTGTGCTGGCTTTGGTTCTGCTAGCGGTTGTGCTGCTTTTTAGTTTGTGTATTATTTTTTGGTTCTAAAAAGTAGTTCTGTTTATTTTCCTGGAGTTTTCAGGTTGGATGCGGTTTTTGTGGAGAAGGTCCTTTAAGCTGTGTTGGTATTGTTTGGGTGGTCTCTATTGTTGGTGCTTTTGGGCTAATTGGTACAGGCTGGCTGATTGGCAAGTTGGTTATTGGGACAATAAGGATTTGGTAAAATTGTTGGTATCCCTTAGATGATTGGTTTGACAACCAATTTTATAACTTGGGAAGGTCATTTCTAGCAACCTAGGGACTTGCTAATCTGAGTCCCTTTGGTTGGAGGTTGGATTGAGAAGATTGTTGGGGGCCTCTCTTGATGCTTGTTAGGTAGGTGTTTGTGTTATCTTATATTTTTCTTATTCTAAACTAGTTTTTGTTTTGTATTTTTCAAATCTTGCTAGTTGGATCTTTGGTGAATGAGATGACATATTGTTTGAAGGCCTCTTTTAGTTTTAGTTGCTTAAATTGGTCGGCCTAGTGTATGGATGAATGAAGATTAAAGGTCCAAGTTGTTCAAGATTTATGTTATACTTTAGAATACTAATAGTCTTTTGTTATATATTGTATGGGCTGATTTGATGATCTATTGGTTGCTTTTTTATCCCTTAAGAGAAAGCAAAAGTTTGAGATGGAGTTTTTCTCTTTTTAAGTTTTATACTTTGTATATGGGTATTCAATTTTTGTTTCTCTCCGATGGGTTTTTTTTTAAAGTTGTTGCTTATTTTGGTTGCAAAATTGATAAGTTTTTCATATTTTTCTTACTTTTTTTATCTTATGTAACCCTTTCATTATTTAATGAAATTGGGAATGATTGCCCCTAATTTTTCCAAAAAAAAAGTTAATAATGCATGTTGGGGGCTGAACTGAGCATAAGAACTAGGCTCGACTTTTTTCTAGGTTCTTTGCACCAAATGATTGCTCTAGGTGTTGAGGGGTAGTGGCAGGATCCTTTAAATCATAGGATTGAATATCAATTGGGGGCTGAACCATCTTTTTGCATTATACTCTTTTCCAGGTTATTCCAAAGTCTAATTCAATTTTGGGAGAAATTATTATGTGTGGAGTTTGAACGTAGATTTACATTTGGACACCAATTAAATACTGACACATGCAGCCTGAAGACCCAACTCAATCTAGTAGTCCAGAGGTGAAAATTTTCAAAATAGTGGAAAATGAAAAGTCCTGGCTTTCAGAGTCAGGTCACTTTCCATCATCGAACAAGAGTTTCTCTTCTCTCAGATTTATTGAGATTATTGCATATTAGTTTTTCAAAGCTTTATCTTTATAATCATTTGAGTTTTTGATGATAACAAAATCTTATTGTTTAATTATTATTTCTCCTAACATATTTTAAAAAGTTTATTTTTATGTGTACTAATATATTTTTCAGGAAAATCATACTCCATACTGCTAAAAGACTTTAAGACATATTAGATTAAGGGTTATTATAAGTGAAGTCTGTAATTTTTATTTTTCTTGAGTCTGAGAGAGTGTGATTGTAAGTTGGATAACTATGCACACACATATTGGGGAAGTGAGACAAAACTTAATTTTTAAAACTAATCGTAATGTACGATGTAGTATTGTACTGGACGATTTGTCCTCTATGTCCCTCTAAAATGAAGTTGATTGGTGCATGACTGAAAAATTTTCTAAGTACATTTCATACTATACGAAATGGGTCGTCTTGGACGCTAATCAGAGTATGAAATCAGCTTCGTTCAAACCGTCATGTACGATCTTGTAAGTTTTTGAATTGATCGTACGGTACGATGTGGGTTCATCCTAGATGCCGGTTAGAGTACGAAATTAGGCCCGTCCAGATAGTCCCGTACGAACGCACCAAATTTGAACTGATTGTCCAATACGAACATGGTTCGTACAGACACCGATTAGAGTATGAAATAAGTTCGTACACGATCGTACAGACGAAGTGAAAGTTTTCAGAAATTTTTTGAACTAATCGTACTATACGAAGGGAGTTCATACAGACACCGATTAGAGTACGAAATCGGGTCGTCCATGTTCGTACAGACGAAAGTCTCATATTTTTGAACTGATCGTATTGTACGATCAGCATTCATACAGACGCTAATCAGAGTATGAAATGAGGTTCATACAGCATCATATGAGACTTTTTGAACTGTTCGTACGTACGAAGATCGATCGTACTGTACGATCCAAGTCCGTCAAACTTGAGATTGACAATTTTTGGATGATTTTTTCTTCTCTTTTATATATAAAGGTCCTAAAAATTGACTGTTTAATAGTCCTTCCATGAATTTCTCTTAAGTGCTCTTGAGAAGTGTGTTGGGGAGAGTGTTTTGAGAGTGAAGTGTGAGAGATCTAGTGAAAGAAAATTGTGAGGGGATTTACAAGGTTGTCCAACGGTGAGATTCTCTTACTTGTTCTTCAAAGTTCTTTCCAATCTCCTTAAAGGCTCTTGCAAGAGGATTGTCCAAGAAGATCTGGTACTCTGCCATCATCGGGAAAGGTGAGAAGGACGCTCGGTACTCTGCCATCATCAGGAGAGTGAAAAAGGACGTTTGGTTCTCTACCATTACTAGGAGGGTGAGAAAGGACGTTGGATTCTCTGCATTCACGAGGAGGGTGAAAAAGGATGACAGTTTTCTGCTGCACCGAGTTTGGTGGAAGAGAGTTTGTAAAGGCTTCTCCGCCTTGTTGTGGGGGCAAAAAGAGAGTCACTTTGATATAGTGCATCTCTGGGGAGTGGATGTAGGTTGTGTTTGATCAAACCGCTATAAATTCTAGTGTCTTCGTTACTTTTATCTTTTTTGCATTTTTATTTTATTGCATTTTTAATTTTTCTGTGGTTGAAAAATTATTTTCTAAAATCAACTTTTGTTGTGAAATCGGTTTCATTAAATCCAAAAGATTTTTAAAAGATACCAATTCACCCCCCCTCTTGGTTAGCCTAGGGACATAATTAATAGGTCTACAAACCTATTCACACTTTCAAGTTTAGGCGCTCTTCATCTTTGAACAAGAATCGCTTTAAGGGTCCATCAGGCAGATTCGTAAGGTCAGATTTATCTCCAGAGTAGCACTTTATCACTGGATATATTGAAATGATGAAGCTACAAACTTTTTATGGTTTATCTTAAATACTTGTTAGGATTTAGGGTTTAGAGTTTAGGACATTCGCTTGTCTCCTTTTTGAATCTACTGCAAACTAGCAAATGCCGTTCGACTAGAGATTGTTAGGGTGTATTCTTCAATTTTTTATATTTGAATGCCCGGAAGAGGCATTCTTTTGTATAAAAACTATGTAAATTTTATGTAAAATTATAAATTTTTTGATGTTTATAAATTATGTAAAACTTTATGCTTTTTTGAAAATATTATTTTAATCCTAATACACAACTATGTATTACTATGTGCAAGCTTTGATACAATGATATTAATAGTTTATTCGTTATTTTTGTTCATTTTAACTCTTTTAGAGTTTGTACACAATTGTGTATTAGGAAAATTTTTTTGAAAATATTATTTTTATCCTAATACACAACTGTGTACTTCTTAAATTTCTTTGAAATTATTATTTTTATCATAATACACAGCTGTGTATTACTATGTACAAGCTTTGATATACTGATATTAATAGTTTCTTTACTATTTTTGTTCCTTTTAAATCTTTTGGAGCTTATACATAGCTATGTATTAGGATTTTTTTAAAATTATTATTTTTATCCTAATACACAATTGTGTATTTCTTAAATTTTTCTAAAAATAGTATTTGTATCCTAATACACAATTGTGTATTACTGTGTACAAGCTTTGATACAATAATATTAATAGTTTGTTTATTATTTTTGTTCATTTTAAATCTTTTGGAGCTTCTACACATTTGTGTATTAGAAAAAATTTTCTGAATTGTTGTTTTTATCCTATTACACAGCCGTGTATTGCTGTGTACAAGCTATGACAAAATAATTTTAATAATATTATTATTATGTTTATTCATTTTAAATTTTTTGGAGCTTGAACGCAGCTGTGTATTTGGGATTTTTTTTTGAAAATTTATTTTTATCCTAATACATAGCTATGTATTGCTGTGTACAAGCTTTGACATAATGATTTCAATAGTTTCTTTATTATTTTTATTCATTTTAAATATTTTAGAGCTTTTACATAGCTGTGTATCAAGAAAATTATGTTGGACATATTATTAACCCCAGTACACATGTTTGTAGATGTACAATTTAAAGATCACTTTTCGTTATAGAGCATCAACATTTATAGCTATCTACAACTCTTTGATTTAAACTTTCGGCAATGATTTTGAGGACAAATTAAAGGAATTACACATACATTAGTTTTGGAGTTCTCTGCTTTACAATAGAATGTTCCTGTCATATACATGCTGCTCTCATTATGGGATATGCTAAAGCAATGCTTCATCATCAAGGGGTATGAGCTACAATTTACTGCAGATGATGTGGCTTTTATTATAGGATTGGTAAACATGGGAGCTGAATTCAACATGGAAAGCGAGAAATTATCAATATTTACTTCAATCGATATTAAAAACAAGATGAGAAGACAAAAAAAATCAACTCACCCTACCCTTGTCGTAAATAAATTTATCATATTTCTGTTGTCTAATTTATTCTCTCACTTTCATAACTATAGAACCCCGATGAGACTATTTAGTGTTGCACATAATATAGATTAGTTCTCATCTTACAATTGGGCAACGACTATTAAGGATTGCTTAGTTGCTCAGTTTGATGGGGTTGTTATAAAGTTTGATAACTCCAAGCTACTAAGTTATACAAATGAATTTGTACCTTTACTAATTGTGAGTGCTAACAACATCTGTGAATCTATCTAATTATTAATTCATTTGAACTTTATTGGATAATATTACACTTGATTATATGCAGATTTGGTTTATGGAGCACATATCAGTTGAAGCCCCTAAGATCGATAATAACTCAAGTAATGCTTTGCCTATAACCTCTGAATCAATTCTTGGTTAACATATATATATATATATATATATAATCTTAATTTATATAAGTTTAAGTTTGGCTATTTTATTATGGACAATAATAGACTTTAGGTCAAAATATATTTTATGTGGGCCAAGTTTATCATATTTCTCTTGTGGTTTGACAAGAAGAAACTTGACAATCGTATTATTAAATATGAATGCATAAGTTTTTTCTCAACCATAATAAATCACATCTCTATCATAAAACTAAGGTCTACCAAATAAGATATTTGTTATATCCATGACACCAGATTTGATCCTGACAAATACTTATTTTAATTGGAACCTAATGTCTAGACTCATAGGTTTTGGTGTGTAATTAATTCAAACTTTTTTTTTGATTAATTCAACTAATATGAAATGGCTCAAGAGGAGGTTTAGGTTTTAAGTTTTTTTTAGTAAGATCATTAGTTAAGATAACATTCAATGCACTCCTACCATCAATAACAACTTTATTTTTCATCTAAATACAAGTAGTTATCATTTGAAAAATAACATATCAACATATTCTTTTGAATTTAGTTTAGTCATTGAAAGACATCTCATAACAGCTATATCATCCAAATGATTTTCAAAAAAAGGGCGATCATCTAAGATTTTCTCTCAATTTTTATATTCAAAGACTCAATAATTTCTAAAAATAGAAATTTTTGGTGTGTTTATATATGCCCTTTTAATGACATTTCAAGCAAATAATGTCATTAATATTATATATATATATATATATGTTAGAATTTTATAAATACATTTTAAGCTATTCACCTTAGAACTTGAAATCTACAATAATAATTGTTGCGGACTCAAATATACGCGGCGATAGATTTTAATTTTCCGTCTCAGCTTTGTACGTATATCCAGCACACAAACAGAGTTGAAATAGTAACACCATATTTTTTACGTGGAAAACCCTGGAAAGGGAAAAAACCACGGGGCCACGCCCAGTTGAAAGAGTTCCACTAGTGTTGTTTGAAATACACGAGGCTGACTCGTCCTTTAAATTCAGGACGATCAGATTACAATGAGTATCAATTACAAGGCCAAGCACAGTTCCGACGTCACTCGGAAAGAAGTCCGGCGTCACTCGGGCGTCGGGTAGAATTCTAGCGTCGGCCAGAATTCCGATGTTGCTCGGGCGTCGGGCAGAGCTCCGACGTCCTTCGGGCACCAGGTGGTGCCCCGGTAGTGTTCCGGCGGTGTTCCGGCGGTGGTCGAGGAGGAGCTGTTCCCTCCTAGACTTCTCTTCTCTTCTTCTTCTCTTCTTGGTTTCGGTCCCCCCTTAAGAGAAATGAGGGGCTATTTATAGTTTTTCTGGAGTGGCATAGCCCGTAAATATGTGAGGGATCAGGGGCAAATAGGGAGTGATCCGGATGAACGGCCGATATTGAATCCCTTGATCGTGAACCGTTTATCAAGCATTTGAAGGTCTTGATGATATCAGAATTCTACGATCTTGGGCTCGTTGGATTCGTCTCGTCGAGCCGCTCGATTCGACTATAAGCTCGCCAAAATCGGAGACCGTTTGGTAACTCAAATAGCTGTTTGATGCTTCCAACAGTGCTTCGGAAACTTGATTTGGACTCACTTGGGCTCGGATTGAGTCGAATTTGGTGTCGTTGGATTCGTATTTCTGAGACGCTCAGTTCGACTATAAGTTTGCTTAAATCGGAGTTTAAATGGTCTCCGAAATAATTTTTGAAGTTTCTAACTTGAGTTTTTCCTCGAGATTCGTGCCCGATCAAGATGATTTTTTGGCGATATATCAGTTGCCCCCCTATTTTCGGACGTTGAAGCTCCACGAGTCTGAAAATACTTGTTCCGGTATTTTACATTGGCCGAATCGTAAAAAATTGCGTTCCAAAAAATAAATGTTTGCTCGAACCCAACCATAGAGGCCCCGTTGGGCTCCGAAAGTGTCAAAATTGAGTCCGAAACGTCGAAAAACGTGTCCGGGGACCCCAAAAACATTGAATTTGGACCGTCCGGGCCCGAAATCGGAGCCCGGGAACTCGTAGGCGGCCGAACCGGCCGGCCGGCCGGCCAGCCGCCGCCCGCCGCTGCCCGCGGCGGCGCCCGCGCCAACCGGCGCGTCCGGGCGCGTCCCCGCGCGGGGCGCGGTTAATTTTTAAAAATATATATATATTTTTTTTTTAAGTGGCGGGGCCCAAAAAATTCCAAAAAAATCTCAAAAAATTTCGAAAAATTTGAAAAAATTCAGGGAATTTAATAAAATTTTGGAATCATCCCCCTCTCAAAAATAATATAAATAGACCCCCAGGGCCTAGGAGAAACTCGCCCCTTCTTCCTTTCTCCCTCTGGCTTTTGGCATTTTGAGGCTTTCCGCCATTTTTGAGTAGGTGACTTTCCCTACTTGACTCAGCGCCCCTCCCTTTGCGTAGAAGTTAGAGTATTCCTCTCTTCTCCCCTCTAGTTTCTGGCATTTTGAGGCCTTCCGCATTTTTTGAGTAGGTGACTTTCCCTACTTAACTCGGTGCCCCTCCTTTTGCACAGAAGTTAGCGGTTTTCCCTCTTTTTTCTCTCATTCTTGCTTTCTGACAGTTGAGGCATTCCGTTGTTATTCAGTAGGTGATTTTCCCTACTTGAGACAACGCCCCTCCTCTTGTACAGGAGTTAGAAATTTCTTTTCTTTTTCATTCCTTCATGTGGAGGTGAGATGTTAGTCGGAGGGAGTCTGAAGATGGTCGGAAGTCAGGCGTCGGGAAGAAGTACGGCGTCGGGTAGAACTCCGACGAAAATCCGTCGGCGGGAAGAAGTCCTATGACGGGTAGAAATTCGGTGTCGGGTAGAAGCCCAACAAACATCCGGCGATGGGCAGAAGTCCGACGTCGGGAAGAATTATGGCGTCGGGTATAACTCCGACGAAAATCCGTCAACAGGCAGAAGTCCCACGACGGGAAGAAGTACAGTGTCGGGTTGAAGTCCGACGACGGCTAGAAGTCCGGCGTCGGGTAGAAGTGCGACGAAAGTCCCGCGACTGACAGAAGTCCTGCGTCAAGTGGAAGTATGGTGTCGGGCAGATATCCGAGGCAAGTCACGCAACTGGCAGAAATACAACGTTGGGTAGAAATTCGACGAGGGTCTGGCGACAGGCAGATGATGGCGGGCGTCCAGTAACATTGTGTTAAGGCAATATTCATCCATACTAAAGTGTGCCAACATCAGATATTACTGAATCAAGGGGCCGAAGTAGTGTGACATGCCAACATTCTAGCAATACACTAACACTGTCAACTGAGTGGAGGTCTGATGATGATCCAGTTATGTCCTTTCTGTGAAGGAGCAATTGTAGGAGATGCTTGCGTGCAGTAAGGGAGAAGTCACTTAAATCCACCAAGGACATTTGACTGTGTTAAAGTTGCTTGTTGCTTGATGATACTAGCTTGTATGAATGTCACCAGTGTACCTTTTGCTTTTACATTCTTGCAAAGGTGACCTAGATGTACAATCTTTCGTAATATGACTTCAATAATATTTATATGAAGTTGAAAACTCACTTTTGCATCTTTGAAACATGAGTTAATATATTGTGTAACATGCTTTTTCGAAGATTTTTTGCCCGCCAAGAATCTCTGTAGGAGATGTCCAGAGAATCCATCAAGAATATATGACCTATCCGAGGTAGTATGTCAGAGCCTTTGCTCGACGACGCTAACCTGTATGGAAGAGGTCGAGAGAATCCACCAAGGATGTGAGACCTATCCGAGGTTGTATGTCAGAGCCTTGCTCGATGACGCTAACCTATATGGAAGAGGTCAAGAGAATCCACCAAGGATGTGAGACCTATCCAAGGTTGTATGTCGGAGCCTTTGCTCGACGACGTTAACCTGTATGGAAGAGGTCGAGAGAATCCACTAAGGATGTGAGACCTATCCGAGGTTGTATGTCGGAGCCTTTGCTCGACGACGTTAACCTGTATGGAAGAGGTCGAGAGAATCCACCAAGGATGTGAGACCTATCCGAGGTTGCATGTCAGAGCCCTGCTCGATGACGTTAACCTATATGGAAGAGGTCGGATCGAATCCCCCTGGGATCGATCTTCCAATGATTGAGATGCAATAAAGACTGTGTATTTCTCAGATCATAGATAAAAAGACTATATTTGCCAGTAGTTTTTCACTGTCAGTTACATTCTTTTTAAAGAAAGTGACAATATCAAAACTGGACGAACAACACATTATATTACTGTAAGACAATACAATAATTCTCTTGTACAACAGAAGAGATACATATAGGGACAACCACATCATTTGACTTGGTAGAAATACTAAGGACATTAGAGTGACATCCTACTTATCATAGAAGAGATACACGATGACACATAACAAGTAGTATTACTAACATAACTACACAAAGTGCATGGTCATTCAATCTTGCCAACCATTTGAATATTATTCAACTGTTGTCTTTGTTGTTGTTGATTTTGCCCCCCAGTTGGACCAGCTTCATCTCGAGCATGTGTGTTTTGGATGAACTGTCGAATATATCCTTGTCGGATCAACCTCTCGATCTCATCCTTGAGTTGCTTACAGGCTTCAGTAGTGTGTCCACGACTACGGTGGAAATAGCAATATTGCTCCTGGTTCCCAACATTTGGCTTCAAAGAATTAGGCAACTTGATATTTTCTTTATCTCGAATGGCCATTAGTATGTTGGTTCGAGTTGCATTGAGAGGCGTATACTCTTTTTCATGTCGGAACTCGCGTTGTGGTACTGGGGGTCTAGGAGATGAATTTTTCTTTCGTTGCGAAAATGACTCCTCTATTGTAGGGGCGTTCTTACGCTTTCCAGTTGTTTGCTCAAATTACTTTCTATGAGCATTAATGGCTTCATCAGTAGAAATCTGAGCTTCTACACGATAGATCAGGTCAGCATATGAATGAACTGTGTCCCGCATGAGTGCCGAATCGAAAGGACCAGGACGAAGGCCTCCAAGGAAGACCCCTCGGAGCAGTTCTAGGTCCACTCCCGGAATCTGTCGAGCCTTGGTGGAAAACCGTTGAAAATATTCTTTTAATGTTTCTCCCTCGTTCTGACGGATCCCAGAGAGATGAGAAGAATCCTTAGTAATTCTTCGGTTGGCTACGAACTGTTCGACAAATACTTTGGCCAATTTGACGAATGTGGGGATCGTTCCGGCTGGAAGTGAATAGAACCATGTTCGAGCTTGTCCTTTAAGAGTGGCAGGGAAAACCTGGCAAAGGAGTGCGTCTGAGGCTTGTTGAATATGCATGATGGTCCTGTAATGGTCGATGTGCTCGTACGGGTCGGATGTCCCATCGTTGGACTCGATGCTTGGTAGCTTAAAGCCAGCCGGAATAGGGTGTTGAAGAATGGCTTCCGTCAGGGGTGACGACTCCTGGAAGTCCCACTGACGAAGAGGTTGCCTTACGCCTCCTGTAGGGAACTCCTCTCGAACCAATCGTCGCAGTTCGTGGCGTAGGGTATTACGAGGGAGCTCAGCAATGTGATGTTGGGCTAGCTTCTCAGGGAGGTCTTGAGGAAGGAGAGATTGCCGACCTGTGTGTGGAGGATGGGTAGAACTTGCTGTATCAGCCAGTTTGTTATCTTGATGTGACTGCGAACGCCTCCTGGGTGGAGGAAGAGGAATCTCAGCTTGAATATGTTCGATTTGAACAGCTTCAACACGTGGTGGATCTCGAGGGAGAAGAACCTCCTCCTGAGGTGCTAGGGTCGATTGTCGAGTCTCTCGCAGGAGTTGTAGGATCTCATTTTGAGATTCTTCCATCTTTTGAATTCTCTCTTCTAAGGAGTGTCCCGAGGTCCTTTCTCCAGGTGCGTTTTGCCCCCCGGGGTAGAAAGAGGTAGATACCGGGCATCTATGATTTATAGACTGATTTCTGGACTGGTGGGAGTTGGAGCGAGAAGCTCCAATGATGCGACTGCTGCGCCTGTTGACCATCGTAGCAATACTTGAAGTTGTGGGATGAGATTCCCACAGACGGCGCCAAACTGTTGCGGACTCAAATATACGCGGCGATAGATTTTAATTTTCCGTCTCAGCGTTGTACGTATATCCAGCACACAAACAGAGTTGAAATAGTAACACCATATTTTTTACGTGGAAAACCCTGGAAAGGGAAAAAACCACGGGGCCACGCCCAGTTGAAAGAGTTCCACTAGTGTTGTTTGAAATACACGAGGCTGACTCGTCCTTTAAATTCAGGACGATCATATTACAATGAGTATCAATTACAAGGCCAAGCACAGTTCCGACGTCACTCGGAAAAAAGTCCGGCGTCACTCGGGCGTCGGGTAGAATTCTAGCGTCGGGCAGAATTCCGATGTTGCTCCGGCGTCGGGTAGAGCTCCGGCGTCCCTCGGGCACCAGGTGGTGCCCCGGTAGTGTTCCGGCGGTGTTCCGGCGGTGGTCGAGGAGGAGCTGTTCCCTCCTAGACTTCTCTTCTCTTCTTCTTCTCTTCTTGGCTTCTTGGCTTCGGTCCCCCCTTAAGAGAAATGAGGGGCTATTTATAGTTTTTCTGGAGTGGCATAGCCCGTAAATATGTGAGGGATCAGGGGCAAATAGGGAGTGATCCGGATGAACGGCCGATATTGAATCCCTTGATCGTGAACCGTTTATCAAGCATTTGAAGGTCTTAATGATATCAGAATTCTACGATCTTGGGCTCGTTGGATTCGTCTCGTCGAGCCGCTCGATTCGACTATAAGCTCGCCAAAATCGGAGACCGTTTGGTAACTCAAATAGCTGTTTGATGCTTCCAACAGTGCTTCAGGTACTTGATTTGGACTCACTTGGGCTCGGATTGAGTCGAATTTGGTGTCGTTGGATTCGTATTTCCGAGACGCTCAGTTCGACTATAAGTTTGCTGAAATCGGAGTTTAAATGGTCTCCGAAATAATTTTTTAAGTTTCTAACTTGAGTTTTTCCTCGAGATTCGTGCCCGATCAAGATGATTTTTTGGCGATATATCAATAATAATAAATAATACAATATGTCAAAAGCACACCAGCAAAAATATTTTACAAAATAAACATTAGATGATTAAAAAAAACTCACTTTTATAAAAATAAGCTAATTCATTAGAGAAGACAAATTAATTAAGAAATGTTCTATTTCTATACCTATAATGGTCATAAAAATAATAAAAAAATATAAATAAAATAGAATGCATAATTCTTTATAATATCTTAGTGATAATTTATATATTTGACATAAAATAAGTCCAAAAAATTAATTGAATGTACTAAGTCAATTTCTAACATATCATAATTCTCCCTACAACAAAAGTATAAAATAACAATCTAAAATTCCTATAAAAACCCTAATTTCAATTACAATCCTCGAACTTCATCTCTCCTTATCTACATCTCCGCCGTCCTGGCCACCTCGCCGTCCCCCATTAACCTCCACCGCCAGCCTCAAGCAAACGCCTTTCCCCTTAACCTTTCTCCATTCCCCGACACCGATCTACTTAATCCGTGCCCTCATTTCCCCTTAAGAATATCAAGCATCGATCTCAGATCCCTTTCCAATGGAAGGTGAAACGGCCTCTGATCCCATCGCCGACGGATCTCCGCCGGTGTCTCGGATGCGGAAACTTTTGTTTCGGCGAATGCTTGTCGGTGTTAAGGACGGGCGATTCTTTCTTGGATCTTTCCATTGCATCGATAAGCAGGGCAACATCATCCTGCAGGACGCCGTCGAGTACCGCAGTATCCGGCGATCGCCGCAGTCGCCGATGGAGCAGCGGTGTCTCGGCATCATTCTAATCCCCGCTGCCTGCCGCTCTTCCTGCCATGTAGATTGCTCCATCAACGAGCAGATGTCTCTGCTATCTATCAGTAGATGAAGATGGGAATCTGGAGGTGAGGATTGAAATTCAACTGAATAAGGCTTCTTTTATTATTTCGAGTTTGCTGTTTCTGCTATGGAACTAAACAGCGCTATTGTTTGATTATCACTTTATTATGAATAAGCTTTGAATCGTAAGTGTCAAATGCAGGAATCCACGTATTTTTGTACACAATTCTCTTTATATTCATGAGTTAATTTGTATAAAAATACTTTGATGAAGTGGAATTACGATCGAACTTATTAGTTAACGCTATTTCACAAAATTTTTAATTTGTATATCTAAAATTTTAACCTTTATATATCATTTTAACTTCTAAATCATATCAAAATATATGAATGTAAAAATTTGTTTTAAATAAATAATATTAATGAAAATTTTATATAATTTAAAGATTTAAATATAATATAAACACAAAAATTTTGATGCTAGCTTTGTGAATACATAGAAATTTTTGTCATATGTATCAAATTCTTCTATTTCTATTGTATATGTTGATAAAAAGCTCACTTTAAAACATCAAAACTAGCGCTTTAGCTCCCTTTTTCTCTCAGCATTAAGTCATTGCCTTCCTCCTCTCCGCCCTCCTCTTCCCTGGCTTTGCCAAAGCCATTGCCAACAACGCTGATGAGGAGCTCAGCTTCCTCCTCTCCACCCTTCTCACGCAGATGACAATGATGGAGATGATTAGATCGATCGCAGACAACAACAGAGAGTTGGGAGAGTGGTGAGATCTAACCGTTTTTGTCGGCTTTGATGATGATTGCTGGTGGTAAAATAGTTGTGTTGTTATGCCATATCTGAATGTGATTTCCTCTTGGTTTTGGGTGTCAATCTTTTGAATTTGTTGTCCATTATAGCTTTTGGGATTTTTCTTTTAAAAATTTGGGAAAGTTTGTTGCTTGGCCTCCAAGATAAGATTTTTTTGTTTTTCAGTGCTTTATGAGATTTCATTAAATCCTAAATAGTTTGTTTCATTCTTTTCCTCTAGCAGTTTTTTTTTTAATATCGACCTAGTTAAATTGTTTGGCCATTCGTTTGGAGATTGGGGTGATTTTCTTTCCCTTTTTTATAGTTGTAACTGAGGCAGCTAGAGATGATTATAGTTTACTGATATTCCATATTCTTGGCATTCTTGAAGGAACATTGATGCATTTAACTAAAAGGGAAAACTAAGTTTTTTATCTGCCAAGAAGATGATGGGGGCTGAGATGGGATGACCAAAGATTAGAGGTTTCTTTAATATCTTTCCCCACTGATTAATAGGTGCTGTTGTCACGAATTAATGAACCCAAGTATTTCGACAGCTTCAAGGTTTATCATGAAAGATCATGCTGTGTATTGCTGATGTAACTTACAATAAAAGGTTCCAATTACAAGCTTTGGAGGGGAAGCAAATGAAGATATAATGATTGATGTCCTTATTATTAACATAGCAATAATCTTAGTTCTGTTAAGTCTCTGGTGTATTGAAAGTTCTTTGAAATTGTGTTGTTTTGATGATCGTTTGCTTTCATTAACGAATGCTCTTGTAATGTAAATTTCCAACTTTATATTAAATGATCTTCTTATAATCATTTTTTGTTGTGAACCATCATTCTGAACTTCTTGTTCACTAATTTGTCCAAAGCAGAGTCATTCTTTCCCTATACATATGATTCATTTAATCAAGGAGTGCTGTACTACAGCAAGAACTGCCATTGTTATACTTTAGCCTTCGTTTGGTATAGCTTTAGATCACTATTTTTTCTGTTTTTAAGAGATTTTTTAACTAAAAAATAGCTTTATAAAACAGTAAGAAAGTCAAAATCATGATCTATATAAATAAGAAATTGCATTTCTATGCTTGTTTACTAAGTGGATTCTTACCAGTAGTACTACGATGACCCAAAGTCACCACATTTGTGTATATTTTTTTGTTGGTTTGGCTGTGCTTTTCCAAAGGTTTTTCATTCTCCTCTTCCTATTTTTGTAAGCCTCGGCCTCAGAGTAGTATTTGGGACGTCAATCTGTACTATGTCCCATTTATATTCCATTAATTCTCCCAAATTTAAAAGTTATAGAAGACACTAATTTGGAAACACCCTGAAATCCATTCCTAACATGATATCACACTAAGGTTGCATGGGCAATTAAAGACAATCTGATACGCTTTAAATATTTGAATTATTTTGAGGTATTTTGATGAGTATAAAATAATTTCAAAGTGATTTTTTTTATTTGATTTGAAGTAAAATAAATGTAGTTTAACAAATCCAATGATTGTGGTGGTTGACGATTGACAGTGGTGGTTGTTGACGATTGGCAGTAGCAGTGGCGACGGTAGCGACGGTAGGGTAGGCGTTGGTAGTAGGTGATGGTAATGATAGAGAATTACAGTATATTTAACAAAAAATGTTAAAATTCACTATTTTTAGATATACTAAAATTAAACTAAGGTGTGAATTCTAAATACTTTAAATTTTACTTTCGTTTCTTTTTATTTTTAGGATATTTATGTCAATTAAAATAAATTTATACACACATCGCATGCAGCAGGACTCGAAAGTAATATTCTGTTAGCACAACTATAAAGCAAAAACTCACAAATGCGAAATGTAGAAAGAAAGTTCAGAAGTAAGCCTGAAGAAATTCCTCGTCAAAGTCTTTATGAAATTTTACATTTACTTACCTAAAGCAACTCTCACACGTTAGCAGAAGATCAAACTTTTTTCCTTTTTAATTTTAGATGAAGACGAATCTTTCGATGTAACTTTTTCGTGGACGTAGATTGCTCGGCTGAATCTCTATAGCTGCGAATTGATGAATCGGATTTGGAGTGTTAAATAAGAGTTCATTTAGGATGGTTGTAATTTTTTTAGAAAAAGTGATTGTAAAATTGTTGTGTTTAGAAAGTAACTTTTGAGCCATCGTGACTTTCGATCCGACAGGGACGGAACGTCGTCGGCGGAGGCGAATGGAGCTTTTTAGTGACTCGTTCAAAAGTCTACCTCACGCGAAGGAGGTGAAGTCGAATATCAACGAAGAAATCTAGAAGTGGAAAAGCAAACCCTCGGCAGGCCTAAGGCTATCAGAAGAGAAGCTATATTATTGAAATAGCCAATGGCAGAGAAGGTTATCAGGCAAGAGAAGGAACATGTGAAACTCAATGTGAACTTTATGGGTGGGCAGGACGCGAGAGCAAAGGACTGCGAAAATGAAGGAGGCAAAGTCGAAAATCAACGAAGAAATGCAGTTGGGATTTCGCTCCTTTTCATGCGAGGGTGTTGCGATGTATTTGGAACTTACTTGATTTGAGCTGGTTTTAAATACTCCGCAAATACCCTACCGAGCGAGTTCGGAATACTTTATTTTGACACTATAGCTTTACTTTGCGTTGTGCCAAATGCCAAAATATTCAAAATGCATGTATTCCTTTTGCAATGCACGCTAAATACGCCGAATCAAACAGCCCCTTAAGTATTATGTATGTAAAGTTCTCAAAAATAAAATAAAGTATCACAAATTTGATTAAAGTAATGCAACATATGTCACTTGATTAAAGTGATGCAACACTCCAAGGCCTTGATGGACAATGAAGATTTGACCATCTGATCAACATTTCTCTTTTTAGGTTAGTTTGTGAATATATGTTTTTTTTTTTCATTTTTATTATGTATATATGTAAATTCCACATATACCCTTTTTCTATGTACAAACCTATTGTAAATCTTACAAATCAGTAACAAAGTAGCACTTCAAGATCTCATTTAACACACCAATTAAAGCATAAAAAGTTCATAACTAATGATTCCACCATTTATTTCTCTAATATAGAAGTAAATAAAGGAAATTTGGATGCATGGTATCTCATAGAAGGTATTTAATCCAAAGTTTAGTGTGATGAAAATAAAGGTGAGGATGAATCTTATTTAGCTATCATAAAACAACAAAAATAATTAGCAAAAAATTTGCTTAAATAAGTCTTGACTTTCAATCATTTGCATTCAATACAATAGTTGATTCCAACCTTGTGAGTGGTATTTGTATACTAAAAAAAGTTAGAAGTTTTTGGGAGATGCTTGAAGAATTTTTATCATGAGTGTGAGCAATATATGTAGTGATCTTATTATGTAGACAAGACACTATTAATGTAATATTATATATATACATCCATAAAAAATTGATATCAAGTTGTCTCCTTAGGTTTTTTTAAAATTTTTATTTTATTGTATTACATGATATAATAGCTTAACTATTATTAGAATGAATGAGAAAATGAGCTTTGGTGTTTTATAAATAAAATAAAGAAGTTATTCTGTTGAGTTATGCACTTGGTGGTAGACCCTTCATTTGGGTTTTTTTTATGGAAGATCTAGTTTTTTCCTTAGATAATTGTTGATCTCTCTTCTCCGTTCTCTTACAGTCCTGCCAACATCTCCGCTTACATTTCCCTCATCTCCCAAGACCTTTTCTTTGCTCCTATAATTATCAAATATGCAATACCCGTCTTCAGCAAAACTAGGTCTTCTAGTTACCTAGTTTTGGTCCCTTCCCTTCCATCACTCTCTAAGTCCCATGGATTTTCAAGAGAAAAAAAAAGCTCTAGATTTGAGCTCCAACATTCCTCTAACACTTACAAATCTTTTTAGCCCCTAGACACACCATTAGAACCTTCCTCCAACCAAATATTCCAAGACTAGTCAAAGCCAATCCAAATAGTCACTTTAAAGTAATGATAGTCTTGCTTCCCCTACACATCCTTATAACTTTTGATTATCCACTAAAAACTTTTGCATACATCTCTTAACTTCCCCATAATACTACCAAGTGGATCCATGCCCTAGATCCTTCCCCATTCCAAACACTAATTATTGAATTCTAGGGAGATATTAGTTTGTTTCACCCACCCTCCAGGCTTGGCTGATCCCTTATGGTGTCCACCACCCCAAAAAACCCTCACACAATATTCAAGGGAAGCAACTCTTAACATGAATCCTACTAAAATATGTAGAAGCCTTAGATCAAGCCTTCCAAGTCTAGGCCATAATGTTGGCTCTCTTTATTGGTTCACCACAAGTTCCCTACCAATGCAATAATCTACATCAGACATACATATAGATTCAAAATATTTCTTACCTATTTAAAGCATTTCTTCAATTAAAAAAACACACAATAACAACAAGAATGAGAAGAACATAAAGTCAACATGGATGAAGGAAAAGTTAAGCCACCATCGAAGATGACGACTAGAGCGATACACGTCAATGATAGACTCTACCGCATAATGACATAGATGTCGAAACTAGGCCAATAATGGCGTAGAAGAGTATATTTTTTTAATTTAAGAATATTTTATTTTATGAGTATCCTTTGATATATAATGCAACTCAAGTTTAGGATACATTAATTTATGTTGAAAATGAAATCACTATTTTGGGATACACACCAAGGATATCATGATTGATTTTGTGAGTTTCCTCTGATTTATAGTACAACTCTATTTAGGATATGCATTTCGTTTAGCCATAAATTACGACCAAATTATGCAAAAATTATTGTTAACATTGTGACTATTTATAAAATAAAAGCATGATAATGTAAATATTAGTTGATTGAATGTGTGAAATGGACATTGATATAGATTTCATGAATTATCTTATGATATCCCAATCTTAACTAATATATAAACATTTTTAATAACTTAGTAACTATTTAATGTGATAAAAAAGGTGAAATACATAAACCATTATTTTTCAACTTTCTCAAAACTATTTTTTTCCTCAACAATTTAAACATTCTAATCCCCAATGGAAATGACTACCCACAAAAATCCCAAAGGCTGCATTTGGACATTGGAAATTCAAGCAAAATAAAATGAAAAATGGTGTTGACCAACTCAGAATTAATACAAATTGTGGAGATGGAGAGGATAGGGAACTAATAGAGTGGTCATTAACAACTCTGTCATCCTTGAAAGCAAACCAATTTGAGCTAGTAAATAACAAGTTGTTGCATAAAAATGTTTCCATTTTTATAAGAATTACATTAAGGACAGCTACTCTAGAACAAGAATTAGATGAGACATATCCCTAATCATTTGTGATGCAATTCTAAAGACAAAATAGAATATGCAATGGGCTAGATATCTATAAATAATGCAATAGATTGAATAAGAGGAAAGTCAATAATACAAATCTTGATCATTCCCCAAATGCAGTGATCAAATTACTTTTGCATAATCATCATCGAAGTAAACATCTTGTGATACAACTTAAATAAAACTCTGCTAGTTTGTCCAATATAAAGCACACCCAAAGTAAGTGTAAGATATATTTACCGTTATGATCATTCGTCTTATCCCCGAGGTCCCAACTTATTGGGGCCAATTTCATGAATCATCATACTCCAATTATCATTAATTTTACTTTATGCAAGATTTTTTGCACAACTTCTAATCATGTTACCTTTGGAATGCCCCATTTTTACCTAATCTTCCCTAATTAATTCTATATACCCACCTCTTGGGTGAATTTTCTACCTTCAATGATATATGCCCAAATCAACTAGTCCATTTTTCATATTATATTCAATATGTAATACTCTCATTGATTCACCATTGTCATCGCTACCTGAGCCTATCGATCCTTTCTCTTTCACTCTCTTTCACTTTCTCTCCCTCTCTTTCTCCCTCCATCTCTATCACTCTCTATCTTTCTCACTATCTCTAACTCCCTCTTTCTCTCACATTCTCTCTCTCTCCATCTATCTTTCTCTCTCCTCTTTCTCCCCTTTCATTAAGAAATTCTTCATGTGTAATACCTCTAAAACTCAAAAAGGAGTTAGAAGACCACATCAAGTATGCGAGTCTCGTCAAAATTTGGAGTTAGTTCTTTTAATAACTAATGAATACATAAATCAAAACATCTTTTTAAAAATTCTATATCCTACAATTTTTATTGTCAAGGCCCAAAAAGTAAGCTATATATATATATATATATATATATATATATATATATGCTAAAAGTAGGATCAAAATGGATAAAGTTATCCTTGATAGTATTGTTTCCTATAATGATCAATTGAAGCTCAACATCTTTCTTTGGATTGTGGTTGGGTTACAAATCATAGATTGTTTTATGAGGTGCCATAATAGGGGTCTTTTTCATTGGTTTGATCGATAGGAGTTAATAATAATTTTGTTATTTTATTTAAAAATATAATTATTTTCTCTACCTTAATGAGTACTACTCTTGTTAAACAACTAAGATCTTCCAAGCAAATGTGAGAAATATTCATTGAAGTACATCACATCATATTTGATCTTCATTTCTATCAATCTGGATAGAAATTATACATCTATTGGTGATAGGGAGATATATATAGTTGACCCAACTAACATGAAAAGATTATGGGTATTTTTAGATCTTACTATTGACTCTAGTAATAATATGGGTTGACAGGACATTCATAGCATTTTTTTTCATGTATAACTAATCTATATGTTTTCTAATTGCACACCACACTAAAAATATTTTCTTTATCTCTAATCATTTATCTCATTCTTAGATATAGTTAAGCATCTCAACACAATGAGATGAGGGTTATTTATACACTCTAATTTTTATTAAATAATGGGGTGTCATTATAAACTTCTTCTAAATTATCATTTATGGGGTCCTCAATTTCTTCTAAGAATAAGTTTTGTCTTTGTATTTATTTTGCATATGACCCTTTTTATGATACTTAAAATATATTATTTCTCAATTATTTTTTAAGCTTCCTTCAATAAAAATTTTGATATGACTGGGTTGGGCTAATATGTCACAACCCAAATCGATAAGATTCACAGACGGGTTAGGTCCTATTGTGTTGGTTTGTAACAGGCTGACCACAAGATCTTAGTTTCAGAAATTATGCAGATTTTTTGTCCAATTTTAACTTTAAAACAAACAACAAACCACAGAGCTGCTGAAAACTTTTCAGTGTAAATAAAATAAACTCATCCACATAATTCTTTCATTTATTATCAAATGTACTTATAATAATTACACTACAGTACACGGCTACTGATCGGAATACAGAACAAAACATATTAAATGATTAGCTATGAATGTACACACAAAAAAAGAAGTACATATACAAACTCAGATCGGATCTTAAAAACTATTGCTCAACAAGCTCTTTCCCTTTCTCAGATCTTGAATGTAGAAGATGAAATAATTGTGAGCTAACATATCTCAATAGGCCATATTTACCAATCTAATTTTTCAAATGAATTCACTATTAAGCATTTAATTGAGTGCTAAAAGTAAAAAAACAATATAATTAATTATTATACTGAGCAGAATAGTAATTGAAGTTATCAGAAATTCAAATAACAGTGTTGGAAAAATAAATAAATAAGCAATCTATATCTCAGAGTAAAAAGTTACAGATCTCCCTTAGGCTCTTTATGCCTCACATCAGAAAGAATTGAGAGAATTTTGACCCTTATGACTCCCAACAGATAGCATTTAGAAAATCTGACTCTTATGGCTTCTAATATTCATCAATAGAATAGAGTGTGCATATAACAACATAATGTGCCCTGAACACCATAATGTATATAAGACTCCCAACAGATAAAATTCATAGAATTCCGACCCTTATGACTCCCAGCATACAGAATTTAGAAAATTTGACTCTTATGGCTCCTAATATCCATCAATAGAATAGAGTGTGCATATAACAACAAAATGTGCCCTTGACACCATAATGTATATTTAGCACCAAAAAGAACTTCCTCCATCCACCCCTGACCTCCTCAAAATCACACAATTTAATCAGATAAACACATAATTTATTGCATTGCAGTAACATGAATGTAAATAAAATCATTTCAAAAATTACCAAAATGTCTTAATGGTAGGTAGCAGAATACACTACTATACAGAAATTCACTATTGCATAACATAATCAAATTAACATAGATTATTAAGAATAATATTTAAAGACTTTAATTGTACTACAATATTATTTTTCAGTGTCAAAATTATTTTTAATTATTAAAATATCATAATATTCAAAATCTCTTGTGTAATATTTTCAAAAGAATGTTTAAATGTTCATAATCTCCGTATTTATAACAAATAGAAAGTTACAAGGTGAAACTTTTGCAATTGTAAAGTTATCACTGTTTTTAGACTATAGAGATATAAATTAAATAAAAAAATCCTAGAAATTTTCACATTTAAAAAAAAAAGAGATAGACAAAATGTTTCATTTCTTGATTTAAATAACTTTTAAAACTGGGATGTTGGTTAAAAATGACCCAAAGCAGCCCAAATTTGGCTTTCTCTCTCTAGATAAATATCTCTCTCTCATTAGCCAGCTACCCCTTAAAAATGAATGAATTTAATTAATGGAAAATAATATTTTATATTTTAAAACCAGACTTAGCATCATGACGCCCAACAGTGCCTGCCACGGTGCTCCATCAGGGAGCCCACAGCGCTACAACACCAAACCTAGCGCTGATTTAGTTTCCAAAATTCTAGAGAGTTCAGCACCACAGTGTCGCCTACCCTAGCACCATGATGTCCAAGGGGAAAATTTTCAAATTTTTAGAATATGCAAACAGATCTCTGGGACCCACTCAGAATATATGTAGACTTTCAAATGTACACAATATACTTCCAAACACATACAAAAGGGTTCAAAAGAAGAAATTTAGTGGATTACTTTTTCTAGATTGAGTCAGAATAGGTGGAACTATATTAAATAGGGGGATGAAATATTTTATTTAAATATTAATTGTTCTAATTACTTAATATTAAAATATTAATTTAATGCAAAATATTTTATATCTTTAAATTTGAAAATCCAAAAATTATAGAAAAATATTTATAATTTAGCAAATGTCATAAAATTTTTTTTGGTGAAATCGGTTTGCAAAACGGACACCTGACGGTCCCAAAAACCCCACTTGTATCGATAAGTGTCGATTTCTTAAGAAATTTTAACAGTGCCAAAAAATTATAAAAAATTTAGGGAAGCTAAAACACGGCATTATAAATGTTCTAGCGAAAATAATTTGTGATTTGGACTTATTATAACTCCAAAATTTAATATTGACTATTTTAGGTCAAAAATACTTATAAGAAAATTTAGGGTTTCACATACTGATCCTAAAGGTGTCACATAGTAGGTGTTGTGGCTAATAGTAGCCTTGTGAGATAAAGTGGAGGGATTTTTAGTCCTAATTTTAGAGAGAGAAGCATTCTTTTTTATTGCTAAACCATAAAAGCATAATGAAAAGCTTCTTCTAATGCCTAGGGGTCAAATAGTTCAATCTCATTCATGATGTTGATCTTAAGCCTAATAATAAAGTTATTAATTGATTTCCAATCATTATTAGCACGATTAGTTCTAGAAATTATGTCTTCAATGGTGTTCAAATATTCACTAATTGAAAGAGCTAGAAAGACAATCTTGACTTAAGGTTAAAAACTACTCATGTAGTTTCTTATGTTGATGTATTTGACAATATTTTGCCTTAATATTTCTTTTATTACTATCCAAGTGAGGGCGTCTCTTCTTAGTCTATGTTCCTTTGCTAAGGTATTTTTCTAATAAATTTTGGCATGTTTTTTTTTATTTTATTTTGAAAAAATTAAATCCATTTTAAACCAATCATAGAAGTCATCAATTTGGACCAAACAGTCTAGAAACCTATTGGGGTCATGGGTGTCATCAAAGGTGGGAGCTTCAACTTTAGTTCTCTTAAAAGGATCAATAAATTCATAGGTATTCCTATGAGTATGGCCTCTTTTGTCTCCATTTTTAAGAGTGGGTTACTTCATATTAGGTTAATGTTCTCCCTAGTTTAAATAAGAATCATCATCTTCTATGGGTGCATTATGATTTTAGGAAAGACATTAGACATGATTTTTATTATTTTATAGATGATTCAAGATAGTTTGCATTTGAAATTTAAATTTTTACATCTAGGTATTGACCTCATTTTTGTATGAGGTTGACTAAGGCATATTCCAATTCAATTCGAAATAAAATTAAATCCAATTCAGATCAAATCTAAATCCCGTTAATTGGTAGTCACCTAGTGGCTACCATTTAACCCCTCCTACTATATCATTAGCAATCACCTAAATGATTGACAATTATATGAATAAATTAGATTCAGTCTACCAAATTCAAAATTAAAGCCAAATCCAAAATTTCAAGCTAAAAATCAAAGCCAAAGTCTCTTGTCCCATAACCTATTTCTAGTGATTTGTAAATCACCTAAAAACCAAACCAAGTGATCTTGGAATCATGATTTGTCAATTGCATATTGATTATACATATCTCTAGGGTCAACCTTCCAAGTTTGAGAGTAATCCAAGGTCTAACCCCCAAAACTAAATTTAATTCCAAAGGCTATAAAACTTTCAAATATTTAAAGCCCATGTCACTGAACCATGCATCTTATGGAATTTGACCTTGGGAACCTGCCCAAAACCCTTTATTATGTTCATGATCATTATTATGACATGTTAAATCTAAAATTAAACTTTTGGTGGACCTTTGTTGACTATGTTTGACCATGGGACCACTTGAACCTAAACCCCAAAATCCCTAAAATTAAACCTTCTCATAAACCTCAACATGGCTCATTTAAAACAACCTTTGAAAGCTCTTCCAATGCATTCCAAATATCATTTGGGATGTATTGAAACTAAACCCAAGCCTTGGTGAAGCTTGGTTGACCAAGTCAACCATAGTTGACCAATTAGTCCTTTAAAGGTTTAAACATGCATTTCATGCAAAAAGACCTCCCCATTGTATGGGACCACTTCCATTGAGTACAAAATATCATCTTGACTTTGTTAGACCTAACCCCAACCCTTTGTCAAACCTGGTTAACCAAGTCAACCATAGTTGACCAAATCAACCCTACGCTCAACCCAATCCAAATCCAATGCTCCAAGCAGTACCAAAGTAAATTAAACTCTTGGGGTGATACATTAGGACCCTAGGAAGCTCTCATAGGAGACCCAACCCTTGGGTCTACTTAGGCTAGCCATATGGCTCAACACAAGTGATCCAAAGAGGCTTCTCTTGAGACAAATCTCAACCTAAGCCAAATCAAATTAAACCAATGCTTGCACTAGGTCCCCATGACCCATTGCACCTACCTTAGGTGGCACAGCCCTTGGGTCCACTTGGGCTAGGAATTAGGCTAACCCAAAGTGACCAAAACCACCTTAGGCCAAGCCAACTCTCAACTTAGGCTTCACTAAGCCAAATTGACACTTGAATTGGATAGCCTTAGGTCCCATGCACCTACCTTGGTTAGCCCAGCTTCTGGGTTGACTTGGGTCAAGAACTAGGCAAGCCCAAATCTCCCAAAATCTGCTTCAATGAGGCATATTGCACAATTGGGATTCACTAGATCCAATTGGTTCATGCATTTGGTTCAGAAGCTTTCCAGACACCTTCCCACTTAATCTCCCCTTAGCTGGTGGCCGATGGTGGCCCAAAAAGGTCAAACTGGCCCTAAGTGGTCCCCTCTTCACGTAAGACAACCTTGGCCTCCCACAATATGAGCTAGCCACCATTTGGGTCACAGAATGTTCTCTAATGATTCCCTCCAGCTGGCGGCCATCCAGGCCCTCTATCTGAGTGATCCTGGTTGTTCAAAGACACTATAGAGTGCTGAATTGGGCACCCAAGCTTGAAGTCCCACATTAGTATTTTATGTTAAAAATATCATTTCTGATATTGGCTATAATCATTAAAAAGTTTTAAATGATATTTTAAAGCTCTCTTATAAATGATTTTTAAAATGACAAATGTTAAATGTGTATGAAAATTATACATGCATCGTCTCTTGAAGTGTAATACATATGCGTACATGTTCAATATATGTATTTATGTTAATTCTATTAATCTCTACACATGCATTCATGTTGATATGATGAAAGTTCTTATATGGGAGATGTTAAAGTATATTAAAAGTTCTATTATATGGGCTCAAATTTCTATTATGTATTGCTTTTGATCATGGCCCCATTTGTCATGCATAAATGTGAGAGGTTATTTCTTGCCTCATCTACTTTATATAATTGTGGGGGGTTCAAGGAAGTTATAAGTGGAAGTGAAGTTATAAGGGGAATTAGTTGGTCTCCTTCACTTAGTGAGGGTTGACCTTGAGAGTTATAAGTAGAAGTGGAGTTATAAGCAGTCATAAGGACATATATATATCATATATCATGATTTATATGTTGCATACTATACTAAATGAAATAAGTTTAAATTTAAAGAATGTTTTGTTGATAAGTGCATTCTAATAGTTCTATGAAAGTACAAGTGGAAATACATTCTAATGTTTATAATATTCAAATTCAAGTAACAAATTCTAGAAATTAATTTTGATGCATATTTAAGTTTAAAACATGGTTATGTTATTCTTTTGGTAATGTTGATATAAGTAATCCCTTTGTTCATGTTTTCTTGAAGTTAAGTAATTTTTTATTAATTTATAATTGATGTTTAAATCTTTTATTTGTCTATTATAAATATGGGTATTGACTTCTACAATAGAAATTGGAATAGCCTACTGAGCATGTGTATGCTCACCCTAATGCTTTATGAAATTTCAAGACAAGGGATGGGTCCAATAGAGTAGAGATTGATAAGGGCAAAATTTATCTGGAACTTTTGAATTAAGTTATTTTATAATCCATTTATTATAGTTTTATGTATAGAATGACTTTGGATTGAATTATTTGTAAATAATTCTTTTGAAAATGAAATTTGGATTATTGTTTATGTTATTTAAATTATTTTGGATTGCTTAGTTGGCTATGGTTTGTTTCATATGGTGGTTGAGATAATTAGGTTTAAGGTTGAATTCTTTCATTAGGTTCTCGGGTGTGACAGAAATTCTCCACAAACATTTCATTCATCAATAAAAAAACTATAAAGTATTTTGGTTTGTATTTATAAGCATTACAAGACTTTTGAGCAAGCACTTTTTGAGAGAAAAAGTGGAGGGGAAAATGAGGGAAAAGAGACTTGACAATCATTAATAAGGAAGAGTTCCAATGATATATATTTTTATGCTTTATCGATATCAAATCATGCCAGGCTAGCCATATAAGATCTAAGTGAAAAATAAAAAAATGAAGTAATAAATACAAATTATATTTAAAATATTTCAAATTATGGGCTCTTATACTTAGGCATTTTATTTGTCTTTTCCTTGGTCCTTGATTTTAACTCATATAATTAGACCTTTAGCTTGATTATCATATACATGATGTACT
Source organism: Dendrobium chrysotoxum (assembly GCA_019925795.1). Classification (NCBI taxonomy): domain Eukaryota; kingdom Viridiplantae; phylum Streptophyta; class Magnoliopsida; order Asparagales; family Orchidaceae; genus Dendrobium; species Dendrobium chrysotoxum. The sequence continues at coordinate 28,767,503 of CM034310.1, forward strand.
ACATCACTTGGTATCTTGTAGTTATTGTAGGGATTATGGAGCAAATAATGTGGGGATGATGATTGCAATTGGATAATGTTAGTTGGGCAATAATGGTTGGATGATGATTATTGGATGATCGTAGTAGGGTGTTGGGCAATGGTGATTAGATAATGATGGTTCGGTGGTGGTAGTCGAATGAATGTAATTGGGCATCAACAGTCTGACGATGGTAGTAAGATGAGAGGAAATAGATTATAAGAACCACAAGATGATGGTTAGATGATGATGTCTAGTGATAGTGGTCAGGCGACAATAGTAAAATGATGATGATGGCTGGTTATTATAGTCAATGTTGAATAATGGGTAGAGCTCTAGAGTTCTTTAAATCTCCAAGTTGCAATAACCCAAACTCTTAACTATCAAGATATTGTCAGCTTTGGCCAAATGGCCTCACGGTTTTATTCTGTTGGTGTAACTTCATAGGAGGTCATCCATCCCAGGATTTCTCCGGGATGAGCATGCTAAACTACAAATCTTCTTTAATGAAATTCCAACCATTACACCAAAAGATGCCTCGATGTTTAAAGATTTAACTTATTTTACTTAAGGGGTTTCACACAAGCTCTCTCCAATCTCAGTTTCATGTGAACAATTTTGTATTTTGAGAGTAGTATTTCGATAATTTACTAAAATTTAGTTACACTTATTGAACGACTTATATTGAATCATTTGATCATAGACTATTTATTCAGCATCGAAGTGCCTTAATGACCTGAGAATTGATTGATCTTAAACTATTTTGATTTGTCTCATTAAGTTGCTCGATTTAATTATAAATATTGCATCCTGGAGTATTCGTGGCGGTAGAGAAATATAAAGCTTAACATCTTAGCATTGTATGAAGATCCAACACACAATCAGATGAAAGAGAGAGGTTGTAGTACTCATAACAGACACCGGCATTTTTATGTGAAAATCCCTGAAATGGGGGAAAAACCACAGGGCCTAGCCCAATCTGAATGAATCCACTAGTGTTTGCGGTTGATTACAAATGAGGCCCTTCCTGGGGAGAAGGCCTTGGCTTGATGTAACAAATATACATCATGTAGAGTACATTACATGGTGGGAATTACAGTAATCAATGTAGACATGTTTGTTTGGTCAGAAGGATCATAGTCGGCAGATGACAGCGGTCGACAGGACTGTAGTCGGCATGCGACGAAGGTCGGGAGGACCGTAGTCGACAGACGATGGGGTCGGAAAGACCAAAGTTGAACGGTGTTGGAGGTCAGAAGGCCCATAGTCGGTAGGTGATAAAGGTCAGAAGGATCACAGTCAGCTGGCGTTGGAGGTCAAAAAGACTGTAGTCTGGTGACAGAGGTCAGAAGGATCTTAGTTAGTCAAGCGACAGAGGTCGGAAGGCCGTAGTTGACAGGCGTTGGAGGTTAGAAAGACCTTAGTAGTAAGGCGGTGGTCTGGCAGAAGTCCGGGCCTCAATTGGTGGTCCGATAGAAGTCCGGGCCTCAGGTGGTGGTCTGGCAGAACTTAGGGCATCATGTGGTGGTCCGACGGAGCTTGGGACGTCATGTAGTGGTCCAATGGAACTCAGGGCATCAAGCGGTGGTCCGACGAAGCTTAGGACATCAGGTGGTGGTCCAGCGGGACTCAGGGTGTCAAGCGGTGGTCCAGTGGAGCTTAGGACGTCAGGTGGTGGTCCGACAGGATTAAGGGCATTAAGCGGTGGTTCGACGGAGCTTAGGATGACAGGTGATGGTCTGGCAGAACTCATAGCATTAAGTGGTGGTCCAGCGGAGCTTAGGACGTTAAGTGGTGGTCCAACGAAACTCAGGGCATCAAGCGGTGGTCCGACAGAGATTTGGATGTCAGGTGGTGGTCCAGTAGGACTCAGGGAGTCAAGCGGTGGTCCGACGGAGCTTAGGACCTTAGGTGGTGGTCCGACGAAACTCATGGTGTCAAGCAGTGGTCCGACGGAGCTTAGGACGTCAGGTAGTGGTCCGAAAAAACTTAGGGCTTCAAGAGGTGGTCCAGCAGAATTTAGGGCATCAAGTGGTGGTTCAACGGGACTCAAGGCGTCAAGTAGTGGTCTGGCGGAGCTTAGGATATCAGGTGGTGGTCCAACGGGGCTTAGAGCGTCAAGCGGTGGTCCAGTGGAGCTTAGGACATCAAGTGGCGGTCCAAAAGGACTCAGGGCATGAAGCAGTGGTCCGGTGGAGCTTAGGACCTCAGGTGGTGTTCTGGCAGAACTCAGGGCATCAAGCAATGGTTTGGCGGAGTTTAGGATGTTAGGTGGTGGTACAGTGGAACTCAGGGCGTTAAGCGGTGGCCCGACGGAGCTTAGGGCATCAGGTGATGGTCTAGCGGGACTCAGGGCGTCAAGCGATGGTTCGACGGAGCTTAGGACATCAGGTGGTGGTCCAGTGGGATTTAGGGCATCAAGCGGTAGTCCGACGGAGCAATGACGGTTGTCGAGGAGGAGCGAGGAGGCAAGAGCTATCTCTGATCTCTCTCTTACTTCTCTTACATAGCCTCTCCCCCTTTTTATTAGAAAGGGGATCTCTATTTATAAATTTTTGAGAGTGGCATGGCTCGTAAATAGGATGAAGATCAAGGGTATATTGAGAGTGGTTTGCATGGACGGCCAATGTTGAATCCCTTGATTGTAGGCATTTATTGGACATTTGAATGCCTTAATGAGATCAGAATTCAGTGATCTTGGGCTCGTTGGATTTGTCTTGTCGAGCCACTCGATTCGACTATAAGCATGTCATGTTTGGAACCCATTTGATAATCTAAATTGTGTTTTGAACCTTCTAAAAGTGCTTCGGGCCCTTGATCTGGACCCATTTGGGCTCATATTTAGACGAATTTAGTGTCATTGGGTTCGTACTTATGAGGTGTTCAGTTCGACTATAAGTTTGCTGAAATTGGAGTTCAGATGATCCCAATTTTAATTTTAGAAGTTTTCAACATGATTTTGCCTCGAGATTCATGCCCGATCAGAATAATTTTTTGATGATGTATCAATTGCCCTCTATTTTCGATTGTCGAAGCCTGTAGAGTACAAAAATACATGTTGCAGCTTTCGGGGAATTTTTGACGTGATTTAAAATTTGCAAAAAATTTGATCTTGGGCATAGAGGTCCCGAATAGCTTTAAAAATACCAAAATTGAGTCCGGAACGTCAAAAAATAGTTCCGTGGACTCCAAAAATGTCTAATTTGACCCCTCTGGGTCAAAATTGGAACAAAAAATGTGTCTGGACGGGTACCCGCTACTGGCCGCCGGTCGCCGCCGCTGCGCAGCCCGCGTGCTTCTGCCCATGCGCCCGCTAGCGCTTGCCTGCACGCCCGCGCTTGCTACCCAGCTCGAGCTGGCATGGCTGATGCGGTCCACTAACCGCGTAACCGCGGCTTGCGGTTTAGTCAACCGCCGACTGGCAGTTTAGCCAACTGTCGGCTAACCGCCAGCCCAATTTTTTTTTTTTTTTTTTTTTGTTTATTTTTTCATAACTTCCTCTTCTCCTTTTGCTATAAATACCCCCTAGGGGGTATGAGTTTCTTGCATCTCTTCCTCCTTTCTTCTTTCAATTGAGGCCTTCCTCTAGCTTTGTACAGGCGGCATCCCCTGTCCAGGCCCAAGGCCCCTCTTTGCAAGAAGGAGGCTTCTCCCTCTCTCTTTTTCTCTCCCTCATGCTAAGGCATTCCCCTAGTTTTGTTTAAGTGGTATCCGCTATCCAGGTCTAGAGCCCCTCACTGAGTAGGAGTTTCCTCCTTTTTTGAGGGATCTCGTGGAAGTCCGACGTTAGTCGGTGGAAGCCTGGTAACGGACTAAAGAATTCCAGTGACGGGTGAAAAATTGGCGTCGTGTAGGAGTCCGACTAGAGTCTGATAACGAGCAGAAGTACGACGTGGGGTAGAAGTCAAACAAAAGTCCGTCGTTAGGCAGAAGTTTGATGATGGGTAAAAATTTAGTGTCGGGTAGAAGTCCGACGAGAAGTCCGGCGACGGGCAGTAGTCCGACGACGGGTAAAAATTCAACGTCAGGTAGAAGTTCGACAAGAAGTCCATCGGCTGGCAGAAGTTCAATGACGGGTAGAAATTTAGCGTCGGGTAGAAGTCCGATAAGAAGTCTGGCGATGGGCAGTAGGGGTGCAAGCGAGTCAAGCCGGCTCGCGAGCCGGCTCGGGCTCGACTCGTTAATGGGCTCGACGAGTCGAGCTTACCGAGCTCGCGAGTCGAGCTCGAACACGAGTTCGAGCTCGAGGGCTAATCGAGCTCGAGCTCGAACACTCGACTGCCGGACTCGATAGCTCATCGAGTAGCTCGCGTAAGCGGAGCAGGGTTCATCGCGGGACGGCGGGAGCGGGAGCAAAATTTGACAGCGGGAGCAGGCATTGACGCGGGAACGGGAGCGAGCATCACCGCGATCGCGGGACAGCGGGAACGGCCGGAGCGAGCATCACCGCGAGAGCGGGAGCGGCCTTCGCAGCGGGAACGAGCTTCGCGCTGGAGCGGGAGCGGGAATCAAAATTCAACCGCAGGAGCCAAATTCGCCGCGGGAGCGGGAATCGAATTTCAGTCGCGGGAGCGAATTCGCAGCGGGAGCAAATTCACGGACGACGCTCGACGAGCCGCTCGACTCGACTCGTTTCGTGAAATGAGTCAAGCTCGAGCTCATTTTTCGAGCTCGACTCGAGCTCGAGCTCAATATTTGATAGTCATGCTCGACTCGAACACCCCCTGGCTCGAGCTCGACTCGACTCGTTTGCACCCCTAATGGGCAGTAGTCCGACGACGGGTAGAAATTCAGCATCGGGTAGAATTCCGATTGGCAGAAGTCCGACAATGGGTAGAAGTACGGCGTCGAGTAGAAGTCTGATGAAAGTCCGTCGGTGGGAAGAAGTCGGATGACGAGTAGAAACCCAACGAATGTCCGGCAAATGGCAGAAGTCTGGCGTCGGGTAGAAGTACGGTGTTGGGTAGAAGCCCAATAAAAATCCGTTGGCGGGTAAAAGTCTGACAACGGGTAGAAATTCAATGTCGGGTAGAAACCCAATGAAAGTCCAACGACCGGCAGAAGTTCGGCGTCGGGTAGAAGTCCGACGAAAGTCCGTCGACGGGCATAAGTCCAATAATGGGTAGAAATTCAGTTTCGGGTAGAAGCCCAATGAAAGTTCGGTGACTGGCAGAAGTCCAGCGTCGGGAAGAAGTATGGTGTCGGGTAGAAGTCTGACGAAAGTCCTTTGGCGGGCAGAAGCCCAACAACGGGTAGAAATTCAACGTCGGGTAGAAGCCCAACGAAAGTCCAGCGACGGGCAGAAGTCTAGCGTCGGGAAGAAGTACGGTGTCGGGTAAAAGTTCGATGAAAGTCCATCGGCGGGCAGAAGTCTAACGACGGGTAGAAATTCAGCATTGGGTATAAACCCAACGAAAGTCCGGCGATGAGCAGAAGCCCGACAATGAACCTATATGAAAGAGGTTGAGATAATCCACTAAGGATGTATGATCTATCCGAGGTTGTATGTCAGAGCCTTTGCTCGATGACGTTAACATATATGGAAGGGGTCGAGAGAATCTACCAAGGATATATGACCTATCCGAGGTTGTATGTCAAAGCCTTTGCTCGATAATTTTAACCTGTGTGGAAGAGGTCGAGAGAATCCACCAAGGATGTGTGACCTATCCGAGGTTGTATGCCAGAGCACTGCTCGATGATGTTAACCTATATGTAAGAGGTCGAGAGAATCCACCAACGATGTGTGACACATCTGAGGCTGTATGTCAGAGCCCTGCTCGATGATATTAACCTATATGGAAGAGGTCAAGATAATCCACCAAGAATGTATGACCTATCTGATGATATATGTCAGATCCTTGCTCAATGATGTTAACTTATATGAAAGAGGTTGAGAGAATCCACCAAGGATGTATGACCTATCCGAGATTGTATGTCAGAGCACTGCTCGATGACGTTAACTTGTGTGAAAGAGGTCGAATTAACTCTGTTGACCTTGTTTTTAGCTCAGACCCAGAGCCTGGGTCAACCCAGTTGACCAGGTCAACCTGGGTTGACCCAATTGACCCATATAGGCCTATTCAAGCTCAAATCAGATCCAAGCCCAATCCAAAGGCTTCAAAGCTCAAGCCCATCTCTCCCCTGGACCTATTTGACTAGGTTGACCAAGTCAACCCTTGACTTGATCAACCCAAGTCATAATGGGTCAAATACGTCGGTTAAGGCCCATTTAAAACCTATTTAAAGCCTTAAACACTTTCCTAATGCTCTAAGACTCAAACCACGGCCTAAGACACTAGTTTTCCCTCCTAATTGAATAAGGATTCGATCTAGGCCGCCCATCATGAGCCCTAGCAGATAAATACCCCTCTTAGGGCAACTTAGAGAAGACTTTTGACTCTTGCCCTAAACCTAGGCGCTCCCAACCCGAGATTTCTCTTGTGCGAGCTCCCTAGGTCTCCTCCCACCCTTACTCACTCAAATCCATCGTCAAACACCCGCCGACGGTGAGCTTTCTGGCGAACTGAGGTGAGATCTGTTCCAAAGCTTTTTCCTGTTGATCAAAGGCGTTTCAAAGCTCGAATTCAACAGGAGAGTTGTGCGTGGACAATCTACAAGTGCAACAAGCCTAAGAACATGAAAATAGAATGGTTAGATCTCTCGAAAACCCTTAACCTAGGTCAATACCCTAAGTTCCGTAATTAGTGTGTATTAATCCAATAAAAATATCCCATATGAATGATCTTCATGTCCTCTAACTATGTTTAAAATTTCATGGCGTTTCATTGAGTCGTTTGAGAGAATGAAGCAAAAAAAGCCCTGGACTCTTGGTTCGGGCCTGTGCATGCGTGAGACGGATCTGGACCGTCGGATCTGCAATCTATGGCCCAGATCTCGTCTTAAGAACCCTTGGATCCGGCCCGTGAACCCCCTGGCTCCCGGATCGAGTCGCGTGGCTCGATCAGAGCTGTCCAGCCACGATAGCGGAGGATCGGACAGCTCCAATTCTCCGCCTACGTGGCTAAGTGAGAGTCCGACCGCGGCAATCATTGTCGCGGTCATTATGCAATGATTGCCGGCGGTGGCGCAATCATTGCGCTGCCAAGCAATGATTACCTGCGGACCGCGGGACGAATCCCGGCATGCCAAGCGTCGGGCCGAGGTCTTTTCTATTTTTTTATTTATTTTAATTATTTTTAACCTATTTTAGCTTCATAAAATCATAGAAAATTCAATTTTGATCCAAAAAATACGTATAATATATCAAATTGATCGTATTTTTACCCTCTTTAATTTAAAATTAAAATCATTTTAAAATAATATTTATATTTTTAAATATTATTAAAATAGTAAAATTAGTCTTTTATTATTATTATTATTATAATAATAATAATTTTATTATAGTAATATTAATATTGTTATTTTAATAATATTATTATTTGATAATATTATTATTATATTAATGTTAATATTATTACTTTAATATTATTATTATTTTAATAATAATTTTGTCATATTACTATTATTATTTTAATAATAATTTTATTATGGTAATATTAATATTATTATTTAATAATATTATTATTATATTCATATTAATATTATTGGCTTATTAATATTATTATTTTAGTAATAATTTTATTTTACTAATATTAATATCATTATTTCAATAATATTATGATTTTAATAATATTATAATTATATTAATACTAATATTATTATTTTTATAATATTATCATGCTAATAATATCGTTATAATATTAATATTAATATTCTTATTTTAATAATATTATTATGTTAATAATATTATTACTATATTAATATTAATATTATTACTTTAATAATGTTATTATTATTTTAGTAATAATATTATTATTGTACTAATAATAGTATTATTACTATGTTATTACTATTATTATTAGTATTATTTTTTATAATTATACTATTAGTATTATTATAATTATTATAATCATTTTAAAACTATTCAAATTATTTTAATTTTGTTATGATTATTATTACTATTACTATTATTATTATTATTATTATTACTATTATAATTATTATTTTAATTATATTCTTATTATAAATATTTTAAAATTATTTTAATTGTTATTATTTATACTTATTTTAAAATCCAGAGATTTAACATTTACTTTATTTTTAAATTTATTTATTATTTTTAAATATTAATTACTTTAAATCATTTAAAAATTACTTTTAAACCTATTAAACTTCAAAAATTCATAACTTTCTCATTTTTAATCGAATTTTGATGCACAATACCTTGTTCTTTTCAGAAAAATAAGAACTTTAATTTGAAACTATTTTCTTTATCTGATTCTGTCTTTTCTTGATGTTCTCTGTTTTACCTAATTAAGTAATTTTTTAATTATTATCTAATTATTTTAAAACTAAGAAATGTTATTTTTTCAAATACAAAATATTTTAAAACCCTTCTTGGTGGCTGGTGGACCTCCCACACCTATGCATTGAGCTATTTTCAAATTACATTACTTTTAAACCTATTTTATTATATGTTCTAATATTTATGTATTTTAAAATTACTTTAAAATTAAATATTATTTAAATCCTCTAATTTTGGGAGATCCACCTCTTTGAAATTTTAAATTTAGGCTATGTGTATGAAAAGCATTCATGTGGGAAGGATTAGTGAATGATTGTGTCCCAATCATTCAGTAATCGCTTCATCAGTCTTGTTTACTTAGTGTTTTGTAGTCCTTGCATGTGTAGGCTGCACAAGCACTTAGCCTAGGCTCTCCTAGATCTAAGGACATATTTGGTGTGTTTATGTTTGCTGCATTTCCCTTTATGTTATGCCTAAGAGTTAATTTAAAACTCACTTTACTCCTGCTTAGTGTAGTGATACCCTAAGGACAATAATTAAGGATCGTCTAACAAACTTATAATATTTCTAGGAGCTAGGATAGATCCCAGATTGCTATGAAACTTTAAACACTAGCATTTAGTGACATATGAAACCCCCTAAAATTTTCTAGGAATTTTTAGGACTCTTTAAAACCCTTAATTAACTAACCCTAATTTACCCGTTAATTAAGCCTTAGAAACTTTAGAAAATTCTAATAAATTTGTTTTAGATCAGAAAAATATCCATAATACCTCAAACTCTTAAGAATTCAGCCATCAACCTTAGATAATTAGGGCTCCTTAAGTGGACATTAATCTGGACTTTAATTCAACCTTAACTGAAAATAACCTGTTTGCCTTAATTAAATCATTAAAAATTATTAAAAATCCTAAATCCTCCCTAAACACTTGGAAACACCTTCTTAGGTCATTTCTGACCTTTAGGGGTGATTCCAATCAGTTTGGAGTTAATTTGGGCCAAAACCCCCAAAATATCCCTAATTAGACAATTTCGATAATTTTCTTAAAAGCCCCAACTTCTAGAAATCATAACTAATTATAGAAAACTTCAAAATGGGCAAACTAAAAGGCATTCAACTCCAATTAGGGTCTAATATTTATTAAAAATACTAGGTGTCCAGAAATCAGCCCAAAATAAAAAGTTAACTTTCCGGTCAACCGTACTCTATAGCCTAGGGCCCGAAACTTCTAAAATTCATAACTTCGCGTAGGAAACTCCAAATTCAGTGAACTAATAGTGTAATTACTCATAATAATGCATAATATTTAATTCAAATATTAGGAGCCCCAAGCCTAGCTTAATTCCTATAGTGACCTTTCGGACCCCCCTTAGCTTAGTGTATAGGTGGACCCCGAACCTCCTAAAATTCATTAATGCAATTTACACTTCAAATATCATTATCCTAAGCATTAAAATTGATCCACATATTAAATTAACTAAAATGGATCCTAATCCACTAATATTTGAACTTTAATTAAAACTCCTTTCTCAAACCTACAACAAACTTGGATAGTATGCAACTGTAACTAACTACCCAGCTTAGGATCTACCTCAGCCACATAGGCCTCTGCACACACTATAGAATTATTTGTTAGGGCACCACTTCTAGACTTAGGCTAGGCCGGTGTTTACTTTTCTGTTGTGTGCCGGGTTTTTTGAGATTTTACTGCATGCTGTGATTAAATTGCTGGTGTATTTGCTTACTTTTACTACACTATGGGAATTGATGTGATTGCACGATAGATTACCCATAGGTTAGGATCGATCTTGATAACTAATGATGTTTTTTTGCAGGTGGTCATGCTCATACAATGCTAAAATAAAGGGGGGCAATAATCATGATTTAAATATTAATGTTATTTTATGCAGGCGCTTCAGAAATTGCTTAGCCCCTCTAAATAAATGAGGGCTAATTAAAAATCATCATTATAAATTGCTAAATGTGCTTCAAAACTGCTTAGCCCTCAAAATATTTAAGAGTATGGCCAAGTGTGGCTGTGATGAGTATTTTTATTTCCATATAAACTGCTTGGGATGATATATAAATTACTTGGGATGATTTTTATTAGGATAACCTTGCAGGAGAGTCGAGAATTTACTACTTTCTATTAATGTAAATTATCTGTAATATTGGTTAAGAGTTGTGAAAGTTTATTTTGAGTGGGGATACAAGAATCCAAAGGTTGGATTCCAAAGAGGAAAGGACACCCAATATGAGGATAGTCCTTTTCTATTTGGAAATCCAAATTTGGATCATTCTACTACCCAATGTGGAAAGGATAACCTCCCCTTTAGGGGAGAGTTTTCATTTTCATCCTGGGTATCCAACTACCACAAGCCCAAGGAGCCCAAGGAAGAGGAGATCCAAGGAGCCCAAGGAAGAGGAGATCCAGGAGTCCAAGGAAGAGAAGATCAAGAAATTGAAGACCCAGAGTATCCCACTCAAAATAACTTGCGTCTGTTCTAGGATTAGAAATCTGGGTTGTTGGCAGTGGTGCCCGGCCACTTTATTTTCTGCAGACCCTGGTTTATAATTAAGGGTAGTTGGCCTATGAACATTTATTAATTGGTTTGATTATTTTGATGTGTTTTATTTATGATTTTGTGCTTTTAGGGTTGCCTGATTTTCTTAGTTTCTTGGCGTCTTGCATGCCGTTTTTTATTTTAGCTTGGATTTTGTTAGGCTCTCTAAGGACTAAAATATTTTCTACTCATAACTAATATCTAAAATTTTAAGAATTAAATAATTTAGCAACCTAACGACCTAGGGAACTGCCAGAATTGTCCGGGGTCGCATGCATATCAATGCATTTTCTCTCTCCTTACTATAAGACACTTCCCTGCCTGCGGGTAGAGTCCAGATAATCCGACCTATGAGGATGAGGTGCTGGATATGGGGAAGTCTAGTCTTTTCTAAAAAAATATTTTATAAGCCTTTTTAAAGTTCTATGCATACCTGATTTGGATACTTTAACTAGCATGCATTGCATTAGAAACTAACTAAATTAAAATTTTAATTGCATTAGTTCTAGGACATTCACCCTACATAAGTCAGGGGCCAATTAGGGAACTATCTAGATGTCGGTTCTACTTCCAAAGAACTATAACCTACCTACCCATTTTTCATAAAATGACTGGACTCATGGTTTTAAAGTAACTAGGAGATTAGCTGGCTCCCCAACCCAATCCAGGCCGGGGTAAGTCCAAGTTTTGCACTGCATTTGCTAGGATACGGGTGTTGGTGTTGTGCGTAGAACACTAAATCCATTAGATTTAGGATTCAAGGGTACTACTGTTTCATAGTATGCCTCATCAGTAGGTAAGTCTTCTATCGTCCAGAGACTATAAACCCTACCTATCCACATCACACGGATGACGTCACCTCCATCCTTCTCTCTTGCATGCTTTGAGTGCATGATTTATTTATTTTCTCCAGTTTCTTCTCACTACCTTAGTCCTTCTGGATGCTGATCTGAGCCGTGCATGTTGACTAAGCCTAGTTGAACTTTTCTTCCCCTTCAAGTAGGATTTTCTAGTCTTCGCCTTACGTGCCGATCCCATTTGAGAGTATAATATAGAATCCGTAATCGAGAGTTTTCTAAGGCCCTGGCTTGAGATGTAATTAACCACGGGGGCTTGCGCCCCTGGGAAACTGAATCCCACTTTCAAATAAACCCCACTCGAGCTGATGTATCGGGTGGGGGAAACCCGTTGTGATGATAAGGTCACATGTATTGTTACCCATCAGGGTGTGCTGGTGAGAGACACTATCCTCAATGGTTAATCATATGTGTGATCGAATATTCCCTCCCATTAGCAAATACCGTCTCTCCCCGCGGGGTGGTAGTATTTTGTGTCCTTTTGGAGGTCCATAAACTCCCCTGGGATCAATTTTACTTTGATTGGGAGGGGAAAATGCCATGTGCATCTCAAATCAAAGGTGAAGAATGGTCTATCTTTTTGAGGTCGAGATTAAGACCTTGCCCAAGGAGTAGAAGCCCAACAAGTGACTTATAATGCTTAAAATTTATTGGAAGCATTCTTGCATTTGCTGGAAATTTTTTGAAATATCATCTTGATATTGAAAGTATTGGATGAATATTCTTAGAGTCAAGTTTCCCCCCCCCCCCCCACAGTTCGCATCTGATTCCCATAAAATTGACCTAGCGATAGCTGATGTAAGGAAGTTGACATAAATGATCTTTTGAGGTTGGAGTAAAAATTGCCCCCAAGTTGGGAACCATATTCTCACAGACGGTGCCAAATTATTGCTTCATGGAGTATTCATGGCGATAGAGAAATATAAAGCTTAACGTCTTAGCATTGTACGAAGATCCAGCACATAATCAGATGAAAGAGAGATGTTGTAGTACTCATAAGAGACACCAGTATTTTTATGTGGAAACCCCTAAAAAGGGGGAAAAATCACGGGGTCTAGCCCAGTCTGAATGAATCCACTAGTATTTGCGGTTGATTACAAATGAGGCCCTTCCTAGGGAGAAGGCCTTGGCTTGATGTAACAAATATACATCATGTAGAGTGCATTACATGGTGGGAATTACAGTAATCAATGTAGATATGTTTGTTTGGTCAGTAGAACCATAGTTGGCAGATGACAGAGGTCAGGAGGACTATAGTTGGATGGCGACGCAGGTCGGGAGGATCGTAGTCCACAGATGATGGGGTCGAAAAGACCATAGTTGATCGGTGTTGGAGGTCGGAAGGCCCATAGTTGGTAAACGATGGAGGTTAGCAGGATCACAATCAGCTGGTGTTGGAGGTTAGAAAGACTAAAGTTTGGTGACAGAGGTCAGGAGGACCTTTGTTAGTCGGGCGATGGAGGTCAGAAGGATCATAGTTGATGGGCGTTGGAGGTCAGAAAGACTATAGTGGTAAGGCAGTGGTTTGGTAGAGGTTCGGGCCTCAGGTGGTGGTTCGACAGAAATTCAGGCCTCAAGTAGTGGTCTGACAGAACTCAGGGCGTCAGGCGGTGGTCCGACGGTGCTTGGGACGTCAGGTGGTGGTCCGGCGGAACTCAGGGCATCAAGTGATGGTCTGGATGAGCTTAGGACGTTAGGTGGTGGTCTAGCGGGACTCAGGGTGTTAAGCGGTGGTCCGGTGGAGCTTAAGACATCATGTGGTTGTCAAGCAGGACTCAGGGTGTCAAGTGGTGGTCCGACGAAGCTTAGGACATCAGGTGGTGGTCCAACGGGACTCAAGGCTTTAAGCGGTGGTTCGGTGGAGCTTAGGATGTTAGGTGGTGGTCAGTTAGGATTCAGTGAGTCAAGCGGTGGTCCGACGAAGCTTAAGACATCAGGTGGCGATCCGACGGAACTCAGGGCGTCAAGCGGTGGTCCGGTGGAGCTTAGGACATCAAGTGGTGGTCCAACGAAACTCAGGGTGTCAAGCGGTGGTCCGTTGAAGTTTAGGACCTCAAGTGGTGGTCCAACTGAACTTAGGGCATCAAGTAGTGGTTCGGCAGAGCTTAGGACGTCAAGTGGTGGTCCAGTTGAACTCAGGGCATCAAGCGGTGGTTCGGTGGAGATTAAGATGTCAGGTGGTGGTCCAGCAGTACTCAGGGCATTAAGCGGTGGTCCGACGGAGCTTAGGATCTCAGGTGGTGGTCTAGAGAAAATCAGGGTGTCAAGTAGTGGTCCGTCGGAGCTTAGGACCTCAATTGGTGGTCTGGCAGAACTTAGTGCATCAATCGGTGGTCTGACGGAGCTTATGATGTCATGTGGTGGTCTAACGGAACTCAGGGCGTCAAGCGGGTGGTCCGACGGAGCTTAGGACATCAGGTGGTGGCCCAGCGAGACTCTGAGCATCAAGCGGTGGTCCGATGGAGCTTAGTGTGTCAGGTGGTGGTCCGATAGGACTCAGGGCATCAAGCGGTGGTCTGACGGAGCTTAGGACGTCCGGTGGTGGTCCAGCGAAACTCAGGGCATCAAACGATGGTCCAGTGGAGCTTAGGACCTCAGCTGATGGTCCAACGGAACCTAGGGCATCAAGCGATGGTCCGACAGAGCTTAGGACGTCAGGTGGTGGTCCAGCGGAACTCAGGGCGTCAAGCGGTGGTCCGGCGGAGCTTAAGACGTCAAGTGGTGGCCCAGTGGAACTCAGGGCGTCAAGCGGTGGTCCGACAGAGCTTAGGACCTCAGGTGGTGGCCCGGCGGAACTCAGGGCGTCAAACAGTGGTCTGGTGGAGCTTAGGACGTCAGGTGGTGGTCCAGCAGGACTCAGGGTGTCAAGTGGTGGTTCGACGGAGCTTAGGACATCAGGTGGTGGTCCAACGGAACTCAAGGAGTCAAGTGGTGGTCCGGGGGAACTTAGGACGTCAAGTGGTGGTCTGGTAGGACTCAAGGCGTCAAGCGGTGGTCCGGCGAAGGTTAGGACATCAGGTGGTAGCCCGGTCAAACTCAGGGCGTCAAGCGGTGGTCTGGCGGAGCTTAGGACGTCAAGTGGTGGTCCAGTGGAACACAGGGCATCAAGCGGTGGTCCCATGGAGCTTAGGACGTCAGGTGATGGTCCAGCGGGACTCAGGGCGTCAAGCGGTGGTCTGGCAGAGCTTAGGACATCAGGTGGTGGTCCAGCTGGACTCAGTGCGTCAAGCGGTGGTCCGGCGGAACGACGTCGGTGGTCGAGGAGGAGCGAGGAAGCAAGAGCGATCTCCGATCTCTCTCTTACTTCTCTTCCTTAGCCTCTCCCTCTTTTCATGAGAAAGGGGGTCTCTATTTATAGATTTTTTAGAGTGGCATGGCCCGTAAATAGGATGAAGATCAAGGGTAAATTGGGAGTGTTTGGATGGACTGGCGATATTGAATCCCTTGATCATGGGCCGTTTACTGGACATTTGAATGTCTTAATGAGATCAGAATTCAGTGATCTTGGGCTTGTTGGATTTGTCTTGTCGAGCCGCTCAATTCGACTATAAGCATGTCATGTTTGGAACCATTTGATAATTCAGATTATGTTTTGAACCTTCCAAAAGTGCTTCAGGCCCTTGATCTGGACCCATTTGGGCTTGGATTGAGTTGAATTTGGTGTTGTTGGGTTCGTATTTCTGAGGCATTTAGTTTGACTGTAAGTTTGCTGAAATCGGAGTTTGGATGATCCCAATTTTATTTTCGAAAGTTTCCAACTTGATTTTGCCTCGAGATTCATGTCCGATCAGAATAATTTTTTGATGATGTATTAATAAACATGTAAGATTTGAAGATTATTTGGTTCTTTAATTAGCATCTTAAAGTTTTAATCATATTTTAGATGCTTAATTTGGGCTCATTTTGACTCAGATTGAATCACCTTTGATGTTGTTGGATTGATCTTGTTGAGACATTCAATTTGATTATAAATTTTCTAATCATGGAGTTAGTATGTTTTAGAAGTTAATATTAAAAGTTTTCAATACAACATAATGCATCGAGATTTATAGCCATAAAGAGAATTTTTTGAAAATGCATCATTTGCCCTTAGGGTGTCAATAAATTTCTTGCTAGATAAATTGACTCAAAAAATTCGGATTTGGATTGACCCACTTAATAAACACATTGGGTTCGAGTTTGTAATTCTGATATGTTTATTAAACAGGTTGGATTCGGGTTGAATCTCGAACTTAATTTTGACCAGTTTCTTAAATCTTTTTGCTTATTGGTACATTCTTATTTTTTTTATCAATTAACTTAAACTCAATAGTTAACAAGTTATAACTTTTTTATTCAAAAGGAGTTAACATGTCAGGTTTGAGTCATTCGGCTTGTTAGCGGGTTATGTTCGGGTTCACTTTTTTGACTCATTTATTAAACGAGTTGGGTTTGAATTGAAGGGATTTAGGTCAAGTCAATTTCGGGTTGAACATGAACCTGAACTGGACTCGTTAATCCATTAGCCCTAATTTTCCCTATATTTTCATACATCAAATTCTGCTCATTCAAAAATATAAATTTAGCCTTAAAAAATTTTGTGGCATAAAATTATAATTTTAAAAAGTTATTAAGCATAACCACTCCTTAAACATTAACATATACCTAATTCTCAGGTCGTAAACCACATAAATTCCTGTAAACTAATTTTAATCTTCATTAAACTTAGTGTATCCAATTTCATTATAGAGGCTTTGTTGATCTTCGATAATGCCAAAATTTAATTCAAATTTTTGAGAAATAGTGAAATGTGTTGTAAAAGTCTGAATTGGCTCCTACTCATATATTAGAAAATTTGGAAATATATTTTTACTTTTATCAAATTTTTAATAATTTAATTATGACACATTTAAATATAAAAAAATTAATTATTAAAAATAATATTAATATTAGTTTCATAAATATATATATATATATATATATATATATATATATATATATATATATAGATGAAAGTCTCCAATGCGATCTAATTTTTCCGAGTGACCATCTTTGCGGCCCATTCGTCCACCGAAGATAGCTAATAGAGCTGAGCGATTGTGAGAGCCAGCGCCCCCTAAAACTAGGGTTTCTTCCCGGCGGCCGCTTGTGCACAACGGCCTGAGGTCAGCATCCTTTCTCATCGAGCCCCTCTCAATTCAAATTTTCCTTGGTTTCCGAATAGCAGAAGAGGTCATCAGTCTTTCAGAAGCAAGAATCCTTTCGGGGTACCAAAAAGACAATTTTTTCTTTAAATCGAACTGCAACAAATAATGCTGGGGGGCTTGTACGGAGACCTCCCTCCCCCATCATCAAAGAATGCAGCGGAGGAAGAGAAAAGTAGCAACTCAGTATGGTCGAGCAGCGCCAAGATGGCTCCACCTACCCTCAGGAAAACCCCTTCCCTTCTCCCTTCCCCGCACTCCGTGCTGAAGAACCAACAATCACAAACCAAAACCAAAAACCCACTAGCTCCCCAATCAAAGAGCTCTGCTTCCACCGCCCCCACACCACTACCTGATAGTGACACCAAAATTTCGTCCTTTCAACCTGCCCTAGTCGGGGTGACATCAACTGTGGTTGATGAGTATGATCCTGCAAGGCCCAATGATTACGAAGAGTATCGTAGAGAAAAGAAGAGGCGGGCAGCAGAGGCTGAGAGGAAGAAGGAGGTTGAGAGGCGAAGAAGGGAGGAGGAAGAGAGGGAGAGGGAGAGGGAGCAGCGGGAACGTGAGGTTGCAGAGCGGGAAGAGAAGGATTATCAATCTAGGTTGAGCATATCAGGTGAGGAAGCATGGAAGAGGCGAGCTGCAATGAGTGGTGGTGCGGTGCCAAGATCGCCTTCACCACCGCCCAGCGGAGAAGGTTTTAGTATTGGGAAGTCAGGGTCTGCTGGGCTGGGTGTGGGTGCAGGAGGTCAGATGACAGCCGCACAGCGGATGATGGCAAAGATGGGATGGAAGGAAGGGCAGGGTCTTGGTAAGCTGGAACAAGGGATTACGACACCTCTCATGGCAAAGAAGACAGATAGACGGGCTGGTGTGATTGTGAATGCCAGCGAGACCAAGGCTGAGAAAAAGATGAAGAGTGTGAACCTGAATGGTCCACCAACACGCGTCATGCTTCTCCGAAACATGGTACGCCTACTTACTTCTGTTTTTCCTCTCTTCTCCTATTGATCATGCTTGTGCAATTTTTGGTGTAGAATATACTCTAACCTAAGGACTACTAGTCAATGCTTGCAACACTTACTATATGCAGAGGTTAACATACAATTACTGAAATGAGTGTCTACACAATCTTATTAATGCCATAAGATATCTCCAGTTAATAAAAATGTTGGAGGTAAAATTCTTTTGTAGTTTTAATGTTTCGATATGTTGGAAGATGTGATGGGACAATGGAAACTAGCATGTGTTGGTTGGAAAGAAGATGATTCTATTTGTTAGCTAGTTTGTGCTGTATAATTATGACTGCATCTTTATGTTGATCTATTTGGCCTTCTAGTTAAGCACACATTGCATTGTGTCCTTCCATGTCAGCACTTACATAGAGGTAAATTTCTTACACTAAATAATTAATATGGTATCATTTTCACCTTAATACTGCATCAAACTCTTGTTGAAATTGCATCATTTGTCAATGTCCAGTTAGTATTCATTCATTGTTTTATAACTGTTGACATGATTTCATATAGTCTCCTTGTATACCATCTAAATATGTTTTATCATCTTACTATATGACTATTCTTTACCCTTATTTATTTTTGTAATATTCTACTCAGATATTACCAGTCACCACAATCATCCACCCAATGTAGAATTTTTGGTATGTTTGTGATTTGAATACGTTTTTCTTCCTCTTCAATGATTTTAAATCTTAGCTTAGAAAGGAGCTTCAATTGATTTGGGTTTCCAAATTATTGGCATACGATATGCATCTCATGAGAGGTCTGAAGTACTTTAGAAGGGGTATAATCAAACACTTACATGTCATCAAATATTGAAATTACAGTTCCTATGAACCCCTTGCTTTGAATTCTTAGAATGCAAACAGTTTTCCTAAATGCAATCAAACAGAATCTTGGTATTATAATTTTCTACTGAATATTATTTTAGTAGCATAGAATTAATTTTAAATAACTAGACTCTCAGTTCAATCAATACTTGACTCTTTATTCCAATAGTTGCAAGTTGCATATACGTGACATGAAAATATAGGTGCCTTTCTTTTATCATTTTTAGCATCATGAAATATTTCTAAATTTTGGCTACATCTGCCCCTTATTCTTCTTTTAGTTGTTTTAATATTAGACTGAAAGGTAAAAATTTTTCATCTCTTATTCTAACATCATTGTCTTGCAACTTGCTTCTGTTGCAATTTGCTTAAGCTGGCATTTTCTTTCAAATTTTGTTGTAAATATTTGTTTGTTGGAGTTTTTGGAGAAATATGAAGGCTTATGTTTGCATTCTAGTTTTGAATTTCACAAATTAGATTTCATTTCATGCCTTGATATATGATTTTTAGAAGGAATGACTTTAGTTTTAACAGCATTAATTATTATTGTTATGCAACATAAGGCCCTCATATATGTGAATTGGCTGTATAATTCGTGCTCTTCAATATCAGACATGAATTATTTTTTACCCCTTTATTGCTTTGTCCGCAAAACATTAAAATTCCATTTCTATGGTACATAAGTTATTGTGATTTATGGTTGAAGGTATTCTTGTTTTTATTGTACGTCTTTCAATATTTAAGCAACCTGAGATCCTTAAAGATGGACCCTTTTTTGGCTTAAATAGTTTAAACAGAAGAAGGTTTTCCTTGTCCCAATTTCAAACCCTTACTAGTTTATTATTGTGGTGTCCAAAGCTTAATCATCATATCTGGATGCTAAAATAGTAAAGAATATTCCTTGCTTTTTTACTGTTACCCTTATTATAGGACTTTATTAGGTTAGTTTATTTCCTTTTTATCAGGCACAAGCGTGGATTATTAATTATACCTTTTATATGAAGGGAACCTTTGCTAAAGGGTGTAGATTCAATCTTAGCTGTTTATGGCTTAGGCAATTTGGTTCAAGGTTAGAGTATAAATCTTATTTAGATCCCCTAGTTTCTTTATTGAGGGTTTATTCTGATTAAATTGCAGTTTTTGCAGTGTTAGGGAGCGTGACTTTGACCTGAAGCATTTCCTGATAGTTTCCATAAATTTCCTTATCGAAGGAGTTTCCTAATAAGCCAGAAATTAAGTTGGAGTTTTGTATGAGCTACCATAATTTTTTAAGCAAGCCTTAACCAGGTCGAAAGAGAGTTTGAGACAGCAGGATTTGGCTCAATGTTGTTAATTAGAGCACTAGTCCATTTAGGATGTTGTGTGATTTAGCCTAATTTTTAACATAAGCCTATGGTAGTTGGGCGTTGTGGATGCTTAGAGATCCGTCAATTATAGAGATATCCTCTGATAATTAATGTATGTGAATATTTTAAGATTTAGGATATTTATACCATATGAAGAAGAATACCGTATCTTGTTAGTTAGGCATGGACAAGGCTTTTTTTTAGTTCTAATGCAATATATTGTTCTTGAGGAAAATTATTTATTTATTTGTTTGTTTGCTAGGTAATTTTCTTTTACTTAAAGTTTTTTTTTTTGTCTTTATAATGATACCAAATATATTTGAAAGAGCAGGACATATTGATGAAAAAGCTTGCTCCATGTATTTGAAGTCTTTCCATATGCAGTTTGATGCTTTAAGGAATCGATGCAATCAACTTCATCCAATTTTGTTTATCATGTTTTTGCCCATTTCCTATCCTTTGCCATCTCTTAGCTCTGTTCTAAAATTTTGGTGCCTTAACTTGATTTTAATGTAGTTCTTAAATGAATGTCAATATTTGTCTTATGTCCTTTGGGATCAGGAGTGAACTAGTACAGTCATAATAGTTTATGTTGATTTGACATGGGGTTAATTAAGGGTCGATTAGGCTATTTTGTTCAAGTGATGCGATTGAGGGTAAGTGTGACCGAATTAGATTAATTGATTTGATTTATGTTTACCTAAGCTTGAATTAGATCTAACAAGGTCTTTGTTATTTCTCTTTAACTAGTTCTTTGTTTACCTGGCTGATTCAAATCTAATGGGCTCAATTTGGGAAGTGGTGCAACTAGTTCCAACCACTATTCATTTTCTTATATTGGATTTGTTCTTGTTTCAGGAACATCTCATCCAATTTACTTTTTTTAAGGGCGTCCAAACACATACGTGAGACTCGAACCCAGGACCTCTTAATTGAGAGACAAACTCCTAACAAACAAACTAAGGAGAGCTGCATGGAAATTCTGATCTTAATATCTACTATTATAGTTAAGAGTATGAATGATATCACAAGACTCTTTGCATAAGAAGATGGTCTCTGTATGCTTTGTTTATGTAGTTGCTGAAGTAATAAGATAACATTCATGACTTAGGATATGGCTTATGTCTACTTCCATGGCATTATAAACCACCTAAAAAACATAGTCAAAATTAAGAGTTTGCGGAACACAGCTTCTGTCATATTATCCTTGGCGAGGTCAATTTCCTCGCCACATACATTTGTCTGTGAGAGGTGTACTGATGGAACTAACCTAGAAGGTTGCTGGTTTATAAAAAAATTATACATTTAGAAAGTAGTGGCCGAAGTCAAACATTAATTGCCTTAGCATTTATAGGATGAGCTTCCAATCCATAGGAAGAAAGTTCAAATCCTTGAAAGGCCAATTGGGGTTGGAGGAATGTATATAGGTATACATACAAATTTTCAGCCTGCAAGAGTTGTTGTTGCATATGTGCAAGGCGTTCAATGGTAAAAGCATTATTAAGGATATTGTAAAGTCAATAACTAGAAACTTTCCAATGAAATGCTGTAATTCTTTATCCCTGGCCTTATAATAGGTCAGCTGACAGATTAAACGCCAATATACTAATCACTTGTAAAGGCCATTAGAAATGTTCAAGAAAATCATCAATTCATCTCCAAAACTCTTCAAAATTGATGGTAACTATTTTAAAGATCTATATTAAAGAACTATAAAGATCCTATTACTAATAGCCCACCATCTATATGAGAAATGTGAAATATGTATTTAATAGTACTTTTATCATGGCTCTATTAGTGGCCCACATGTTAAGATCTAATTTTCTTGGGATCCTATAGCTAGCATAACTTATGGGCCAGGCCTTTTACACATGAAGCCACTTGGAAAGGTGCCTATCAACTTACCTCTTTAGTTAAAATGTTTTTTGGTTTCATTCATTAGTAAGGCAAACTAAGGAGCCTTAAACTCATAACCATGTTAAACGTTGGTGTGTGTACATATTAGTGAGTTCCTTTGCAATCAAATCTTGCCAGTCCTATAGCAATTTAGTTAATTTCTTTCATGATAGTAATAATTGGATGACTTCTCAGTGCGTGTACATATTAGTGAGTTCCTTTGTAATCAAATCTTGCAAGTCCTATAGAAATTCAATTAATTTCTTTCATGATAGTAATAATTGGATGACTTGGTTGATAAATGCCAGCTAACTCCTCTCCAAAATCTATTGGAAAATGCTATAGCCTATAAGCTTCATTTAGGCAATACTGATGTGTTGAAGATCATATAAATATCAATTGAAGTAATCTCAGATTTTTGAAATCCAATTAATGAATTTGGCCATTCCCCATTCCCACTATTACTCTAGTTGAATCAATATAGGGGCATGCAGATGGTGTCGATTAATGGGATTAGCATATGATTCATTCATAATTGGGATCACATTTTGGGGTATTGTTGATGTCACACCCCAAGATTGGATGACAATAGATATCGATAATATGGGATATGAGGAGAGTACTCAACCTTAACTCACTACATAAAATCCAAAAAAATAAGGCTATGTAAAATGATTTGTATCAAAAAAGAAATAAATTTACAGAGATAACAAATGACAAGCGATGTAGAAAGTAATTCTTTCTTAAAGCAGTATAAATTATCATTCTTCGACATCAAGTAGAACTAGAACATTTCACCAAGGAAAATAGATGAAACAACTACAACTGGAAAACCAAACGAACCTTAGTATAATTGTCTAAAACAAAGAAATTAATACCTAATCCCTATGGAAAATCTATTGCTGATAAAGCTGTTCTTGTGATGATGGCTCACCAATCAACTTAGTCGAATTTGCAATAATAACATATGAGCATGTCAGATAAACTCAGTATAACTTTTGTTTATTAAGGCACAAATGCAAGATATGAGATATGCAATATCATTAAAAAATGAAATGATTAACAAGTCCTCTTATATCATAGCAATTATTGCTATTGCATTAACTAGATCAATCTTATATGTCAACTATTAAACTAAGATAACTTTGCAATAAAATTTAATAAAAAACATATAAAGAATAGCAATCAATGTATTTGAATGCTAAATTACCCATGAACATCCACACTATATATATAAAATATTATTCATCATTGTTTCATTGATTGTAATATATAATACATTTTGGTTTTCATAATATCATGAATATCAAAGAAGATGGTCAATGACCAAACATAGTTTGTTAGTCTCTTTCAAAAGATTCATCACTTGGCACGTCAAAACGTTATGCCATAGTGCATGGGTACCCATATGACAATATGGTGGTGGAAGCAATGGAAAGGCAAAGTCAACTTGTGATTTAACTGACAACAATGGTTGGGAAATAACATATATCTCCCTTTGTAGAGGCTATTGAGCAACAATAGTGGATGAAAGCTCCTCAGGAAATGCAACACCAGTCTTCGGTAAGATCACCTTTGCAAGCGCTAGCTCAAACCCATCCTCAGGCATAAAGTCAAGCTCACAATTAACTGCATCATTACACTCAGGCTCATACGTACATAGAGTGGGAGAGAAGGGGACTAGACGAAGAAATAACTTTAGTCTTCTTATTTCCGAATCCACCAGTCTAATTTAGTTTGAATATTTCATCACTAGAGCTAGGTTATTTGGGGGCATTTTGAGATTTAGGAGAAGATCAATTGAATTGGCATCGCTTTGGATGAGTATTGTACTGAAGATGAAAGCGATGTGGCCATTACGATATGATTGATTAGGATCAAGATGACAAGATGTCAGTGAAGAGAGCATGCTTGATTTTTATGATATGATCCGGCAAAATCATGTTATGTGGATGGGAATATAATTTATCATCCTGATGTTTTGAAGAATAGTACGCGTTTTAGATATTTTGGGTCTTTTATTCAGAGTGATGGTGAAATAGATAGGGATATATTAGTAGAATTCAAGTTGGATGGTTGAAGTGGAGGAATGCATCGAGCTTGTTGTGTGATAGAAAAGTCCCTTTCAAACTTAAGGGAAAATTCTATAAGACGGTAGTGAGACCTACAATGCTTTATGGTGCATAATGTTGGCCATTAAAAGAGAAGCATAATATTAAGTTAAGCGTTGCATAGATGAGGATGCTCAGGTGGATGAATGGCTTTACTCTTAGATACAGGATATGAAATGAGCCTATACGTGAAATGGTTGGAGTAGCTCCCGTGGAAGACAAGATTAGAGAGAGTTGACTTATGTGGTTTGGTCACATAAAAATGCGGCCTTTCAATGAACCGGTTAGGAAAGTAGATGCATTTAGATTTGACTTATGTTAAGAAAGGTAGAGGTAGACCTAAAAAGACTTGGTTAGAAAGTATTAGAAATGACCTTTCTTTATTAGATTTAGATGAGAATTTGACTCTTAACATGACACAATGTAGAAAAAGGATTCATGTAGCCGACCCCACATAGTGGGATAAAGGCTTGTTATTGTTGTTGTGATGTTTTGAAGAATAGTGATCATAACTATCAATGATAAGAAGAGCAAGATTTATGATTCTTCTAATCATTATAATATTCTTCAAAAGGATCATGGTAGGAAGATTACAGTGTATATATAAATTACATGAGCTTAGGAGTGAGTGCGAAATAAGGAAGGAAGAAGACAATGGGTTGAGCATGCTAGTAAAACACAAGTGATTGCAGTTATAAGAGGTGGGTGAGCACACAGAAGGTTGACTGGGCGCTGGTTCAGGTCAAGCAAGATTGAGGATGTTGATCTTGTGAAGGATCAGTGTCTCGGTTTACTGGAGCACTTGAGAAGACGGGATGTACATTTGTGCTGGAGAACCATAATCGTGTGCGATGAACGGGGCAAAGGATTGCCTTCAACTCTGATATCTCTTGGTAATGAAATCTAAGATATTGGTGTGTGCGAGAGAGAGAGAGAGTGTGTGTGTTTTCAATAACTCAGTTTTTTATTTAATAAAATCATAATCAATCGAGTGCCTCTAATATAATGCCTGTTCCTAGAACATGTTGAAGCTTTTAAGAAAATAAACTCAAGAATGTGTGTGTGTATGTGTGTATATATATATATGGACACACTTAATATGAAAATAAATCTGACGAGCTTGATTTTTCTCCATTGCTTACGCTGTTGCTCACTTTGCCTCAGCTTTGTTTATTTCAATTAAATGGCAGGCCATTAATTCATGTACTTCCCCAGCCGTATTGTCTGTTCCATCAGTCTGATCTGTATCATCAAAATAAGTTTATTTTGTCAGAATATATTCTTTGTGTAATTCGATCCTGTAATGGATGCTAATAAATTGCTTGTCAGCCTTGCCTTTGCTTGTATCAAAGATAAATTAAATGAGAATTAAGAAACGTCAGATGCTGTTCTGTTCTTTTCACCTGTGATGCATTTATTACTCTCTCTTTGAAATATTCATCAATGAAATCAAGTGGCAGCCTATATAAGATTTTTTTCACCAATAATTTATGCTTGGTAAATATTTCCTCCAGGCATGGAAAATTTTGGCTTTGTTTGAATTGAAAGAAAGTGCAGGAAATGAAATGGAATCCCAATCATTTATTGGCTGATTAAACCTGTAACCATTAGCTTTAAGCTTTTCAATCCATTTGATTCCACTTAAAGTTTATAGGACCTCTCGTTTGAATTCATTGCATATTTTCGTATCTTCTGATATACAAAATTGCCTTACGCAATACAACACTGCATTGGAAGCATGAAGAGAATATTGCTTCTTATCTTTGTGCATTTGTTCAACTTTTTTAGGTTGGACCTGGTGAAGTAGACGATGAGCTAGAAGACGAGGTTGCCTCTGAGTGTTCTAAGTATGGCACCGTCACTCGTGTGCTCATCTTTGAGATCACAGAGCCCAACTTTCCAGCTGATGAAGCTGTGAGGATCTTTGTGCAGTTTGAGAGAACAGAAGAAACAACAAAAGCACTGATCGATCTAGATGGCCGGTACTTTGGTGGAAGGGTGGTTCGAGCTGCATTTTATGATGAGGAGAGATTTGGGAAAAATGAACTGGCTCCCTTGCCTGGAGAAATACCTGGTTTCTTCTGAATCAGCAGTTGAAGGTAGCTGTTGAATCTGTTTGTTTTTGACGAGAATGTTTCCTGCTTGTGTCTTTAAAATGTGCCTGTTTGATGCTCATTTTGGATTTTGTTTGTTAAGTCCCATAAGTAGGGTATCTTATCTGTATTGACTTCTTATAAATATAATCTGTTTTCATTTTACTTTAATCTGTATTAGATACATAGATATTACATTTGTATGTTTATTATCTTTATGAAATGAGAGTTAAGATAGTTTGGATGTCAAAAGATGAAAGATTGTTGTATGAATTCTAGATTTGGTTTATTAATTAGTGTATTGTTGTTGTTATGAAGAAGTTAATATTTTTATAGCTTGATAGTTCGGAAATTCTAGCTAGATATGTTCGCAAACAGTCTCATTTGGTAGTTTTAAAAACTCACTATGTATGTTCGTGAACACGCTCGTTTGTTAGTTCAAAATAATCACTAGAAATATTCGCGAATATGTTTGTTAGTAGGTTTGGCAAAGCTTGATAAGGCTCGTTTGTTTAGATTTCAATAAGCACGAAATTGATCAAACACGAACCAAATATGAATATTCATTAATTGAAATGAACCAAGCTTGAACACGAACAAGAAAGTTCGAATTGAGCTCGAACGAACATGAACAAATTGATAACATATTTAGCTCGACTCGACTCGATTTTTTATTCTATAATCAAGTTTTTAGCAAGTGTTTTTTTTTTTTTTGGTTTAGTTTTCTATAATTTATACTATCATTTATAAATACATAATTTAATTTAATTTATTTTTATTTATAAAAAAAAAAAAGAAAACTAAAAAAAGTAAAAAAAAAAAAAAAGAGAAAAAATGAAAAAAAAAAAACAAAAGAAATTTAAAGATCATAGGCCACGTGGTCTCGCCACAACGTCAGCTAGTCGCCACAACGCCACAAGATCATTAGCGGCTATGCTTGCTTAAAAAATATTTTATATTGATATTTATTTTAATAATATAACTTATTAATATACTTGTTTATAAAATTTGTCCAAAATATATTGGAAGCATCTAAATGAAGTTCACTTCTTCCATTAATGACATAAATTATATTTATTTATTCAACTTTTATGATGGAGGAAGTTTGGTTTGGTAATCATTTAATTATATTTAATTGTACTCGTATCTTACAATAATAACATCAAGTTTTTATCTCACTATATGGGTTTGGCTATATAAATTCTTTTTTTTTACTTTATGCTTCTCTTTTAATGACCAATATTCTATATTATAAATCATTGCAGGTCTCACCACGATTTTATATAACTTTTTTTTTAAATCTGAGGGATACTTTTCTATCACACAACATGCCCGATATATTCTTTCACTTGAACCATCCAACTTGAATTCTACTATCAATATTTTCATCTATTTCACCACCATTTTGAACAATAGACTTGAGATATCTAAAATGTATACTTCTCCATCAAGCCTCTCAATAAATGTATAGCTTTCAGGTATATTAATTGCAAAGTAAATTTAGTTTTATGTAGATTCATGCCAGGTAGGTCTACTATGGAAGCTAATTAGACTCATACTATCTCAAATCTTTTTTCCCCCAAAAGTTGAAGTATATTATACTAATCGCACAGTAAATTTAGTTTTGATTGCATACAATCCTTCACTTAATAAAAACAAATTAAACGGATATTTGATTTTTAGTAAAAGCGGTGTCAAGTATTTCAAATGCAAAGGTTTTGAAAATATTATTATTTGATTTAAAAAAATATTAAGTAAAGTTTTGAAGTATCGTCATCTAGTTCAATTTTGATGAATTTGAAAATCATCATATTTTACCGATTTTAAAAATTGCTCCGCCATTGATAGAGTCGTCGTAGCCCACCGCTTGCCACTAGTTACCCCCAACCGTCGCTCACATTTTTATTTGCATTTTTTTTTTATGGAAAACCAAATAACATCTAAATCCTCACCCTAAACCCTAAAATATTTTTCACCTATAGTTGTGTATATCCCAACATCATATACTTCAATGCTTATTAAGCTTGAAAATACTTTGTTCATCACTCATTAGTATTCTCAATCCTTCTTTTTCTTCTCATGCTTCTACTTAGTAGATAACATACTATTATTGGATTGAAGCTTAGCCTTCATTTGGGATAGTTTTCTTATTGCTTTCTGAAGCAGCTTTCTAATATAAAAATTTTTAGTTCAAGAAAATTTTTGTACTAAAAAGCTGCTTCAAAAAGCAGTAAGAAAGCTGTCCCAAATAAAACCTTAGTGGTTACTATAGCCTTTCTTAGAAGAGAATTGATTTACCTATCTAAAAATTCAACATCAGCATACAAAGAAATAAATATCGTTAGGTTAATTTTATTTCCATCTTTAGGCTTTATTTGTGATAGCTTTCTTATTGTTTTATAAAGCAATTTTTAGGCACAAAATTTTTTTTACAATAGTGAAAAATAGAGACCAAAAGCTATACCAAACGGAACCTTAATAATTTGCAGTAACTTTTCATCAAATGATGAACATATTAATTTATTTAGTTCAGCTAAATAAATTAATTTCTTCAAACTTTGTAGCAAGTCAAACAACTTCCATTGATATTAGATGGCCTCAGTATCTCTCAATCAACCTTTTGTTAACATATTTTTCATAACTGAAATGTCACAGAAAACACAGCTTGTTGCATAACCTTTGGGTTCTACTATATAAATCATTTTTCTCCATTGTGTCATATTAAAAGTCAAATCATTTTTTAAAATCTAACAAAAAAATGCTATTTCTACTACTTTCTAACCAACTCTTTTTAGATCTACATGTACTTTTCGTAACATAGACCAGATCTTATACATCTACTCTCCTAACTAGGCCATCAGAATGCCGATGTTTTATGTAACCAAACCATCTAAATGACTCTCTCTAATCTTATCTGCCACCGGAGCTACTCCAATCTTTTCGAGTACCTTTTTGAAGTTGTAAGTACTACATAGAAACATTTTTAGTTTCAAGATTTCTTAAGCGAGTAGGGTTGGATACCCCCACCCGTGTTCAATTCCCCTCGAGCAGCAACGCCTCTTCAGTGAGGTCCAATTAAGTGCGGGCCAGGAGGTTTCTGGGGTGGGTGCCTTCTCTAGGTCAGTCGAGGATTAGTCAGGCCGCCAAGCGCCCTCTCGGAAATGGCAGCGGGTGGATACCCTGTTCAAAAAAAAAAAACATTTTTATTAAATAAAATTTTTAAAGTTAGCTTACACAAAAGAATAAATTCAAGTAAACCTAAGCAAGATTAGTTGTTTCTTAAAGCTAGAGATGGATTTTAACAAAGTTGCATGCTTGCCCCTATAAAAGAGCAGCTCAAACCTGCAAACTTTTCTGGTTTTTTTTTTTTTTCAAAATCTTTTTATGTCTATATGATTATGCATGCCATTATATGGGCAGAAATACTGACAGATTTATCATACCAAATCTCAGAAATAATATTACAGTTTAAGAAGAACAGTGAAAGCAACAGTTCATTCCTGTTGGGATGTCAGTTTAAGGACAGTGCTCATCTCAAATCAGTCACACAGTAAGTCTTTGCTTTTTGTTTAGAACAAATTATTTTCACCAATTTGGGTCCTCTTTTATGAAAGAAATTGGCTCAGTATAAAATAGATTTTAAAACTATTAGATAATTTTTAGATAAATGTCATATAAAATTCTATGAGCATACAAGGATTAGGTGCTCAAGCCTTCAGGTGCCAAAATGGCCATGGTGTAGGATAAAGAAGACTACTTTGCTTAGGATACTATGACAAGATCATGAGTATATAAAAGAATTATGATCATATAGATGTCTAAAATCTCGTTCAAGTGCGATGAGGAGGAGTAAACATCATAATGATGAAACAAGCAAGAAAGTAGAAGCAGCAAAAAAAATAAATGACACTAGGACTTAACGTGAAAAAACCCAAAATAGAAAAAAAAAACACGGAGCTATACCACACCAAAAAATCTACTATGCAAATCGGGGAAAATAAATACAAATCTCTCTTCTCTCTCACTCTCTCTCATTGCTTCTCTTCTCACATACACCGTTCTCTATGTCTAAACACTCAAAATATAAGAGAAAGCCAAGTAAATAATCCCAAGGGACGCAGCTTTTTAGAAAAAAAACTAGAAAGAAAATCATCTAGCCTGTCTCGCAGCGTTGCAGCACCTATTTTGAGCGCTACGGCGCTTGAACCTCTGTCTTGATCTATTGCGGCGTCATATCTATACAGTTGCGGTGCTCCGCTCTCTGTCGTTCAGCCTAAGGCGCTCGAAAACACAACATCGTAGCACTCGAGTACGCAGTGCTGAGGTGCTCGGGTACACAGTGCCGGGGCGTACGAAATAGATTCTTTGTAAACCCTCCAAGCAAGCACGAAAAACTTAAGATCCGAGGAAACAAAACAACCCGATTGATCAACACAATTATATTCCACACATAACATATGATGTCTTAAATCTCAGCAATCATGAAACTAGGACACCAAAGGAAAAGAGAATGGGAGGAGGAATCAAAGAAGATGATAAGGTGAAATATTTTGTATAAAATTACGACTCAATAGCACCATCATATTTCCTTTGTTTTTTTCATCTTTATGGCCCAATTTTGCAATACATTAAAATGCGACTTAAATTCTATCATAAATTTGTCACAAAATGGGCTGTTGCTGTGAATCTAAGACAACTTTGATCCACAATACGACATGCTATAAAAGTTTTAAGTTATTTGCAACTGCAAATCGCGAGCATCACAAATTGGTCACAAATTGGCCACAAATTTATGATGGCTCTATTTCATTGCAAAAATCCATTGCAAAATGGCTTCAATATTTTAGTTTTATGTGAGCTGCTAAGTTACTAAGCATATGCATTGATTTGTTATCTTCTACCTGTCTCTATGTCTCCTTATCACAATGATGCTTATCAGTTTGGCCTTCTCTAACCTCAACCATGACATGACTTGAAGTATCCAAAACTTCAATATCATTCCAAGATATTAAGGCTTCGTTTGTGATAGCTTTCTTATTGCTTTCTAAAGCAGCTTTTTAGTACAAAAATTTTTAGTTCAAAAAATTTTTATAAAAAAGAAAGTTACCTTAAAAAAAATAAAAAAAATGTACCAATCGAAGCCTAAATCTTTTAATACCATTATTAGCACCATCTTGTTTTTTTTTTTACAAAGGAAGAGCAAAGATTTTATTTACACCCTTGAGAAAAAAATTCACTATTCTCATAATTATCACCTAATTATATAATTCTAATACTATAATTTTGATAATATAAAGAAACATCCATTCAATATTTATAGTTTTGAAATTAGTATACATAGTGTAGCCCGCCTTGGCTTGTTAGTTGGGAGTTTAGACTTCCAATTAGGAGGTCATGAGTTCGAGACTTACATATGTGATGTGTATGAGTCATCGTGCGTGAGGCCACTGACCATCACGCCGCCATCTCTATGTCAAATGTTGTTGCTTCGGTTGTCAGCAAAATGCTCCTCTTCGATTCACATGATTACTATGAAATTTTATACTATAAGAGAATAATCAACCCAGCTACTAGGAATCTAGGATGAGGACAATTTGTCATGACTTAGTCTTCGTTTGGGATATCTTTCTTATTATTTTTTTGTTAAAGTAGCTGGTATAAAATTTTTTTACAAAAAATTTTTATACTAAAAAATTACTTTAGAAAATAATAAGAAAATTATCCCAAATGAAACCTTAATCTTTTACCAAATTATATTATTGCTGCTTCTCTTGTTGTTGTTATTGTTATGCTTATAGAAGAAGCTATCACAAAGTATTCCTTCATAATAATTTAATTTAGGCATTTAAAGTATGTTATATATTCTAATGGGTGGTAATAGATGTCAGCAGTACATTTTCATTAAGGTGTTCCTAGTATAAGAAGATGACAGGGTTTCAAAGTAAATGATATAAAACTTTACAAATGACTTTTCTTGTGTAGAGCTCATCATTTTCATTTAATATTATTGATCTACAATTATCATAAAATCTAATTCATGTTACTTTGTGTGGGTATCATTACATTGATCTAGAGCTCATGATTCTTTTTTTTTTTTTTAACTTTTAGTTAACTAGTATTATTTTTGTTTCATTCTCAAGATGTATTGTGATTGCTATATGATTCATCGATCATAAGAAATCAGATTGGTCAAGCATGAATCTCGATGCATAATTGAATTGAAAGCTTGTAGAATTAAATTTAGGATAGTCCAAACTTTGATTTTCACAAACTTATAATCAAATATATCAATTTGACGAGATGAACCCAATGATGCAGAAAATGACTCGATTTGAGACCAAATAAGCCTAGATTAAGAGCTAATAGAAAACTTGTGAAATATTAATTGAAAGACTAGATGATCTTGAAATTGTATATGCTTTTAGTCAAATTGAGTGTCTCGATGAGACACATCCAGCAAGCCTAAGATAACTTAATTCACATAACATTAAGGTATTTAAATGTTGAATGAATGCTTCATTATTAAGAAAATCAATACAAGCTGTTTGATAGAGTGTTTTATATTTTCTCGATATTTACGGGACAAGCCACTCTAAAAAATCTATAAGTAGGCACCTCTCTACATGAAGAGGAACCCTAGGCTAGATATTCGAAAGATCTCAAAGGCTTGAAGAATCCTAGAGCTCCACCCGAGCATCATTGTCGTTGGATCTGATCGTCGCCATTGGACCACCATCCGACAACCATTGGAGCATTGTCGCCTGACCAACCACCATTCAACTATTGTTGTGAGAAATTCACCACTCGACTGTCAATGTCAAACCACATTTTGACAGTCGTCGTTGCATCACCACCCAATTGCCTGTTAGGCCTCCATTGCCTGACCCTGTTGTCAAACTACCATCCAACGATCGCTATTAGACCTTTGCCATCCGACTACCCCCATTGAACCATTATTTGACTATCATCATCAAATCACCGCCCTACTTCGCCATATAACAGTTGTCGTACTACCATCCAACCACCACTATTGGATCTTTGTCTTCGATTGTGGCATTCATACCACCATTTGCCCACTTTCGTCGAGGTCAGACCCCCACCCAACCACCTCCATTAGACCACCGTCTGACTGCCACCATTAGACCTTCATCATCTGTCGCCACCATCGGAACTTCGTCGTCTGACCATCTTTGTCAAACTACCATCACCCAACTGCCACCATCGGATTGCTACTGCTGGATTGTCAATGTCGAATTGCCACCACCCTTTTTATGCATTTAGTATTGTAATAGATTTTGAATGCCATGTGACTTATTCATCACTATATTAATACCAGTGTGTTGTTTATTTCAAGAAAGTAAAATGGGATATTTGGATTTATGATTAGATTTGTGGAGTTTGTATAATATGCTTTGATATTTCTATTATATATCTCAATGTTTCTATCTATTTTGACATATAAGTACCACTAATAGATGTGTACCCGGGCTATAATGTAATTGTATAGGTGTCCTTTTTAGATAATAACATAAAGACTTACAATATTTTCTTTTAAGGACTATTATAATACTATGTGCATAGCATTGGTGGTTGCATATGACTTAAAACATTTTAGATAATAACCAAGTGATGCATTTAACACATTCTAGATTAAAAACAATACAATCAAGTAATATTTTTTTCTAATATCTTATCTTTTGTATATGTTTTCATGTTGGTTAAATGACTCTATATAGAATCATATGGTGAACATTTGAAATAGTTTTCCTTGCTCTAATAAATTATTGATCCTTAAAGAGACTTTGCTCTATAATGTTCAATATAAGTGGCTAATAGATCGAATGAAGATTGACCTTTCATCGAGTAATGGTTGTATTAAGTCTAGATACGACATACTACCTCAATAATTTTACATATCACAATCATAATTCTATTTGGCTACAGCTTTTTTATGCTCTGAAAAAAATTATGTGCTTGCAAGTTATTTTTTATGATAATTTTCAAAAAGTTACCTTTCACACAATAACTTCATATATTTTAACAACAAAAATTATAGCCATCTGAAACAGGAGATATTACTACGTGCGGAGACCGGACGCAGAGCTGCGTCTGATTTTGTCTCTGTGAACAGTAAAAGTGTAGTGGCGAACAGTAAAAGCATAGTGAACTACGCTTTTACTGTTCACAGAGACAAACCGGACACAGCTCTGCATCCGATCTACACACGTAATAATTTGTCCCAAAACAGACCCTTAATCACAAATTTCAACTTATTATCAAAATCAATGCAACAGGAATGCATCCATCAAATCGACATTTTATTCAATAATTTCTTGATTTTTTAAAAGCCATTAGTTCATGCTATAAATTAAAATATTATATATACCATCCTAAGGCAAATATAAATAATCAAACATATTTTAAATAATCAGCTTATTAATATTCTAAAAATGTAATTTTTGCTTATCACTCCAAATGTCATTTTTAGCTTAATTTCTAGCGATTAAAAATAAACTCTTTTAAAAGCGTTTTTGAAAACGCAAAGCCTTTACGGAAAAGGGCGTTCGCTTTTGTGAAGAAGCAGAGTGTGAAGAGAAAGAGAGAGATGTGAGAGGCACGCAAAGGCAGCACGAAGGCCGAGGAAGCAGAAACAGGCGTGGATGGATGTGGGTCCCGCATCCCACTGCCAAGGATTTGTGCAATTTAAAATGTACCGTGTTTGATTTGCGATGGCTCTGAGCATGTAGTTACTTCGAGATTCGTGAAATCTTTTTTTTTTTTTTGAAGTAATGCACTTCCTTCTAAAAAATTATCTTTTTATTTTTATTTCTATTTATTTATGTAATTCATCTCTGATTTTTTTTTAAAGAATATAGTAATAATTTTTTTATTAAATTTAAATGACTATTAATAGAACACAATAAAAAATAAATTATATAACCGATCTGTAATATTGAAATAAAATTTTTATGTTATTGTTGTTAAAAAAATATCATTAAATTGATATAGAAAAATGCAGAATTAATTTTAATACATGATAAAAAAAATAATATATTTAAAATATTTGCACTTGTTTGCATAAACATAAAACAAATGTTTTTGATTATTTTTTTATTTGATTTGAAATAAAATCGGTACAATTAAATTTTAATGATGCAGTGACTCATGACGGCGTGTTGTGGTGCTGAACGGTCGATAGCGGCAGACAGACTGTGGTGGCAACGGGCTGCTAACGACGAAGGGGGTAGCGGCGGGCATCGACGAGAGCGATGAACAATAAAATTTTCAAAACTCCTATATTTGAAACATTTTACATTTATTTCACCAAATCAGATAGCTCTTCAATCATTTTTATTATTTTCATATCATTTTTAATATTCTGAGCAAACTAATAGTATTAAAAACTCTTATACTATTAAATATAAAAATAAAATAATCTGACTAGCAAATGATCAAAATCAGCATAAATAATTGATAAATTCTATAACATGCAATATTTTTTGTACTCACATGAATATTTTCATATTACACCACATAAAAGAGATGTTTTCATTCTATATTTTCCTCATAGATAGAATTATATTAATCATTTACACATAAGCCCTTCTTAATTTAGATTTTGTTTGGGACGGCTTTCTGCCTGCTTCTAAAATAGCTCTTTAGGTTTCGTTTGGAATGGCTTTCTTAGTGCTTTTTAAAGTAACTTTTTAGTAAAAAATTATTTTTTTTACTAAAAAACTGCTTTAAGAAGCACTGATAAAGCCATCCCAAATGAAGCCTTAGTACAAAAATTTTTAAGAAGCAGTAAAAAAGCCGGCCCAAATAAAATCTAGACTTCATTTGAAATAGCTTTCTAAAAATCACTTTTAAAAATAATAAGAAAGCCGTTGGAAAGAAAGCCATAATTTTGATGAGTATGATGTGGATGCTACATCTAAAGGCAAGTGTTGGTGAGAGAGAAAGGCTATTGGCTATTGACGCATGCTAACATGAGGCTTATCAATGGCGCTATGGGAGACAAAGAGACAAATGTAAGTGTGTACTGCTACTATACTGTACTCGAACGCTTATAGAAACAAATAGAACAATAGCTATCTTGTCGTCTGCTCTATTGACCATATATCAAACGCCAATCATAGCACATTAATGGTTTCTTTGCTGTTCATGCTTTCTAAGTTTACTATGATGATGCAGCTCATTTTGATTTGTTGGTTAGAAGTTTTGGCTATCAATTAAGAGTTTTTGAGTTCAAGTTTTATGTATATGATGTATGTGTGAGTTTATCTTAATTGATGTAAATGTCTAAAAAAAATTTACTGTGATGCGATCTATTGATTGTGAGCTTATACTCTAATTAAAATTTTTAAAATGTGGTAATTTTTATTTGGCTACTACTTTTTCATTGTTTTTAATAAATTTTTGTATTGAGAAGTTACTTTTTACAACTACTTTCATAAAAGTAACTTTTTTCACAACAACTTTATAACCACATTTACAAAAAGCTGTAACCGTCTCAAACTGGATTTATTATTCTGTGCGGAGTCCGGACGGCGTCCGGAGACCAATAAAAATGTGTCACATCACCCTAAAAATGTACCGCGGTCGGTACCCCAAGGTCAGTACCCAGTGGTCGGTACCTAAGCATAACCGGACGGGAGAACCGTCCGGTGTCCGCACAGAATAATAGCTCCCAAACTGACCCTTAATGTTGGCGTTCTCATCATGTGATAAAGTTAAGACTCATATTAATTCAGGATCAATAGTTTTGATTTTAATGATTTTAAGGTTGTTGAAACTAAGGGTCTCCTTTTAGTGAGAAAATCAAGTTTTTTATGTGCTTAATACACTCATTATAATCATAAGAATAGTCTCCTTTCTATTTTCAAAATAAATATAAAATATAAATTAAACATACAAGTTTATACACAAAGAATAACAATATTATGTGATGTTAATAATAAAAGATTAGATGTCACTATGATAAGGATAAAATCAATTAAATAATTACATTTCATTTTGACATGTACCAAATAGATTATTCACAACTTTAAATGTCATTATATGTATTGGTGCTCATATGCCTATGATGAACATGATAATTACCATACTTTGCATATGCATCATCAAATCTATCTTCCATTGAATTGAGCACAATTTGTCAATCTAGCCTATATTTGATTGCTATGACTTAGGCCATGGGAAGAGAACTTGAAATCTGATTTTCTAATAAAAGTGGCTTGTCTTTAAAGCTTAGGGAGAACTTTGGTAGTTTCTTATCTCCTAGCATAAGAAGTATGGTTTTATCTAGAATTTTGTTGATCCTAATAACAATGAAAAGCATGAATGTTTTTTGAAAGGTCCATCAAGCTTATAAACTCTTATGGATCTACCAAGTTTGCTAACTCCAATGAGTTTAAAAAGGCTACCCAACTCCAATGGATTTAGTTTTATATAATACTAGTTTTGACCACTTTAAGACTTGCTTTATATTATCTCACTTTATTTTAGGTTGTTTTGATTATCCAGATTTATCTTATTTTCAAGAGCATACGTCATTTTCTTTATATAATTTATCTCTCAATGATCAAACAACTTCCGTCTAACTGTTCTACACATTCAACATGTTGCCCAATACCTGATCCTTCGCTATAACATTTATGAGATTTTGCAATAAATTGAAAGCTATTGCTAAATTGTAATCAATTTTGTGATGAGCATGACTCCCATACTTTTAATGTACACTATTGTGCACCACCTTTATTCTTAAAAATACAAATCAACACATTCCTCTAATCATCTGGCATCTTTTTAGTCTTCAAAAACATATTGAAAAGTTTCGTAAGCCGAGAAATTCCTTTATCTCCTAAGCATTTCCACATCTCTATTGAAATATCATCAGGTCCAACAGCTTCCCCACACTTCATTTTCTTTAAAGCCTCTCTAACTTCGGCTTTACTAATACAATAATAAAAATAAAAATATCTATTTTTATTTAGGGTGCTATGGCCACCAAAGTCAATTGTATTATCACAATCTTCATAAAAAGCTTATCAAAATATCTCATACACCTTTGTTAAATATCTTTTTCATATAAAAGCATTTTTTTATCTTCATTCTCAATGCACTTCACTTAAACTAAATCCTTACTTCTCATTTCTCTTTACTTGACTAATTTATACATATATCTTTTGCCCTACTTAGCATCTAGCATATTATAGAAATCATTAAACGCTAAATTCTTTGCATCACATATTACTTTTTTAAACTCATCCCAATATTTCGAGCTTTTACATCTAAAATAATTTTTATAGCAAAACTTCTTATTTTTAATCTTTTCTTACACATTTTGATTTCACCGCCAACTATTTTTATAATTATGAGATTTTTTTTGATACTCCAAGCACATCTTTTACAACATTCTTAATATTACTAAATAGTTTTCTCACATAATATTAACTTTTGCATGCATAATGAAAATATTAAGATTTTGAATCTTACTCTCAAAATATTTTTATTTATGATCTTTAAATATCTCATATAATCTTAAAATAATATTTTACTTTATTTTTTATATTTTACCCATTCACCTTGAAGTCCAAAACTAATTAGTGATATTGGGTGCATAAACTTTCACTCGGAATAATTTTATAATCTTTGCAATATAAAATATATATTTTTCTTATAAGAGAATAATTAATATGAGTTTTACTATATCCATTATTATAAGTGATGATATGCTCATATATTTTCTTAAAAAAGATATTAACAATTATAAAATCATAAATAAGAGCAAAATCTAAAATGATCATACTACCTTTATTACTTACTTCAAATCCATAGCGACTATGAATACTTTTAAATTCTTCTACCACTTTACTAATATATCTATTTAAAGCTCTTCCAATAAAAATAGTTGTTTTTAAAGAGGTATTATTTGTATTAATTTTTTTAAGTCATTCCAAAATTTTAATTTTGAACACACATCTAAGCATACTTAAGGAGCATAAGTACTTAGAATATTAATAATCTTAACCTTAACACTAATCTTTAAAGTCATAATTATATCTCAAATTTTATTAATTTCTATAACATTATCATTTAAACTCTTATCTATAATCGCACATACGCCATTTCTAATATTACTCCTACCTGAATACTAAAGTTTAAATCCTAAGCTATCAATTTCTTTAGTCTTCCCTTCAACCCATTTAGTTTCTTGAATATATAAAATATTAATTTTTTTATGAATCATAATATCCATTAGTTACATTAATTTGCCTACAAGATAGCCGATATTTCAAGTTTTTATCATATTCTAATTTTATAGACTAGCATCTTTGCCCATATCCATCCATGATGTAGGAACCCTAGCTTATTTAATACTACACCCGAAAGCCGGTGCAACTGCCCTTGCACACTTCTCACTGTATTCAAGTCATACAACACATCACTTCCATGGAACATTTTAGTATTAACACAATATATTAAAGGATTCATGTCATAAATATTCGATAAGTTTTGTACTGGTTGTCAACTACGTAAAGCAACCATCCACTTTTCTCATCAAAAGCTTTGGACCTGGCAACAATAGTATTAATCAATAATAAGTCTGTACATGAATAATATGATTTTATGGTATTAATAACAAGATTTACAAGCAAGTGACATGCGATACAGTTTGTGTTAATTAATAGGGGTTAAGCTCTATACTACATTTTTTTTAGCACACTAGTTGGCAAACCAGTATTGGTTAGGGGTGTCAAAATGGGCTGCAGATCGGGTTTGGGTCAAACCCGATATTGACCCACTACTGTTTGACACGATCTGAACACGATCAGTTAAAAACTCAGGTCAAACCAACCCTGCACAGATGACCCGGGGCCATGAAGGAATCACACATTCACACGACACGCACGGTCGTAGGCAGAGGTAGAATGCATGGGTTGGACTCGCTGAGAAAGGCTGGACATCAGACGTACATGTCACGTAGGTCAAACTCACATGCAGAGGCAGGTAGGACGCCCGTGTAAGAATCATGGGTGAAACGCACAGCCTTGCTGGTTGGACTCGCGGTGGGCGAGAAGCCGTGCGGATGCGCGGTGCGACTGGACTCGTATGATGCCATGGTTAGGGCTTGCGAGCAAAATGCGGGGACACAGAGAGTCAAGGACGGTGCGACTTGTGTCGGTGTGCGCCTGTGCGGGACAGTTGGGCGAGTGGCGAAGTTGGAGGACGAATCAAATCCGGATAAACTTCAGGTTAGCGGGTTGACCCGGGCCCTACCCAATTTTTCAAACGGGTCAAATCCTGGAACCCGAACCCAACCCATTTGCCAAATTGGTTGACCCTAACCCAGAATTTTTGGGCCAGGTTTTCGAGTCGTGTCAAATATTGACACCCCTATTATTGATAGGTTAACCAATGGGGGTAAAACCTTTTAGGATAGCTTATATAACATTTTAGAATATTTAACCCTAGCTTTTTGTCAGTTCATGTGATATAAATATCATAAAACCCACTCAAGATTGTTTAAAGACCACTTTGGCATATCCACTTTTACACCACTAGCATGCAAATCATCAACATGATTAAATCTCATAACATGACTTGACCTGATAGCATGACTACATATTTTTTGTTAAGCTTCTTATGAACATAGCCATTTCCCTTTGGTTGAGTCTACTAATAATGCAATCATCTTTTTTATTAGGCTTTTCACTCATACTAATCATGCTCTTTTGATTAAGAATCTTCATAAATGATCTTGCTCTGTTATTCCAGTATATTCTTAGTACAGTCATGCCTTTTTTACCATACTACTCATCCTCTCAATCATGCTCTTTTGTTTGAGAATCTTCATAGCTTGGTCAAATTCTTTTGATCCAATTTATTCCTAGTGTAATTATGCTCTTTTTATTATGTCATTCTTATCTGATCATGCTCTTTTGATTGGATTTTTCTAATTTGGTCATTATTTTTGGCCAAATTCATTTTTAATATAGCCATGCTCATTTAACTATGTCATTCTAATCTGATCATACTATGGCAGGGTTAGGCCTAACCACAAGCCTTTAGGTAGTAGGATTGGTCTAACTCTTACGTCTACATAAGGAGGTAGCTTTCTTCTGCTTTTCCATAAGGATATAGTGCAAAATAATCTTTAATATTTGGGAGTCAAATAACTTTCTACAGCCTTAATATCAATTTAAGAGTAATGAAAAGTTTATTGGTTGATTGCTAATCATTGTCTTTGCAATTGATCCAAAAAAATCAAGTCCTTAAAAGTGTTGAGATGCTTAGTAACCTGAAGGGTTCACTGAATTAAAGCTAGTAACTATCCATGTAGTTTCTTATCATGGTGTCTTTGAAAATAGCTCTAATAATTTTCTACATTTCTAATTATGTAAGATAGGTCTTTTTCTAATATTTATACTTTTTGCTAAGATATTGGTTCAATAGATCTTTGTATGACAAATGAGCTTTATCTTAGTAAAAGTGAGCTTTTGGTGAGCATTCATCCTCTAGAACTCAAAGAACTCGTTCATTTGGACTACCCAACTTAAAAATTTGTTAGGATCATGTACAACATAATAGGAAATTTCCTCAACTTTAAGTTTCCTAGAAGCTTCATTAAAAGTTTCAACATACGATTTCGGAAGTCCCATATATCCACATTCTCTTAAAAAGATGGCCTCCTATGGGGCTATACTTCCCTAGTTTTT
Source organism: Dendrobium chrysotoxum (assembly GCA_019925795.1). Taxonomy (NCBI): domain Eukaryota; kingdom Viridiplantae; phylum Streptophyta; class Magnoliopsida; order Asparagales; family Orchidaceae; genus Dendrobium; species Dendrobium chrysotoxum. The sequence goes on from CM034310.1 coordinate 28,809,511, forward strand.
TAATAGAGATCACCATTCTCTAAATCAGTGTGGGTAGGTTGTACAAGTATAGGAATTAGGGTGGAATTTATATGGGCTGGGTTTTATGTATGTGCCACAAAAATAGCCATTTCATTCTTTAGCTCATGAATTTGATCTCTACTCTCATGAAATTAGGTTGTAGCCTCTTTCATAAATTTTGTTGCCTCAAATTACTCTTTTGGAGTCTAGGTTATACTTCTTCTACTATCTTAATTATATATTCAACTTGATTCATGGATGCTGACTTGGATTGCATGATACTCAAAAACAAGATTCATAAGATGCTCGTAATTTTTTTGACCCCTTTTGAGAGATCAACCATTTTTAATGTATGCAATGCTTTCTTTATGCAACGGGATTTTTCATGCATGTATTTATGAAATTTAAACCCTTACCACAAATTTTTTTCCGACAAGTATATAACATAAAATTCTTGTAAAGTATGAATCATGTAATAAACTATGCGTTACTCCATATTAGAACTTAAATATGGGCTTGTACTTTATACAGGTTGTTGATTTATATACGGATCACTCTGGCACAAAGGAATTCACTCATACAGAATTTGATGGAGTGCTCTCACATTGGTAGTGGAGTAGGCTTTGTGATGAGGCAACTAGTTGGAGCTTAGTATATAATATCATTAGATGGCTAAAACTATAAAATAATATCTAATGTTCTCTTTGATTTTAATAAATTAATAATGTAACACATAAAATAGTAGAAATGGATCAAGCTTCTAGCCCAATGATAAGAAGCATGACTAATGCCAAGCAAGTGATCAAATATAAGGTCCACTAATAAGAGCCCAAACTAATGCTTGATTAAGGAAAATTTAAAGTTATTTTTCTCTTTGATTATGTAAGTTTTATTTCTTTTTATTGGAACTAGTTTGGCCGTAAATTTATGCCTTTGTATTGGAATGAAAAAGAGCATTAAAAGTGTCGTTAGAATTACCCTCCTTCATTAAGTGGCCAACCACCTTACCCCCAACATATTTTATAATTTGATAATCTAAGAGCTTTATGCCCTCAATGTTACTGTTTTTTTAGTTTTACAAGTTTTGGTTGAAACTTTAGAGTTTCGCTATAATTTCTATAAAGTTTTGAATATTGACACTCAAATGCTTTGAATGAAGCCTCACCAAAGCTCTTAAGGAACCATTAAATTTTCATTATAATTCTATTAATAAAACTCGATTAAATCTCATGTTTTATAACTAGAACCATAACGAGAAAATTCTCTTTATTTTATATCTTAAATAAATACCTATTCATAACCTTTATATTAAAAATTTAATCAAAATTAAATTCAAATTTAATGAAACTATCAAAATTGAAAATTTTATGGTATGTGTACAATAAAAAATTGATTTTTACAAACCATCACATAATTCAAAGATAAAACTTTTATGATATGAACAAAATCAAAATTGAAAGGGTTTAAAAACAATTATTTAAAGTATTATTTGCTCAACATATTAAAAGAAAAGGGGAACATTTGAGTGCTACTTTTATTCATCTAACTATGTGATTTTTCCCACTAAATCAGGCAATAATAAGACCATAAATAAATATTCAAGTGTGAGGTCTCGCTATCTAAGCATTTCAGACATAATCATTCAGTCTTTTCATTGACTAACTCCAAAATAAAAAGCAGCTGAAGCTCTGAATTAAAATTTAAAATTTTGCTAATTATTTTTTAAAAATTTTATGGTAGATTGGTAATTGAAAAGCCCGGCTACATGATGGTGCATCACATACATGAATATGAATCGTATCATCATCATCATCATCATCATCATCATCATCATCATCATCCAGCGTCGTTGTTATGGGATAGCTAGAAAACAAATCTGCAATATTTTTACCACTAAAGTTAGAAGAAAAAATCAGCACTAGGCACTAGCAGCGGCCACTGCAGGTGCCAGAGCTCTGCAGATGCCAGCGCCCAGCCATTTCTATTCAAATTAAAAAAAAAATTCTTCTTTTTTTAAAGATTCGCAAGTAATCTTCTATTCTTCTTTTAAACAATTGCAATTAATAAAGAAAAAAAATGGCAGAGGTTCTGCGCTCTGTCTCTCTCTTTCGCTCTTTCTCTCTCCACTGTGTTCTTCTTTTACTTATTTTATTTTATGCATTGGCTGGCCTGGCATAGAGTGCTAAAGCTTTCTCCTTTCTCTTGGAAAATGAGCAGCGTGGGAGGTGAGAAGAGCCGGTTAGGGTTAGGATTGATGCTTGATTTTCTTTTCTTGCTTTGGTGTTCTTCCTCATCTTCTGCTCTGCTCTGATGTGGGAGGGCTTAGAGGGCTGGCTGAGTGGAAAGAGGGTTTCTTGAGCTTTCTAACTTGTCGTCTGCTCTCATCTGTTGGGTAAAGATTAGGGCTTTGGATAAGATGGCTACGGCGGGAAAAGATGGGAAATCTCAGCTGCATGAGCTGCAGCAAATTGATGCGGGGAAGTACGTAAGGTACACGCCGGAGCAGGTGGAGGCTCTTGAGAGGGTTTATATGGAGTGTCCGAAGCCGAGTTCATTAAGGAGGCAGCAACTCATCAGGGAGTGCCCTATACTCTCCAACATCGAGCCCAAGCAGATCAAGGTCTGGTTCCAGAATCGCAGGTAACGATAAAGATGGTTCTTTGATTATTTCCAATTTCAAGTCCGCGTCTTTTGCTGCATCCGTTCATGCAATTGCATTCTTCATTTTCATTGAAGTTGTTAGGGATTTGAATGGAGTTCTTATTGTTCGAATTTGTTTTTATCTTTTTTGGCGAAAATATTCACGAACTTGCTTTGAGAAATGATTAGTTAACTTAAATTTATCTCATTTTTATCTGATAGCAAGTGTAAATCTTTGATCTTTCTCGTCTGTGCACTTTTTTTGTCGTTTATTGCTCTTATTAACTAAGCCTGACTTGAAAATGTTGTTTTGTATACGAAGCCATGTGAAGGGTTTAGGCCTTTAAGCGTTTTTGTTCACAAAAACACATTTCTTGCCTATATAACCAAATAGAATTTTTTTTTTACAGTGAAAAGATACTGGATCTTCTTCTGGTGTAAGCATCTTGGTTTTTTTTAAGCCTTTGCTAATGATTTGTACAGCAGTGAGAGCTTTTCCATAGGCAGCATTCTTCTCTGTCTACATTGTGGTAGATGAAATTTTGAAGCAACAAGTTCACAATTTTTCTTCTGCGGTTCCTAAATAAGAATCATGCCTTGTTTTTTTTTTGTCAACTTCTTCTGGGTAAGGTGTGATTGTTAAGAGGCTTTTTGGTATCTATTTTCAGCAGGATTAGGCAAGATTTTGCTTAAGTCTCGTCAAACCTTTTTATTTGGACTATTAAATCCCACTATTTTGATAAGTCTCAATTTATCATTGTTATTGGTTAGATTTGTGATTTGTTAAATCTCATCATTCATATTATGTAATGGATTTAAGAATTATGGTTACCAAATCGGCAGATTTCATCTGTGATGGCAGACATTTAAAAGTCATTCATTTAGTTAGTCCCACCAAGCAGTTTTTTATTTTTTATTTTAAATCCAATCGTTTTGATCAATCTAATTTTAGCCATGTTATTTGTTTAATTTAGAATCCAGTCACTGGATTTGAGAATTTCTCCCTCTCTCAAATTTTAAGCCCTGAAGCAAATGGCTAAATAGTTCATCATGGTTTAACAAGATTTAATAGCTGTCAGCCAAACAATTTTTAGATTTTAATTCTCTCGAGATTTACTAAGTCCTACTTGTAGCCAAACTGCCCCTATGATTTCATTCCTTGTTTCCTTGAATTGATAAATTTTGGATGGAAGGGGTGATCTTTAATTGCCCTATCGTTGTTCAAATTATGCCAGATTATGGGAAAAGAGAACTACCAATTGTTTCACTGCTTGGACTTTGCAACTAGATAACATATTAAGGAATTAATTATGAGCCAATTATTTCATTGAATGATATGCTATAATTACTTCGTTTTGTTCGCTTTGATATTATACCAACATAAGCTAGTCTGCATTATTTTTTTACAAGGCTTGAGGTATCTTTGATTTTCCAGAATATAAGCACTGAACTAACTTTTTTTATTGCTATGACATACTCTTTCTTTGTCTTTTGTAGGTGCCGTGAAAAGCAGAGAAAAGAGGCTTCTCGTCTTCAGACGGTTAATAGAAAGCTAACTGCTTTGAACAAGCTCTTAATGGAGGAGAATGATCGCTTGCAGAAGCAGGTGTCCCACTTAGTTTATGAGAATGGATACATGCGTCAACAGCTTCATGTTGTAAGTTTAAATTCGAATTTTCTGGTGAAATCTGTACTCTCCAACGTGTTTGAAATATCTAAAATGCATATTAGCTAAGGTTTTCTTTTTGTACACATTTTATTTACTGTATTGCCAGCACAGCTGCCTTTAGCATGCTCAGGAATCCAGAGTTGTTCATATTTTATGATGTTCTCTTTACTGCCCATCCTTGCAACCATTTCTCTGTTCTTAATAACAGCATTTTGCCTTTTAATTCAGTTCTAGCTCTTCATCTAAGTTTCTGGTAGCTTTTGGTAGAAGCCTTGCCAAAAGAAAATAAGACAAGGGTTAAAGTTAGATTTTGTAATTAGTTGATATTGTTGCCATCAAAGAAAGAAAAACCTCTTGCGGGAAGGAATAATAGTTAGTTTTGTAGAGTTGTCTTTTAACGCATTGAGTTTTGATTTCTCTTTTTTGCATTTTGATTACATTAATGCCAGCACGCCTACCTTTGCCATGCTTAATAATCTCGAGTCTTTCATATATTATGATGTTTTCATCATTGCCCATTTTTTGTGGTAATTTCTCTAACCTTAATAATTGCTTTTAACATGCTAATTCAGTTCTACCATTTCATCTAATCTTTTGGTAGCTTATTATTACGCGAAGCCTTTCTAAAAAAACAAGAAAAGGTTAAAGTCAATAGATTTTGTAATTAGTTGAAGTAGTATTATTTAAAGTGTTTTTTAGAAGCAAAGCAAAGTGATGTGTTGGTATTTTGCATTGCTTGTCTGTGAAGCGCAAGCTCATGACAAAACATGTGTTGCACCACTTAACTAAACTGCGCATGCGCTTGGCATCAATTTTGTAGCTTGGTTTAGCACCTGTCGTAATATCTAGGCAATTATTGGGCCATTGCTCATTGGTTTTATGCTCTTTCCCAATAAAGCTTGTTATTGCTTGGCATTATCTTCAAGTTTTTTCACCCGCTAGTTTTTATATGCTTCTCATTGATTTCTATTTGTGTTAATAGCTTCTCGCTTACAACCTTCTTCCATCGAATGTTTCTTGATGGCCTCATTGTCACACTCTCACACTTCGTACTACCTCTGCCTTTGCCTATTGATTGCTAGTTGGTTACTTAATGCTTTTCTTGCTTCATTTTTAATCTTTGATTTTTTTCTCCTGAACAATTGCAAATTATAGTTATTGAAAGTATCCTTATATTTCTTGAAAATTATAATCTGATATGGTTTTTAGTTAAGCTAATTAAATGCCTATGACTTGCTCATAACATATACATATATGATATATCAATCATGAACGCTCTAGTTTGTAAAAGTTCATTTTGCTTTGTGTATTGAAGTGAAAAAGAGCCCTTGTGCATCGCATTGCATTTAGCAATTTGAAAATACTAAGTTGACATTGCTGTAAACTCTCCGTCAATTAACAAAAAATTTTCTCCTAAAAGAATAATGGTTACTGCTGTAGAGCTGTCTTTTAATGCCTTAAGCTTGCTTTTTTTTTTCCATATGTTGTTTTGTGGCTTAAAGCCTTTCCAAGAAAAAGATAACACTTGAATTACATTGACCATTTTGAATCAAATACTAGTTGTGCATGTCATTTATTACCAATTGTGGATTGGGTTGCGTTTGTAGCTTACAACTAGTAGAATTTCTCCAAAGGTTTATTATATTCTAGTATTTACTAGAAGATTTGATATTGTTTTATTCCCTTATTTGTCATTATGAAGATGGTCGCATGTAATGACTCCAGAGATCAAACTCTGCATTTCATCTCCTATTTGTTCATCTGTATTTTTTATTTTCTGTTTTTAGTAGAGTGGAGTTTAATTTTTTGAACAAATCCAATATGTTTGGTAATCACTGCTGTTTCTGTACATGTATGTTCTACTGTTTCATTGATCACACATCTATATCCAGGCATCTGCGGCAACTACAGACAATAGCTGCGAGTCTGTAGTTACAAGTGGTCAGCACCAACAGCAGCACAATGCCAAATTGCAGCATTTTCAAAGGGATGCTAACAACCCAGCAGGGTAATTATTGTTTATATTTCACCCACTCAACGAGTGTTACTGTCCATTTTTCTGACACGTGGATTTCCATGTAATATTGGATTGTTCTTTTATCTTTATGTTTTCAGTCTACTCGCTATAGCTGAGGAGACTTTGTCAGAGTTCCTCTCAAAGGCAACTGGAACTTCTGTCGAATGGGTTCAGATGGTTGGAATGAAGGTAATTCCATAGCTGAACTTGCTATTGATGATTTTGATGCGGTTTATGGTTGTAAGTGGCATTATAATCTCATTTCTTTCACATGTAATATGTAGCCTGGTCCGGATTCTATTGGAATCATTGCTGTTTCACACAATTGCAGTGGAGTGGCAGCACGAGCTTGCGGTCTTGTGAGCTTAGAGCCCACAAAGGTAGGCCAACTTTAAGAATACATTTCTGTTCATGCTGCGTATTTATTAATATCTTATCGATAACGTCTTTCATTAATATAGGTTGCAGAGATTCTTAAAGCTCGTTCATCTTGGTATCGTGATTGCCGGTGCCTAAATGTTGCGACGCTAATCCCTGCTGGAAATGGAGGGAATATTGAGCTGATATATATGCAGGTCAGTGCATCTAATATTGATTAAATTGTTCTGTCAGGGGTATGTGTTGTAACTCATAAGCTTTCAACAACAGACCTATGCACCTACAACCCTAGCAGCAGCTCGGGACTTTTGGACCCTCAGATACACCACGGGTCTTGAAGATGGGAGTCTTGTGGTAAATTAACTCTCACCATTGTCATAATTCCATCTTTATTATGTGTATTTTGTTATTGTCCTCTCTATGCAACAAAATTTTATGTCATCCTTGGTCTTTGTAGATCTGTGAGAGGTCATTGACTTCTTCAACTGGTGGCCCTCCTGGACCGCCTGCTCCAAACTTTGTTAGAGCAGAAATGCTTTCTAGTGGGTATCTTATTAGACCATGTGAAGGTGGTGGCTCAATGATTCATATTGTTGATCATGTTGATTTGGATGTAGGTTCTTCTATGATTTTAATTGCTTTTCAAGGACGTTCTAGTTGAAGCATATTAATTTGCTCATCTTATTATGTAGGCAAGGAGTGTGCCTGAGGTTCTAAGGCCACTGTATGAATCACCAAAGATAGTGGCACATAAGATGACCATTGCTGTATGTCTGATCTCTTATTCTTATAAGTATCAATTTCCCTCTCAGTTTTGAAGATAATGACTATCCTTTTTCTTATTTATTTTATGCAATACATGGTTTAGGCATTGCGTCATTTGAGGCAGATTGCACATGAGACAAGTGGGGAAGTTGTTTATAGTGGTGGTCGTCAACCTGCTGTCTTAAGGACTTTTAGTCAGAGGTTAAGCAGGTAAAATTTTTCGTTCGAACTATATTAATTGCTTTTGTTCGAACTATATTAATTGCTTTTTCTTTTTATTTAATTAACTCGAACTTAATACAAATGGATTACAGGGGTTTTAATGATGCCATAAATGGATTCTTGGATGATGGGTGGTCCTTGATGAGTGGTGATGGTGGGGATGATGTGACCATAACTGTTAATTCTTCACCGAGTAAACTTCTGGGTTCTGTGAATTCATCCCCTCTCTTTGCCTTTGGTGGTGGTATTCTGTGTGCAAAGGCTTCCATGTTGCTCCAGGTTTGCTTCTTTGTTTCCTTTTTGATATAATTTGATCATATGCAGTTACAAGACTTTAAATTTGGAATAAGTATATTGTAACATCCCTTAGAATTGGAACTAGTTGTGCTTGATTCATTATGAAAAAAAAGAAATAGTCATTGTCGATAACCCATGCTTCTCTATTTAATAACCCACACCTCTATTTAAGCATTTATTCTTGGGTAGATAAGTCTTTTATCTACAAAAGTTTTGTTAGGATTCAATAAGTGTAATGGGTTATTATTTTGAGTTAATGGGTTTTAGTCATGATGGGTCCTTCTAAGATTATTTTGAGTTATGGGTATAATAATATTTAATAGATAGTAAAGATGTTTAATGAGTCCTTTTAAGATCATAAATACTCTCTTTTGAGGGTATTAGGAGGAATGAATAAAATGAACTCCCCTCGTTATTGAGTCTTCTTCTTCCTCCCACCTCAAGCCTTCATTTTTTGGAGTTTTCAGTGAGCCTAAATTTATGTTTATTATTGTTTATTATTTTGATCCTCTAGAGTTGTAACAATTTGATGCTCTTGTTAAGATCTCCTCCCTCTTTCGACTAAACCATTTCCCGCACGAGCTCCTTCTCTAGTTACCATCTAGTGAGATCTACCATACCATCTTTTGCATTGTCTAGATTGTGTGCCTCATTGAATTTGTGTTAGACCGGTCCAGGAGGGACCGGCCAAATTCTATACTAGGCGGAAGCCTGGTCCGCCCAGGGGAGTTCCGCCCACCCTTGGGATGGGGCCCATTGCTTAATTAAGAGGGAGGAGGGGCGGTTTAGGAGAGAAATTCAATTTGAGGGTTGTTTGGTAATTTTACTTGTTTGGTTCGATAAATTGGATTGTTTATCCTTAGGGTTATGTTATGCTTTGGCTGAATTTAGTTTGTTCTAGGTTGTGAGGGCTCTAGTTGGCGGTTAGGGATTTGGGAGAGCCGTATCTTCCTCTCCAATTGAAGATCTATTGTATCCTGTCGTTTTCTTTCATATTTCTCACAATAAAAAAGATTTGTGGTGTGTTCTTCTTCCCAATTTCTCTTGTGGTTCGTTGATTTGGTTGAAAGTTTTTCTACTTCCTATCAATTTTTAGAGCTCATGGCAAGGACTGAAATTGCAAATTCATTGCTCACACACTCACGTTAAGCCCCACTCTTGCAGCACCCCTTTATCGCCACATGCTTTAGATGCACAGACTTATCGGTCGATCTTGCTTGATGGTTCTTGATTCATCTTTATATTCTACACATCTTAGATCAACCTCAACCCATTGTGCTTGATCTCTTCCCTCTATAACATATACTATCCTTGACATCGTCTGCCTCCCACTTATATATTCATGTTCCATCCATAGGATGCATCCATCCCACGCAACATTGTGGTAGATTTTTTGAAACCTTGGATCTCCACAAATTTTATTGTCTCCAACTCTTTTTTAGACATCATTTGACTTGATCCCGTTGACCTCATTTTTATATGAGTTCGATTTCTCTGAACTCATCCATAGTGCATATGTCTTCCTAGCCTAGCATAGACACTTCCCCGCCTTAGGGTATAGTTCAGAAAATCTAACCTATGAGGATGAGGTACTTAGAATTTTCTCTAGATGTCGGCTTTGATTTCCAAAAACTTAAACAACAGCTTACCCATCTTCCATAAGACTAGACAACACTGTTTTGAAATGATTAGGTTATTTAGCTGGCTTTTTGTTTCAAGCAAGATGTAAGTCTAGATTGGACTTCATTAGATAGGTTTGTGTTACTACATTATAGTACCCAACTAAGATCTAGGTTTCGAGGCAGATCAAAAATCATAAGTTCTCACCCTCCGGAAATATAATCATACTTTTCTAAAAAAATGCTAACTTGAACAAAAAAATTTCTCTTTAAATGTAAAGCCCAATATAGGATAGACTGGGTTTGCCTCTGAGCTTCTCAGAATCCGACACCTTCTACTTTTTCTCCTTTGTCTCACTAAGAACTGCTCAACATTGAGTTTACTCCTTGAAAAATTCTTATTTCTTTCCTTGTTTTCCACTTTATAATCAAAGGGTATCAAATCGCTGTTTTAATCGAGAGTTTTCCTGAGAGCACCCCTCCTAGGATGTAATTAACTATAATGGCTTGCCCTTATAAGGATTGAGAACTTGAGATTAAAATAAATCCTGTTTTATTCCCACAAAAGCAGGGGAAAAATATATGGGAATGCAGATTGTCTTTTCAAACTTATTTTTATTTTTAAAATATACTTATAGAATATCATTATCATCTCCCCAGATGATATGATGTTCTCCTCGTTATATTTGATCTTAGAAATGATGAATTTTATAAAACCCATCTTATTTTTGGATACCTTGTAGAATATTATATTCGTCTTTCGAGATATATTATTCTCCTTGTTATCTTTGATTATATGAATGACTGAATTTTCAAAACTCATTTCTCTTTTTAAAATTTTTTTATAAATATTCATTTTTTGAGATGATATATTATTTTTTGAATTGTGTTTAATTATAGAAATGTCACTTTTCCCAAATGCTATTTTGACTTTGAAATCATTGTAGAATATTGTATCAGTCTCTCTCGAGAGTACTTTATTCTTAATGCAGTATTCAATTACAAAATATGAGAACACCGAATCTACATGACAAGCTCATCGAGTAGAGCTCAACCAAGCTTGTGAGCCGGCTTGACTTATTTGCACCTTTAATTGGGTTAAAATATCATTAGGATTTGTGTTGTGGCTCAAGTAGTACATGTGGTTTTGTTCAGCCTCCATTCTTGGATATAAACATTATGGTGACGCAAGGATTGAGTTTTGCTTCTGCCAACCCTTACTCTAGGGAAAATAGAGTTTAACAACCTATTTTAGAATTTATTCCACCCATTCGCAAATGCAACAAAATTTTTTGATGAAATTCCCCTTGGTCTAATTGCAATTGAAATCAGTGTGGCAAATACTTTGTTGGATCACTAAAATAGTGTTGAGCAAAAAATTAGTGATTTGGGAGACTATACATGACATTTGTTGGTGATTGACTAGGCTTGAAGTTAAATCTGAGCAACACGTAACTCTTGTATGTCAAATTATTCAAGAACCCTCACATCTCCTCAACATTGTCCAACTTCTAGCCACAACAAATTGTTTCTGAGTTTGTCAATGGTTTTGCGTTGCATTTGAGTTCTTAACATATAGAAAGTGCTTGTTTGAGCTCCCTATGTTATTCAACTAGACATATACACAGCCTCTCCTGCTCCAGTAGTCCAACAACCAAAGTATTAGCCCATGTGCATCCAATAATGTTCTCAATTGCAATTTGTGTACATGATGAATGGAAAGCATTTGCTCCAGTTTCTTGTGTGTTTTAATTGGAATCTAAGTATTTTATCTTGCTCCATCGCTAGATTTTATATTGCCTTCTATTTTTTTTATATAAGATACTTAATGCCTGAACTATATTGATTACATTCACATTGATGTAGTTACATGACATGCAGGAGTTAAGGGATGTGTGGCCACCACTTTGATTATCACAATCAAATTTTTTAAAATAAGTTTGGCTCGATAATTGCCCACCACTTGCAGATTCACCAAAGTTAATGCTTGCATTTCATGACTTGACGATTTTGCACGGATATCTTATGTGGTTTTGTCCTTTTGTATTATGTGATTTGACCTTTAGGGCCAAGTCGGTTTTGAATGGTCTTTTAATGTTAGGATCAATAACGGTAGTGGGTTATTAGATTGAGTTGATGGGTCTCAAAATTTATGGGTCTATAATGGGTATCATAGTATTAAATAGGTAGTGAAGGTGTCTTATGAGTCCTTATAAAATTATAAATATACTTATTCTAGGCTATTAGGAGGAATGAATGAAATGAATTCCTCTCTTTATAGAATTCTCTTATTCCTCCTACCTCAATCCACATTTTGGAGTTACCAGTGAGCTTGAAATCGCCATTTATCTTGTTAATCATACCCCATATTTCTATTATGAAGAAAATTACAAGAAAGAAAAAAGAGAGTCAAGAAAACTGAAAAAAAAAGAGTCGAGAAAACTGAATTACATCACATTTACTTTTGCAATGTAATCCCTAGGATAATTTGCTATTGTCCTTTGCTTATTTAGAAAAATGTGTTAGGAGAAATATCAAACTTTTATGCATAAAGGCCTATTTGAATCTTAAATGATAAACACAAATTAATGACAACATCACAAAGGCATTAAGATTTATGTTGCTTGCTTGAATCTAACTTTATTCTATAGGATGATCGAATCCACCTTAGGGAAGCCACTTAAGTGTATAAATAAAATGGGCACAAAAACACCTCTACAACAACAACATCAAGTCATTATCCCACTATGTGGGGTTAGCTATATGAATCATTTTTTTCTATTATGTCAAACAAATCAAACAAAAAAAAGAGAAAATAACTCAAGAAAGATAATGAAAAACAAATTATATCAATAAAAAATTACCCCCTTCAAATGTTGTTCAAAATGATAATACCATTACACACCTCTTAGAATTGAAGTGAAAATTTCATAGTGAACCCCGCTTTTGGTTCATCAAGATTTACTCCATGGTTTCAAAAATACTTTAATTTTTTTCTCTTTTGGTTTCACTCCAAAAACTCCCCCTCCAAGAAGTCTTTTTACTCCTTGAAATCAACCCTGCTGCCAGCATTCAAAGGAATTAACCTACAGCCAAAAGCTGTCCTACGGGTATTTTTAGAGATATAATGAGTTGATTTCAAATCAAAATCTGATTCAACTTTGACTTGATTTTGTGCTAAATAACAAATTATCTTAATGAATTTCATGATTTTACCTCATTAGTTATTATCATCAAAACTAATCTCATATTTTTAATTGTGCAGTTTTAAATCAATCCTAATAATATGTTTTCATGCTTTTGACTACAGAATGTTCCATCTGCCTTACTCGTTCGTTTTCTGAGGGAACACCGTTCAGAGTGGGCAGACTGCGGAGCCGATGCATATTCTACAGCATCAGTGAGAGCCAACTCTTATCCCATCCTTGGTATGAGAGCTAGTGGAAGTTTTCATGGTGGTCAGGTTATTTTGCCCCTTGCACAAACTGTGGAAAATGAAGAGGTAATTGAGGCTCTTTTGTAAGTACAGACAGCTCTCTGCACCATTTTTTCTTGGACATCAAATTGTCTTACTCGAAATTGAATTCCAGTTCTTGGAGGTGATTAGACTAGAAGGCCATGGTTTTAGCCAGGATGATGTAGCTAGGGACATGTATCTATTGCAGGTATGTTTCATTGATAATTGCAATATTATTTTGATTTGATGTTGGATCTATGCCATGATTTTATTGCACTTGTCTTCCTAATTGTGCAGCTATGCAGTGGAGTTGATGAAAATGCTGTTGGTGCATGTTCTCAACTTGTGTTTGCACCAATTGATGAATCTTTTGCTGATGATGCCCCTTTACTTCCTTCTGGTTTTCGTGTGATCCCCCTGGAATCTAAAACAGTTGGGTGACTCCATCAACCTTAACTTTGTTATAACCTTCCATGTATCTTCGCCAATGATAAAGTTTTTAATTTTTCTTTTTTCTTATTAAAATTGGTTCATCATTAGCTTCATTCGCCATATTCCAACTATTACTTTTTTCATCTTTTATGAGTGATGCTCGAGTTATTTAACTTGTTCCATGCATCTTCACATTGCAATATCATTGTTAAATTTTGGATTTTTTTGTACTATTTTGGTTGCAAAAATTAGTGTTTGTTGCATTCATTATTTGCAAGTAAATGATTAAAATAGCCCATAGACTTCTATGGTGTCCATTTAGTCATGGATTTTTCATGTTCACTTCGGCATTTAGACTCACTAAATTTGAATTAATTTAGTTCGATTATCAACTTTGGTATTTTTTTTGGATGGAAATAGATGAAGTTAAGCTTTTAATGAGAGAATTTTGAGTTTTTAGGGAGAGTTTCCTCAGTCAGAGCTAGTATTTTGTGGTGACTGGTGAGATTGGCCAACAATTTTTAAAATGCCATAATAGATTTGATGAGTTTAAAGAAACAACAAATTTGGTTTTAGATTGATGAGTTTAGATTCTAATTTAAACAATCGAATAAGTTTGAGACAAATAGAAATGCTTAATAAATTTAGAAATCATTTTGATCACTTACTCAGTTTGTTCTGTAGCTTTTTGATGAGATCAAACTATTATCATTTCATTGCAGGAGGCGCATGCGGCTGCTCGAACCCTTGACCTTGCATCTGCATTAGAAGTTGGCTCAGGTGGCGTGACGCGTCCAGCTACAGAGGGTGCCTCAAATATGTCTAATCTGAGATCTGTCTTGACTATAGCATTCCAGTTCACTTATGAAAATCATTTCCGTGAAAATATGGCTGCCATGGCTCGACAATATGTGCGCAGTGTTGTGGCTTCTGTGCAAAGGGTTGCCATGGCAATCTCTCCTTCGCGTATTGGTTCTCTTGGGTCAAAGCATTTGACAGGGTCCCCTGAGGGGCTCACTTTGGCACGGTGGATTTCTCGCAGTTACAAGTAAGGATATTTCTCTTTTTTTTTTTCTTATTTTGTATTATGAACTTGATAAAGTTGCTAAATTAAATTCTGGGGACTGAGAAGTACCAGCAGGCTTGGACAGAAAACTAGTAAGGTGCATCATAATGGTTTACTTGCCAGTTCATATGAATTCTAGTCATTGAAATGTTGAAATCTTCATTAATTGCACGCCTGATATCACATTTAGATTTCTTGGGAGCCATGATTGTTGAGTCAGGTCATTAACAATTAGACTCATAGGGTGTTGTGGATTTACCGCATCTGTGGGGCTGTGACCTTCTAAGTGTTTAGCTATAGACCCTTGATTGTACCTTCTCTATCAGGTCGAACTTTATGACTAAATTGTTGCTCTAAATGGTCTTATGTCAAACTATCTTTATGCTTGTATGCTCTCTTGGTCATTAGAGAACTTTCCTCTTTGGACTCTGAAAGTCACATATTCAACAACGAATTTGCTAGCATTTTTCACTGAAACCTCAATTGTTTACTGGCCTTGAAATTTTCATATGTAGGTTTCATACTGGTGCTGACCTCTTCCGTTCTGAGCCAGATGATGAACCCCAAGCAGGCGATTCATTATTGAAACTCCTGTGGCATTATCCTGATGCAATCATGTGCTGTACCATAAAAGTAACCTTTTTTTTTTTCACCCCTTACCTACTGCTATTTATGTTCTTTCAAGCTTAATAGCTAATATCATGTCAACTTTGCAGTCCTCTCCAGTGTTTACATTTGCAAATCAAGCAGGACTCGACATGCTCGAAACTACGCTCATCGCCCTTCAGGACATAACCCTCGAGAAGATTCTCGATGACAACGGCCGCAAGGTTTTCTGCACCGAATTCTCTAAAATCATGCAGCAGGTAAAAGAAATGTGAACGTAGATAGTGTTCTAGATGTCATTGCCACAATTTTCCCTGCTAAAGATATCTCATTTAATACATATTTTCAGGGATTTGCATACCTTCCTGGTGGTGTATGTCTGTCAAGCATGGGAAGACCAGCATCCTACGATCAGGTCATCGTGTGGAAGGTCATAGACGAAGAGGACACACATCATTGCTTAGCCTTCATGTTCCTGAACTGGTCATTTGTGTAAGAAACCCATTACCCTACTACATAAAACCAGCACCATCCCTTATATGTTTGCTTGTTGCAACTCAGGTAGTAGTTGGTTTGCTGCTTTGCCTACATTTTGATGAACTGGACTCCCTTGCAAGGGCCCCTACCCTACACTACTAATACATAAGGCCTGCAAGGAGTACCATAAACATTATTATCACTTGCATGTGGACTTGTTGAAACTTGATTGCTACAGATGTATGTATCAATGGTTTGATGGCTTGTGGCTTGTGATGTTATGATCTTGTGAAATGATATTTTTATATGGTTTATCCATCTTTTCTCCTTTTCATTGTCTCAGTTTGTTAGTGAATACCGATATATTCTTTAATTATCTAATATAGGGTCAAATCAAACACTCTCAAGTGCTAATAACAGTTTAATAAAATATTGAACAACAAATCTATGACTGTTAATGTCTTAGAAGTTGGAAGTCATTGTATTTTGTTTGGTGTATATCTTCTGATGTTGTGAAGGCATTCTCATCTCTTCATTTTTAAACCTTTTTGATCCCTCTGAAGAAAGCATTATTATCCCTTCATTTTACACCTTTCTGATCTCTCTGAAACATTTCTTCATTGCATATAATGCGACCTTAAGCTTGCTATTTAAGATTGTAATACTATATTCTGCATTGTTAATTGTGAATGCCATCTTTTTTAAATATTTGTAATTAATTTGGGGGATTAGCATACATATCACTAAAATTTTATTTATTTATTTATATAATATTTAAGTATTTAAATGGCATCATAATATATGATGAAAATATATAGTTTAAAAATAATTTATGTAAATATTTCTAAGAACTCTTTTTAGAAGATAAAATGAATTTTATAATGTATAAATATTTTAAGTTTATTATATGTAAAAAAGAGGAAACCGTGAATTTACATGAAGAACCCTATTGGTCTAATGTGGATATCTCATTATTATTGGATACATCAATATTTTAATTTGTATTTTGAATATTCAAGAATATTGCTAATTGTTTGTGTTAAGAAAGGCGGAGATAGGCTTAAAAAAATTTGATTAGCAAGTATTAAAAATGACTCATTTATTAGATTTAAATAAGAATTTGATTATTAATAAGATATGATAGAGAAAAATTATTCATGTAATTGATTTTTATGCAGTGGGATGAAAGTTTATGTAATTTGCTTCTTTGCAAAGTTTTCATCTTTTTTTTTTTGAATTATATGTAAATTAAAGTATCTCATCACAAGGAGAGGGCAAAATGGACTCTTTTTTAGAGAGAGCAATATAGGGGCGATGAGAAAGAGTCCACCATTGCCCTTAAGCGTGCATGTGATGCATGCCCATGGGGATAAGGAGGAAGGAGGGGGCCAATTCACCCTCCAAATCAAGCTCAACTACTTTAAATTGATCTAATTTGATTGATTATATAATCAAAATTGTTTGAAATTGAACAATCTTTAAAGCTTTTTAAGTATAAATTGAGTGATCTTTTATTCAAAAAATGTGCAAAAATACATGTTTGATTGGACTGACCTTAAAAGCCACATCATTGGCCCTTATTTTTAAATAACAATGCCGACATCGGGTCTGCGGTCGAGTGGTCGATGGAACACGTTCCTCCCATCTCACTCGGGCTCGAATCTCCTAACTGTCCCAAAAAAAATGCCTACATGTCAATAAGTATCTTGACTATGAAAATTTATCTAAAATTTTAATATGGTAGGAATTTTTAGGGTAAATCAATCATTGGATGTGAACATGGACTTTAGTGTACAAGCTTTGGAGGTTTGCAACATGAACAATTTTAAAAGTGGGCTTAAATTTGTCTAAAATTGGTCTGAATTATCTTCAGAGAAGCACCAAAATTGAGCATAAAATGTCAATAACTCTCAAAACTCCAAAAATATCAAAAAAAAAGCTAAAGTACTGACTAAAATGATTCCATGAACAAATTTCACATAAAAAGTAATTTTTAAGGCTTCATTAAGGACAGTTTTTTCTTTAAATAGTTTATTAATACAAAATTTTCTTAAACTCAAAATTTTTGTACTTAAAAACTGTCTTAGAAAATAGTTAAAAATTTGTCCCAAACGAAGCTTAAATTAATAATAATAGTTAAAACCTTTTGCAAGTTTTTAACTTTAGGCACCATTTAGTTGTCATAATAATAATTTGTTAAACAAAATTACTTAAATTCAAAAGACTCTGAAAATCTCTCTAAATTAAGAAAAAGTGAAACAAAATGTCATTGATTGAGAAAAATGCAAGGAATGAAAATGAAATACTTAAATATAGTCCTCTACCTCTTAAAACAAGAATTCCTAATTTTCTAAGGATTAGGGTAATTTTTGAATAATTCAAATAAAACCTCAGATATTTTCAAACTCTTTTAGGGTGATCTTTAGGTCCTCTATGATCTTTGGGTTTAATTTCATGAAGTTTGAAAAGTAAATGAAGCTAAATTGAATTTTCTTAAGTTTAGGTCTTTATTATTTAATTCTAATAGAGCCTAAAATTTCTAAATTACTTATCTAGATGTGAAAAAATTAAAAAAAATACAAACTAAAGTGCTATGACTTCATAAGAATTAATAGATCTCAAATTAATTTATCATTTAATTATTAAAAAGTCTTAATTCCATAACAACAACAACAACAAGCCTTTGTCCCACTACGTGGGGTCGGCAACATGAATCCTTTTTCTCCATTGTGTCCGGTTCAAAGTCAAATTCTCGTTTAAATCTAATAGAGAAAGGTCATTTCTAATATTTTCTAACCAAGTCTTTTTAGGTCTACCTCTACCTTTCTTAACATAAGTCAAATCTAATACCTCTACTTTCCTAACTGGGTCATCGGAAGGCCGCCGTTTTATGTGACCAAACCATCTAAGGCGACTCTCTCTAATCTTATCCTCCACTGGAGCTACTCCAACCTTTTCACGTATATGCTCATTTCGTATCCTGTCTCTAAGAGTAAATCCACTCATCCACCTAAGCATCCTCATCTCCGCAACACATAACTTAGTATTGTGCAAAGTGGAGGGTTGCGTTAGGTAGTCGACAGCCAGCGTAAAACTTGTCGAATAACCATGACTTAATTCCATAAACTTTTAAAATTTTAAAAATATATACAAATTAAATCCAAAATTTCTCAATTTTGTGGGCTTTGAATTTAAGTTAATCTTAACCTATGTGCAAAGTTCCTTTGCCATAGGAGCCTTAGAACTTCCAAAACACTATTAGCCAAATTCTAGGTGGTTCCCTTCCCTAGATCTTCCTTAGCCATGCCTTGGTTGGTTTAATGGATCCCCTATGAAAGCTACATTGTGAAATGTTACCTCACCTCAATGTAAGTGCACTAATTACTATTGACTGTAACTATCAGCCAATAAAACCCGACCAAGTCCACCTCACCCACAATCGCACACAACCGTCGACCCACACTCCCCCATGATCCCATGTAACCGCTCCTCACAACACAAAACAACGAAAATCCTCCCCATTCGCGGATACATGCTCAGAATCGAAGGAAAGGAACACACGAAAAAAAAAAGAAAGATCTCATACCTGTGCTTTGGTCTGTCGCTCTGCCCTAGCCAATCGGACTCGTCGGCTCGTCGCCTCTGCCTCCGATCTCCAGCAACACTCCATCGACCCAACTTGCTGCTTGTCTTCGTCGTCAACTCGCCGGCCCGACCTCTAACTGCCGACCCGACGCCTGTCTCTGGCCGCAACTCCTACCGCGACTGCCAAACCCGTGCCCACACCAGCACCTCCGGTCGAAACCAGCAGCCAACCTCCTACCTTCGTCATCGAACTCGCCAGCCGACCCCCGCCTGCTCCCTTCTGAACGGACCTTAGCCGCCGTGCCCTAGATCCGGACGAGCCCACTGCAAGCCACCGGTTGACCCACAGTCGACCTTCCTCCGGCCGACCCGCCTCAAGCCGCCACCGACCTGCTCCCGTGGATCGTCCCGCCTCCATGCCCGATCGGGCTTCCCGATTCTTCTCCTCTTCTCTCTATTTTTAATATATTATATAAGATATATATTATATAACATATATAATATGTATATTATATAATAATACATATTATATATATATATATATATATATATATATATATATATATATATATATATATATATATATATATATATATATATATATATATATATATATATATATATATATATATATAACAAATAAAATAATAAAAGAGAGAGAGAGAGAGAGAGAGAGAGAGAGATGGAAAGAAATGAGAGGACTTTCAAACAGGGATCAACAAATTTTGACAATCATCTGCATCCAATCGTCGGCATACCATTCGATCTGTGTCCAACCATACGATCTGCATCCAATCGTCATCAATCAAAGCGTCTGAAGACTAAATCCCGGGCCCGACAACGCCCTGAAGCCCCCGGCTGTTGACTATCTTTCCGGTCGGGCGGACTTGAAAGGGCAAATGCCCTCCTTACCTCCCGGCGCCGGGGAGGGGACGTCGGAAGGCTGCCGAAATTTTCTCAAAAATTTGGGACTTAGCCAAATTTTTGAGAAAATTGGAAAAATGCTTAAATAACCATTTAATTTAAAAAAATTGTAATATTAAATTAATTGAAAATTAAATAACAAAAAGAAAAGGGATCATCAAATCAGCACATCGCAATCGACAACAAATCTCCGGCAACCAACGATCGTCACAAATACCTTCCGAAGACCAATTTCCGGGGCCCGACAACGCCCTGAAGCCCTCGGCCGTTGACTATCTTTCCGGTCGGGTGGACTTGAAAGGGCAAATGCCCTCCTTACCTCCCGGCGCCGGGGAGGGGACGCCGGAAGGCTACCGAAATTTTCTCAAAAATTTGGGACTTAGCCAAATTTTTGAGAAAATTGAAAAATGCTTAAATGACCATTTAATTTTAAAAAAATTGTAATATTAATTAATTGAAAATTAAATAACAAAAAGAAAATGGATCGTCAAATCAGCACATCGCAATCGACAACAAATCTCCGGTAACCAACGATCGTCACAAGTACCTTCCGAAGACCAATTTTCAGGGCCCGACAACGCCCCGAAGCCCTCGGCCGTTGACTATCTTTCCGGCCGGGCGGACTTGAAAGGGAAAATGCCCTCCTTACCTCCCCACGCCAGGGAGGGGACGCCGGAAGGCTGCCGAAATTTTCTCAAAATTTTGGACTTAGAAAAATTTTAGAAAAAAGTGGAGAACATTCAATCGAGCAAAATAATTAATTTAATAATAAAGCATCACACATTCAAAATCAATTCAAATATATCATAATTTTCAAATGAATCAAGCCTCACGCAATAACTTGATGACATTGAAAACCACCTTACCATTAAAAGAAACTTTTATGAATAAGTGTTAGTAGACTCTTCAATTTGGATTCATGCCTGGTAGGTCTACTATGGAAGCCATACATTTATTGAGAGGTTTGATGGAGAAATATAGGGAGAATAAGGAGGATCTACATATGATATTTATTGATTTAGAGAAAGCATATGATAAAGTTCCAAGAGAAGTGCTATGGAGAGTTCTTGAAAAGAAAGGAGTTAATAATGCTTATATTCAAATCATTAAAGATATGTATGAAGGAGCTACTACTTGTGTTCAAACACAAGGTGGTTTGACCAAGTATTTCCCTATTTCGGTTGGATTACATCAAGGATCAGCTTTAAGCCCATATCTTTTCGCGTTAGTCATGGATGTTCTCACTAGACATTTACAAGAGGATGTACCCTGGTGTATGCTTTTTGCTGATGATATTCTTCTTGTTGACAAGACTAAAGAGGGAGTTGAAGGTAAACTTGAAGTCTGGAGATCAACCTTAGAGTCTAAAGGTTTTCGCTTGAGTAGATCTAAAACTGAATATATGGAGTGTAATTTTAGCAGTAATAGACCTAGTGAGGGGATTGTGACTTTGGGCGATCAAGTCATTAATAAGAGTACACGTTTTAGATATCTTGGATCTATTGTTCAGAGTGATGGTGAAATAGATGGGGATGTTATCAGTAGAATCCAAGTTGGATGGTTGAAGTGGAGGAATGCATCGGGTTTGTTGTGTGATAGAAAAGTCCCCCTTAAACTTAAGGGAAAATTCTATAAGATGGTGGTGAGACCTGCAATGCTTTATGGTGCAGAATGTTGGCCATTAAAAGAGAAGCAGAATACTAAGTTATGTGTTGCGGAGATGAGGATGCTTAGGTGGATGAGTGGATTTACTCTTAGAGACAGGATACGAAATGAGCATATACGTGAAAAGGTTGGAGTAGCTCCAGTGGAGGATAAGATTAGAGAGAGTCGCCTTAGATGGTTTGGTCACATAAAACGGCGGCCTTCCGATGACCCAGTTAGGAAAGTAGAGGTATTAGATTTGACTTATGTTAAGAAAGGTAGAGGTAGACCTAAAAAGACTTGGTTAGAAAATATTAGAAATGATCTTTCTCTATTAGATTTAAACGAGAATTTGACTTTGAACCGGACACAATGGAGAAAAAGGATTCATGTTGCCGACCCCACGTAGTGGGACAAAGGCTTGTTATTGTTGTATATATAAGACTCTTCTTCTTAAGAAGAATTTGGCGACGAGATCATTGAAGAAGCAACTATAACAAGGCTTCATGAAAATATGAAACATGTATAACTTACAAATACACTGCGAACTCTCTATAGTTTCAGAGCTTGAATTAGCATTCAAAGGAAACCTGGGTAGTTTTAAGTTTCTTATATATCCATCTGAGATTGTCAAATAAGATTCTTGCAAATCTACCCTAGATATGAAGTTGCCTACCTTTACACTCGATTATGCATGTTCTTATAGATTGTTTCCCCCGATTGTTGCAATTATGAAAGAAGAAGTTCATAACCCTTATTATAGGAGTTGTTACGAATATGTCATAAGGAAAAATAAGTTGATTCCTATGAAAGGAGAGGTGGACTAATTCCTTCCCTTCAGTTATTGGAGAGTTATATAACACTTTTAAATCCATTTTCCAATAGTTGACAATGCTATGAGATGTCTCATTTGACTCAAATACATTAGACCACTCATTTGATTGTGCTGATCCATAAAGTTAAAAGCTATGCCATGGTGATTAGAGGCTTGATGATTACTTACTGATTGAGGACATCTATAAATATAATGAGGCTATGATTCATTTGATTATGTGCAAATGTATTAAGGAAAGGACTCAACTGTGACCCGCTAAAATATTTCACTCCAAGAAAAATTATGAATTCATTAAAAATATTCAAACGCCACCGGATCCGCAACATGTGTACAAGTGGACAGAAGGCGTTCGTAGGCCCCTAAGTGAAATCTCAGGCAATTTTCTAAATGAAATCCCTAGCACAATGGATCATATTTAAATATTTTAAAATCCCCCCTTTATGTATTAAATATGATCCCACTAAACATACCCCTGCATGTGCTCCAGTCAACATTTTAAAGTTACAAACACAAATGTCCGAGAATGCTGCGCAGGGTCAAATGATATTCCCCGCATGTGCTCCGATCATCATATCTGAGTCCCAAATCCAACGATTCGAGAATGCTACGCGGGTCAAATATTCAAGTTTCATCCTCCTCTACGAAAGGACTGGAGTTGACATGACTTGAATTACAAAATGCCTCCCAAATCCCTACAAAATAATAAGTGACCTTAACGTCACCCCAATGATGGCCGTGTTGACAGAAAATCTCAACCGGAGGGGTCAAATCTCAAAGCTAATAAAAGACAGAATAAAAACTTAAAACTAAAACTCATCCACCTCCCGCAACCGTTTGTCGGGGGTGATAAATTTGAAATTAACCTCAGCTCACAAAGAGCGAATGCAGGTCGAATGTATCGCTATGATTCATCCTCAAATAGTCTCTTGCCAGTAGGGACGTGGCACGTGCCCTCTGATCGGGTGGTTTTGCCGCGAAATGGAACCATTATATTACGATCACGGCCAAAGTCTGTATGTTCCCTAACGGCGTCAAACCCTTGAGCTATGAATCATAGGGTATATTCGATAGGCACAAAACCCTCTGTCAGCTAAGGTGGATTCAGATCTATTTCCTTAGACAAAAACCAACTCAGGTCTACAAGGTATTCTTGGACGAAGCAACCCATGGCTGCCGATAAGGTGCCTTCTGTCAGGTTGGGTCGACTACCTCCTCTGACTAAGTAGACCAGGGATCATGACAGCCCGGGACGACGGAACCATGAGATCTTGATCGAGCTCATCTTCATTCCCCCCACCACCAGTTTTAAATTCGTGATGATAATTTCTAAATCATGATGATAAATTCAAATCTTAGATTCAAACCCTAAGATTATTGATATTATACGATAGGGTCATAACCTATGTGACCTCCTTAACGACTAGCCTTAATCGAAAGTTCTCTCCTGTTATCGGGAGGGGTAATTAACTATAGGAGCTTGCGCCTATAGGAAACCAGAACTCAGATCATAAAGTCCTCACAAAATGAGGGTGAAATCTCTGGGTAGTGTCTTATCTAAAACCCAATCTGCCTTCTAAAAATTCACCCGGAACCTAATCTAGTTAAAACTCTTCGCCGTCATCACCATCAAATAAAGAAAAATAGACCGATGGCGCGGAGAGGCCGGGAGCATCCTTAATAGAATTTTCGGAGCCCAACAATTACTTAAATTGAAATCACCTATTGATTAAATTAAATCCATTTCCAAATGAAACAATAAACTTTTAAGTTGTGTGACATCCATATAGCTTAACACACACACACTAGATAATATAATAGGCACACAATTAGGCATCCTAAGTTATAGTGAAGCTATGTTGCTCTTTTTTTTTTTCATTGCAATGTATTGTTTTGCTTGTTTTTGCCTATGGGGAATCTAAGTTAAAAAAAATAGCTACTTTGCAAGGTGTTATGCTCAAAAAGAGCAAACAAATTAAATATAGATAAATTGCTTCTTTTGTAGGTGTTTTGCTATCCTTAAGCTCTAAGTAGGGATATTCAATAGAGATGAGATGTTGCTTGGGGATTGTTTGATTTCTCCAAAAAATAGAATGCAGAGTAAAATGAATGTAGAGTATTTGAAATATTTGAAATTATTTGGATGAGTATAAAAAGAATGCATGAGATTACTTTTTTTTTAAACTTAAAGTAAAATGAATGCAGTGTAACGTTCAAAATGGTGGTGGTTGGCCGAAGGTGGAGGGTGGCCAGCAGTGGCAGTGGTGCTTGGCGATGTGCGCGACGGTGATGGTCAACGGGGGTGGGCAATGGCTGGTGGTAGAGGGTGGCCAACGGTGGCCAGCTGCAGGCGAAATGGGGGGCATGTGGTTGGCAGCGGCGAGTGGTGGTTGCGATGGCGGTGGTGGCAGTGATGGTAGTAGCCAACGAGGGTGGGTGGTCAATAGTGGCAATGGCTACAGTGGTGGTAGCGGTGACAACGATGGTGGTTAGCGACAAATTGATTGACAACATCAAGGAGATGGAGCTATGAGTGGGCACTAAATATATAGGTTAGTTTTATTAGCTAAATACTATAACTACATGGTTAGATGGTAAAGGAAGAAATATTTTGCTTCATTAAAAGTGTTAGAAATTTATTAATTATAATGGCTTCAATTTTTATTTTGTGGCAACATATTGATTCTTTATGTATCATAATAAAGGAGTAGATATGATGCTACCCAAGACATGAACCATGCATTGTTGTATTGGATGAATTGTTTGATCAGCAATGCAGAAAAATAATCATGATATACAACAAGTCAAAAAGAAATGACTCTTTTAAGAGGCATGAAGAAACCTTTAGGTATATTATTGGAGAGGAGGAGAAATCCTTGAAGTTCATATATTTTCCTAAGAATTGGAATAAAGTTCATTGGAAATTATGTGAGATCTCTGTCTACAAAGGCCATGACCTTGCATGATAGTGACCCCTCTTGCATCTCAAAGCACCCGTTCTACAAGTGCTTACTTAGGTTGCTTGAGCAGTCTAGGCTATTTAACAATAAATATGAACCACTCTCCTCCATATTTCCTTGGATGTGAAGGAGGGCCATTACAAATGATGTTCCCAAAGCTATCATAAGGTATGACATTTGATAATTTAAAAAAAAAATACTCATAATTGAATTACTTTATATATATAGTCTAATGATTCATTTATAACTTATTTACAGCAATGCTTGTGGAGTTTGCGCTACTGCCTGATTTTAAAGAAGAGTCCCCCCGCAAGTTACATTTGATTGCAAATAATTCTACAGTGCCTATTGATGTATATATTTATTTTGCAAGATAGTCGAGCCATAGGTACATTCAAATATATTGCATCCATAGGTTCATCCAAATGTATATTTTCATTCAATTGCACATCATATACATTACTTCTAAATTTACATATGTCAAAAATGTTATAGCTCGTTTATTGTACTGTGTGAATTTGCTTGTAATGTCATGTCTTCAAATGCACTCTATTGTGCTATGGCTTCGATGTCACATCCCTTGTAATTGTTATATTATAGTTGTGTTTTACATGAGCAATACTTTTTATAATGATATGCTAGATTTGTCATAATTTGCTGTGTAGTTATTGTGTTGTGATGTTATGATATAATTCATGTTCAAACATCATTTGAATAATGTTCAAGCATTCTTCGAACATAATTTGATCCTTCTTCGAATCTTTATTGAAACCTCTTCAAACCTTTTTTAATCCATCTTCAAACATTTGGTTGCATATTCAAACATTCTTTGAAGCATCTTCAAACCTTGTTCGAGCCAAAACCTTGTGATACACTTTTCAAACTTTTTTCAAATCTTGGGAGTATATGGATTTGTTGAGTATTTTAAGAGATAAAGGGCCACAGAGCTTGTCCGATCGAAAGACCGCATAACACTGCTTAGCGAGGTTCCACCTATTTGTTCAAAAGATGTGGTATTTTGATTCAAAATAAAATTTTGAGCATATTTCCCCTAATAACGCCCATGTGATTGCCATACTAGTGGAACTGCACTCAATGCATCTAGACCACAGATCTCTAACCGATTAGCTCATCATTGCCATACACTTGTAAAGCTAAAAGCTGCACTGTGCACATATCGTACCTCACACCAGCTATATAGGCACACTGTAGCTATATGTCATACAAATTTCTTTCATACAGAAATACTCACTCTTGTCCAATGGTCTATACTGTGTATTCCTCTATTTTTGTTTCTCTGTATTTTTCAGGTTTTTGTTGGCAGCTTTGATCAAAACTTTACATGGTATTAGAGCTATTACCTCACGGTACATAGTATGGAGCAATCATATACATCTCAGGTTGAATCCTTTCCCAATCCTCAAATCCCATCTTCATTGAAATTTGTTATCTCAAATATCAAAATTATAGTCCCAACTCAACTCTCTAATGACACTTACTCAGTCTGGAAATCCCAAATCCTTAAAACTCTTCTCTGCAAATGGCTACTCCAGTTTCTTGTTCGGCACCAACCCTATTCCTCCTCGACACATCGTCAATCCTGACTCCTCTCTTACCGATAATCCTGCATATAAACAATGGCAACTCATAGACCAAAACCTAGCAGCAGTTCTTTGCTCCACCCTCACCGCCTCCATCCTCCCTTATGTCCACAATCTTCAAACCTACTGTGATATTTGGACCACACTAAAACGTCGACTCCAAGCTTCCAACAGGTTGCACGTCATTCAGCTTAAAAATGAGTTGCATAACATGTCTATGAAGATTTCTACCATGAGCCAATATCTCACCGATATAAAGACATTAGTAGACCACATCTCTGCCGCTGGATCGACTGTGGATCATGAAGACATAATTCTATATATGCTCAATGGTCTTCCATCACAGTATCAATCTTTTAAAACCTCAATTCGCACCAATCTCAATCCCTTGACTCTCGACGACTTCTACTCCTTGCTCATCAGCGAGGAAATCAAGCTTCTAGCCGATTCCACCAAACCTCGATTAACAACCAATCCCTCATACGCCCTCTACAGCAATCGAGGTCGCTCACCTCGCGGCCGAGGAAGAACATCAGCCTACAACAACCCACGACCAGCACCATCCAATTCTTCCTCACTGCCACCACTCATCTGTCAAATCTGCAACAAAAGAGGTCATTCGGCCTTCAAATGCTGGCACCAAATGAATGCCATTTATGTTCCCCAAGCGGCACCTCCATCCTCAAACACCAACCCGACGGCGCTCAACACTTCCCCTACTCAACCGGATTCACCCCCGGATGAATGGATACTTGATTCCGATGCTACCTCTCATCTCACCCCATACCTCGACAATCTGCATCAACCTACGACGTACTCTGGGCCCGATCAGGTCACCGTCGAAAATGGAAGTAATACACCAATTAACCGCACCGGTCGAGGTTTGCTTCCCCTTCCAACCAGTAATCTCTTGCTATCTCAAATTCTTCACACTCCCCATATTTCTTACAACTCCTATCTATTCATAAACTCACCAAAGACAATAACATCTCTATTCATTTTGATGCCATGGGATTCAAGATTTTCGATCAACTTCATTGATGCATTCATCAAGATCCAATCCGTAATGGACTCTACCCATTGAATCTACCCTCTCCGACGGCTCCTAGGGCACTCCATACATCCCTCTCCTCCACCTTACGCTGGCATCAATGTCTCGGTCACCCCCACAACAACATCATGTCAACCATATCCAAACAGCATCCAAATCTATGCATACCCCCTATGCTATCTTCTTGTTTCTCTTGTATGGTTTCTAAAAATCACAAACTAGTTTTCCCTAGCTCTAGCAATCATAAACATACTTCACTTGCTTTAATACACTCAGATGTATGAGGACCTGCCCCCAATATTTCATCTCAAGAATACATTTACTATTTGCTACTTGTTGACGATTTTTGTAGATATACATGGCTGTTTCCAATGCGAGCAAAGTCTGAAGCTTCTTCTATAATTATTAATTTCACCCTACTCATTGAGAACCAATTGTCTGCCAAAATAAAATGTTTTCGAACTGGTTGCGGAAAAGAATATCTAAATCTTTCTCTTAAATCATTTTTTCAATCCAATGGCATAGTTCATCAAACAACTTTCCCATATACACCAGAACAGAACGACCTTGCTGAACGCAAGCACCGTCACATCATTGAAACTACCCGCACATTGCTTGTCGAAGCTCATCTACCTCACCACTTATGGCCCGATGCTGCTCTCACCTCGGTCTACCTCATAAACTGGATGCCTTCTCCTACTACAAATCACATATCCCCATGTCAACTTCTCTTCAACAAACCACCCACCTACCACCACCTTCGCACCTTCGATTGTGCCTGTTTGCCATTACTCCCACATACCAATCGAACCAAACTCCAGCCCAAGTCCATCATGTGTGTCTTTATTGGCTACTCCGACCACCAAAAAGGATACAAATGCCTTGACCTCTCTTCAGGCAAACTGATCATCTCTTGCCACATCCGATTTGACGAGTCAGTATTTCCCTATCACACCACCACCACCACGACTACACCTGATCCACCTCCCTCAAATCCATTTCTCCTTACACCTTCATCAGCCATTCTACAAACTGCCACCATACAACCTACAGTCCACCCGCCCCCACCCTCTTCCCCATCTTCCTCACAATCAACCCAAACTCCACCATCCACTCAACCTTCAACCTCCTCATCACAAAACTCTCCAACCAATCCGACTCTCCTCCCACTCACCACATGCTCACTCGCTTCAAAACTGGAAACCTGAAGCCCCGCCAACCGCTCAACCTTCTCACCTCTATAATCCAACTGACAGCCTATCCACTCACCGAACTCACATCCTTCCATGAAGCCTTTGCTCATCCCGCTTGGAAGAAGGCTATGGAAGCTAAATTTCATGCTCTTCAGTGCAATCACACCTGGATATTGGTTCCTCAACTACCGTCTACTCAGGTTCTTGGTTGTAAATAGACATTTCATCTTAAATCACAAAACACCACATCGGATCTTCCCCTTGCAAAGCCCGACTTGTTGCTCTCGACAATCATCAAGAACTCGATCTCCACTTCGCTGAGACGTTCAGTCCAGTTGCCAAATTACCCACCATTCGAGTACTTCTCATCCTTGCCCTCCACCAAAACTAGCCTCTCCATCAATTGGACCTCTCAAACGCTTTTCTCCATGGTCCTATAGATGACACCATCTACATGAAACATCCTAAAGGATTTGAAGATCCTCATTATCCTCACCACGTATGTCTCCTCAAAAAGGCCATCTATGGCCTCAAATAAGCCCCGAGATAATGGTTTATCACCTTTTCCCAGTACCTGCTATCCCTTGGTTTTCAACCAAGCAAGGCTGATCCTTCTCTCTTTACCATTACTTCCACCTCTCACTCTACATATCTCCTCATATACTTTGATGATATTCTCATCACTGACTCCTCCACCATTCATATTGAACACATCATACAAAGTCGACACTCTCACTTCTCCATGAAATATCTCGGTACCCCCACTACATTTCTCGGCATTCAGATCAGTCACAAACCATACTCTCTTTTCCTTTCCTAAGCTGAATACACCCTTTCCATGCTCAATACAACTGGATTTGCTTCGTGTAAACCCACCCCCAATCCCACTTCTCATAGCCGACCTTCCCCAACATCATCCAATTCAACTCTCTTCTCTCCTGAGATGTATCGCCACCTCACCGACTCATTCTAGTATCGCACCATCACCCGGCCAGATATAGCCTACGTCATCAATCAATTATGCCAGTACATGCACAATCCTCTACCGGAACACTCACGATGGCTGAAGCATTTACTTCGCTATCTCAAAGGCACTTCTAACGATCTACCCATCATCCGAGGATCACTTCAGCTTACATCCTTCGCCGATTCAGATTGGGCAAGTGATCACACTACCAGGCGATCCACTACAGGTTACTGCTCCTATCTTGGATCTACCCTCATTTCTTGGATAGTAAAGAAGCAACCAACAGTCGCTCGCTCGTCCACCGAAGCCGAATATCACGCTCTCGCCGTCGTCGCTGCAAATATTGTATGGCTCCACCGTCTTCTTCATGATTTCAATATATAGGTCTTTCAAACCACTTTGCTTCACTGCAACAACCAGTCCGTCATTGCTCTTGCCACCAATCCAGTCTTCCACACATGTGTTGACCTCACTTTTGTACGAGGTCATCAAGACCCAACCCAGAACTCCAAGCCAATCTAGACCCTAGGATTTCTAGATTCTAGGATTCTCTTAGATTTAAACTCTAGGACCTATCCAAGCCCTAGATCAATCTAGACCCTAGGATCAGCTTAGATCTTAGATCACTCCAGTCTCCAGACCCATCTAGGACTTAGCATATATCTATATACTAAGTTCCCTCAATTTCTAGACCTTAGAAGCTGTTCAGCCCCCTATTAAACTTCAGCGCTATCTAATCATATACAATCATGTCAATGATTGTAAATGACTTAGGTAATCCAAAATTAAACCCTTCAAATCCAAAATCCAATCCAGCTTCAAAATCCAGTTCAAATCCAAGGCCAGGGGCTTAGGTCCTGAAACCCTTTCTAGGTGAGCTTTCTATCACCTAGAAACCCAATCAAATGACGTCTGAATCATGATCCGTCAATTGCATATTATCCAGACATGACTCTAGGACCAACCCTCCAAATTTGAGCCCAATCCGACACTTCTAAACCCAAAAAAATTGAATCTTTTCCCAAAGGCTGCAAAGCCTTCAAATATTTACGGCCCATGCCACTGGACCCGTCACCTAGTGGAATTTGACCCTGGAGTTTCCTCCAAACCCTCTAATCACCTCCAGACCCTTGGTATTGATGTGTTTAATATTAATCTGCATCCTTTTGGACTCACCTTGACCCAGGATTGACCAGATGTCAAAATGACCAAAATACCCTTTAAAGGGGTTTTTGGACTTTTGATCAAAACTCAATATAGCTCAACATCTTTAACCCTTGAAACCTCTCTCAATGAATTTCCTATGATATTTGAGACTCATTGAAACCAAAACTACTCTTTAGTTTGACCTGGTTGAAAAAATTCACCCTTAACCCAACCATGACTATTTTCAACATTTGAATCCATTTCAAACCAATCTAACACTTCGAAATCATTTGTTTGGACACTTCCACCATGCCCAAAGACTTCTAAGTCAATCCTCCCTAGGTTTGACTTGGTCAACCCATTTGGAGGGGTCCAAACCTTCTCCAACTTCATGTATTTACTCAAAGCTTCAACACCATGGCTCCATATTTCTTAAGGTTGACTCCTATAGCACATTTGACCCCCCCCCCCCCCCCCATGCATATCCCAGTGACCATTGACTGGAAAACAAGTCAATGGGTCAAAATTTTGTTGAAATGAAACCAAGTCATGGCCATTTGACCATGCCACATGGGCAAACCTTTTCCCTCTCCCAAAATCTACTCCAACCTGCTCAAAAGAGATTAATTCCCTTTCCTAAGAGGCCACAAACCAGCCCCCTAAACCTTGCTTAGGCTTGGTTTAGCCAAATGAAGGAAAAAGGGTGTGGTCCTCTCACCACTTGAGCCAAGAAATCCCTCTCAATCCACCAGTCTTCTCCAGGTTTTAGGCTGCTCATGGGACACTTGGCAAGCATCCAAAGCACCCATGAGGAAATTATAGCCATCCAATTCAAAAACAAGGGGTTAAGTGTAGGGATTTTGACCTAAGGGATCATCTTGTTCATTTCTCATCCAAGCCTCAAAATCCAGCAGCCTCAAAAGCTTTCTAAGAGTTTTCAATACTTTCCAGCACTCCCCAAGGACATTCCAAGCCTTCCCTCACCATTTCAACCACTCAAACCATCATTTTAGTGGATAAAGAGAGAGAAAAGAGAGAAACACTATCTCTCTTCGATATCTTCAAATCCAGCCGTCAAAATCTTTTGGGGCCTTCAGCAAACTTGTAGAGGACATCAGCAGGAGCAAAATGAGCCCAAGTTTGCAAAATCCATCGGGTAGATTGTAAGTTATTCTCACTTTTAGATAAAAATTCAATTTGAAACTGTAGGAAATCTACAATGCATGGAGCCTCCAAACTCTAGGCATTGCAAGATTATATTGCCCTCTAGCGACAGTTCAAATTTTATCAACATTCATCAAGTATTTTGGGAGATATAAGCATTTAAAGTTTCCTATTCAAAATGAACTGCACAGGATCGGCAGATCTGGACCGTCCGATCGAAAATCGGACGGTCCAGATCAAGGCAGACCGTGCAGTCTGCCTCTGGACTTGAACACGGGATCTCCCGCGGTCAGGGCAGGTAACGTGGCAGGTTCCTGGCCGTCGATCCAATTGTCCCGTGTTCTGACCGTTGGATCATTGGATCTGACCTGGATAAGTGGCGGGTCCTGCCGCGCCACGTGTTGCGCTGCTGTTCACCGCCGCCTTTTCTACGCCAATCATTGCCAATGATTGGCGCTGGCGGCTGATTTGACCAGAAATGGTTAAAGAAAATTAAAAAATGCTCAAAATCTTCCGAAATTAATAGAAAATTGAATTTTCCACCAAATGGGATGTTCTTGGGCTCGCTGGAAAGGTAATTAAATATAGTATTTATTAAAATTAAAATTAAGTTGTTTTGAGCTCTGGATTGAGAGAAAATGGTGTTTGTTTGATCTCAATTTTCTTACAATCCAGGGATCAAATGAATCCCAAATTTTGGTGGAAGGTTCCTGAGCATCTTAGGCATATTCTATAATTTTTCTAGGGTCAGATGCTTTGTAGTTTTCTGTGATGTGAATTTTAAAAGTAATTGGTCCATTTTGGACCCAAAACTTTGAAAATTCATAACTCCATTTTTCTGTAAAATTAGGCTGCATAATTTTTGTGGTGTGATTGCATATGTGTAAGGGATAGCTACACCAAATTTCAAGTCCATTTGAACAGTAGGGACACCTAGGAAAAATAATTAAAAAAAAATCTAAAAAACTTTGAAAATTTCTAGGGGATTGTACACACACCCAATAGGGATGAAACTTGAACATAACAAACTTAGTGACATGATGAACCTTAGGTTAAAATTTCATTGAATTTGGAGGTCATTAAGTTAGAAAATTAATTATCCAAAGTTTCAGCCCTTTTTAGGAAACAGAAAATTCAAAAAATGTAATAAATCCAATTTAAGTCTAAAAATTACAAATAATACCTCAAACTGACCAGAACTTAGTCCTCTACCTAGGAAAAATAAAAGCCCCTTAACTGGATTCTTAATTCAACTTTAATTTGACATTTAATGAAAATTAATAATTAATTAAATTAAATTAATTAAAAATTATTAAAAATCCCAAATAATTTTTAAACACTGGGAAATCTCCCCATGGGTCTTCCCTGACCATTGGGAGTGATTACATGCAGTTTGGGATGAGTTTGGATCAAAATGATCAAAACCCTCCTAATTAAGCAATTTTTAAAATTCTAATAATTAGTGAAACTTTGAAAATACATAACTAATTATAGAAAAATTCAAATTAAACAAACTTAGTGTCATTCAACTCCAATTAAGGTCTAGTATTTTCTAAAATTATCAAACCCCCAAAATTTGGTTAAAGTCAAAAAGTCAACTTTTCGGTCAACCGTAGTTCAAATCTAAGCCCGAAATTCGAAAAATCATAACTTTTCATAAAAAACTCCAAATTGAGTGTGCCAACAGTCTAACCATTCATCATAAGGTCTAATATTTATTAAAAATCTGAAACTTACAAAATGATCTTTAAATTGAAAAGTCAACTTTTGGCCTCTTTAATTAACATAATTAAATAATTCCAATAAATTTAAAAAATCCAAAAATTCATTAAAATTTCAGAAAACTATAGTTTGATTAATAAAATACTCAACCAACACTCAAATACACAACAACCACTCCAAAGATGAAGTTTATTAGATGGACTACTCCGGGCTGCGGGGCTAAGTGTCCTAAGGAGGCCTAGTTCCTCGAGCCTGGTGGCACAATGCCACGAATGGATTCAATGGAGTGTTAGACATCAAAATTAAGTTACTTTTAATTACTTAACCAAATTAAAACCCTTAATTCAACTACATTAACAAGATTTTTAGGATGGACTACTCCGGGCTGCAGGGCTAAGTGTCCTAAGGAGGCCTGGTTCCTCGAGCCTGGTGGCACAACGCCACGAACCTGTTGATGGAAAACATAAACTAATTTAATTTTTAAAATAAGTAGTTAACTAGATTAATTAATATTAATTGATCTTTAATTTCCAACACATTAAATCAACTTAATCAACCCCGATTGCTACTGGGTAACTCAGGCCTACGAGGCTATTAACTTAGCCCCAAGGAAGGTGAAATAAACTTCACGACCTCGGTTAGCAACAAAGGTAGCAATCATTTAACAACTAAAATGCATTTAAATCAAGCTTTAACATAGTAATACTTAAACTTAAACATAAAGTCCTCCTTTAGCCTTTAACAAATTCAAACATTAAACAACTTCAGCAAATTGTCCAACTTAGGATCTACCCTAGCCACACGACATTCTACACACACTTTAGATGGTTTGCTAGGACAACCGACTCTAGATTTAGGCTAGGCCGGTGTTTATTTTCTACTGTATGCTGGGTTTTCCGAGTTTTCATTGCGTGTTGTGATTGAAATTGATTGATATGTCTGTTTACTTTTTCTATACTCTGTGAATTGATGTGATGAGCAATTAGATTACCCTTAGGTTAGAAACGATCTGGATGCTCACTAAATTTTATGCAGGTGGCCACGCTCATGCAGGGCAATAAAGGGGGCTAAATAAATTATAAATGTAAATGCTACATGTGCTTCAACTGCTTAGCCCGACCACTTTTAATTTATGTAAATCTGGGTTGTAATAAGCAAGGCAATTTGCCTATGGACATTTAATTAATTAGTTTGATTATTTAATGTGCTATGATTTGATCCGATTGCGTATAAGGTTGCCTGTTTTTTTTAGTTTTTTGGCGATTGCATGTCGTTCTTTTTTATTTAGCCTGGATTCGATCGGAGGCACATGAGGGTACGAAAAAATTCTTTTACTTAAACTCTAATAAAAATTTTTAAGATAACATAGAAATTCCAACGCTCTTAAGAAGTAAGCCCGGGGCCGCCGGGAGTTCTTATTTTATAATTGATGCATTATTCTTTCCATTTGTTAGGCACCTCCCCGCCTGCGGGTTCTGGCAGACCACCTGGCTTATGAGGGTGCAGTTCTGTCTAAGGGGATCTGTGCATCTCTAGGATAAAATCTATTTTTAAGCCTTTTTAAAACTGCTTCATTCCATTTTAAGCATTTAATCGAGTTGATTAGCATGTATTGCATTAGAAATCAATTAAAAAGTGTGTCTAAAATTTTAATTGTATTTGCTTTACCATTTTCACCCAACAAAAGTCAAAGGGCCACTTAGGACAATCTCTAGATGTCGGCCCCACCTCTGAAAAACTTTAATAAAAATATCCTACCACTCTTGCATCAAAAGACCGGACTAATGAATTTTAATCGCCTAGGTGGTTAGCTGGCTCCCCAATCCAGGCCGAGGTAAGTCTAGGTTTTGCACTGCATTAGTTAGGTTCGGACTATTGTGTTCTAGTGTCCAAATTTAGATTCAGGATCCGGGGCAGACTTTGAGTTATAAGACCCCAACCTCGAGAAATATAATCCCAAATTTCTAATAAAATGCTCAACTCAAACTAAATCCTCTTTCAATCCAAAATTTAAAGCCCAACACTTAGCTTAGATCGGGACACTTCTGAATTGTTTCAGAATCCCAAAGTGTCTCCTACTTTTCTTCCTTCGATTCCAAAAATAACTGCTCAAACTCGATCCAATCCCTATTTAAGTTCCAAACTTACCTCTTTGGTATCACTCCTAGAAAATTTCTAAACAAAATTTATGTCGTTATTTTAATCGAAAGTTTTCGTAAGAGATTCCGGTCTCCCACGATGTAATTAACTACGAGGGCTTGCGCTCGTAGGAGATTTAGAACCCACATCGATTTTCAAAAATCAATTTTTTAAAACTCAATTGGTCTTCTTTGAGAAAATTAAGTCAACAACGATTATTATCATCATATTCAAACAATTGATAATAAGTGATATCTCTCCCCTTAGGGAGGTATATTGTTTATCGTCATGGTTTCGAATATGAAAATAATGATACCTCTCCTAGGTTATTATAATCAGATACTCGATAGAACATCATATTGACCCTTCGGGGTTATATGTTGTTATCTCTTGAATTTGATTATCATAGCCAAGATGAAGCTTTCAATTTCATTTTCTGAACTCATTAAGAAATGATATTTTTGTCTCTTGAGGCAATATATCATTCGTAATGAAGTGTTCGATTTTGAGATTGAAATCTTGAACTAAATTTCTTAAAGAAAACTAAACATTTTCAAAAAATCAATTTCAAAAATTCAGAATCAATCTTCTTTGGGAAACTCATAATTAAAATTGACGATCGTTATCCTCATATTCGAACGATTACTAATAAATGATATCTTCTTCCTTCGGGGAGATATATCATTTGTTAAGACCAATTTGAATTCGAAGTTAATGATCATTTCTCATGATTATCGTGGCTTAATATTTAGTTGAACTTCATTCAGACCCTCCAGGGTCATATGTGGTTCTCCCTTAAATCGGACTACGACATTCAGGAGAGACTTTATAATTCTAGGTCTGAACCCATTGGGAGATTTTATATTTGCCTTTTGAGGCGGGATATCATCCCTAACGAGATGTTCGACTTTAGAATTGAAATTTGAATTCAAAGAATCAGATTCCCCGCAGCAAACTAAATTTTTCAAAACCCACTTTCAAACCCAAACAGTATGTACCAAGCATATCGAGATTGACTATCACTTCATCAGGAAACAAGTTCAAGCTCATCGTATCAAACTCCTTCCAATTTCATCCAATGATCAACCGGCTGATATTTTAACTAAGCATCTTCCAACTGATTGTTTTCAACAGCTTCGCCTCAAACTCACAATTCAACCACCACCGTGAGTTTGCGGGGGGGGGATAATAACGCCCACGTGATTGTCATACTAGTGGAGCTACACTCAATGCATCTGGACCACAGATCTCTAACCGATTAGCTCATCATTGCCATACACTTGTAAAGCTAAAAGTGGCACTGTGCACATACCGTACCTCACACCAGCTATATATGCACACTGTAGCTATATGTCATACAACTTTCTTTCATACAGAGATACTCACTCTTGTCCAATGGTCTATATTGTGTATTCCTCTATTTTTGTTTCTCTATATTTTTCAGGTTTTCGTTGGCAGCTTTGATCAGAACTTTACATCCCCCAACAAATAAAGCAGTGGACACATTTTCAATTTCAAATATTATGGGGTATATAAAATCAAATTTCTCTTATAATATTAGTATAATTTGATTAAATGATAAAAATGATAATTCTTATAACAATTATATAAACTAATTAAATAATCAAATCTTTGTAAGAAAAAAATAATTAATTTGGTAGTTAATTAATATACTCTTAAGTTAAATGTTAATAATTTGCTTCTTAGCCTTGTTATTTAGACTTGTTTTCTATCATAAGTTTTAGTTAATATTTAATTAGGAAGCATAAAGCATAATCAAACACATTTTTTACTCCCAGCTGAATCACTCATAATGAATTCAATTGAATTAGAAATCAACTCATCTTGACACAAATAAAATTAAGGCTTTAACTTATATCAGCTCAAAAATTGGCTTAAATTGTTTGCTTGAAATTCAATTTTGGGATAATCTTAGCCATCAAAGAGGATTGGATGGCTGGTATTAGTAGCCCGATGTGCAGGGCATCCAAATCCCAATATTAACAGTAAAAACAATGCTGTGGAAACAGGCAAAAAGAATAGTCACTTCAAGTTAAATGGTCTTACAAGTTATGATTGCCAGAGTAGAAATGTTTGAAAACGCACGAAAAATCTTTGGATTCGTACCCCTTACTGCACATTTCCATATATCTGCAAACAATTAATTGTTCTCCATTAGTAGTAAATCCATGAGTTATTCAGAAGAGAATTTGGAGTTCTGCAGCCAGGGAAGGCAACTAACATATTGAGTGCTTCGGATGTGAGAGGACACTTCTGCTGAATCTCTTCAGCTGATGCCTTTGCCAGCATCAAGTCTTTGGCCTGCACATTGAAGGCCCCACATAAGTATAAGCTGATAACAGAAAGAATACTTGATGCTGCTGTCATGAAATTGTTAAGTTGTGAAGTTATTGCCTTGCAAAGAAAATATGCTACACATACTTGATTAAAAGTGGTCATAGGGGTTGAAAGGGGGTGTGGAATCCCCTCACATGATTTTGAGAGCGAAGCCCCCAAAGATATCCAATATTTGCAGTATTTCATCAAAGGTGTTAAGATTTTATTATATTTTGATTGTCCTAAGTTTTTCCTTTAAAGGGGGAAAGGGGCATCATTTGAGTGAGCTAGCATAAAATTCTCATGTGTTTTTTGCGTTTTTCTTTTCTATTTTTTGTTCTATTTTTCTCTCTCCGTTTTTTTACAGCTTCCGTATAATTGAGATTTCGCTAACCTCCCACGATTGTGAACAGAACAAACCGCTCAGAACAAAAAAAGGAGCTTCAAGTGAAGGGCTATCCCCAACTCCTACGAACAGCATCTTCCTCACGGAAGCAGGCCTCTCGCGAGAACACTCCAGACCTGCGACCTCAGTGATTCTAGCGACTTCAACATGCGCCCGCACTTACGCTCTCACCTCATCCTGTCAATGCGCTCCTGCTACTCCAACCCGAGACCAGCGCTCGCACGCTCCTGTGACCTTGACACGAGGTCGCGCCTGCGCGTGCTTTCGGGTCTCCAATCTCAGAACCCATCTCGACTTTCATTCCTATCTAGCCCTGCACAAGCGTGACCAGATCCATCCCCTGCGTCCGCTACCGTCTCGCCCCACACACGCATTGTGCAGCCAGACTCTGGTTAGTCCCTTTCTTATGCTCCCGCACTAGCCAGTCCTGTGACCCAACCCGGCAGCGACCTTGCAATCGCCTAATCTGCCAACCCCAACCCTCACCTGCACCCACGTCGGCCCGTCCTGCGACCCAACCCACGACCCGCTCAACGTCTCGATCGTGTGCATGACTCCTGCCTCCTACGGCCCGTCCTATGACCCGATCCGCGACCATGATCAAAGCCAATGTTCGCCTGACCCAGCCCCTCATGACTCCCCTCACGACTTGATTTGCATACGAACGACCTACACACTCAACCGGCCTTGCCCGAGCTCAATTGCACATAGTAATGA
This sequence comes from Dendrobium chrysotoxum, assembly GCA_019925795.1. NCBI lineage: Eukaryota > Viridiplantae > Streptophyta > Magnoliopsida > Asparagales > Orchidaceae > Dendrobium > Dendrobium chrysotoxum. Next base: position 28,849,544 of record CM034310.1, read on the forward strand.
ATGATATCCTCCTCAATTAAATAAAATTAATTATAACTAGATTACACGATATTGAATTGGCATACATGAAGACATGAAGACCTGCGTTCATTGTATCTTTAAGCAGGCAAGGAGTAATAAATTATACGAAGATCCTACGCTCGTCATATCTTTGATCCGGCTGGGATGAACAAAAGTATTAATGGGCTCATTAATAGAAAGAAACTCAAAAAAAGACAAACATGCCTCTAGGGCTTACATAGGACTACTCCCTCAAGTGAGGGTAAAAACGAAAAATGAATAAATAAATAAAAATTATAAATAATACATTAAGATAACGTGGGACGATCACGGCAATCGATCTTCAGCTCCTCCTCAGACAGGCATGGATGGTTGGATGTCCGTATCATTCTCCTGGGGTGGAAAAGAGCTCGACTCCGTCGAGTTCGCGTCTCGGGTGAGCAACCATGCTCTGATACCAAACTGATGTAGAACGGATATGGGGGGAAGGGGGTCATTTGAAATTTGAACTTCAAATTAAATGGGAAGAGGGGGGAGAATATGGAAAGGGGAGGGGCCTGCATATGTATGGGATTGATTGGAGATTTGATTAGAGGAATTAAGGGCTTGATTGGGGTGATATTAATGGGTTCATTAATTAGGTGGGGGAGGGGGAAGGGGCCGGCCAAAGAGGGAGGAGAGAGGGGATGTCCAGGTTCGATGAATGTGGGGGATTGCATTAAATCTGAAAATCTGAATTAATTTCAAGTTTGAGAAGATTGGGGGAGTTTCTAAATTAAATCAATCTTATTTTAGGAAAGAATTTAAATTCTAATAAAATTGAATTTGAAATTCAAAATCTTTCTAAATTTAAGATGATCCCAAATAAATTTTGGAGGGGAATTAATTAGAAAAAGTGAGAGAGAGGGGAGCAAGGGCTGGCGGCATGCTTGGGAAAGGGCTTTATGAGGTGATTTAAGACTTGCCAAGTGGGGAACCTTAAATTAGGGAAGAGTATTTAAATCCAATCCTATTTGAATTTTAAAATAGGTTTGATTTGCATACTTTCCTAAACTAAGATAACTACTTTAGGAAAGGATTTGAAATTTAAATTCAAATGAATTTAAATTCAAAAGCTTTCCAAATTAAAACAAATCCCAAATAGGAAAGAGGGAGACTAGGATGAGAGGGCTAAGGAAGTGGCGGTTTGGTGGGGGGTTTAGGGAGGCGGGTGGCTTATGATGGTGGGAGGGGAACCGAGAGCACGAGGGGGTTTTGGCCATGGAGTGGGGCAAGAGGAGAGGGGCTTTGCCGGCGATGGAAGGGAAGGAAGGAAGAGGTGGCGGTTAGGAGGAAAAAACAAGGAGACACAAAAACAAAGAAACAAAGAGATAGAACCGCGAGCCTTGGACTCTTCCGAAGACTGATGGGTGATACGATGCCCTTCACCAAGGGACTTCAATCCACGAGCCCGGACTCATCCTGCGGCTGGTGGAAACCACAATTCCCTCCCATAGGGATCTCACTAAAATCCTCCCAAGGAACAAAAGTACGGAACATTTTTTTTTAATTAAAATTCCATCATACTAATACAATAGCAATGGCCTCTATATATAGGCCTTAAAAATAAAAGAAACTAAAAAGACAACTTTGCCCCTTGGGCTTACATAAGACAAGACTCTTAAATAAGAGTGAAAATAGAAAATGCATAATTAAAATAAAAAAATACAATTAATAAACTAAGATAAAAAAATGGAGTGATCTCGACTGTCGATCTTTGTCTCTTCCTTTGATTAACGTCCACCGTTGGATGTTCGCATCATTCTCCCAGGGTGGCAAAAAGCTCGACTCCGTCGAGTCCGCATCCCGGGCAACCATGCTCTGATAGTAAACTGATGTAGAACGGGAGGGGCTAGCCATGATTAAAATTTGAATTTTGAAAACCTTCCTAATTTAAAACGTTGCCAATAAGGAAAGTTATAATTGCTTGGTTTGAAACTTGGAGGGAAAGGTATTAAAATTGAAAATCTAAATTAGATTTTAGATTTCCTATGAATGAGGGATTTGAATTTTAAAATTCAAACAAGGAGGGAAGGAGGGGAGAGAGGGGCTAATTATTTCCTTAGTTAGAGCCTTCAATTAAAGAGGAAATAATTAGAATTGAGGAGAGAGGGGCCAGCCTAATGGGGAGGGAAAAAGGTGTCCACATACAATGTATGTGGACCCATACTTTAATGGGTGAAAAGGAATTAATTGGAGAGGGAAAGGCAAGAGGGGGCAGCAGCTAAGGGAAGGGGGGAGGGAATTTGGGGAGGAATTTAAGTGGTTTTCAAATATGAGTAATTAAATTAAAGAGATTAAATCATAAGGATCTCTTAAATTTAAATTCAAATTTGAAATGACTTAAATTTGGAAACTTTCCAAATATAACATGGCTAATTTAGGTAAGAATTTCAATTCAATTAGGGTTGAAATTTGAATTTAAAATCTTCCCAAAATTTTTTTTATTAATAATCTATCATACCTAATACAAGAGCAAGGGCCTCTAAATATAGGCCTTAAAAATAAAAGAAACTAAAAAGACAATTTTGCCCCTTGGGCTTACATAAGATAAGACTCTTAAATAAGGATGAAAACGGAAAATGCATAATTAAAATAAAAAAATACAATTAATAAACTAAGATAAAAAATGGAGTGATCTCGGTCGTCAATCTTCGTCTCTTCCTTTGATTAATGTCCACCGTCGGATATCTGCATCAAAATGCCTACCCGACAACCCCCTACGTGGGGGTGGGATGTTAGGAGGATGCCCAAATTTCAAGGAATTCTCTTAAAAAAAGAATAAAAATAGAGTGGCAAAAATAAAAAAAATGTGTTGCATTCTGAAACATTCACGACTGTAGAGAGATATAGAATTTATCGATCAAGCTTTGTACGAAGATCCAGCACACAAACAGATAAGAGAAAGGAGTGCAAGAGTCATAAGAGACATCATAATTTTCACATGAAAAACTCTGAAAATGGGGAAAAATCACGGGTCCTAACTCAATTGAAATGAATCCATTAGCATTTGTTGTTGATTACAAATAATGTTATTTTCTTAGGAGAAGGCGTTGGCTTAATGTACATCATATAGAGCATATTACATAGTTGAGGTTGGAAGAATCCAATGATATGAGAGCCATTCTCAAGAGAATGTCATGCTGTTCATTTGGTAAGTAGAACCGTAATCAGGTGACGAAGGTCGGAGGGACCGTAGTCGGGCGACGATGGTTGGAGGGTTCGTAATCGGCAGGTGACGGTGGTTAGAAGGACTGTAGTCGGTGGGTGATGGAGGTCGGAGGGATCGTAACCAGCGGGCGATGGTGGTCGGATGGACTGTAGTCGGTGGTCGAAGGGTCCGTAGTCAGCGAGCGATGATGGTCGAGGCGACCGTAGTCGGTGGGCTACGGTGGTCAAAGGGACTGTAGTTGGCGGGCGACGGTGGTCAAAGGGATCGTAGTCAGCGGACGACCGAGGTCGAAGGGACCGTAGTTGGCAGACAACGGAGGTTGGACAGACCATAGTCGGTCGACGATGGTAGTCGGCGGGCGACGGAGGCCGAAGGGATCAAAGTCTACGGGTGACGATGGTCAGAGGGACAGTAGTCGGCAGGCGACAATGGTCAAAGGAACAGTGGTCGAAGGGACCATTTTCGAAGGGCAAAGAAAGTTCGGAGGGATCGTAGTCAGCGAGCAACAGTGGTCGAAGGGATCATTTTTTGCGGGCGATAATGGTTGGAGGGACTGTAATCGACAGGCGACGCTGGTCGGAGGGACCATAATCGGCGAGCGACGGAGACTGGAGGGATCGTAGTAGGAGGGACAGTAGTAGGCAGGCGACAGAGGTCTAAGGGACCATAGTAAGCAGGCGACGGTGGTTAGAGGGACCATAGTCGACGGGCGACGGAGGTCGGAGGGATCATAGTCGGCGACGACGGTGGTAGGAGGGATAGTAGTCGGCGGGCGACGGGGGTCAGAGGGATTGTAGTTGGCAAGCGATAATGGTGGGCCGTAGTTGGCGGGAGACAGTAGTCGGAGGGACCATTTTCAAGGGGCGACAAAGCTTATAGAGACTGCAATCAACAGTTGACGAGGGTCGAAGGGACTGTGGTCGGCGAGCAACGGTGGTCGAAGGGACCGTAGTCGGTGGGCAAAAGTGGTTGGAGGAGCCCTGGTCGGCGGGCGATGGAGGTCGGAGGGACCATAGTCGGCGATCGACGGTGGTCGGGGGACCTTAGTCGATGGCCGAGCCGAGGTCTAGCAACGATCAACGCCGTGCGGTGGTCAGAGGGCGAGCGATGGTCCGACGACATGGGCGGCCAAGCCGAGATTCGACAGTGATTGGTGGAAGGGTGGCAGTCGAGTGGAGGTTTGGCGACAGTCGGCGGTCGACAAACGAGCAGAGGTACGACGGAGGTAGGCGACCGAGCTGAGTTCTAGCGGCAATCGATAGACGAGCGGTGGTCCAACAATGGTTGGCGGACAAGTAGTGGTCCAGCGACAGTCGACGGATGGGCGGTGGTCCGACAAATATCGGCAGATGGGGGGTGGTCCGGTGATGGTCGGCAACCGGGTTGTGGTTTGGTGGTGGTCGACAAAAGTTCGCCAGCGGTGATGCTAGGGTAGAACTCTAGGATCCCTGAAGCTTCAAAGCTCTCTCAAATCTCCAGCCAAAGAGTCCTTTCATGAAGAAAGCATGGGTCTATTTACAGATTTCTGTGAGTGACACGCTCTATAAATATAGAGAAGATTTGGGCCGAATTCAGAGTGCTCCATCGAATGACTCATATCAATTCCTTCAATTATAGAGTGTTCATGCAACATTTAAGTGCCTTAATGATGTCAGAATTAAGCGATCTTGGACTCGTTGGATTTGTCTCGTGGAGCCGCTCGACTTGAGTATAATCATGTCATATTTGGAGATCATTTTATCATCCAATTTATGCTTTGAAGCTTCCAAATATGATTTGGTTCGTTGATTTAGGCTCATTTTGGCTCGAATTAGACCGAATTTGGTGTCGTTGGGTTCGTCTCACTGAGACATTCAATTTCATTATAAGTTTGCTGAAATCGGAGTTCATATAATCCTACGTTTAATTTCAAAAGTTGGCAACTAAGATATGTCTCGAGATTCGTGCCGGATCAAGGCAATGTTTGGTGACGTATCAATATGCTAATGCAATAAATTGTCAAATATAAATGTCTTTGAGCTAAATAAAGCCTTATTACAATAGTTCAATCATTCAAACTACAACAGTGCTAGCTAGGTTATTGGCTTCTGATTGATGCTAGCTCTAATATCTGAATATATATATATATATATAATAAACATAATCAAACACTGCATAACATACAACTAAAAGAAACTTGTCATTTGATGTTAAAATTATTAAAACATAACATGAAGCCACTAGCAACCTATATATATCAGAAGTCATACAAAGTTACTTACCAAACATTTGTTTAATGGCTTGGGTCAAATACAAACAATATTGACTCGTTTAAATAGACTTAAAGGTCAAGGGATATAAGACCCAATTTCAACCCAAACTAGGCTGGCACAAAAACTATCAAGCTCATCAATTTGAAATAAATCTATCAGGCTATCTCGGTTGTAGGCTAGGTTATAAGACCCATCATTCGGACAAATCCTAAAAGTAGAAATAAGCCCCATCCTCAAATAAATTAACGGACAACTCCTAAAAGGAGCAATAAGCCCCATCCTCAAAGAAATTAATGGACAGCTCCTAAAAGGAGCAATAAGCTCCATCCTCAAACAAATTAACGGGTAACTCCTAAAAAGAGCAATAAGCCCCATCCTCAACAGGCAACTCCTAAAGGGAGTAATAAGCCCCACCTTCAAATAGATAAACAGACAATTCCTAAATGGAACAAGCCTCATTCTAAGCAAAATATTTGGGCCTTCTAATACACATAATCCCCAAAATCAAATTATAATAAGCCAAAGTCTACTCTCAACCACCTTGGTCTATTCAGGATTCCTGAGAGAAGGCAACACATGATTGCTAATCAGATTCCCTATATGTTATGGCCTATAAGATGCTAACATTGGCAGACTGAGAATCATTGGTATACCCGAGATAATGGAACTATAGGATCTTGATCAGGTCTACCTTTATTCCCCATAAAACTCTCTCACTAATCAAAACAATTTTTAGATTACTAAGCTTAAATACAAAATTATATCAAATTAACACATCCTTAATCGAGAGTGCACTCCCACGAATAGGAGTAATTAACTATGAGAGCCTGGACTTTTGGGATATTGAGACCCCGAATCTAAATAAACCTTGATTTAAACATCAGGAGAAATTTGGTTATTTAAAAATTAATCTACCTCGTGAAGAATGGAACCCTAACTTAAAAAGGGCGGAATTCATGCCGATCATTTTTCCTGAGCGAACAACACTCAACAAAATAGCAACTGTTCAAACTTCGTAGCCATTAGTGATCATTTGCTAAAGTACAATGTTTCTAATTAATTCTCAAGCACAATATAGTCATAATGTGTTGACAAGGGAGCAAAACCTATTTATTTACCATAAGTTTTGAGGAAAAGCCACCATCATAGCTCCTTGAAGAAGGCACTCCTTCCATAACTCCTGGGACTGGATTATAACTGTCACTGTAACAGTCTAGTAAACTTAGAAATTTCTGTTAGTGTAAAAAGATCAGGAAGATAAATTTTAGCCGTTTATATTTTTCTCTTAGGATTACAAAAAAGAAAACCAGTTAATTCTCTTAACTTTCTATTTGCTCGGAATATTCATACAAGTGTGACATTAACATACCTGCTCCAACAACGAGCACTTGAGGAATTGAATATATTAGTAAGAGTGCTCGCTGCGATCCCTAAACCCTGACCAAGAGCAAGAGCCTCAGAGACCCCAAGCATGCTTACAGCCATTGCTAAATTATTACAGATTTTGGCAGCCTGACATCAATAAACATACAAACAGAATAATGTTCATAAGAAACTACAAGGTTTTTGTATAAAATTTAGTTGCTGCTCTACCTCTTCTTATATGGAACTGCGGAAAAAAAACCACTCAATGCCAACAATCCTAATCAGATGCATGCATTGGAAGTTAAATAGCATGAGAGAATGAGAGAATTACCGAAATCCATGTTATTAAAAAGTAGGATGGAAATGGGCATAATGTTCACTATTTTCTTATACACAATTAACATAAATTTCACAATCCATATGCATAATGTCAATATTTTTCATAAACAAATATCACATAGTAAAATATAATATCATGTGTTGGATAAATACGAATTTATAATTTTTAAATTTAAATTTGGGATTCATCCACAAGAATAAGGATCAATTATTTGGTCCTAAATCTCGTAGATGAATTAAGTATCAGAACCTTTTTAACATGAAAAGAGGTTCCCTCCCGTAGACATAATACATATAAAAAGAGGGAAATACGATTCTCTCTTAAGCTACCATTTGTGAAGCCTGAGGGTATTAAAGGGTAGAATTCTGCTAGTAACTCTAGCAGACACCAAGAAAAGGTTTGAATATCTAAGCACGAAATAAAGAAAAAATGCGTGAGCGAGGATTCACAATCATTTTGGATCAAGAAATTTTTTACATTTTTTGTGATGTTTTCATATTTTCAAAACATAAATGCTCAAGTAATAAAAAAAAATTGTTTAATTATAATTACATTTCAATATTTCATTGAGTGTATATAACTACTAACAACAAATCAAAATTAACACTAATCATAAGACATGATTTTATCAATATCATTCTTGTACTATCGACACAATGCCAAAAAAAATTATATAGGTCGTCATAATAACTACAATTTGTGCTGGTTCAATTGGCGTCAATGCATGTCCCAACCATATAGGGCATCCACTCTCCTCACGAGAAAGAAGGCAAAAGCAAATGTCTCCCAAGAGCATTGATCTTGAGAAGCTCATCTAAGCATGTGTCCCAATGCCAAAATTCATAGATTTTGATTTTGATTTTTTTTTATTCTAAGAGACACAACTATGTGCTTCCACTTTTATAAGCAAGATTCAAAACTTAATGCAGGCGTATTTAGGGAATAGCATTAAAGTCTCCTTAACGATTATGCTAGATAGAATGATCACCCACTTTAAAAAAATAAGGCGGAGTATAGCTTGAGTGGTAAAATGTAATGAGAGGGGGGCTTGTGATGGGAAGGGGTGTGGAGCGATTAAATAAGATGAGTGGTTGTATAATCGATAGATATTAGGTGTATATAGACATTATGGTATTAGTCAAAAGTTATTATAGCACAAAGAATTCTTTTAAGTACTCTCATAATTCTCTTGTAATATATGGATAAATTTTCGATGGAAGACTATAGAAAACTTCTGTAGAATAACAAGTTCACTAACAAGTAAACCATTACCATTTTACTAACATTCATCAGAGATTACTACTTATCTGGACTTTCGTTGCAATAGCTTTTGCTTGATAAATCTCACTTAAATGTGAAGGTATCCTTGGTTATAAAATATAAATCAAGAGCATTAGAAATTAATTATGTTCAATGTTTAAAAGTAGATTAGTTATCCAAAGCATGTGCGCACAAGTAATACAAATTTGGAACAGTTCATTTGGGAGGGATCAAATTTTAAAGATGCTCCATTTAGATCCATATTAAACATTTTTGGCAAAACCTTTGAGCATGAAATACGATACTAATTTATATCATCATCATCATTATCCTTATCCCAACTATTTGGAATCTGCTTTTCTATATGAATCCTCATTTTTTTCTTCTTTTCCTACTAGGTATTTTCTAAAATGTTAAATCTATTCTTCACAAATCATTTTGAACAACTTCCCTATATCATAACTTAGGAGACTTATAAAGCAGTCCAAAATAGTTGATTTAGCCTAAAAAAGTGCAAACTTTCATGGTCAATGATAAGATGTCAAACCAGGCCATAATATGGTCAAGAAGGTCCATTTCCAAGCCTTTCAGAACATTTTTTTATGGCCAAATTTTTCTTATTTTTTGGTTTCATTTATTTAATTAAGTTAATTTATCCTCTTTTAAATAATATTAGGTTTAAATCTGAATGGTTGTTTTAATGGAATAAGATTATATTTTCTTTTAAATATTTGGCCTTATCCTTGTAACCATATTTTTATAAATAGAAACCCTGATGCGTATTCAATTATTAATGGATGATGAATGAAATCTAATTATTTGTAAGGCTAATTAAGTGCTATTAAGATTCAAGTTGTGCATCTAAATTGTGTATGGCGAGTTCTTCCTTCCCCCTCTCCATCAATTACTTTAATGTGCCTCTCCATTAAATTCTAACATGATTTTCATCCAAGAAAATTATTGAAGAGGCAAGGATTAACTTACAGCACCATTTCCAGGCCCACCACAATAAACAGTGTTTTTACCCATTGCAAGAAACAGTGGCTTCGCAGCAAGGTAAGCATCCTCTATTCCTCCAACCTATACAAGATATTTAGCATTGAAAAATTAATTGCACTGGAACTAAGATCAAGAAATTTGAGATAACCACAATCGATGCATTCTAATAATTTACAGTTTTCCAACAGGAAAGCAATTAAAAATAAATAAATAAAGCATGTACATTCTGTATGCAACTACATATATTAGACAAAAAATGATGACTTGTTTAAAAACCTGTAAATAAGAAATTTTTAGTACAAAAAAAGGAAAAATCAGGCTGTACCATGAAAGTAAGAGTCCCAGCGGCAGCACCTGGAACGCCTCCAGAAACAGGAGCATCCAACATGAATGGCCTATCAGCATTCCCTGCTCGAATGGATCATACGAACATATAAAATAGCGATAAAAGACTAAAGAGAATAAAAATTGCCTCGTCATAAAAGTGGAATTGATAACCAAATATAAGTACTGTCAAAAGAGGGTAAGCTATTTAGATAATTAAGGAATAAACAAACTAACACATAAGAACATGCTCAGGCCACATGAACATGGAAACAATAGCCAAACTCTGTGTTAAGGAAAGGATGGCTGTACATCAACGTACAAAGTTCCTTGATTTGGACTTTCAGGTCGTTAGGTTGACACATGGACAATCTTGAGGAATGGCAGGAATGTTGATTATCATAAATAAATGCACAAATGAGCACTGGAAGATGGGTACATTCCATGTAGTTAATTATTGTTTGCTCAAGAAAATGACGCTTCGGCATAAATCCCGCTTTGTGGACTTAGGATTCCATTCTCCTTAAGGCAGATTGTAATTAACCAAATTTCTCATGATGATTGGATCAAGATCTGGGTTCTGACTTCCTATGAGCGCAAGCCTTCATTATTAATTACCCCTCTTATTGCGTAAGAGAAAACTCTCGATTAAAGATGAATAGTTTTAGGTATTTTAGTCCCGTTTGTTGGGGGATGGAGATTGACCCGATCAAGATCCCATGATTCCGTCATCCCGGGAATACCATAGGTTTTAATCTACCAACACTAGCAATCATTGATTATAGTGTCCAGGGAATCTAATTAGCAGCCATAGGTTGCCTCCTCTCAGCGATCCCACATAAACTGAAGTGGTTAGATGTAAGTTACAAATTTATTGGGGTTGGGGTTTACATCTATTAGAATACTCAATAATTGATTTAGTTTGGGGCTTACGACTTCATTTAGAAGTTGTCCGATTGTTTGAATTGGTTCGAGGCTTATGGCTTCTATTAGAATTTACCCGTAAGTTTGTTTTAGGTTGGAGCTTACGGCTTCGTTTAGAAGTTATCCAGGGTTTGATTTAGGTCGAGACTTACAACTTCCCTTGAAAGTTGCTCGTGGGTTCAGATTTAGAATGGGGCTTACGGCTTCGTTTAGAAGTTGTCCTACATTTGGATAGGTCTTACAGCTTTGTTTATGAACTCCTATTAATTTTGGTTGGGGGTTTTGATACTTCTCTTAGAAGTTCCCCAAAGAGCAAGTCTTACGACTTCTGCATTTAGAAGTGGCCTGTAGGTTTGAATAGATCTTACGACTTCTGCATTTAGAAGTGGCCTATAGGTTTGGATAGGTCATACGACTTCTGTATTTAGAAGTGGCCTGATTGTTTGGATAGATCTTACGACTTCCCTTGTAAGTTGCCTAATTGTTTATGATGTGAAACTACCATGAGTTAATAAGTAATTAAGAAGAACAATTGTTTAAAATTTCCCAATATAAAATTATCACTCACAACAAAAAAAGATTTTAGAAACTCGTAGTTTTCAACTTGCTTAGGCAAAGAAATACACTTTAGATTAACCAAGACAATTTGATCAAACTTCAAAGACAAGAGTAAGTTTTATGAGCACATAACAAAATCCACAATTTAATAATGAGAGGTTCACCTCGAGTACCTTCTCACTCATTCACTCGTGGGATTAACGGAAGAAGATACTCCACACTAGGAAGGAGATCACCACCACTAGTAAGAAGGAGCCTAAGATCTTCGTTGATGGAAAGATAGCCAGCGACGGAAGGATTGTTGCACGCCCGATGATTTGCCATGATCCGGCTGGTCGTTGTTCGTCGATGATTTCAACCACTAAAGTGGATGTTTTCGATATATTCCTCGACAGTACCTTCGGATCCAAAGCCGGGATCGAAGAAAGGAGATTGTAGAATATATATTTGGCCATACTCGTCGTACGCGAATCCATGATCAACCTCAGGATCCTCCATCCATAGACACAGAACTCTTTCTACTCTTGGAGGCGTGTGGGGGGGGGGGGGGGGGGGGTCGGTTAGGGTTCAAGCTTGGGTTGGATTGGGATGGAGGGTGGTGAATTAGGGAGGCTTAGTTTGGGAGAAATCTGAAATTAATTCTCAGATTTTTTATGGAGGGAAAGATTAATTTGCAGTTCAAATTAATCCTAAATGAGGCCTTAGGTGGGGCGGCAGCTTAGGAGGAGATTAAAGGGCTTTAATGAGCATCTAGGTGTTAATTGGAGAGAGAAAGGGGCTATAGAGGGGCCGGCCATATGGGGAGGGATTTGATGTGTCTAGGATCGATGTATGGGCCCGTGGAAGATTCAATTAGTGATTATTATTAAATCTAAGATTGATTTCAGATTTAATATAATTAGAAAGTTTCCTAATTTGAATTTATTAATAGGAAAAGCTTTGAAATTCAAATATAAATTTGAATTCAAATGAAGCAACTTTCCAAATTAATAGTGGGGTAAATTAGGAAAGTAATTAAGGTTGATTTGAATTTTGAAATTCAAAATTCAAGGGAAGTGGATGGAGGGGAGGGGCTAGGGGAGGGTGGTTGTGGCTTTGGGAGGGGTGGCCGGCAGCTGGGAAGGCCAGCAGTGGCCGGCGGCTAGGGGTTGAAGTTCGGTCGGAAGGGTTGGTGCAGGCCGGCGGGTTTGGATGGTCTTGGGAGGTGGCCGGAGGTGTGGGGGAAGTGGAATTGAAGGACCGCGAGTCTCGGACTTTTCCAAAGACTGACGGGTATTGCATTGGCCTCTCCTAGGCTTCTCCTCTCTCTCTTTCTAAAGCTCACAAGCAAATAGAAAATAGAAATCTAAAACTTTCATTATCATTCATCATCCTTTTACAATAGAAGAGGCCACAATATATAGGCCTAAAAAATAAAATAACAATGGCTCAAATGCCCCTTGGGCTACAACTCAAGCAAACTCAAAAGAAAGGGTACAATCGTAACTAGCATATAAATAAACTACAATACATAAATGCATCAAAAATAAAGACTGTGAATCGTAGCCATCGATCTACGATTCATACGCTGATAGACTCGTCGATATCGTCTGTCGATGTCCTCATCAGTTTAGCTTTAGAGTTGGTGTACTTCACTTAGAAGTTTTCCTAGCATGTGAGTCTTACTACTTCACCTGAAGTAGTCCAAAGTTTGTTTAAAAAAGGTTTGTCTTACTGCTTCACTTAGAAGTAACCCAGAGTTTGTTTTTAAAAAAAAGTTGGTCTTACTGCTTCACTTAAAAGTAGCCCATATGTTTGTTTAAGAAATGGGTCTTACTGCTTAGAAGTAGCCCGTTGGTTTATTTTAGTTCCAATTTTTTTACCGTACTTGTTCTCTTTCTTGTACCGTAGTTTTGTTTACATTACTTGTTCTTTTTCTTGTACTGCAATTTTGTTTATAGTACTTGTTTTTTTCTTGCACCGTAGTTTTGTTTACAGTACTTGTTCTTTTTCTTGCACCGTAATTTTGTTATGGTACATGTTCTTTTTCTTGAACCACAGTTTTGTTTACATACTTGTTCTTTTTCTTGCATTGCAATTTTATTTACAATTATGATTTTTGTTTGTTTGTTTACAGGAGCTCGTATTGTCTTGGAGCTTACATAGGAGCTGGAGCTTGGAGAGTTTTTTTTTTAAGTTAGTTTGTTTGGGAATTTGGTGTTTTAGTTTTAGGAATTTAAGTTTAGTTTGTGTGAGTTTGTTTTAGATTTGTTTAGTGTAAACACTTTCTTTTTATTGTATTTTTTATTTCATTTTATGATGCCTTAATTAATTAAATTACAGGAATTTTTAATTAGTTAATTAATTAAATGAGGTTTATTCTTTAAATCGATTAATTAAGTCAGTTAGATTTGTTGATTAATTGTTTAATTTAATGAATTCTTCAGTTAATTAAATGAAATTTTAATTTGATTTTTAAATTGCTCAATTTGGTTTGTTTATTTTTTAAAATTGATTATTATTTAATTAATTAAATAAAATTTTAAAGTGATTTTTAAATTGCTCAATTAATTAAATTTTAAAGTTATTTTAAAATCAAAATTAATTAATAGATTTAATTTTTAATTTCATTTTTATTAATTAAATTGGAGATTTTAATTTTATTTTAAATTGATTAATTAATTAAATGGATTTTATGAGTGATTGGTTAATTAATTAGTTGATGAAATTTAAATTTATTTTAATATTGATTTATTAATTATTTAATTGATTAAATGAGATTTTAAATTTACTTTAAATTAATGAATTAATTATTAGATTACTAGAGTTCTCAAATTATTCTCCAATATCTCCTAGAAATTCGGCAACCTCCCGGTGTCTCCTCCCTATGAGAGGAGGTCAAGAAAGCACTTGTCGTGATTTCTACCCTCAGATTAAAGATACGATGACGCGAGGTCTTCAAAATATAAATCATCTCTGGATCAAAGATCAACAGCATAAGTCCTTCAATTTTAAAATTCATCCCGCCCAGATCAATGATGCGGGATCTTGAAATTGAATTACTTGCTTGTTTTGTAATTTTATTTATCTTAGGATTTAAATATATAATTTTCCTGAGAAATCTGGTAGCCTTCTGGCGCCCCTCCCTGCAAAGGAAGGTTGAGACGACATTTGACATTGATTCTACACGTCCGGATCAAAGATACGACGGCACAGGGTCTTCAAAATAGAAATCATCCCACTCATATCAAAAATCAACGGCGTAGGCCTTCAATTTTAAAATTCATCCCGTTCAGATCAAAGATCTATGGCGCAGGGTCTTGAAATTGAATTACCTGCTTGCTTTATTGCCAAAATAAAAAGTTTATTTAGTTCTAGAGCAATCTTATTTTAATTATTTAGCCCAATAATGTCCGTTGGAGTGATCGTACGAGCAGAACCAGCAGTTTGAATTACTATAGCACAACAAGCAGTTTGAATTATTGTTTCCTCTTGAGTGAACAAAGTACACAGTCACAGATCAGAACACTTATGTTTGAAATCAGAGGTGACGAGGGCAGAGGCAAAAATTGTGCAGGCTCTAGATCGAGATCGGTAGACAGAAGCACACAAGCGATTTGTTGGGTAATTTATCGTGCACGAAAGGGGGAGACACGAATGGAGACTGGGTTCGCGTACTAGGGCCCGTCGGACAAGTGTGCTTCAAGCAAGATTCATGCGAGTGAAGGCGGAATCGCACTGGGTGTCGCGTGGGTGTTGCGGTAACGTGCATTGGCTGCAGTCGGACAGGAGGCTGGGGTTCAGTTTCACGCGAAACAGTCGGTTTGGCGGACGGAGGTCTTGCGTGCCGGTGTGGTGTTCGGACAGGCAGAGGCAGTGGCACGAGGAAGACGAACGAGAGGATTGTGTCAAGGCGACGAATTAGAAACGAAACTGAACGTAAATTTTTCTTTTATTTCAGTTCATCGTCTTTTATTGATCAAATAGTCCAAATTTCATGTCGTTTCAGCTAGGGGTGTCAATTCGGGTCGACGGGTCGGGTTCGGATCGAACCCGAGTTGACCCGGATCTAAACGGGTCAACCCGAACCCGACCCGTTTTTGCAAACAGGTCGAACATCTCAGCCCGGACCCGACCCGCGCGGGTTGCCGGGTTGACCCGACCCGACCCGACCCGGAATTTCGGTTGAACCGCTGGCGAGCGAGCGAGAGCGGAGTCCGCTAGCTAGCGCGAGTGAGGGCGGCCAGGCGGGATAGCGAGCGCGGGCGGCCAGGCGGGATCGCGAGCGAGGGCGGCATCGCGAGTCAGCGGGGGCGGAGCCAGGCTAGCCAGCGGGTCCGCGAGTTCGGGCGGAGAACGCGAGCGCAGGCAGGGTCCGCGAGTTCAGGCGGAGACGTGGCGTCGAGCGCGGGCGGAGCCAGCTGCCAGCGGATTCGGGTTAAACAGGTCGACCCGCGGGTTGTCGGGTCAACCCGGACCCAACCCGTTTTTCAAACGGGTCAAAAATCCGAACCCGAACCCGACCCGTTTAACAAACGGGTTGACCCGAACCCGGATTTTTCGGGTCGGATTTTCGGGTCGTGTCAGAAATTGACACCCCTAGTTTCAGCAAGCATCGTGTTTGTTCGCTTTGGTTTTTGAGACGAACAGTCAACAATTATCAATTCTTATGTTGTACGCCATATATTCAAGAATAGTACCCTAATTAATACTACTTATCTGCCAATGAAACAGTTGAAGTAATAAGCCCATATCACAGATAAATATTTTGCCTTGCAAAAGAGAAAAGAATGCAATAGGTAGATACAGAAATTAATAGTACTGATAGTGAATCAGAAGACTCTGCAACATGACAAAGAACCTTTTTTCTCTTTCAGAAGACACTGAGAAATGTTCTTTGATAGCTTTCTTGAAGTGTGAGGATCAATTGTAGATGAGTCAATAAATAACCAAGGCCTTACTTGACTTCCACCATGTAACAATCCATTTTGTCCAGTATAAACAGCCAATACCTGTAAAATTGTTCAAAATTTCATCATATTCATATGGAGTTTAGATAGTTGTTGACATCCCAGCACTTTGATTTAAACCATTTTTTAAATGTTTTTCATCGCATTCGTAACCATTGTGAAGTTCAGTCTATTGAATTTTGAATTAACTGATATTAGAGGAGCCAATAACATATGATAGAAAGCTAAGGAGATTCATCACTATTCATTCATGGTAGGGACACAAATTCCATCAATGAAAGGAGTTTCACATAATCAAGGTGGCCAAATGGCATGAAGACACAAACTGCAAAAAATAGAAGCGCAAACCTCAGTGAAGCAATTGCAAAATAGTAAGCTTCTTCCTGTATTACAATAAATTTTCAGTTAAGATACTCAGCTTGCTCTTGATTCTTTAACATAATCCATATTTCCAACTTATTCCACATAGTAATAATACTTGTGGAACTATTTATCTTTCGATATCCATGTTTCTTGGTAAGAAGGCAACTTACCCCTCGTAATCTCCATAGGCATGTGCTGCATATAATATTTAAGTCAATAGTTGCTAAAAGAATTAATCCATTTTCTGAACGAAGTAATCATTGTTAAATGGAGAAAGTGGTTAGTGTATTATTAAGAGCAAACCAACAGACCTTTAGTTTCCTTATGATTGGAGGTAATAGAACCAACTCAGAAGAATATTCAAATGTTTGGCGATGTCTCAAACCAAAATGAACATTATTAGCACTCTATGGCATATTGAGGTAGATTTGAATATCTTAAGGAGAATGTGTTCATTTTCAAAACACAAAAAATTGGGAACCAGAAATATCAACATATGCAAGTTATTGGAATAGAATGGTGCCATTCAGTCCAAATTTGGACTGTCGAAATGTGATATGTGGGGAGATTATCCTCACAACTGATAAAAATCCAATTTTGAAAAGAAAAATAGTATTCATGGGATAACAAAAGCAACAAAAGAGCTAGGAGTTTCTAAATCAAATGCTACATAAAAGAATTGGAACAGTTCATGAAAAATGATATAGCATTAGAGTTGACTCACCATCTTCATCATCAACATCATTAGCCAACTCCCAAATATTTGGGGTTAGCTTTATTAATCTTTTATAGTAATATTGAATACAACAACAACAACAACATCAAGCCTTAATCCCAGTATCTAGGGGTGTCAAAATGGATTGCCGGGTCGGGTTCGGGTCCAACCTGAACATAACCTACCATTACCTAACTCGACCTGAACCCGATCCGGTTATGGAAATGGGTGGGGAACCCAGACCCGAACCAAGCCCAATTCGGGTCGACCCGAAATAACTCGCCAACCCGATTATATATATATATCTACTGCAACGGTATTAGTGAACCTGTCAAGGGTGTCTCCATGGGCTGGAATATGGCAAAGAGGAAAGCCATTTTTAGATGGCATAAAATGCAACAATAAGAAGATCTAGAAAATTGTTTTATTTTTTATCAAAATTTTGATACTTCTAAGGAACAAGTTTTTAATCTCAGTTGTCTTCATTGAGGGATTTAATTATACTTATCTTCAATATTATACAACAAAGAAAATTTCTATAACATGTGTATTAAAATCATCTTATAGTTTCATTAATGTCTTCTATGTTTTACTACTTAGCTTATACATTGCTGAATGCCTCATGTTTTTTTAAATAAATATAATAATGATATAGCATATACTTAAAACTCTGGATGAGAGATAATTGAGCCTACATTTTTTATCCGAAAAAATTTTCCCCATTTGGCTAATTGAAAGTCTACTTTTTTTCATGTACGCTCATGGTGTTTTTTTCTTTCATGTACGCTCAGAATGAGCCATTGGGGCCAGGCAGCTAGTCATCACCCGCACTTTTTTTTATAAACATAGGTTTTAAGAAATGAGGGTTGCATTCGGGTCACTTTCGGGTTTCTGGGTCAACCCGAACCAAACCCGATATTGAAAATGGGTCAAAATCTCGAAACTGACCCGTCTAGAAAACGGGTTGACCCGAACCCAGAATTTTTTGAGTCGGATCCAGGTCGGGTTTCGGGTTGGATCAAGTATTGATACCCCTACCAGTATGTTGGGTCGGCTACATGAATCATTTTTCTCCATTGTGTCCTATTAAGAGTCAAATTTTCATTTAAATCTAATAAAAAGAGGTCATTTCTGATATTTCTAACCCAATTTTTTAGGCCTACCACTACCTTTCTTAGCATAGGTCGGATTTAATACATCTACTCTCCTAACCGGGTCATCGGAAGGCCAACGCTTTATGTGCCCAAACGATCTAAGGTGACTCTCTCTAATCTAATCTGCCACTGGAGCTACTCCAACCTTTTCACGTATATATTCATTTCACATTCTATCTCTAAGTGTAAAGCCACTCATCCACCCGAGCATCCTCATTTCTGTAACACTAAACTTAATTTTATGCCTCTCTTTCAATGGCCAACATTCTGTGCCATGAAATATTTGAGGTCTCACCACCATCTTATAAAATTTCTCCTTAAGTTTGAGGGGTACTTTTCTATCACACAACAGGCCCAATGCATTCATCCACTTCAACCATCCAACTTGAATTCTACTAATAATATCCTCATCTATTTCACCATTGCTTTGAACAATAGACCTGAAATGCCTAAAACGTGCACTCTTTTTAATGACTTGATCATCCAATGTCATAATCTCACCACTAGATCTATTACTACTAAAATCACACTCCATATATTCAATTTTCAATCTACTCGAACGAAAACCTTTAGACTCTAAGGTAGACCTCCATAATTTAAGTTTTACTTCTACTCTCTCTCTCTCTCTCTCTCATCTTATCAACAAAAAAAATATCATCAGCAAATAACATACACCAGAGTACATCCTCTTGCAATGTCTAGTAAGAACATTCATGACTAAAGCAAAAAGATATGGGCTTAAAGCTAATCCTTGATGTAATCCAACTGAAATAGGAAAATGCTTGGTCAAACCACGTTGTGTTTGAACACAAGTAACAACTTCTATATACATATTCTTAATAACTTGAATATAAACATTATTACCTTTCTTTTCTAACTTCAATTTTACTAATACGATGATAAAAACAAAAATCTATATTTTCATTTAGGATGCGAAAATCACTAAAGTCAATCATATTCTCATATATTCATTAAAAGTTTATCGAAATATCTCATCCACCTATGTTGAATATCCTCGTTTAAGAAAAGCACTTTTTGATATTCATCCTTAATGCACTTCACTTGAACTAGATCCTTACTTCTTATATCTTTTTGCTTGGCAAACTTATACATATATCTTTCGCCCTTCTTAATATCTAATTTATTATATAAATAACTAAATGTTAAATTCTTTGTATCGCATATTGCTTTCTTTGATTCCTACGGGCCCCTCTATATCTCTCCCATTTTTTTTAAATTTTACATCTAAATCAATTGTTATAACAAAGCTTCTTATTATTGATATTTTCTTGCATATTTTGATTTCATCAACTATTTTTACTATTAAAACATTTTCCTTTTATTTCTTCAAGTATATACTTTGCAACATTTTTAATATCACTAGCTACTTTTTATTGAATATTAAATATAAATATCACACAAATTAAAATTGCATATTATATACTTAGCGTTTGTTCTACTAATCCTAGGTCATTTATCTTCTAAACATTTTCTCCTTTCTTCTAACATAGAAGTATATTAATGCATCATATTTTTACACATGGGTTTCTGGATTTAAATCTTACATAAAGAGATTATTTACAAGTTCTTTCCCTTCAAAAAAGTTATTCAATCAAGAACAACAACATAATGATCATCAAAACTATTATCAAGGAAAACCAGTTTCTTTTGTATAGAATTTCATCTTCACACATCTAGGCTACCTGTCTATGTGGTAGTCAGGTTCAAAAAATAATGAACAAAAGAAAACAAAGGACTACCTTCTATAGCTGAAACAAAGGATAGAAAACAAAGTGCTACAGAATCATAAGAAAGACCTTATGGTGTACGAGCAGAAGCTCTTTACTCACATGGGAAGACGAAGGAAGCATGGTAATAACAACATCACTTGACTCTGCCACTTTAAAAGGTGTTTCTACGGTGGATATTCCACAATCTGAGAACTTCTTCATAGCAGTCTGGTCACTGCACAAGATCCCAACCACAGTTCTGTTTTATTCTAAAAACAAATATGGAAATGATATGGTTAAAGATGACATGTGCATATGTTAAAATATATTATCTAGTTCGATAAGTAGCTACATTTCCTGTTAAAATGTATGTCCAGCCATATCAAAAGCACATCTTGAGTCCCAACACATGAAAAAATCAAGTGCGGACCTTTTAAATTTTAGAAAGGAGCTCAATCGAGAATCAAATATATCTTGTTACTAACAACATACGCATAGCCTCATTTTGATCGGATAATCAAAAACTAAGCAATTAAAACCAGAAATGATTGAGTATATCGTCTTTGATTTTACTAGTATGGTTGTTGGCTTAAAGATGCAATAGCACATACATTGAGATTTGTGAGGAACATAGAAGGCATTGTTTGGAAAAATCTTTGTTGCAAGGTATCAAAAAACTGCATTCTTAGTACCAAAATATGCATTTGCATAACAGATAGCAACCTATGAAAATTTGGTTTGAGTGTTTGCATTATAATTAGAGAAACAGTTCATTGATCTCATTATGATAGCAGAGGTGCCATTACAAGATTCAAGGAAATAACAATCTTGTGCAAAAGTATATAAGAACCTTACATGTCGTTGACAGTCAGTTTGTATCCAGCCTTAATTAAATTATTAGCCATATGAAAACCCATATTCCCTAGCCCAATAAATCCAACCCTCTGCAAAAAAAATACAAAAAGTAATCAACAGTAAGCAGAAAGTGATAGAAACACATATTCCAGCATATTAAAGCATCCTTCTGCGTCAAGGAAGAAACCAATGCAAAGAGCAAATATATACCCCAGGGTTACAAGCAGTAGAATAATTCTAAGAAAATTTAAAAATTCTGAGGGCACCAAAATTTTTTTAGCTACTTCTGCTCTAAAGCAGGCAACTTCAAGTGGAACAAGAAGCTCTGAACTGGGTCGGCCAACTCTCGAAAAGAAGAAAGTTACGCCAGAAAATAAATAATGGCCAAGAGATGTTCTCAGTTACATCAAAATGGAAGAGAAAGGCGTCATTTGTTCGCTTACGAACTGGATTTAGGTAATATGCCTATCAGGTATTGTCCAAAGTAGCGGGTTCGGGCAGATTTCTCACCATGCCATAGGCAAAGACGCTCATACTACCAAATCGCCTGAAAAGAATGCGGGAAAGAGTTCTTTTGAAGAAAGAGAATAAAAAGATCACGAGCCTCTAATTGAGATGGAACAGCGTTTGAACAGAATCGACGAGCGGCAGAAGATGATAACATCTTTTCCAGGTACGAACTCCAATAACAGCTCGAAAGAACCATCCTAATCCGTGATGCAGGAATCGCCATTACTTTTTCAGAATCAAAGCTGCAAGTCTTCTCATAGATGTTCTAGTTCTGCAGGCTGGCGCCGGAAGCCAAGAACACCCGAGAAACCATTATCTTAATACCTGCACTTGTTTTTAGCGTCACCATTTTCTGTGGGAAAAAAGCTCTCTTCCGTGAGGTTGGAGCTTCAGTACTGTAACTGAGCCCAACCCAACCGAGCAGAGTCAGCACACCATGGACGGATTGGACTTTGTCTTGTCACATAACCTGTTCATATTCGGTTTGGGGAGAAGTTATTATTGTGCGGAGTCTGAATGAGAAGAATGATCAAGATTGTGAGTGTATATATAATATATATAAAAATTTAATACACATTGTGTAGAAATTTGTACACAGTGTGTACACTCACATGTCCAGACGGTTCTTCTCGTCCAATATGTACACTCACATGTCCGGACAGTTCTTCTTGTCTTGACTCCACAGATTAATTTCTCATGTTTGGGGGTGTTTCCAACTTCTATAAATTGTTTGGAGCAATTTTATTAAAACTTTCTAAAGCAATTTTTTAGTAAAAAAAAATTTTTGTTCAACATTTTTTTTACTAAAAGCTTCTTTAAAAAGTAGTAATAAAATGTTCCAAATGAAGCCTAAGATATCTTGAATTTAAAACTTACGTATATGATATGTGTAAAAATTTATCTTAATTTGTTCAAATGTCTCAAAAAAAAACTTATAATAATTAATTGATATAATACTTTTTTTTTGGGTATGCAATTGAAATAACATTTTAATAAGTTCAAAGTTCAAACAAGTAATTTATGTAATAAAAAATAATTTTATAAATATAAATAAACAAATAGTTTAATAAATTCAGAACTAATATTTAATTATTTAACACAATTAAATAAGATAATTGAAAAATCATAGGCAAACTTCCATTTCTTACACAAATCAATATTAAATTAAAATTTAGAGGTTGTTTAATTTTTAAAAAAAGAAATATGGTGTAAAATAAAATAAATTTTAAAATGAGAGACACTGCATTTTACTTTCTTGAAGATTTATAAGAAATTGTAAATTTTTTTTATCAAATAATATATAATATATAAATATAGATAACATATTTCATAGAAAATATGATATTTTGCAAAACAATTTCTATTAAAAATTACTTAAAAAGATTGCAATATGGATGCTAGGTAGGGGTGTCAAAATCGGGTTTCGGGTCGGGTTCGGGTCGAACTCGCAATGACCCGCAGCTAAACGGGTTGACCCTAACCCGACCCGGGTAGGGAAACGGGTCAGAAAATCGGACCCGGACCCGACCCGTCGGGTTGGCGGGTCAACCCGACCCGACCCGGGATAGGAATGCGTCCGTGAGGCGGGCGCGCGCGGGCGCGCGCGGGCGAGCGCGCGGGCGCGCGTGGGCGCGCGCGGGTGCGGGGCGGGCTAGCGCGGGGGCGCGGGTGCGGGCGAGCGCGCGGGTGCGGGCGAGCGCGGGCGCGGGCGCTGGTGCGGGCGAGCGCGCGGGTGCGGGCAAGCGCGGGCGAGCGCAGGCGAGCGCAGGCGCGGGCGAGCGCGGGCGAGCGCGCGGGCGCTGCTAGCGCGGGCGCGGGCGCGCTGCTGGACCGCTGGCGTTCGCGGATGCGCGCGGGCAGGGCGGGCAGAGCGGGCAGGGCTTGCGGGCAGCCTCTAAACAGGTTTTCGGGTTGACCCGCCAACCCGTCGGGTCAACCCGAACCCGACCCGTTTTTCAAACGGGTCGAATTCCTGAACCCGAACCCGACCCGTTTTGAACTCGGGTCGGGTTCGAGTCGGGTTTTCCGGGTCGGGTTCGAGTCGGGTTGTCGTGTCGTGTCAAATATTGACACCCCTAATGCTAGGGTTAGTGATTATTGATATAAATCATTGCTTGTCAATTTGTGCTAATAATTACTACCACAACAAATTCTTAGTGGCCATATTCTGCAGATTTCTTACACTACTTGCCAGTAAATGAAAAAGAACTTTTTCTCCAATAAGCACCATTATATCTCTTAAAAAGTGCATTCTGGTGGGGGATGTTGAGAATGGCTCTTACAAAATCACAAAAAAAAAAATTATTTTCTTGTTGCCTGTAATACGGCCTAATGTATATGGCTTGAGCAAAATAATAGATTATTTAGAGTGATGCATGTGATGCCCCAGAAAAAAAAAATATCGATGAAATCGGTTTGCAAAACGGACACCTGAAGGTCCTCAAATCCTTACTTATACCGACATATACAAATTCCTTAAGAATTTTCACCGGTGCCCAAAAATTACAAAAAAAATCGTGCAAGTAAAAAATATTACAATCAATACTATGGCGAAGACAGTTTGTGTGATTTGGAGTTATAATGACTCCAGAAAAAAAATTGACAATGTCAAAATATGAGTTATTACAATGCATACTAATTTGGGTATTCTATTAGCCAATATTCACATTGTTATTCATCTTCAAAGTCAATGCTAGCTATTTACAGATGAAGGTTTCGTTTGGGATGACTTTCTTACTGCTTCTTAAAGCAGTTTTCTAGTATAAAAATTTTAATTTTTAAATAGGAAGGCTGTTTTAAAAAGTAATAAAAAAGCATTAATCTTATTGATTACATCACTTGAGTATGCTTATATGCTAAATATAATTGTTAATTGGGATTTCATTCTCCAAATTTATTATCTACTATTTCATAATAAATTATATTGAAATATTATGTTTTCAAAAAAACCTCTATCATAAAGATTTATTTATTTTAAATTTTATGGATATTATCCAAAAAGCATATAAATTATAACAAAATCTATGCAAAAATAATCAACTAAAAAATTATCTGATATTTTTTATCATTTATTATTAAAATCATCAAATATATTAAAATATTCAAAATAATTTTGAAGTGTTTTAAAGTGATAAAAATGATTTTTTTTAATCAAAATCCAAACATGACCAGTGAATTAAGAATCCATGCTATGGAATTGATTTTATTAACTAATCATATTTTGTAGAAAATTAAAAAATGGGATTTTGGATAAAATTTTGAGATGGAAAAATCTACTAATGCATGTGATAATTTAAAATGATTATTTTAAACTACCTGAAATTTTATCAAGCTATGTAGAGCATTTTTTATTATATAATAATAAAATAATGAATATTTTAATATTAAATTAAAAAAATCATTCTAAATAAATATAAGAACTATGAAAGCAAGTCCACATTGATGTGAATGTAGCAATGGTGAAGATGACATTTCAAACCCTAATTTTTCCTATGGGAGATTTCCAAAACATAGCAAACAATGAGAAAAATCTCATATACTTTTGAAAATCCACATAGATTGCATTAAACTTTAACCATTTTTTTCCTAATTATTTAGGATATTTTAACAAAAGGTATATCTCATTGAAAGGAGAAGATACCATTTACAAATGATCGTTCGAACATAACGATAATGATCATTAGTAATTTAATTTTCCCAATGAAGACTAATTGAATTTTGAAAATCAATTTTGAAAATCATTTGTGGGTTCTAAATCTCCTACGAGCGCAAGCCCTCGTAGTTAATTACATCGTAGGAGATCGGAGTCCCCTACGAAAACTTTCGATTAAAATAATGACAGAAATTTTGTTTAGAGATTTCTATGAGTGATACCAAAGAGGTGAATTTGGATTTTGAAAAGGGATTTGATCAAATTTTGAACAATTATTTTTTTGAGTCAAGGGAAGAGGGGGTAGGAGATACTTTGAGATTCTGAAATAATTCAGAAGTGTCCCGACCTAAGCTAAGTGTTGGGCTTTAAATTTTAGATTGGAAGAATATTTAGTTTGACTTAAGTATTTTATTAGAAATTTGGGATTATATTCCCAGAGGTTGGGGTCTTATGACTCAAAAAGAAATCTACCCCGGATCCTAACTCTAAATTTGGACACTGGAACACAGTAGTCCGAACCTAACTAATGTAGTGCAAAATCTGGACTTACCCCGGCCTGGATTGGGGAGCCAACTAAACCACCTAAGCGCTTCAAAACTATGAGTTCGGTCTTTTGATGCAGAGTGATCATAGACGTTATTTAAGATTGGTTAAAGAAGTTGGGGTCGACATCTAAAGCAGATGCCTAATTGACCCCTTGACTTATGTCAGGTGGAATGCTTAAACTAAAATGTAATTAAAATTTTAATTTAATTAGTTTCTAATGCGATGCATGCTAATTCAAATTTCCCAATCAGGTATGCGTGAGATTTTAAAAAGGCTTATAAAATAATAATTTTTGAAAATACTAGACGTCCCCAAATCCAGCACCTCATCCTCATAGGTCGGATTATCTGGACTCTACCCGCAAGCGAGGAAGTGTCTTATAGCAAGGAGGGAGAGAGATGCAGTAATATGCATGTGACCCCGGACGATTCCGGCTATTCTCTAGGTCGTTAAATTTCTATGTTATTTAAATCTTAAAATTTTAAATATAAGTTATGAGTAAAAATATTTTTGGTCCTTAAAGAGCCTAACGAATTCTAGGCTAAAACAAAAAAGAACGGCATGCAATCGCAAAAAAAAATTAAGAAAAACAGGCAATCATATACGCAATCAAATTAAATCACAATACATTAAATAATCAAATTAATTAAGTAAATGTCCATATGCAAATTACCTTGCTTATTACAACTCAGATTTACATAAATTAAAGATGGCCGGGCAGCACTGACAACAACCCGGATTCTAATCCTAATACAGACGCAAGTGACTTTGAGTGGGATACTCTCTGTCTTCAACTCCTCGGTCTTCTCCTCCTCGAGCTCCTTGGATTCTTCGTGGCTGGATACCCAAATGGAAAAGAGAACTCTTCCCTTGAGGGGGAGGTTACTCTTTCCACTTTGGGTAGTAAAGTGATCCAAATTTGGAGTTCCAAATGGATAAGGACTATCCCCCAAAGGGGTATCCTTTCCTCTTTAGAATCCAACCTTTGGATCTATGTATCCTAAACTCAAAGTGCCACTTTCACAACTCAATACTCAAACAAATTACATGAATGTAAAAATAAAAATTCTAGACTCTCCTGCAGGGTTATCCTAAGCATTTAAATATTAGAATGCATCCCAAGCAGTTATATATATGTGCATGTAAAAGTAAACACACTTGGCCACGCTCTTTTTATTTGGGGGCTAAGCAGCTGAAGCACCTGTAGCATTTATATTTATGATTTATTTAGCCCCCTTTATTGCCCTACACGAGCGTGACCACCTGCAGAAAATCCAGTGAGCATCTAGATCGTTCCTATCCTAAGGGTAATCTAATCGTCCATCACATAAATCCACAGAGTGCAGTAAAGGTAAACAAACACATCAATCAATTTTAATCACAACATGCAATGAAAATTCGGAAAACCCGGCACACAGCAGAAAGGTAAACACCAGCCTAGCCTAGATCTAGAGTCGGTTGTCCTAGCAAACCATCTAAAGTGTGTGTAATAGGTCGTGTGGCTGGGGTAGATCCTAAGCTGGGTAATCTGTTGAAGTTGTTTAATGTTTGAGTTTATTAAGGCTAAAAGGGAACTTTATGTTCATGTTTAAGTATTAATGAGTTAAAGTTTGATTTAAATGTATTTTAATTATTAAATAATTGCTACTTTTGTTGCTCACCGAGGCCGTGAAGTTTATTTCACCTTCCTTGGGGCTAAGTTAATAGCCTCGTATGCCTAGGTTACCCAGAAGTAATCGGAGTTGATTAAGTTGATTTAGTTTGTTAAAAATTAAGTATCAATTAATATTAATTAATTTAATTAATTACTGATTTTTAAAAGTTAAATTATTTTATGTTTTCCATCAACAGGTTCGTGGCGTTGTGCCGCCATGCTCGAGGAACCAGGCCTCCTTAGGACACTTAGCCCTGCAGCCCGGAGTAGTCCATCCTAAAAACCTTGCTAATGTAGTTGAATTAAGGGTTTTAACTTGGTTAAGTAATTAAAAGTAACTTAATTTTGATGTTTAACACCCCATTGAATTCATTCGTGGCGTTGCGCCACCAGGCTCGAGGAACCAGGCCTCCTTAGGATACTTAGCCCCGCAGCCCGGAGTAGTCCATCCAATAAACTTCATCTTTGGGGTGGTTGTTATGCATTTGAGTGTTGGTTGAATGTTTTATTAATCAAATTAAAGTTCTCTGGAATTTTGATGAATTATTGGATTTTTAGAAATTATTGGAATTATTTAATTATGTTAATTAAGGGGTCCAAAACTTGACTTTTTAAATTAAAATTAATTTTGTAAGTTTCAGATTTTTAATAAATATTAGACATTATGATGAGTTGTTAGACTGTTAGAACGCTCAATTTGGAGTTTTCTATGAAAAGTTATGATTCTTTGAAGTTCGGGCCTAATTTTAATCTACGGTTGACCGAAAGGTTGACTTTTTGACATTGACCAGATTTTGGGGGTTTGATATTTTTAAAAAATACTAGACCTTAATTGGAGTTGATTGACACTAAGTTTGCTCAATTTGGATTTTTTTATAATTAGTTATGAATTTTCAAAGTTTTCTTAATTGTTTGAATTTTTAAAATTGCCTAATTAGAAAGGTTTTGATCATTTTGATCAAAACTCATCCCAAACTGCATGGAATCACTCTCAAAGGTCAGAGATGACCCATAGGAGCATTTTCAAGTGTTTAGAAATTATTTGGGATTTTTAATAATTTTTAATTAATTAATTTAATTAATTATTGATTTTCATTAAAAGTCAAATTAAAGTTTAATTAGGAGTCCAGTCAAGGGGCTTTTATTTTTTCTAGGTAAAGGACTAAGTTCTGGTCAATTTGAGATATTATTTATAATTTTTGGACTTAATTTGGATTTATTGCATTTTTTGAATTTTCTGGGTCCTTAAAAGGGCTGAAACTTTAGATGGTTAATTTTCTGACCTAAAGATCTCCAAATTCAGTGAAATTTGAACCTAAGGTTTAGGATGTCACTAAGTTTACTGTGTTCAAATTTCACCCCTATTGGGTGTGTGCACAATTCTCTAAGAATTTCCAAAGTTTTCTAGACTTTTTCTTAAATATTTTCTATAGGTGTTTCTATTGTTCAAATAGGCTTGCAAATTGGTGTGACTAACCCTGACCCAAATGCAGACACACAGCACAAAACATGCAACCTAATTCCACATAGAAAAAGAGTTATAAATTTTCAAAGTTTTGGGTCCAAAATGGACCCAACATCTTAAAAATTTACATCACAGAAAACTATTAAGCATCTGACCCTAGAAAAATTATGAAGCATGCCTAAGATGCTCAAAAACATTCCACTAAAATTTGGGATCCATTTGACCCCTGGATTGCAAGAAAATTGAGAAAAATGAAAATCAAACAAATGCAAATTTCTCCTAATCCAGAGCTTAAAACAACTCAAATTTAATTTTAATAAATTCTGCACTTAATTACCTTTCCAACGATACCAAAAACATCAAATTTGGTGGAAAAATGAATTTTCTGTGAATTTTGGAAGTTTTTGGATATTTTTTGAATTAATTTGACTCAAATCCAATCATTGGATCGGCGGTGGCAATGATTGCGCCACCGCCGCGCCGTTTTGACACGTGTTCAACACGTGGCGCGCAACGACGCGCCACTTAAACACGTCGGACGCAGATCCGACCGTCCGATCCACAGCGAGAAAATGGACGGTCCAGATCGGGCCATGTATGCGCGCGCGGTTTTGAGGCCGCCCGGGTTCGAGTCCCAGGTCCGTCGCGCGATTGAGCCAGTCCGATCGCGCCAGAACCAAAAAAATTCAAACGCTCATATCTTTCAAAATACTCAACGAAATTTGACGAAATTTGAACTGTAGCTAGGGGCAACATGATCTTGCAATGCCTGGAGTTTGAAGGCTCCATGCATTACAATATTTGTACAATTTCAAATTGAAATTCTAGCTAAAAGTGGAGATATCTTACGATCTACCCAGTGGATTTTTGTGTTCTTGGGCTCTCTGAACTTGTAGTTTGTCCACGCTCAAGTTTGCAGAAGACCCTGGAAGATTTTGACGGCTGGATCTTGAGATATCGAAGAGAGAAGGTGCTTCTCTCTTTTTCCTCTCCTTTTCCACTAAAATGGTGATTTTAGTGGTTGAAATGGTGGGGGAAGTCTTGGAATGGCCTTGGGA
Organism: Dendrobium chrysotoxum; assembly: GCA_019925795.1. Lineage (NCBI taxonomy): Eukaryota > Viridiplantae > Streptophyta > Magnoliopsida > Asparagales > Orchidaceae > Dendrobium > Dendrobium chrysotoxum. The sequence continues at coordinate 28,879,428 of CM034310.1, forward strand.
GGTGCTGGAGGGTTTGGGAAGCTGCTGGAGAGCCTTGGGGATGCTGGAGTTTGGGACTTAGGCCAAGAAAATGAGCAATATGAGGGATTAGGGCTAGTTCTCCACACCTAACCCTCATATTTTGAAATGGATGGCTTGGATCTCATCATGGGTGTCTTGAATGCTTGCCAAGTGTCCCATGAGCAGCTCAAAACTAGGAAAAGGCTGGTGGATTGAGGGGGATTGCCTTAAGCCAAGAGGGGGGGACCACACCCCTTTTCCCTCATTTGGCTAAACCAAGCCTAAGCAAGGTTTAGGGAGCTAGTTTGTGGCCTCTTAGGAAGGGAAATTAATCCCTTTTGAGCAAGTGGGAGCAGGTTTTGGGAGAGGAAAAGGGTTTGTCCATGTGGCATGGTCAAAGGGCCATGGTTTGGTCTCATTTCAAAAGTTTTGACCCATTGACTTGTTGACTAGTCAATGGTGACTAGGATGTGCATGGGAGGAGTCAAATATGCTGTAGGAGTCAATATTAAGGGACATGGGGCCATGGTATTGAAACTTTGAGTGAATACATGAAATTGGAGAGGGTTTTGACCCCTCTAAATGGGTTGACCAAGTCAAACCTAGGGAGGATTGACTTGGAAGTCTTTGGACATGTCATGAGTGTCCAAACAAATGATTTTGAAGCATTAGATTGGTTTGAGATGGATTCAAATGTTGAAAATAACAATGGTTGGGTAAAAGCTGGATTTGGTCAACCATAGTTGACTTGGTCAAACAAGTCAAATCAAGTAGTGGGTTTGATTTCAATGGGTCTCAAATATCATAGGAGATTCATTGAGAGGGGTTTCAAAGATTAAAAAAGTTGAACAATGTTAAATTTTGGTAAAAAGTCCAAAAACCCCTTTAAAGGGCATTTTGGTCATTTTGACCTCGGATGAACCCTGGGTCGAGGTGGGTCCAAAAAGATGTAGATTAATGTTAAACACATCAATATCAAGGGTCTGGAGGTGATTAGAGGGTTTGGGGGAAACTCCAAGGTCAAATTTCCCAAGATAATGGGTCCAGTGGCATGTGCCATAAATATTTGAAGGTTTTACAGCTTTTGGATTTAAATTTAGTTTCTAGGGTTAGAGACTCCAAAATGGGCTCAAATTTGGAGGGCTACCTCTAGAGACATATCACATCAGTATGCAACTAACAGATCATGAATCGGAGGTCATTTGACTGGGGTTTAAAATGTCTGAAAATTCCCTGAAAAAGGCTTTTAGGACTCAGGTCTTTGGCCTTGAATTCTGGATTTGGAAATCTGGATTTGATATAGATTTTGGGTTTAAATATCTGGATTTGAATCATTTATGACCATTTAGAGTGATCATAAGTGTTTGAAAATGATTTGAACTAGATCAAAGGCAGGATCAAGATTTGAACTAGAGTTTGAATCTTGGACTAGGATGGAGTCTAGATTTTGATTAAGGTCTGAACTGAATCAAGGTTTGGATTGACTTAAGTTCAGGATTGATTTGAAGTCTGAATTAGGCTCTAATGACCTCATACAAAAATGAGGTCAACAGAAGTTTGCGATTATTACTATTATTATTGTTATTATTATTATCATTATTTTAAATGTTGAGGCGTATATATCATGCAAGTATTTAGATTTAAATGCAAAGTAAAATAAAAATACAAAGTTTTAACTTTATATATTTCATACTTTCATGAATAGGGACTTATTTATTAGCCAAATTGAACTCATTTGATATGATATTCTATGTTGAATTTCATCTTAAAAAATATTCAGAATAATCAATGATCATTACACATCATTGATAGAGTAGAATATTGTGTCAACCTATCACAACTTTTGCTACCTCGGTTTGAAAAAAATAATATTTTATTAATTCAATTTTACTTTTTTATTATTTTTATATATAGGAATAAGTGTTTTTAGCCTTGTTTTAATTTCAAAGCTAAAAATTTAAAGAAAGAAATCTAAAAAATTCTGAAATGACTTTTCAGGTGTTTTAATTCTGCCTCATTTTTAAAAAATATTAAATTGTTAATATATTTTTTAATAGAATTTTTTACTTTTAAAATTCTAAAACATTAATAAAAATTTCTAGAAATTCATGGAGAATTCTAAAAAATAAAAAATTCTAGAGAACTTTTTGAATTCTTCTTTTAAATAATTAATTTCTGTCTCTTAAAATTCCAAAAACTATAATAATATTTTTTTTAGAAATTTCTAGAAAGACTCTTCGTCTTCCCTCATGCAACTATAAATACCCTTTGGGGGTAAGGAGAAAAATCACGGTTCTCCTGAGCTGGTCCAAAATTTCTCTTGTAAATTGAAAGAGAAATGGACTAGCAAAATTTGGAGGCCGTCAATCTTCGGAAAAGGTTCGGTCCTCCGATGCGGGCTCCAGTCTTCATCTGAAGGCTATCTTGAAGGAGTCGCAAGACCGTCAATATTCGGTAAAGGCTCGGTCCTCCAATGTGGGCTCCGGTCTTCACTTGAAGGTCATCTTGAAGGGGTCGTAAGACCATTAATATTCGGTAAAGGCCAGGTCCTCCGATGTGGGCTCCGGTCTTCATCTGAAGGCCATCCTGAAGGAGTCGCAAGATTGTCAATATTTGATAAAGGCCTGATCCTCCGATGTGGGCTCCAGTCTTCATGTGATGGTTGTCCTAAAGGAGTCGCACGACCGTCATTTACCAATAAAGATTTGAGTATTTAGTACCATATGAGTATATTGGTGGATGTTGGTGGCGAACAAAGTATGATTCTCTTATGCTGATCCAAAATTTGCTTAGATTGGTTGCTCAGAGAACATTAGTGGCATAAAAGCTGATTTCTCTTGTGTTGGTCCAAATATTCTCTTGGATTTGTAGCTTGAAGAATATTGGTGTCGACAGTTAGATGGAGGTTCGATGATGATCGGTAGTCAGAAAGAGATCTGAAAATCATAAGTCAATCCTTTGATGTATGGAGTTAGGCAGTATGCCCGATGAAAGCCTATTGATAGTGATTAGGTGATATGCTGACTTTGACGATCAAGCGGCGAGCTGATGATGATAATTGGGCTATATTTTGTTGAAGATAGAAGATATGTATACTAATGGGCACAGATAACTAAAAATTTGATGGAGGAGGTCAAACATTGCGTCGACCGTAACTATCTAATGACACACTAAGGATGTCAACAAAGTGGAGGCTTAACATTTTTCAATCCTTCTTTGAAGGACCTGAGAAGGATGTTTCAAAATATTATGTGGAAGAGGTCGATGGGATCTACCAAGGATGTTGATCCGAGAGTATTTTTCCTATCCAAGATTATTTGTCAGGGTGTTTCTCGCTGACTTTAACCTATGTAAAAGAAGTTGAGGGAATCCACCAAGAATGTTTGACCTATCCGATATTGTTTGTCAGAGCTTTACTTGATGACATTAACCTGTGTGAAAGAGGTTGAGAGAATCCATCAAGGATTTTATGACCTATCTGAGGTTGTTTGTCAGAGCGTTGCTCGATGATATTAACCTGTGTTGAAGAGGTCGAGAGAATTCACCAGGGTTGTATGACCTATCCGAGGTTGTTTGTCAGTGTGTTGCTCGATGATTTTAACCTGTGTGGAAGAGATTGAGAGAATCCATCAAGGATGTATGACCTATTCGAGGTTGTTTGTCAAAGTATTGCTCGATAATTTTAACCTTGTGTGGAAGAGGTCGAGATAATCAACCAATGATGTATGACCTATCCAAGATTATTTGTCAGAGTATTGCTCAATGACGTTAATCTATGTGGAAGAGGACGAGAGAATCCACCAATGATCGATTATGCCTTAATCGGGAGGGGGCGAATGCCGCGTGTATCCCGAATCAAAGGTGAATAATGGTCTATCTTTAGACAGTTATTGCCTTTTTGAGGTTAAGATTACGACCTTGCTCAAGGAGGATAAGTCCAGCTAGAGATTATAAATATCTTGTAATTTATTAGAAGTATCCTTACATTTGTTAGAAGCTTTATGAAAAATAATTTTCCAAGATATTATCTTAGATGTTAGAGGAATCTTTCTTAACCATGGTTGCAGCTAAGGTTTCCCCCCATTTAAAATATGACTTCAATGGCATTGATGTATCATTGGTTGATACTTGAGGGGGCGATAAAAAATTATATAAGTTTGCCCCCCAGCTAGAAATCTATTTCCACAAAAGGCACCAAATTATTGCATCCTGGAATATTCATGGCGATAGAGAGATATAAAGTTTAGTGTCCTAGCTTCGTACGAAAATCCAACACACACACAGATTAATAAGTAGGGGTGCAGCCCTCATAAGAGACACCAAAGTTTTTACGTGAAAATCTCTAAAAAGGGGGAAAACTATGGGGCTTGGCCCATTTTGAATGAATCTATTAGTATTTGTAGTTGATTACAAATGAATCCCTTCCTTAGGAGGAAGGCCTTGGTTTGATGTAGCAAATATACATCATACAGAGTGCGTTACATTATGGAAATCAGAATTGATGTGTTCGTTTGGTCGGCAGGACAATAGTCGGCTAGCAACGGAGGTTGAAAATATTGTATTTGGGTGATAGTGGTCCGAAGGACAATAATCGGCAGGCGACGGGGTTGAAAAGATCGTAGTCATGCTACGGTGGTCGGAAGGGCCATAGTCGGCAGAAGGATTGTAGTCGGCGAGAGATGGAGGTCAGAAGGATTATAGTTGATGATGGTCATCGGAAGGACCGTAGTCGGCGGGCGACGGACATCGGGAGGACCGTAGTTGGGTGATGGTGGCTTGAATGACCGTAGTCAGCGATGGTTGTCGGAAGGATCGTAATCGGCACGGTGGTCGGAAGGACCGTAGTTAGCAGGCTATAGAGGTCAGGAGAACCATGGTCGGCGACGGTGATCAGAAAGACCATAGTCGGCAGACGACGGAGGTCAGTAAGATAGTAGTTGACAGGCGACGGAGGTCGAAAGGACTGTAGTTGGTGACGGTGGTCGAAAGGACTGTAGTCGGCGATGGTGGTCGGAAGGACTGTAGTCGACAATGGTGGTTAGAAGGACAATAGTCAACGATGGTGGTCAGAAAGACCATAGTCGACAGACGACGGAGGTCAATAATACAGTAGTCGGCGGGCAACGGAGGTCAGAAGGACCGTAGTCGGTGATGGTGGTCGGAAGGACTGTAGTTGAAATCCGGCGGTGATTGGGAATAACTCCGATGGTGGTCGACTAACAGGCAAAAATTCGGTTGTGGTCGGCAGACTGGCGGAAGTTCGACGGTGGTCGGTGAACTAACAGAAGTTCGGTAGTGGCTGGGAAGAACTCTGGCAGTGGTTAGCGGACGGACGGAAATCCGATGGTGGTCGGCGGACATACGGAAATTTGGCAGTGGTCGACGGATTGGAAGAAGTCCGGCGGTGGTCGGCGGACTGGCGGACTGGCGGAAGTCCGTCGGTGGTCGGGAAGAACTCCAATGGTGGTCGGCGGACTGGCGAAAGTCCGTCGATGGTCAAGAAGAACTCCGGCGGTGGTCAGCGGACTGGCGGGAGTCCGACGGTGGTCAGCAGCAAGCATGCTCCCAAATCCTTCCCTTCTCCTCCTCCTTCCTTCCTCCCCTCTCATGAGAAGAGTGGGGACTATTTATAATTTTTTTGGGAGCGGCATGACGAGTAAATATGTGGAGGAACAAGGTTAAAATGGAAGTGGTTGGAATGGATGACCGATATTGATCCCTTTGATTATGGACCGTTTATTGATCATTTGAATGTCTTAATGATATCGGAATTCAGTGATCTTGAGCTCGTTGGATTCAACTTGTCGAGCCGCTCGAATCGACTATAAGTATGTCACGTTTGGATACCGTTTGGTGATTCAAATTATGATTTGAACCTTTCGAATGCGCTTTGGGTCTTTGATTTGGACTCATTTGGGCTTGGATTAAGTCGAATTTGGTGTTGTTGGGTTCGTATTTTTAAGATGTTTAGTTTGACTGTGAGTTTGCTGAAACCGAAGTTTAGATGATCCCCATTTTAATTTTTGAAACTTCAATCTCATAATTACATCAAGATTCGTGCTCGATCCAGACAAATGTTTGGTGACATATCAATGCCCAATGAGTTTCATGATTTCAAATTTGAGAAAATTCTTATGGGTCTATGGCTTAAACTAGTTTTTTTTTGTTATTATTTTTTTTAGCTTAAACTAGTTGCTTAAAACTCATAGAATTTATAGAAGGGAGTGTCTAGATATGTTTTAGAGTTTATAAGAATTTTAAGTGAGTAATAACAATGAATGTTAGTGGAGATGGACGAGAAGATTGTGCAGTAAAGGATGGTTAGGGTTTTGCTATAAAAATTATGCAACTTACCGAAGATGCAAAGGCTAGATAATATCACTGTTTGATTGAAAAAAATATTGTTTTGAAAAGTGTTTTAATTTTCTTTGGAAAATGTTTAATTTCTGGAATTTTGAATTTTATAATCGAACATTTATTATAAATGATATATCACCTCGAAAGGTGAACATATCGTTCCCTAATAGGTTCAGATTACAAATCTTTGAATTTATCTGATTATCGTAATCAAACTCAAGGAGAAATAATATGTGATCCCAAAGGATCATAATGATGTTTAATCCAATGTTAGACTATAATAATCAGAATAAAAGATCATTAATTTCATGATCAAAATTATAATAATAGAACGACATATCTATCCAAAGAAAGAAAATATCGTTTATTACTAATCATTTGAAAATGACGATAATGATCGTCGAGTTTGATTTTCCCAAAGAAAGTTAATTGAGGGTTTTGAAAACTTGATTTTGAAAATTTGGTCTGGATTTCTAAATCTCCTACGAGCGCAAGCCCTCATAGTTAATTACATCGTGGGAAACCAGAAAAATTTTCTACGAATACTCTCGATTAAAATAGCGATACGAATTTTACTTAAGATTTCAAAGATCGATATCAAAGAAGGTTAAGAACTTGAATTTTCAAATGGGATTGGTTCAAAATTGAACACTTATTTCTGGAGTCAAAGGAAGAAGAGTAGGAGGTGTCTTGAGATTCTGAATTACTTCAGAAACACCTCAAACTATCCTAAGTGTTGGGCTTGAATTAGATTGAAAGATATTTTAATGTTTAAGTGGTCAATTTTATTAGAAGGTGGGGATTAGATTCTCGGAAGTTTGAGGTCTTAAGATTGAAGACATGCCTCAGAACTTAAGTCTAAAATTGGGTACTGAGAGTCAGTGACCCGAATCCTAACTAATGCAATACAATCTGGACTTATCCCGGCCTAGATTGGGGAGCCAGCTAAACCACCTAAACGCTTTAAAACCATGAGTCAAAGTCTTTAAATGTAGAGTGGTTAGGGACATTGATTAAGATTAGTTTAAAGAATTGGGGTCGACATCTAGAGCAGATCCTAATTGACCCCTTAACATATGTTGGGTTAAATGCTTAAGCTAGAAATACAATTAAAGATTTAGACTCAATTTTTAATTTGTATCTAATGCAATGCATGCTAGTTGACTCGATGAAATGCTTAAATCAAAATGAAGTAGTTTAAAAATCAGGCTTAAAAATAGATTTTATCATAGAGATTGCACAACATCCCCTTGGACAGAACTGCACTCTAATAGGTCAGGTGGTCTGCCAAAACCCGCAAGCGGGGAGGTGCCTAACACGGATGAGAAAAGTCAATATGTATGCATGAAAAACTCCCGGTGAGTCCGGGCTTACTTCTTAAGAGCGTTAGAGTTTCTATCTGAGCTTAAAATTTTTAATTTTGTTTAAGTAGAAAAAGTTTATGACCGTACCCTCACGAGCCTCCGATCGGGTTCCAAGCTAAATCAAATACGACATGCAATAGCGCCAAATAAACTACTAAAAGCATGCGGGTCCTTAATCGCAATCAACACATCAATTAAATCATTTAAATAATTAAATCAATTAAATAAATGCTCAAACTGAAAGTCCACAGGCAAGTGCCCTTAATAATATAACCCAGGGTCTGCAGTAAAGTAAAGTGGCCGGGTACCACTGACTATAACCCGGATTCTAATTCTAAGACTCAAGTGACTTTGAGATTTGAGATTCTTCTTGTTCTTCACTTCTTCGTCTCCTTAGAACTCCTTGGATCGTCGGGTCTGGATATCCAAATGAAAGGAAACTCCCCCTGAATAGGGGTGTTATCTTTTCTCTTTGGATATTTAAACTTCATCCTAATTTGGATCTCCAAATGGATAGGAACTCTCCCCTAAGGAATGTTCCTTCCTCTTTGGATTCCAAATTGGATGTTTAAACATCTCAATCTCAATGTACTTTAAATTTACAACTCAATTTACATTCAAATTACATCAATTAAAAAATTAAAAATCTAGACTCAACAACCTGCAGGGTTATCCTAATAATCAGCAGTTTATATTTGACATCCCAAGCAGTTATATATTTGAAATTAAAATACTCAATCGCAACCACACTTGTCCATGCTCTTTTAATTTTAAAGGGGGACTTAAGCATTCTGGAGCACCTGTGCAATTTAATATTTATGATTTTTGCCCCCTTTAATTTATGCCATGTATGAGCATGGCCACCTGCATAAGATTGAATTAGTACAAATCGTCCCTAGCCTAGGGGTAGATCTAATCGTACAATCAATCACATCACAGAATGCAGTAAATAGGTAAACAAACACATCAATTCTACTACTAGCGAACAGCATGCAGTAAAAGCTCGAAAATCCGGCACACAGCAGAAAAGTAAACACCGGCCTAGCCTAAGACTAGAGTTTTTTGTCCTAGCAAACCATCTAAAGTGTGTGAGGTAGGCTGTGTGGCTTTGATATGTCCTAAATAGGCAATTTATTAAAGTTGTTTAAAGTTCTGGTTGGTTGAAAGGCTTAAGGGGGATTTGATTTGAATTTAAATATTAATGACTTGAAATTGATTTTAAACTTGATTTTAATTGTTTGTTGGATACCACCTTTGTTTCACACCGAGGCCGTTAAGTTTATTTCACCTTCCTTGGGGCTAATTTAATAGCCTCGTAGGCTTGGGTTACCCAATGGTACCCGATATAATTAAGTGATTTGAGTTTGATTAAGGTTTAAAGGTTGATTAATTTTAATTAAAATTGGTTGATTGCTGGTTTTAATGTTGATTTAAAATTTTCTGGAATTTTTAATAATTTATTGAATTTTGGAATTTTCTGGATTATTTTATTCATTTAATTCAAGGGTCAAAATTTGATTTTTTGATTTAAAAGGTTTTCTAGAAAATTAATATTTTATTAAAATACTAGGCCTTAATACGATCAGTTAGACAGTAAGTATGCTGAAATTGGATTTTTCTACATTTTATTATGAAGGTTTGAAGTTTTGACTTGATTTTGAACTAAGTTTGACCAAAAGTTGACTTTTTTAAATTTGTTTGATTTCTGGAAACTTAACATTTTTAATAAATATTAGACCTTATTATGAGTTGTATGCCTTTGAGTTTGCTCAATTTGGAGTTCATTTGAATTAGTTATGAATTTTTGAAGTTTTGATAATTATTGAATTTTTTTTAAAATTGTTTAATTAGAGACTCTTTTTGTGATTTGGATCCAAATGACCTCCAAACTTCTTGAAATCAACTCCAAAGGTCAGGAATGACCTAAGGAGTGATTTCCAAGTGTTTGAGAAATTTTTGGAATTTTTAATTATTTTTAATTAATTAAATTAATTAAATATTGAATTTCAATTAAACTTAAATTAAACTTAATTTTGAAGTCCAGTCAAGGGGCTTTTATTTTTCATTGGTTAAGGGTTTAATTCGGGTCAGTTTGAGGTATTATTTGTAATTTTTGGATTTAATCTTGATTTATTATAATTTTTGGAAGGTTTTAAGGCTTAATTAAGGTTTAATTTTGATTAAATTGATTAAGGGGCTTAATGATTTCAAAATCCAGTAAGGATTTTTCTTAAGGTTGTATGTGTCACTAGGTTTGAATGTTCAAAGTTTCAACTCAATTGGAGATGTATCCTAATTATTGGAAATAATCTAAGTTCTCTAAATAAATCCTTAATTGTTGTCCTTAATGACACTAGGTTAATTGGGTTCAAATCAAGGTTTTACTAACCCTCAATATAACATACATGATATGCACACATACAAACACAATCAATCTTAAATCTAAGAGAGCCTTAAACTAAGTGGTGTGTGTATGTCCTTAAGAATGCAAAGACTTATACTAATTAAATATTCTTAACTAAACTAATGAATGATTAAATCTTATTCATTCATTAGCACTTCCACATGATTTCTATTCAAATATGTTAGATCTAAGTTTAAAATTTCCAAGTAGATCTCTCAATCCTAAAAGATTTAAATACATATATATTACTTTAAAATAATTTCAAATATATACATAATATAGATAAAATTACATATGTATAAACATAACTTTTAAATATAAAAAAATAGTTAAAAGCATGATTTGAATAAGTTGGAAACCTAAATGAGAGATCCACTGATCTATTAAGATCATTTGAAAATAAGTTTTTAAGTTTCAAAATAATTGGCTTAATATTTAATTGGATACTAATTAAATATTAAGATAATTAAATAATTAAAAATAACTTAAAATTAATCAAGTTTTGATCTCTGAATTTGACTTTAAATTAAAGTGCTTAATTTTCTAAAAATTTTGATATATTATACTTAATTTTCTGATTTAAAATGAATTTATTATGAATTTTTGAAGTTTAAATCAATTAAAAGGAATTTTTTTAAATAATTTTAAATTAATTAAAGACTAAAAATAATTTAAAAATTAGTTAATTTAAACTTAAGAATTTTCTATAATTTTAAAATTATTTTAAATTATATATTAATTAAAGTATATATTAATTTTCAAAAGTATTTAAATTATTAATCATTAATTAAATATTAATTAATAATTAAATAATTAGTTAATTGAAATATAAAACATAGTTTGAATTGATTAATTTTCAAATTTAGAATAATCTTAAAAAAAAATAATTAATTAATTATTGGATATTAATTAATTAAATGAATGAATATTAATTAATTTTTTAATTATTAAAATATTGTAAATCATTTAAATAATGTTAAATCATTTAATTAGATTTTATTTATATTTTCAAATACTTTTAAGATTAATATTAAGTTTAAAATTAATTAAGTATTAATTAATTATTTAAATATTTAATTAGAATATTAAATGATATTTAAATATTTCAAATTATTTTAAACTTTAAAAATATTTTAAATGATATTTAAACTTTATAATTTATTTAATGTTAATTAAAATATTAAAGGTTGTTAATTAAAATCTTAAAATTATTTGATATAAACTAAAAAAAAGTTATAAAGTATTTAATGCAAATATTAAATAATTTATATATTAATAAAAGTTTAATATCACTTAATATTAATTGAAATAATAAACTATTTAATATTAATTAAAATATTAAAGAATTTAATATTACTTAATATCAATAGTTAAATTTTAAACTTAATTAATTAGATTCAAAAAAATAATTTTATAGTATATATATAAGTATATGTATTAATTTGAAATTAAATTTCTAATTTTTCTACTTTAAAACAAAATTTTTTTTAATTTTCTGTATTTTAAAATTAATTTTAAATTATATTAAAAAAAAATATTTTAAAGGAATGGCGGCGCCGCCGGCGGCTGGAGGCTACGTGGCAGCTTCCAATTCGCCAGAATAAACCGCGACAATCATTGGAGCCGGCGGCGCAGTTAATGGCTAATGATTGCCGTGGCAATCATTGGCATTAATTGCCAATTAACGGCGGCGACGGACGTGGATTTACTTATCCACGTTGGCAGCTGCCGCCTGCCGTAGGATCAGGCGTGGTTTGAAACCGACGGCCCAGATGCAGTCAAATGATACTCCGATCCAATATAAGGGCATACACGACGGATCAGCGCGCGATATAACGTGATCTGGATCGTTGATTGCGAGATCAACAGTCCAGAAAACGTGTTACTGGCATGTCTACCGAACGAACCCTAAATCACGTTTTTAGGCTCGTTCAATCGATCCGGTTAATCAAATGCTATAAAATTTTAAACCTAGATAGCTTAGGTGAAGAGAAATCATGTGGGTATGTTTGTTTGGGTTTAAAAATGCTGAATGAAAAGCTAATTTGGCCTAAGTGATTCTACCTAGGGTTTAGGATTATACCTTGGTTTAATGACGGATTAATCCGTTTAAGCTATCTCTGAATTTGTTGTCTGTCCACGATTCAACTTGTAGAAGACTTCGCGTTCTGAAAAGCCCTCAATCGTTGGATATCTAAGCTGGACGTTGCTTTGGCTCGGTTGGCCGGAAAGTTCGCCGGCGGCAACCTTTAATCGCTGGATTTGAACTTGGGATTTGAGGAGGAGGTCAGTGAAGGCTCTAATGAGCAGAAAGCTCGGTTGGGGGGTTTTAGTCTTGAGAGAGAGAGTGTGTAGGGAAGAATGATACCTTTAGGAAGGGTTTTGCCCTATTCAATCTTCCCAAAATTGAATGGACGGTTTTGATTGCTTTGGATGGACTCCAGATGGCCTCCACCTGTCCAAGAAGTTGTTGGGAGCAGATGGATCAAAGGACAAGGGTACAAATGAGGTGGAAAGGGGGTTTTGTCACCTTGTGAGCATGTGGGATGGCTAAGAGCCATTTGATCTAGATCTAAGGGCTATGATAGACTCTAGGAAGCTTCCAGAGTCTGTTCAAGCTGCTGGAGGGATTTGGATTAGAGGAGATTAGGCTTAGGAGGTCATTTGACCAACTTTGACCCCTCCTAAAGCCTCTTTTTGACTGTTTGACCAGTCAAAGTTCAGGTGGCATGCTGAGGTGGCAGCTAGGGAGGGTATTTGAGTGTTAATTAATGAGTCTAAAGGGGTTTAGGGCTTGGAGTGTTTTAAATTAATTAAAACTTGCATATGATTAAAGATTTGACCAAATCTTCTAATTGACTTGGTCAATTAGAGCATGATTTGACTCATAGCTTAATCAAATATAATTGGAATGTATATTGGAATAATATTAAAGGCATGATACCATTGATTTAGTCGTATGGTTTGATTTAATCCAAATAGGTCAAGTTGAGTTAACCTTAGATCTTAGTTGACTTGGTCAACTATTGACTAGATCAAAGGTCTGGTCAAGTTTAAATCATTAAGTGAAGTGGTTATAGGAGTTTGGAAGGATTTGAAATTGATGTAGAGATTGATTAGGTTTAAATGGCTTAAAGGTTTAAATTGGTCAACCTGGGTTGACTTGGTCAACCAGGTTGACCCAGGGCCAGGGTCTGGACTGAATCAATTTCAAATGGTAAATGGAGTCTGGTAGATATGTTTTAAGGGTTTGAATAGGTCATTTGGGTCAAATCACCTATTTGAGCCCTTAATGGGCTTAATGGGTCAACTGGGTTGACTTGGTCAACCAGGTTGACCCAAGGTCAGGGTTTGAACTGGAATGGTTTGAAATGATGAATGGGGTCTAGTGGAGGTGGTTTCAGGGTTTAAATGGGTCATCTAGATCAAATGACATGTTTAGGCCCTTAATGTGCCTAATAGGTCAACTAGGTTGACTTGGTCAACCAGGTTGACCCAGGGTTAGGGAAAGGGTCCAATCAGTTCAGAGTGATATTCTGAGTCTACTGGTGGTGGTCTCAAAGTCTGGGGAGGTCATTTGGTCTAAATGATCTATTTGGGCCCTTAATGGGCCTTTTAGGTCAACCCTGGTTGACTTGGTCAACCAGGTGGGTCTAAGGTCTGGAAAGGGGTTCAACAGATTTGATATGATATTTGGAGACCAATGGTGGTGGTCCCAAGGTCTGGGGAGGTCATTTGGTCAGAATGACCTATTTTGACCCTAAAGGGGCCTTCTAGGTCAACTAGGTTGACTTGGTCAACCAGGTTGACCCAGGGGCTGGTTCTGGGTTCAACGGGTTTGATTTGATATTTAAAACTTGCTGGAAGTGAGTGCATTTGATTTGGAGCTCATTTGACCAAAGTGACTATTCATACCCCATAGGGGTATTTTGGTCATTTTGACCCCTGGTCAACTGGGGGTCAAATTGAGTCCAACAAAATGCAGTTTATTGCTCAATGAATCATAATCAAGGGTTTGGAGGTGATTGGAGGCTTTGGAGAAAGCTCCAAGGTCAAAATCCACTGGGTGGTATGTCGAGTGGCATAGACTGTAAATATTTGAAGGTTTTACAGCCTTTGGATTTCAATTCAGTTTCTGGGGTTAGAGACCTCAGAATGAGCTCAAATTTGGAGGGTTGCCTCTAAAGACATGTCACATCAGTGTGGAACTGATAGATCTTGAATCAGAGGTCATTTGATAGGGTTTTAAGGTGTTCAAAAATTTGCTGGAAAAGGCTTTCAGGACTTAAACCTTTGGCCTTGGATTTGAGTCTGGAAGTCTGGTTTTGAGCTGGATTTTGATCAAGGTTTGAATTAAGGATATGGATTAAAGTCTGGATTGATTGAAGTTTTAATTGAATGAAGGTTTGGATTAATCCTAGATCTAGATTGATCTAAGATCTATGCTGATCCTAGAATCTAGGTAGGTCTAAGAACCTGGGGTATAAGAGAATCCTAGGGTCTAGGAAAGTCTTAAGCTGTAGATCTAGGAAAATCCCAAGATCTAGAATAATCTGGAGGGTAGATTGATCTAGAACCTGAATTGATCCTAAGGTTTAGAATAGATCCTAAGGACTGGAAAGATCCTAAGGTCTTGATTGGTCCTACTGACCTCATACAAAAATGAGGTCAACAAATGGACCCCCAATATGTGTAATAGAATGTAGTTCTATTGCACATATTGGTGTTGACCGAATAGAATGGTCAAGTCTGGAGTTTTGATCCTAAGGGAAAAATAAATTTATCCCTGGGGAATCAGAGTTTGAATAGATACTAGGGTAGTGCTAAGAAAAACGTACTCTACCACTAGTGGGTCTGGTCCTAAGGGAAAGGAAGAATCTATCCCTAAAGGAGAAGGAAGTCTGGGTGATCCTATAGGAAGGAAGAACTCCGACCTATGAAGGATTGAATTCGGATTTGATTCTAAGGAAAAGGAAAGTCTAACCTCAGAAGATTAAATTTGAAATGAATATAAGGGAAGGAGATCCTAGCCCTAGAAAATTGAATTTGAAACTTAATTCTGAGGGAAGGAGATCCTAACCCTAGAAGATTGAGTTTGAAATGATACTAGGGTAGTGCTGAGGCAGCATACTCTACCGCTAGCGGGTCTGGTCCTAAGGGAAAGGAAGAATCTATCCCTAAAGGAAAAGAAGGTCTGGATGATCGTATAGAAAGGAAGAATTCCTAACTACAGAGGATCGAGTCTAGATTTGATTCTAAGGGAAAAGGAAATTCTAACCTTAGAAAATTGAATTTGAAATGATACTAGGGTAGTGCTGGGGGTAGCGTACTCTACCACTAGTAGATCTAATCCTAAAGGAAGGGAAGTCCTACCCTAAAGGAAAAGGAGGTCTGGATGATTATGTAGAAAGAAAGAATTCCTAACTACCGAGGATCGAGTTTGGATTTGATTCTAAGGGAAAAGGAAATCCTAACCTTAGAAAATTGAATTTGAAATGATACTAGGGTAGTGCTGGGGGTAGCGTACTCTACCACTAGTAGATCTAATCCTAAAGGAAGGGAAGTCCTACCCTAAAGGAAAAGGAGGTCTGGATGATTCTGTAGAAAGAAAGAATTCCTAACTACCGAGGATCGAGTTTGAATTTTGATACTAGGGCAGTGCCAAAAAGGGCGTACTCTACCACTAGTAGATCTAATCCTAAGGGAAGGAAGAAATGCCTAGCCTTAAGGAAAAGAAGGTTTGATTGAGATTGATTCCAGGACGATGCTATAGAGGACTTACTCCATTACTAGGAAGTCTAATCCCAAGGGAAGGAAGAAGAAACTACCCTAAGGAAGAGAGAACCAGGTTTTGAAATTAAACCCAGGACGGTGCCATAGAGGACTTATTCCATCACTGGGGAGTTTAATCCTAAAGGAAGGAGAAAAGCCTAACCTTGAGGAGAAGAAAGTTTGAATTTGGAATTGAAATTGAATCCAGGACGGGGCCACAAGGGACTTATTCCATCACTGGGGAATTAAATCCTAAGAGAAGGAGAATACTTGCTCTTAAGAAAAGAGAACTGGATGATCTCATAGGAAGATAGTATTGCTTCCTATAGGAGATCAGACTCAAAGATTTGAATTTTGAAACTAGAGTGGTGCCACAGAGGGCGTTATCCATCACTAGTAGGTCTACTCCTAAGGAGAGAAAGCACGATGACTCACATTTGTCCTTAAGGAAATGAAAACTGGATGATCCCGTGAGAAGGAAGCATTGCTTTACACAGAATCAGATCTGGAGTGATCGTACGTAAAGGAAACTTGCTTTACATAGAGGATCGAGTCAGGATGATCGTATATAGAGGAAACTTGCTCTATACAGAGGATCAGGTCTGGAATGATCATATGTGAAGGAAACTTGCTTCACATAGAGGATCGAGTCAGGATGATCGTATATAGAGGAAACTTGCTCTATATAGAGGATCAGGTCTGGAATGATCATATGTGAAGGAAACTTGCTTCACATAGAGGATCGAGTCTGGAATGATCATATACAGAGGAAACTTGCTCTGTATAGAGGATCAGGTCTGGAATGATCATATATAGAGGAAATTTGCTCTATATAGAGGATCAGGTCTGGAATGATCATATATAGAGGAAACTTGTTCTGTATAGAGGATCAGGTCTGGATTGATCGTATATAGAGGAAACTTGCTCTATATAGAGGATCGGATTTGGATTGATCGTATATAGAGGAAACTTGCTCTATATAGAGGATCGGGTCAGGAATGATCCTATACAGAGGAAACTTTCTCTGTATAGAGGATCGGATTTGAATTCTGGAATTTGAAATTTGAATGATTTTTTAACTTGAATTTAAAGATGCTTGAATTTGAAACTTGATTTGACGAATTTGAATTTGAAGGGTTTTAAAACTGTGATGTGTTTTGAATTTGATTCGAATTGGTTTTGAGTTTGAAAATTTTGAATTTGAAATTTGATTTTAATTGATGTTGAATTTGATTTCGAATTTTGAATTTTGATTTTGGATTTTGAAAAACTTGGACAAAATTGAGCTGAATAGATTCAAAATTTGAAAATTTTATTGATTCGAAATTCGAGCTACATCAAGCATAGTATTTTTTCAGGAATCGCCTGTTTACAGGAAGCATTAGGTGATCTCCTTTACAATCCACTAGCTGATACGAGCCTCCTTCGTAAACTATTTCCACTACGAAGGGTCCTTCCCAGGTTGGTTCAAACTTTCCACCGAGCTTTCGGTGGGCTAAGATAGGCCTCCGAAGAACCAAGACCAAGTCGCCTACTCGGAAGGTTCTAGGTCGCACTAACTTATCATGAGCTTGAACCATTCTGGCTTTATAAAGTTCTAGATTCTGTTGGGCTTGGAGACGATGTTCTTCGAGACCCTCAAGTTCTTCAAGTCGAAGTTGTGCATTCTGTTCTGTTGTGATCTGATTCTGGACTGCGGTTCTGAGTGAAGGGATTTGAATTTCCAGAGGGAGTACGGCCTCGGACCCATACACTAGTGCAAACGGTGTGGATTGGGTCGGGGTAGGCCCACAAAGCTTCCACCAACCTCTCATCCCACTGACGTTTATTGTCATCCAGGGTCTTTTTGATGATTTGTACCAGGGTTTTATTGAAGGCCTCAGCCAATCCATTAGCCCGTGGGTAATAGATCGTTGAGTATCTCCAATCAATACCGTGGCGACTTGCAAAGTTATTGATTTTTGTAGACTTGAAAGCGGACCCATTATCGGATATGATTCTGCGAGGCACGCCGAATCGATATACGATATGGTCACGGAAGAATTTTATTACATGATGTGATGTTACATTTCTTAGTGGAACTGCTTCTGCCCACTTTGAAAAGTAATCAGTCGCTGCCAAGATGAAGCGATGACCCCTTGAAGAAGGAGGGTCAATTGGCCCGACGATATCCGTGCCCCAACTTTCGAAGGGCCACGAGGCTATCGTAGGATGCAACACATTAGGCGACTGATGTAAAACCACACCATGAACTTAGCATTGATGACAATATTTTTGCAATTTTCATGCAATCGTCAATCATCGTAGGCCAGTAGTAACCAAGTCTTTTGATTTTCATTTTTATCTTAGGACCCGATTGATGAGCACCGCACAGTCCAGCATGGACTTCGTTAACGATCTTCAGGGCCTCTCGTTTGTCTAAACAACGGAGCCACATCTGATCGAACGATTGTCGGTACAACGTATCGTTGACTAGTGCATATGATAGGGCACGTTTCTTAATTTGATTGGCAAGACACCTGTCGTGGGGAAGCTTGCCTTCTTGTAAATACTTGATTATTGGTTGTCTCCAATCTTATTCTTCATCGACTGCTGAAGATGTAGAAAGGACCTGGGAGGATTGATTGTTGAGGTATTCCATGTCTACAGGGGACAGGACTTGACGACCCTGAACTTCTATAGGGATGAAATCTTCTTCTGGGCAAGCAAATTCCTTTGCAAGCTTTGCTAGGGCATCCGCCGAGGAATTGCTTCCACGAGGAACCCTATACATAGTTACAATGTGAATTTTCTCGAGTAGGTGCATTGTATATTGGTGATATTTCAGGAGTTTAGGATTCAAAACCTTATAGGTCCCTGCAACTTGGTTGATCACCAGTTGAGAGTCACCATAGATCTTAATCTCTTTAATCTCCATTAGGATTGCAAGTTCCAAACCAGTTATCAAAGCTTCGTACTCAGCTTCATTGTTCGTGCAAGGTTCTGATAAATGGTAGGAAAAGTGCATCATTCCCTTATCCGGTGTTATGAAAACCAGACCGACTCCGGCTTTTCCAGGAATAGTGGATTGAGGTGTTTTGCCCCTTTGAGAGGACGCTGCACCATCAAAATACATTTCCCAGGTTTGAGTATTGGATTCCTCGAAACTCATGATTTGCTCATCAGGTAAATCATCGTTTAGAGGAGATTCCGCCGGTAACGGGTGTGCCGCAAGGAAGTCAGCGACGGCCTGCCCTTTCACAGCACGCAGGGGAATGAAAGTGATTTCAAATTATAACAATATCATAGACCAACGAGCCAGACGTCTTGACAATGTGGGCCGGGTCATAAGATATTGCAGGGGGTTGACACTGAAAATCAGACTGACCTGATGAGAAAGCATGTAATGTCTTAGTTTTTGTGCTGCAAAGACTAAGGCAAGGCAATGTTTCTCAATTGCAGGATAGCGAATTTCCGTTGGGAGTAATCTCCGACTCAGGTAGTAAAGGGCATTCTCTTTCCCATCGTCATTGATTTGAGCTAGAAGAGCCCCGAGAGATTCGTCAAGGGCCGCGGTGTAAAGGATTAAAGGTCTCCCCGGAATGGGGGCTGCCAAAACTGGCGGGTTTGTCAGGTATTATTTGATATTTTCGAAAGCATTTTGACATTTCTCGTCCCAAATGAATTTGGCGTCCTTTTTAGCTAGGACAGAGAATGGTTGACATCTTCTAGAAAGATTAGAAATGAACCTTCTTATATACGCCAGTCAACCCTGGAGAGATCTCAGTTGAGTGAGACTCTTAGGAGGCGGCATATTTAAGATAGCTTCAATTTTGGCAGGATCAATTTCGATTCCACGGTGCCTGACTACAAAACCTAAGAATTTCCCTGAGGTGACGCCAAAAGTGCACTTCAAGGGATTCATTTTGAGGTCGTAGCGGCGCAACCGCTCGAAAACAGTTATTAAATCATAAAGATGAGCCTCTTTTACTCTGCTCTTGACAACTAAATCATCGATGTAACATTCGACTTGATTATGTATTAAGTCATCAAAGATGTGAGTCATAGCCCGCTGGTAGGTTGCACCGGCGTTTTTGAGGCCAAAGGGCATCACTTTATAATAAAAGATCCCTATAGGACTTCTGAATGCAGTTTTTCTCTCATCTTCTGGGGCCATCTTGATTTGATTATAACCAGACGAGCCATCCATAAAGGAGAAAACAACGTGCGAGGAGGCAATGTCCACCATGAGTTCTGGGATTGGCAAAGGAAATTCATCCTTAGGACATGCCTTGTTCAGGTCTCTATAGTCAACACAGACTCGGATTTGACCATTTTTCTTTCGAACCGGCATGACGCTGGCTACCCAAGAAGGATATTATTCTTCTCGAATAAATCCAGCCTCTGCCAACTTCTTGACTTCAGAAACGACTTGTTGTTCGATCTCCAGACGCATACATCGTGGAGCTTGCTTGACAGGAATGGCATCATGCCGGATTCCAAGTTTATGGACTGCTACGTCAGTGGACAACCCCGGCATTTCGTCGTATGTCCAGGCGAAACAATCTTTAAACTCGGATAGAAGTTGAATTAGATCCTTAGACTCATCCTCACTCAACAAAGAACTTATGAAAGTGGGGCGAGGGTCATCCTCTGTTCCAAGGTTGATTTCTTTAAGTTCATCGACTGTTGATTTAATTTCTTCTTCGAATTCAGGGGGTGCATCCTGAACCTGAAGTTCGTCAGAATCATCAAAAGTCTCCAAACAAAGTCCATCGAATGAATCAATGACTTCAGTAGGGACATTTTTAAATTCAGGACGACTAGTTATCATTAGACAAAATTCGTCATCGTCAAATGATCTAATTGTACTAAAACCGATACCACTGGTCCAATGTTTATTAAATTTTGAATTCCAAAGACTTTCATGGTATCTAGCCTGACCTTTAGTCCATTGACTCGGAGAAAAATCTTTAGAAATAAGAGACTTAACACCAACAGGAAAGTAGCCAAAAGGTAATTCCATTAATTCATTGAAATTTGCCTCTTCAAGGATTACATCATCTTCATTCCTTGAGGAGGAAGAGCCAGGGAAGAACTTCTTGGCTTTCCTTACTTCTCCATCTAAGTTCAGAGCATCCTTAATTACTAACCCTGAGACCCTATCAGCAGACAGTGGGGTTAAGGTTAAGGATTCAACCGTTCTATTAAGCTTTTCATACAAACTCAATTCAGGCTCGTCACTTTGAATATTTAATTTTGTATCCTCCTGGTCGCTATCTGATTCTAAAGTGAGATCAAACTTTGGAGGAGGATTGATTTTTGTATAGTCAAAAGCAAATCTGGCACCCCTTTTTCTTGAATCTTCATCAGAACTTGTTTCAAGTTCGACATAGATCGAGGAATTTCTTTTTTCAATTGAATGGCGACCTCGACCGCGTGCTCTTTGGGCCATCCTTCCACCTCTTTGAGGTATAATGTTTGGAGGCCTGAAGATCACATGCTCGACGTCGTCTTCACTACTTGAGTTTTGTCTCTTTTGATTTTTGACTTTTTCTTTTCTCAATCTTTGAATTGCTTTTGAACTTTGACTTTCTGCCTTTTCCTCCTTGACGTTGATCTCTACCTTAGAACAGGTAGTGGACCCTTTAGGAACGTAGTACGTCGCATCCTCGTAGATCCCGATCTCGTGAATAGAGAATGGTTGCAGATCACCCTTAATTTCAAACTCAATGCCATCTCGTTGGTACTTGATGCATTGATGTAGGGTAGAAGAAACCATCCTATACTCATGGATCCAGGGCCTTCCTAGGAGCACGTTAAAGGACGTTGCCGAATCAATTATATGAAATTTCGCTTCAGTTTTCAATTCTCCTATCTCTAGAAGAAGGGTAACTGAACCTAAAGCCTTCTCGCCCTTTTCATTGAACCCACGAAGCACTAACTTGTCAGTTGAGAGCTTGCTAGTATTAATTCTAAGGTATGCGAGAGTCTTTATGTTCATCACGTTGACCGATGCACCCGGGTCAATTAGAACTCTTGATAACTTAAACTTGCCCATATTTACTGTGATGTAAAGTGGACGATTGTGGTCGGCAGTTCCAAGGAGTAAATCTTCGTCAGAGAAGGCAACCCCAGGGATTTCCTTAAAGTACAAAGCTTCTTCCTCGGAAGTTGAGGCTAATTGAGCTAAGCAAATCTCTGGGTCGAGAAGTGCTTTAATTAGAGTCTCCCTCATCTCTTTTGAAAGGACAAGGGCATCATAAATGCTCAATTTGGCGGGCAACTTCCTAAGGTGAGCTAAGACATTGTAATCAACACTTGGAACATTAACGTTGGGACCCGGTGGATTTGAAAGAATTGGAGTTGATTGTTGAGCGGGGATTTGAATTGGATCATCAGAAACAACTTGTTTTCCTTTATCCTAAGGAGGTAGCCTAGGGGGTAAGGCCTTCCCACCACGTAGTTGTACTTGCACGACTTCATCGAAAGAACAAACTACAGGGGAGTCTACGCTCTCCTTAGGCAATTGATTGTCGTTATCTGAGCGAGAGTCCGAATCTGAAAAGTCTATCACGACAGGACTCCCTTGAAAGTTAATTTCAGGGGTTTCACTATCTGATAAGACATCAGATTCGTTTCTCTCTTGAAGAGTCAAATCTAGAGAGTTGAATGTTTGAATTTCTTGATTGATCTCAACTTGTTCTTGATTATTTTCAACAGAAGAGTCATTTACATCTTCATTCTCAACATTAATCATCAAAATATGAGCAGAAGGATCAGACTTTTTATTTAATTTTCGACCCTTTGCCTTTGATGGGGCAAAGTAAAAGTCAGATAATTTCAGTGGTGACAGAGGTTTTGAGCCACCATCAACCACTTGTACAGATCTCTCATCAACAGATTTCCTCTCTACAGAAAATTCACTCTTTTCATTTTTATTCAGTACAGTAGTTCCTAAGACTACTGGAGAGGAAACTGTCCTAACGTCCTCCTGCGAAGCCTCGAGGTCAACCTCCCAGATCGGGTCCCGGGCTCTCGTTGGTAACTGTTGAGAAAGACGAAAAGATTTATTAATCGACTTTTTAAATGCCCGGGATAGTGCTATATCCCAACCATTTTCAATGGACAGAGAAAAGTTAGAATTTATACCTGAGATGGATTTGATAGACCCTTGATCCGGATCGACCAGGTACTCCTTTGGAATTATAATATTACCTTGACGGAAGTTCTTTTCTAGCCAATCTTTGAAGACGATGCAGTCTTCGATTGTGTGGCCTAACATGCGATGGTAGGGGCAAAAAGTTGGATCATCCTTCTTATTTGCCTCTTCCGGCTTCTTGGCCTCCGGTAATCGAAAATCTGGCTTCTTCTGAAGACTTTTAAAGATCTTTCTCATCGACTCCCTTTTAAATGGATATGTACGAGCCAATCTCTCTTTAAAAGAAATCGGGTGAGAATCTCTTGTAGGTTGAGAAGTTACCTGAAAAGGTGGAGATTTCTGAGTTTGTTGTGTTAGAGAATTACTGGACTGAACATTCATTGGTTTCTTCCCCTTATCAACAGCTGAAACCATTGCTGTTCTCTTTTCGAAGGACTTTAATGGTTTGCTAGCTTTCTTTTCCTCAGTAGAATCCTTCAGGAATGGCATTTTGGAAGCCTCTTCCTGTAGATTACTAGCATTATTCAAAAGTTTTTCGAAGGTTTTGATAGTGAAACCCTTCAGGAGAAAAGAAATAGGCCCGTGGATGTTCTTTAAAAGAATCTCCACTGCATGTTGCTCTTGTAACTGGGGTTCACACTTCATCGAGAGATTTCGCCATCTCAAGATGTACTCAACCAAAGACTCTCCCGGTTTTTGTTTTTCGATGACGAGATCACCAACGGTTACACGCTGCTGAGCTCCTGAGAATCTCTTTAAGAATAGACTCTCAAGCTCTGTGAATGTTTTCACTGAACCATTAGGTAGATCTGCGTACCACTCAAAAGCAATACCGGATAGACTACTCACAAACTGGCGAAAGAGTAGAGCATCTGACCCTCCTGCGTTGCAACAGCTCGCTCGGAAGTGGGCCAGGTGCTGTCTTGGGTTTTCTAACCCACTAAAAATTTTGAATGAAGGTGGCACAAAGCCTTTAGGATAAGAAACTGAATCATATTCTTCAGGGTAGGGTCTACCCTTTGGAATAGATACGGTCCCTTAAGAATGGGCTAAGGCCTCCCTTACCTGGGTTTCGATCATCTGACAGATATCTTTGTCGGCTGGAGAGGTTGGGGAAGCAACCTCTGGAGTTCTAGGACTTGATTCTGTTTTCCTGCTGTGCTCACCCACTGTGTGTGTTATAGGTTGCAACTGCTCGGATTGAGATTGCTGTGCTTTGATCATCTGATTCTGTATTTGTTCCATTCTGAGCATCATCTGTTCAATTTTATTTTCCAGACTCTTGATGTATTTGTCTTTCTAATTCAATTTAATTGATCCATCAGAGTCTGAATCTACTGCTACAGAGGCTTCTTCTTTACCAGATCGGTGTCTTGAAGGCTCAGCATCTTTATTTGATGCTCTGGTTTCCACTATGCAAATGTTCCCAGCTGAATCTTCTTCCATCAGATCATCTGCTTCTGGATCAAAAGCTTCAATTGCCTTGTTTTTAAGTATGTCCCTTATTTCCTGTACCACCTCATCGACCGGTCTACCCTCAATTGATTCGAGGTCGATTGGTAGGTACCCCTTATAGTTAATCATCTCTTCAAATTCCTCATCTCCAAACTGGGTGAGGACCTCTTGAATTTTCAAATCATCGGCAGTAGGTTCTGCCACCAACTGATCTAACATCTCTTGATCATCCTCAAGTTCTGTCCCCTCCCCTCCGACTGTCCCGGGGTCGGTAATCGCGAGGGTGACATCCTCAACAGGGTGAGGGATATCTAACCTAACAGGTGACGAAGAAGTTTGACTTGTGGGAACTCCAACATCAATCTGAGGAGAATCCTCACATCCCTGAATAAGGAGTCAGGGGACCTTAAGAAATGACTGGACTGGTAACTGAACTGGTGACTGAACTGGTGTCTTAACTGGTGTCTCTCTAATCTGAATCCTAACAGTTCTGCTTATCTTCATTGGCACATAAGGTTCATCCAAAGGTATGGGCCTCTTGCCCTTAACATCAACTGGCTGTAAGTCTTTGACGATTTCTTTTGATTTAGCTATCACAGGGGCCAACTTTGAGAGTCTTGAAGGGGAAACTGGAGGTCTACCACTGAGAGGGTGACTCCTACCAGACCCAGTTAAAACTATCTCCTCAGTTTTGGCAGTTGGGAGACGAGGCACCCAATGATATCCATCCACTAATACTGAGACAACTGGTTGCTTAACAAACTTTTTGTTTCTCCTCACTGGCTGAGGAGTCAGGTTTCTTGCTTCAGACTTTTCTTCCTTTAAAACTTCTTTCTCCAGCTTGTGTGAGATCACCCCCTTCAGGTGTCTCATATATTGTTCTTTGGTCTGACCTGTCTCAGCAGCACAAGTATGAATGATGTTCCTTAACATCCTAGTTCTCAAAGTGTTCTTATCCTTAGTGGTTCTCTTAACAGTATAGTCGACTGGGCTAGGTGGAGAGCTAGCAATCCGCGTGACTCTCTCTTCCCCTGCAGCAGCTGCGAGGGGGTGAAAACGACTCCCTTTCAGGAGTGGAGAAGAGGCAGGGATAGGCAGCTCCTCAGCAGCCTCAGGCTCAACTAAACTCAGGGCTTTATGTTCAGCTATCTTCCTTGACTTGGTGATTTTCTTCCTTATCCTTCTCAGGTAGTTCTTTCTAGCACTCTTAGTGCCAAACAGTGCTGCAGAACTAGAAGACCATTTCTCAACAGTAGATTTCACTTCAATTTTCTTGTCCTCACTTCAGACTGAGGGTACAGAAGGTGTAAGAGTAGCACCTGCTGCCAGTTCCAACACTGGGGGAAGGTCACTCGTAGCTCCCACAGCTAGTTTCACTACTGGACCATTCTCGCCCTCAGCAGCGAGATTAATGATTGTTCCACCATTCACAGACAGTTTAAGAGTCTTGAAACCCATCCCAAACTGAATCGCACTGCTATGAATTAACTCTTCGACTTGGAGGTCTCGGTCAACAGAGAACAGAAGTTTCCCAGCCATTGCAGAAGATTTGATTGTCTGAAATTTGAAAGAGAAGATTTGAATCAAACTTTTGAATTTAAATTTTGACAAGAAATTTTCTATATTTTATCACATAAATCGAATTATAGGAACTATAATTCGATATGTAGTGACAAAGTATAGATGTCAATTTTGACTTGAAGAAAATTTGAATTTTTGTTGTATATGTTCAACTACAAGAGAATGTTGTAGAGAACGTATAACAACAATGGTCTGAATTTGATTTGAAAGGATTTGACGGGGATTTGAAATTTTGAAGATCGAAAGATTTTCTTTGATTATTTGGAACCAATAAGTCGGATTTGATTTCAACTTAATAGTTAACAAAATATCAAAGAAAGTCAAGGAGTTTTGACTCGACTCTCATATCCCACTGATCAGGCTAGGGATAAGATGTCAGAGATTTGACTTGATGAAAAGACTAGATGATTAAATTTGAATCTGGAAATGGTACATATTATACTACAAGAGAATGTTGTAGTAGTACATGTGACAGTGAAAATTGATTTTGAATTGAAAGGGAATTTAAATGACTCAAAAATCCGGCAGCATCTCCCCTTATTTTTGAAACTCGAGGTGTTGAATTTGCATTCAACAAGACAGTTTACAAATATTATTGAAGATTTTATAGGAAGGAACTCGACTCTTTATATCTTATCAAAGATAAAATGTCAGAGTTCAAAGATTTGAAAGACACTGAAAATAAATGTTGAATTTGAATTGTCAATGTTAATCTACAAGAAGTATTATAGAAGAACATTCGACAAGTGACGATTAAAACTTGAAGAGAATTGAACGGATGTTTTTGAAAATTTGAATTTCCGGCAGCACCTCCCCTTATTTTTGAAACTCGAGGTGTTAAATTTGCATTCAACTCGACGGTTTACAAATGTTAGGGAAGAGCTAGGGAAAACTACTTGACTCTTTACATTTTAAAAGAATGATTTAAAATGAAATGTCAAAGATTAATTTGTCCGGAAAAATTTGAATAAATATTACATATATTAAGCTACAACAATTATTATAAAGAAATATATGGCAATGCATTTTGAACTTGATTGATTTTGAAAAGAGATTTGAAATTTTTGAAAATCCGGCGGCATCTCCCCTTATTTTTGAAACTCGAAGTGTTGAACATATGTTCAACATAACGGTTTACAAACCTATAAGAGGGAAATTCTAGGAAATCAACCTGACTCTTTCATTCTGATGAGTGATTCAGAATGGAATGTCAAGGACTGAAACAACCGGAGAAGTTGAAAGTATATCAACTATATACAACTACAATCATTATTGTAGAATATATAATTGCGATGATTATTATGACTTGAAAATAGATGTTTGAAAAATTTGAAATTTCGGCAGCATCTCCCCTTATTTTGAAACTCGAAGTGTTGAACGTATGTTCAACATAATGGTTTACAAAAATAGGGGGATGTTATAAGCTAACCCGACTCTTTCATTCCGACTAGTGATTCGGGATTGAAATGTCGAAGGTTAGATTAACCAGAAGATTTTAAACTTTGGATTAAAATTTGGAAGAGGAATCTATATCCTATCACACATATTGAATTATAGGAATTACAATCATATATGTAATGATAAGATATAGGAATCGATTGAGATTTGAAGACAATGGAATTTTGCTAGACAGTTGAAATTATGACTTTGAAGTTAAAGAAATCTTCTGTAAATTGTGAAACTTAGCACACTATGATTTATTTGCATGCAAGTTTGCAATATGTATAGAAAGACTTTGAAAAGCTCAGCTTGACTCTTTCGCTCTACCAATAAACTTGGAGGCGAAATGTCAAAGCCAGACTTGGAGGGAGGTTTCCTACACTCACCTTTCTTTTCACATGTCTTAATTGAGTTGGCCACACTCACCCAAGAAAGAAATGGGAGAGGGACCAACAGAAGAAAGGTAGTCAAAACTATCGATGTAACAAAATTCGTAGCGCTATTAAAGATGGAGAGAAAGATTTTCCCGAGCGGAGTCGCCATTTTTTGTTTGATTGAAAAAAATATTATTTTGAAAAGTGTCTTAATTTTCTTTGGGAAATGTTTAATTTCTGGAATTTTGAATTTTATAATCGAACACTTATTATGAATGATATATCACCTCGAAAGGTGAACATATCGTTCCCTAATATGTTCAGATTACAAATCTTTGAATTTATCTGATTATCGTAATCAAACTCAAGGAGAAACAATATGTGATCCCAAAGGATCAAAATGATGTTTAATCCAATATTAGACTATAATAATCAGAATAAAAGATCATTAATTTCATGATCAAAATTATAATAATAGAACGACATATCTATCCAAAGAAAGAAAATATCATTTATTACTAATCATTTGAAAATGACGATAATGATCGTCAAGTTTGATTTTCCCAAAGAAAGTTAATTGAGGGTTTTGAAAACTTGATTTTGAAAATCTGGTCTGGGTTTCTAAATCTCCTACGAGCGCAAGCCCTCATAGTTAATTACATCGTGGGAAACCAGAAAAATTTCCTACGAATACTCTCGATTAAAATAGCGATACGAATTTTACTTAAGATTTCAAAGATCGATATCAAAGAAGGTTAAGAACTTGAATTTTCAAATGGGATTGGTTCAAAATTGAACACTTATTTCTGGAGTCAAAGGAAGAAGAGTAGGAGGTGTCTTGAGATTCTGAATTACTTCAGAAACACCTCAAACTATCCTAAGTGTTGGGCTTGAATTAGATTGAAAGATATTTTAATGTTTAAGTGGTCAATTTTATTAGAAGGTGGGGATTAGATTCCCGAAAATTTGAGGTCTTAAGATTGAAGACATGCCTCAGAACTTAAGTCTAAAATTGGGTACTGAGAGTCAGTGACCCGAATCCTAACTAATGCAATGCAATCTGGACTTATCCTGGCCTGGATTGGGGAGCCAGCTAAACCACCTAAACGCTTTAAAACCATGAGTCAAAGTCTTTAAATGTAGAGTGGTTAGGGACATTGATTAAGATTAGTTTAAAGAATTAGGGTCGACATCTAGAGCAGATCCTAATTGACCCCTTAACATATGTTGGGTTAAATGCTTAAGCTAGAAATGCAATTAAAGATTTAGACTCAATTTTTAATTTGTATCTAATGCAATGCATGCTAGTTGACTCGATGAAATGCTTAAATCAAAATGAAGCAGTTTAAAAATCAGGCTTAAAAATAGATTTTATCCTAGAGATTGCACAACATCCCCTTGGACAGAACTGCACCCTAATAGGTCAGGTGGTCTGCAAAAACCCGCAGGCGGGGAGGTGCCTAACACGGATGGGAAAAGTCAATATGTATGCATGAAAAACTCCCGGCGAGTCCGGGCTTACTTCTTAAGAGTGTTAGAGTTTCTATCTGAGCTTAAAATTTTTAATTTTGTTTAAGTAGAAAAAGTTTATGACCGTACCCTCACGAGCCTCCGATCGGGTTCCAGGCTAAATCAAATACGACATGCAATAGCGCCAAATAAACTACTAAAAGCATGCGGGTCCTTAATCACAATCAACACATCAATTAAATCATTTAAATAATTAAATCAATTAAATAAATGCTCAAACTGAAAGTCCACATGCAAGTGCCCTTAATAATACAACCCAGGGTCTGTAGTAAAGTAAAGTGGCCGGGTACCACTGACTACAACCCGGATTCTAATCTTAAGACTCAAGTGACTTTGAGATTTGAGATTCTTCTCGTTCTTCACTTCTTCGTCTCCTTAGAACTCCTTGGATCGTCGGGTCTGGATATCCAAATGAAAGGAAACTCCCCCTGAATAGGGGTGTTATCTTTTCTCTTTGGATATTTAAACTTCATCCTAATTTGGATCTCCAAATGGATAGAAACTCTCCCCTAAGGAATGTTCCTTCCTCTTTGTATTCCAAATTGGATGTTTAAACATCTCAATCTCAAAGTACTTTAAATTTACAACTCAATTTACATTCAAATTACATCAATTAAAAAATTAAAAATCTAGACTCAACAACCTGCAGGGTTATCCTAATAATCAGCAGTTTATATTTGACATCCCAAGCAGTTATATATTTGAAATTAAAATACTCAATCGCAGCCACACTTGGCCATGCTCTTTTAATTTTAAAGGGGGACTTAAGCATTCTGGAGCACCTGTGCAATTTAATATTTATGATTTTTGCCCCCTTTAATTTATGCCTTGTATGAGCATGGCCACCTGCATAAGATTGAATTAGTACAAATCGTCCCTAGCCTAGGGGTAGATCTAATCGTACAATCAATCACATCACAGAATGCAGTAAATATGTAAACAAACACATCAATTCTACTACTAGCGAACAGCATGCAGTAAAAGCTCGAAAACCCGGCACACAGCAGAAAAGTAAACACCGGCCTAGCCTAAGACTAGAGTTTTTTATCCTAGCAAACCATCTAAAGTGTGTGAGGTAGGCTGTGTGGCTTTGATATGTCCTAAATAGGCAATTTATTAAAGTTGTTTAAAGTTCTGGTTGGTTGAAAGGCTTAAGGGGGATTTGATTTGAATTTAAATATTAATGACTTGAAATTGATTTTAAACTTGATTTTAATTGTTTGTTGGATACCACCTTTGTTTCACACCGAGGCCGTGAAGTTTATTTCACCTTCCTTGGGGCTAATTTAATAGCCTCGTAGGCCTGGGTTACCCAATGGTACCCGATATAATTAAGTGATTTGAGTTTGATTAAGGTTTAAAGGTTGATTAATTTTAATTAAAATTGGTTGATTGCTGGTTTTAATGTTGATTTAAAATTTTCTAGAATTTTTAATAATTTATTGAATTTTGGAATTTTTTGGATTATTTTATTCATTTAATTCAAGGGTCAAAATTTGATTTTTTTGATTTAAAAGGTTTTCTGGAAAATTAATATTTTATTAAAATACTAGACCTTAATATGATCAGTTAGACAGTAAGTATGCTGAAATTGGATTTTTCTACATTTTATTATGAAGGTTTGAAGTTTTGACTTGATTTTGAACTAAGTTTGATCAAAAGTTGACTTTTTTAAATTTGTTTGATTTCTGGAA
This sequence comes from Dendrobium chrysotoxum, assembly GCA_019925795.1. Classification (NCBI taxonomy): domain Eukaryota; kingdom Viridiplantae; phylum Streptophyta; class Magnoliopsida; order Asparagales; family Orchidaceae; genus Dendrobium; species Dendrobium chrysotoxum. The sequence continues at coordinate 28,910,540 of CM034310.1, forward strand.
ACTTAACATTTTTAATAAATATTAGACCTTATTATGAGTTGTATGCCTTTGAGTTTGCTCAATTTGGAGTTCATTTGAATTAGTTATGAATTTTTGAAGTTTTGATAATTATTGAATTTTTTTTAAAATTGTTTAATTAGAGACTCTTTTTGTGATTTGGATCCAAATGACCTCCAAACTTCTTGAAATCAACTCCAAAGGTCAGGAATGACCTAAGGAGTGATTTCCAAGTGTTTGAGAAATTTTTGGAATTTTTAATTATTTTTAATTAATTAAATTAATTAAATATTGAATTTCAATTAAACTTAAATTAAACTTAATTTTGAAGTCCAGTCAAGGGGCTTTTATTTTTCATTGGTTAAGGGTTTAATTCGGGTCAGTTTGAGGTATTATTTGTAATTTTTGGATTTAATCTTGATTTATTATAATTTTTGGAAGGTTTTAAGGCTTAATTAAGGTTTAATTTTGATTAAATTGATTAAGGGGCTTAATGATTTCAAAATCCAGTAAGGATTTTTCTTAAGGTTGTATGTGTCACTAGGTTTGAATATTCAAAGTTTTAACTCAATTGGAGATGTATCCTAATTATTGGAAATAATCTAAGTTCTCTAAATAAATCCTTAATTGTTGTCCTTAATAACACTAGGTTAATTGGGTTCAAATCAAGGTTTTACTAACCCTCAATATAACATACATGATATGCACACATACAAACACAATCAATCTTAAATCTAAGAGAGCCTTAAACTAAGTGGTGTGTGTATGTCCTTAAGCATGCAAAGACTTATACTAATTAAATATTCTTAACTAAACTAATAAATGATTAAATCTTAATCATTCATTAGCACTTCCACATGATTTCTATTCAAATATGTTAGATCTAAGTTTAAAATTTCCAAGTAGATCTCTCAATCCTAAAAGATTTAAATACATATATATTACTTTAAAATAATTTCAAATATATACATAATATAGATAAAATTACATATGTATAAACATAACTTTTAAATAAAAAAAAAATAGTTAAAAGCATGATTTGAATAAGTTGGATACCTAAATGAGCGATCCACTGATCTATTAAGATCATTTGAAAATAAGTTTTTAAGTTTCAAAATAATTGGCTTAATATTTAATTGGATACTAATTAAATATTAAGATAATTAAATAATTAAAAATAACTTAAAATTAATCAAGTTTTGATCTCTGAATTTGACTTTAAATTAAAGTGCTTAATTTTCTGAAAATTTTGATATATTATACTTAATTTTCTGATTTAAAATGAATTTATTATGAATTTTTGAAGTTTAAATCAATTAAAAGGAATTTTTTTAAATAATTTTAAATTAATTAAAGACTAAAAATAATTTAAAAATTAGTTAATTTAAACTTAAGAATTTTCTATAATTTTAAAATTATTTTAAATTATATATTAATTAAAGTATATATTAATTTTCAAAAGTATTTAAATTATTAATCATTAATTAAATATTAATTAATAATTAAATAATTAGTTAATTGAAATATAAAACATAGTTTGAAATGATTAATTTCAAAATTAGAATAATCTTAAAAAAAATAATTAATTAATTATTGGATATTAATTAATTAAATGAATGAATATTAATTAATTTTTTAATTATTAAAATAATGTAAATCATTTAAATAATGTTAAATCATTTAATTAGATTTTATTTATATTTTCAAATACTTTTAAGATTAATATTAAGTTTAAAATTAATTAAGTATTAATTAATTATTTAAATATTTAATTAGAATATTAAATGATATTTAAATATTTCAAATTATTTTAAACTTTTAAAATATTTTAAGTGATATTTAAACTTTATAATTTATTTAATGTTAATTAAAATATTAAAGGTTGTTAATTAAAATATTAAAATTATTTGATATAAACTAAAAAAAAGTTATAAAGTATTTAATGCAAATATTAAATAATTTATATATTAATAAAAGTTTAATATCACTTAATATTAATTGAAATAATAAACTATTTAATATTAATTAAAATATTAAAGAATTTAATATTACTTAATATTAATAGTTAAATTTTAAACTTAATTAATTAGATTCAAAAAAATAATTTTATAGTATATATATAAGTATATGTATTAATTTGAAATTAAATTTCTAATTTTTCTACTTTAAAACAAATTTTTTTTTTTAATTTTCTGTATTTTAAAATTAATTTTAAATTATATTAAAAAAAATTATTTTAAAGGAATGGCGGCGCCGCCGGCGGCTGGAGGCTACGTGGCAGCTTCCAATTCGCCAGAATAAACCGTGGCAATCATTGGAGCCGGCGGCGCAGTTAATGGCTAATGATTGCCGTGGCAATCATTGGCATTAATTGCCAATTAACGGCGGCGACGGACGTGGATTTACTTATCCACGTTGGCAGCTGCCGCCTGCCGTAGGATCAGGCGTGATTTGAAACCGACGGCCCAGATGCAGTCAAATGATACTCCGATCCAATATAAGGGCATACACGACGGATCAGCGCGCGATATAACGTGATCTGGATCGTTGATCGCGAGATCAACGGTCCAGAAAACGTGTTACTGGCATGTCTACCGAACGAACCCTAAATCACATTTTTAGGCTCGTTCAATCGATCCGGTTAATCAAATGCTATAAAATTTTAAACCTAGATAGCCTAGGTGAAGAGAAATCATGTGGGTATGTTTGTTTGGGTTTAAAAATGCTGAATGAAAAGCTAATTTGGCCTAAGTGATTCTACCTAGGGTTTAGGATTATACCTCGGTTTAATGACGGATTAATCCGTTTAAGCTATCTCTGAATTTGTTGTCTGTCCACGATTCAACTTGTAGAAGACTTCGCATTCTGAAAAGCCCTCAATCGTTGGATATCTAAGCTGGACGTTCCTTTGGCTCGGTTGGCCGGAAAGTTCGCCAGCGGCAACCTTTAATCGCTGGATTCGAACTTGGGATTTGAGGAGGAGGTCAGTGAAGGCTCTAATGAGCAGAAAGCTCGGTTGGGGGGTTTTAGTCTGGAGAGAGAGAGAGTGTGTAGGGAAGAATGATACCTTTAAGAAGGGTTTTGCCCTATTCAATCTTCCCAAAATTGAATGGACGATTTTGATTGCTTTGGATGGACTCCAGATGGCCTCCACCTGTCCAAGAAGTTGTTGGGAGCAGATGGATCAAAGGACAAGGGTACAAATGAGGTGGAAAGGGGGTTTTGTCACCTTGTGAGCATGTCGGATGGCTAAGAGCCATTTGATCTAGATCTAAGGGTTATGATAGACTCTAGGAAGCTTCCAGAGTCTGTTCAAGCTGCTGGAGGGATTTGGATTAGAGGAGATTAGGCTTAGGAGGTCATTTGACCAACTTTGACCCCTCCTAAAGCCTCTTTTTGACTGTTTGACCAGTCAAAGTTCAGGTGGCATGCTGAGGTGGCAGCTAGGGAGGGTATTTGAGTGTTAATTAAATGAGTCTAAAGGGGTTTAGGGCTTGGAGTGTTTTAAATTAATTAAAACTTGCATATGATTAAAGATTTGACCAAATCTTCTAATTGACTTGGTCAACTAGAGCATGATTTGACTCATAGCTTAATCAAATATACTTGGAATGTATATTGGAATAATATTAAAGGCATGATACCATTGATTTAATCCAAATAGGTCAAGTTGAGTTAACCTTAGATCTTAGTTGACTTGGTCAACTATTGACTAGATCAAAGGTCTGGTCAAGTTTAAATCATTAAGTGAAGTGGTTATAGGAGTTTGGAAGGATTTGAAATTGATGTAGAGATTGATTATGTTTAAATGGCTTAAAGGTTTAAATTGGTCAACCTGGGTTGACTTGGTCAACCAGGTTGACCCAGAGCCAGGGTCTGGACTGAATCAATTTCAAATGGTAAATGGAGTATGGTAGATATGTTTTAAGGGTTTGAATAGGTCATTTGGGTCAAATCACCTATTTGAGCCCTTAATGGGCTTAATGGGTCAACTGGGTTGACTTGGTCAACCAGGTTGACCCAAGGTCAGGGTTTGAACTGGAATGGTTTGAAATGATGAATGGGGTCTAGTGGAGGTGGTTTCAGGGTTTAAATGTGTCATCTAGATCAAATGACATGTTTAGGCCCTTAATGTGCCTAATAGGTCAACTAGGTTGACTTGGTCAACCAGGTTGACCCAGGGTTAGGGAAAGGGTCCAATCAGTTCAGAGTGATATTCTGAGTCTACTGGTGGTGGTCTCAAAGTCTGGGGAGGTCATTTGGTCTAAATGACCTATTTGGGCCCTTAATGGGCCTTTTAGGTCAACCCTGGTTGACTTGGTCAACCAGGTGGGTCTAAGGTCTGGAAAGGGGTTCAACAGATTTGATATGATATTTGGAGACCAATGGAGGTGGTCCCAAGGTCTGGGGAGGTCATTTGGTCAGAATGACCTGTTTTGACCCTAAAGGGGCCTTCTAGGTCAACTAGGTTGACTTGGTCAACCAGGTTGACCCAGGGGCTGGTTCTGGGTTCAACGGGTTTGGTTTAATATTTGAAACTTGCTGGAAGTGACTGCATTTGATTTGGAGCTCATTTGACCAAAGTGACTATTCATACCCCATAGGGGTATTTTGGTCATTTTGACCCCTGGTCAACTGGGGGTCAAATTGAGTCCAACAAAATGCAGTTTATTGCTCAATGAATCATATTCAAGGGTCTGGAGGTGATTGGAGGCTTTGGAGAAAGCTCCAAGGTCAAAATCCACTGGGTGGTAGGTCCAGTGGCATAGACTATAAATATTTGAAGGTTTTACAGCCTTTGGATTTCAATTCAGTTTCTGGGATTAGAGATCTCAGAATGAGCTCAAATTTGGAGGGTTGCCTCTAGAGACATGTCACATCAGTGTGGAACTGATAGATCTTGAATCAGAGGTCATTTGATAGGGTTTTAAGGTGTTCAAAAATTTGCTGGAAAAGGCTTTCAGGACTTAAACCTTTGGCCTTGGATTTGAGTCTGGAAGTCTGGTTTTGAGCTGGATTTTGATCAAGGTTTGAATTAAGGATATGAATTAAAGTCTGGATTGATTGAAGTTTTAATTGAATGAAGGTTTGGATTAATCCTAGATCTAGATTGATCTAAGATCTATGCTGATCCTAGAATCTAGGTAGGTCTAAGAACCTGGGGTATAAGAGAATCCTAGGGTCTAGGAAAGTCTTAAGCTGTAGATCTAGGAAAATCCCAAGATCTAGAATAATCTGGAGGGTAGATTGATCTAGAACCTGAATTGATCCTAGGGTTTAGAATAGATCCTAAGGACTGGAAAGATCCTAAGGTCTTGATTGGTCCTACTGACCTCATACAAAAATGAGGTCAACAATCACCAAATAAGGTTTAAAGATTAAGCGCTACAAATTTTAATCTAAAACATCATTAAACCCTTCATTACTGATGCCCATAATATTCATAGATGTTTTATAATACTTGAATTTAAAATATAATCGAATGAAGGGAGGAGTTGAGGTTGACCCACTTGAAGAGATACAAAGGGATAGTAATGCACCTTTTAAAATAGTATAGCTATCGGTTTTAATGAGAATGTCAACCATGACTACTTAGAATTTAATTTTTAATCAATAATTTCTTTTAAACTCTATTTAATATTCTCACCATGTAATTCCCGTATAATTAGGGGTGTCAATATTTGGCACGACACGAAAACCCGACTCGAACCCGACCCAAAAGTTTTGGGTTAGACCCGACCCGATTTCAAAATGGGTCGGGTTCTGGTTGACCCGGAAAGCCAATGGGTCAACCCGGAAACCCCTTTGAAATGAGCTGACCATGTTGCCCGCACTTGCCCGCTCCCACGCCGAGGCTGCCCACATCCGTGCCCGAGGTTGCCGTGCCTGCCCGCTCCCGCGCTTGCCCGAGCCTGCCCGCGTAGCGTCCGAATTGCCCGCGCCTACATCCACGCTGCCCCCACTCGTGTATGCGCCCGCCTTCCGCCGTCCCGCAGTCTCGCCGTCCGTCGTCCCACTGTCGCCGTCTAGAAGCTCAACCGTGTCGGATCGGGTTACGGTTGGCCCGTTTCAACCCGGATTAGTTCCGGATTCGACCCAAACCCAACCCGAAACTCGATTTTGACACTCCTACGTATAATTCAATTTTTCAAAATTTTGAATTTAAAATTTCAAATTCTGGTCATATTTAAATAGGAAAATTACTCGTTAATATCTTTTACAAAAATCATGACACACATAAAAATATAAATTATAATTAAATGTCTTCAAATAGTTTCTTATTTCAGCTCCTTGTTTGGCTTCATCTTGTTTCATCACATGGGCTCTTCTCATCTGCCTAATCTCCTCAATCATCGCCATATGTTCCTTCACTTGGCTGTCAAAGCTCTATCATGCAAATAAAGAGTTTGATCTACAAATAATGCCTAAATGTTAGTGGATTATCTATTCATGGATTTTTTATGGTGGAACTATATAGTATATTATGTTATTGAAGAAGGTGAGGAAGGTGGATTTTATGGGGAAAGGGCAAGAGGAGTGGATGGCAAAGTAATGGATTATCAATTATGATACTAAAACCAAAACAATTATGATCCCTTGAGATTCTTGTCGCGCCCTAAGATCAAATTTGAAAGAATTGTTAATTTATATCTTAATCATTTACCAGAGCTTCTATAAATTATTAATATAAATCTATATAATCAGCGGAAGCTTCTGACAATTTTATGCGTCAAAATATTTTACTATATTCATTCTCCTAAAATCATATACACAATAACCAAGAAATCAATACAATCAATACTCTATCACTAACTCCTAACTATAAAAGAAAAAAAAATACAAACAATATCAAAAGAAAACCTGATGATCTCTAGTAAGCTCACTCCAACTGATCATGATCCCTTCACTGAAATCATTAAAATCTACATAATGAGATAAAAAGTCCAGCAAACTCACCAAAGCTTTCAACACAAGGCTAGAAGAATTAACATGAATGCTCAATTCAGTCAATAAAATCAATCTAATCAATAATCTATTATCGTTTGTAAGGCTCAAATGATCAATAATAAGAGTAGGAAATCATTACAATGAATCTAGGAATTAATAACATATATGAGAATCAATAAATCAGCAATAAATCAATAAAGGAATCATGACGACAACTATTAATATCATCGGTTGTATTTATCTTATCTATTTGTATGCATCATCTATTCATATACTATCTATGCATCCAATTGTCAATACTATCAATGTATCTGTCAATGCTATCAGTGCTATCAATATTTGCAAGCATCGATGTATAATTTAGCAATGCAAGACATCCAGCTTTATTGTGGTGTTTTCAGTATCTTTTACCCAGACTGCTTTCTAGTTGGTCATCAGTCATATCAATCATCAATTATTCAATTAATCAATTATTATTATTATAGGTTGCTTCAATAAATTAATAAAGAGTCATCACTCTCTACCTGTCAGCGAAATCAGTCATCAGTTATAGACTACAACCAAGATAACACCACAAATATTTTTTAAAGGAAAGCTTGTCGGCCCACCCTCCTGTGCGGGGTATTAATATTTTAAGAGTCAACCCATATTAATTATAGTGTTGATAGTCCGTCTTCCTTGCTTAAATGCAAATACCACATTTATTTATATAAAATGCAATCTAAAATGTATTATATATAAAAATGTAGTAAATCACATATTAATCTATAACTTCAGAAAATCACAACTCCTAATTTTCTTGGTGAAATTTAATAATATTACAATCAAAATGTCCATAAAATTTGTATCCATCATATACGAAAAGTTATATGAAAAAAACTGGATAAATCAGAAAAAATGCATTTTTATCAATTTAAAAGCGAAGAAATATGTTAAACACAAAATCATTAAAGACTAAAATGAGATTTGAGTTACTTATAATGATTATGAGAAATATCTTAATTAAATTGGCTGACGAAAAAGCTCTGAACAATCTTCTCTCTCCTCCCTCTCCCTTCCTCTCCTTCCTTTTTGATTTCCTTCCTCAACAAGCGTGAGAGAGTGAGGGTGGCAATGAGTGCATAGAGATTTTTAGGATTAAATATATATAAAAACGATGTTAGTGGTCTAACGTTGTAGCGCTACATATTGAATTCCGAGTTATTGTAGAACAGAGACGCCAATGCCGCAACTGCAATTTCTGGCGTTGTTGTGCTTTTAACCTTAGCGCTGCAACGCTCCAAAGCACAGCTAGTTCAAACAAAATTTTAATTTTTTTTTAACATCTTTTGTTTTTCGGGTTCTCACAATTCTCCCCAAAGAACATCAACAAGATCATAAGAAGCTAACTATGAATGTTGTGGAATCACAAAACTTATAGCTTCACCATAACATCACTTGTCAAACAAATGTTACCAAATAATTCTGACCATGAATCTCAAGAACTTTTGGCTCTGATATCAAATTGGATGAGAACCCTACTGAACTGAAGGCTACCAAAGCTTTAAAATGAATTATAAGATATCCTTTTATGTGGCTAAAACACCAAGAAGTTTGGCCTTGTGGATGGAGAAGAGGAGACACAAAATGGCAATCTAACCAGGCTTGGACAACACCAATCCAAGAGCAATTTTTTTCAAGTTTGAGAAATTTGTTATGGGATCTATGTGTTGAACTTGTTGCCTAAATTTTTTGTAGTTGATAGAGGGGAATGTCTAAATAAATTTTGGAGTTTATAGGATTTTTAAGGACTTTCAAGTGGGTAATAATAAGGAAAATCAAGACTTGGTTACTCTTGGCCGGGTAATAATAAGCATATCTTCCATTTTTTTTCTAGTAAAAAGGATAACATTCTACCATGGAATGTTAATGAAGATGCATATGAAGAGCTACACAATAAAAGAGGATTAGGGGTCTTAGTGATAAAAATTGTGGAACTCATCAAAGATGCAAGGGCTAAACAATGTCACCAAACAAAATCCAATTGAGAAAATCAGCTACCAAACATCTTTTCAAACAATAAACACTTTAAATTTTCATATCAAACATCATCATTTCCCACAATATTCATAGATGTTTTATAGATGTATAGTAACAAGTTCCAATACAAAATATTCAGTGCAATAACGTTTAACAAGACAATTCATCATTCAGTCGAGATGTTGAGGTGCTATTGTGCTAATGATGGACAAGTAGTCAAGTTTCAATAAATTTACAGACAAACAGACAGAAATTAGCAAGTTTTTTTCAACAATCAGCTTTGCAAAATTAAAATCAGGAAGCGTTTAAAAAGCAAAAGAACAGGATGAATGTTAGTTTCCACTTACAGAAAGACAAAATCAAAGCTTCACACTAGATCAAAAAACAATTTTAACACCACTACCAGATCAAAAGCAGGTTAGAAGGACAAAACACACAGAGATGACAGGTGGGTTGCCATCACTTAGCCAATGGCTAGTTTAAGCAACGAAAACAATTAGCAACCTTCTCTCTCATGAAACAGCATAACTTCTAAAAGCTTCAGCTTAAAATGTATCCTGGCTGTTCAAACCAAAGGGCAGCAAGAGAAATTGGATTCATCCATCTCGACTGAAGGCTTAAGCTGGTCCAAGCTGATAATAAGGTGGTTGGCATAGCCCAAGTCAATACAAGATCTTCAGAAACAAGTCCATGATGATATATGTACACAACATTCCTGCACCTATCTTTGGTAAACAGCATGTTCCTGTATTGAAAATGGCATACATTTCAAAAGAAACATGCTAGACAAAGCAAAGTGAGATGGTAACTGCAAGTGTTTGTCTTAGCTTTACATGTTGATTCACCAAGTATTGATGAATCTCAGTCTCCATTCACATCTTCTAATGATAGTGGGATTATTGACATCAACATCATTACCCTTATCCAAATTATTTCAGTTGGCTTTATGCATACTAATTCTCATTCATGCATGTTTAGTGCAAATGAGATGCTGATTTTATTCTTAGATGTTTGGTCTCTTATTTTTTTTTAACTACTTGACATGTAATGTTTGGTCTATTATTTTTTTTTAATCCTACAAAATTAATTTAAACTATTTGTTTTATTCTTGCATCTTCTTCCTTTTATTATAGATGCCCCAAGCAACCTAAATCTATTTTTCACCATCTTATATTCAATAAATTCTGCTCCCACCATATCTCCAGTATAGTCATATCTCAATTCTCTATTAATCAGCCGGTCTTAACTCTAGAAATTATATCCTGATGAATATCATCATTCATCTACATAATAAAATCAAGAGACTTAAACCTATCACATCAAAGTTTACCCATCTTCCCATAATATTGACTAGTAAAATAAGTCCCACTAAAATGACATGCACTAGTCTAAGCCTCATCTTCTAAATGTTTCCTATTGTGCTCATCCAGCGAATACTTCTTCAGATTATAAACAAGAAGTTGATAATATCGACGGTAATGTTTTGCTGGTTGCAAGATCCATACATGGGGTTGTCATTGGGTAAAAAGAGAATAGGAAGAAAAAACAAGAAGATGGTGGTGGGGATTGTTTTTAGCTGAGAAGAAAAATCAACAACAAATTAAAAGAATGCTCAAATACAAATAGCACGTGCAAAAAAAATTGAAAAAACAGAAATATGTGGCAAGATAATCAACTTAATTCCATGGCTTATTTTAAAAGCAAGCTAAAACAGTAGGATTAGAAGGATCAATAAATTAATAATAAGAGTAGAGACTGAACACCCTCTTTTGTTGATCTCAAGAAAGCAACTAACCTTTTGTGGCAAGAATTATTCAGCAGTATGAAATCCTCATGAATCATATATCCTGATGGAAGAATAGGTGGTTTGCCTACATACAGGGCATTTAGGTGACACACTGTGCTGCACATACATGGCACACTGGACACAACAGACAAGATGACCACAGGGGACAAAGGCAGATCTCTTTCGCCTCATTAAACAAACCACACAAAGTTGCCCTTCTGGCACATCCCCTTCATCTGATCCATTTTCTAATTCATCAGCAGCAGCACTTTCGACATCAGTCACCCGATGTCGATCTCTGCTTTGACTTCTCTGTCTCCATTCTTTCCATCTTCTCCAGTTTCTGTGATGTCGTTTCTTGAGTCAGATAAATATCGACTAAGCTTATAAAAAGTGACCATGCAAGCAAGTATGTTCACTCTGGATAACAAATACATCCCAATTGCTTGGCTTTTTGTCGGATAAAATTGCATCAGGAGCGCCTGACCCAAAAGTGGGTCAGGAGTGCAAGACAAATATGAAAGCCATTTGATCTATGACCACGTAATTTTGTCATGCAACAAATAATGAATTTGAGTTTTATTGTCGTACAAAACAGTTACCTTGCAATTGTTGCTTTATAAATATATAATATAATGTTTTGGAACATCTAACTTCTAATTTGGCTCATTCGTTTTGCACTTCAATCTTAAAAATGAGTCAATAGCTCCTGAAAATTTTTCTTCTTTTTCTTATCATTAATAAATCAATACGAAGGTGAAGCAGAGTCAACCACATAGTGGACCATGGTAAAGAGGCAATAAACAGGAATATTAAAATATATGTTGCATTAAAAAGCGATTGGAATAATATCAGCATTCAACCATGTATTGGAAGAGTACCAGACTTCAAACAATGTAATAATCCAAAGCCAGCATATACATTTTTAGACATTTGGTTCAAAATTATTTACTAAGATACACTGTTTAGGTACAACAATAGATGGATTTTGGTGGTGTACCTTGGTTAAAGGATATACTAACCCTTTTTTTGCCTTCTTTCACTTTATCTACCCAAAAAGAGGCACAGTAGCAGCTTAGTGCTTTGTAGGAATGAATGGAAAAAAAAAAGTTTGTTTTTTTGTAGCACAAACAAGAATAACTTGTATAAAACCACCTATAATTTGATATTTTTCCAATAAAAGGGTAATATGTTTAAAATTTTGTAAATGAAGGTAAAAGCTTATCCTATTTTATAAATAAGGTCAGCTATACCTGACATATATGCCAAGGTTTTCTTAATACCCTAGGATGCATGGATAATTTCTTGAAACATTTATATTACAACTAAACTCTATAATTAAACCTTTGCATTACTACAAAAGTATCATCCAATTTGCAAGCGAGGTTTAGTCGTAACATTGCCAAGTATGCCAAGGTTAACTGTCCTAGTTTACAAAATAGGATAAATTATTATTTATGTTGATAAAGTTCTAAACTATTATTCTTTTCACAAAAGAACTAAACCATAGGGAGTTTTATGCAAATTTCTCTAAAAATAATAATGGAACTTCAAAAACTTAGGAACGCTTAGACCCTTATCCACCCGGGCAAGTAACCAATTAAAACAGCAAATAGCAAGATGTCCTCTGTATGGCTAGAATAGCGTCCCAAAAGTCAGATCCGCAAGTTAGATATCATCTAAGAAATCAAATAAAACTGCTTAAGTTCAGCATGATCCTTTTTTACACAACCTTGCGATATAAAATAGATAATAGATCATGTATTCCAACTCCAAAGCATTAAACAATAAACTCTTAATGCCATGTTCAGTTTTGGTTATAGCAACTATGGCAAGCACTGGTGTGGAATTCCTTGAGCCATCAGCTCTGGAATTAATAAAAATATAATATGACCTTTTTCATATCTTTTATGAAGTGAAATTTTTGGAACAACCAACAGTAATAACTAAAAAATAAGATGTTTGAATTACGAATCAATAGGCCGAATTATCATCATTAGCCTTATTTGAACCATTTGGGGAATCAATAAGCTGAATCAAAATACAAAATATAGCACAACTGAGAAGATTTACCTAAAAATGGTAAAACTCAGTAAACCAATGGAAAATGCTCCAAGTATAACACCACTCCAAAACAGGATCCTGCCGTTTGCAGCAAGACGTGCTTCAATTTCATCCTTCGTCATATCAGACCTACAAAATAGAACCAATTACATTCATGGTTGCACTCTTGAGTTACTAGCAAATCACTAAGGAAAATAATTTGAATGGAGCCTTACAAAAAGTATGGAAGATCTGGACAGGATTTCAACTCAAGAGCTCCATTTTGTGATCTGCACTTGCCAATTGCAGTCATCTCCTTGCCTATTGCAAGAATCTTTTCTTCATCCAATAATGCCACCTTAAAATACCAAAAAATAAATTAAAAAAATAATCCACAAATATAAAACATCTCTTAAAAGGAAAATGCCAGGTTTCCGCTGGGGAACTCAGACGACCAACTTACTGGATAACCATTCCCAAACATGGCCTGGAAGAAGGTGTAAGGTGTAGGCTGAATAGGCCGTAACTGATGATAAACAGTTGTGAGAGGAAGTGGATGGGTTGAACCATCAAGATTAACATGAACATACCCAGAATTAGGCCATTGACCACCTTCCACAAGAATAAATGGAACCTAGTAGAACATGAAATAACAGTTCACTATTTTTATACATAAGGAAATACGTCAAAGCAAGACTGCAAAAAGACCAGTTGTGCTTTTGTCTTACCGATCTCAGAGAGCTTGACCGCTGCTCTCTCCAAGATTTTGCAAAAAGAGCATGGAGATCAATACTCCATCCAAAGATGCCTCTCCACTCATTGTAGAGGCACTGAATAAAAACAAAACCACAGATTTTGCATCAATATACAGCAGGAACAGCAAACAAACATAATCTCAGGAAAGCAAAGTTCAATCACTAATTCACCATAGAAACAAAATAAATAAAACAATTTTAGTTAAATTTAGTTTAAATGACTGCGGCAAACCCAAACTTTGAAATTTTGTCCTAATCAATTGCTTCGACGAAAATATACCATAGGATCCTACAACAACAAAAAGCCTTTTTCCCACTATGTGGGGTCGGCTAAATGAATATCATAGGATCCTAATGATGCTAAACTTAAGATGGTCACACACCAAATTCTCATAGTTTCAATGTAATATATACAAAAAATAAGTGAAAATTTAGTGAAAAGTTGCAACAATTGAGTATATGTTTAAAAGATAGAGTGAATAAGATTTATAGAGCAAAGATTGAGTATATGATATGCAATTTTAGTAAATATAGTATTACCAACAATCAGTCAATATTACTAGATAATGAAGCAATACCTACATGTGTTATGTTTATGTATTATGGATCTATAATACAAAAGAATGAGAATATAGACTCTTATGTTAAGGCTAAGTGATTGTAAGGTAGTCTTTTCAGAGTATTATATTATAAGAGGATATTATTGAGACTTAAATGTGAACTTTTCAAAGTTACAATAAGCTCGGCTATGTTGTATGGCCTAAGTGTTGGTAACAAAGAAGTTATTGATAATCATAATGAGGGGGAAAAAAGCTGGATCAAAAGAAGTTGTAAAGTTCCTAATGACCTGGAGAGAGAATTTAACTATCTCAGTGAATTTAGTACTGCCACAGCTAAATAGAATGCAAGTTTTAGCCCATACATAGATCATATACATAGAGACCACAAAAAATATCCCAAAGTATCGCAATTTTTTTTGAAGTAGAACATCTGCAACTATGCAACAACTATTTGAAGCTATCCAGACAATGAAGGAGAACATCTCCTCCAACTCAACACCATTGCACCACATATCGAATAAAATCTTACTTCCATCTCTAAGACTAAAATTTGAGCCAACCCGAATAATACCTATAGCTTGCAAGATGCCACTCCACAAAAAATAAATAAATAAATAAATGTTGGAGCTAGTCCCGGCCGTAATGTTCCATACTCTCTCTCTCTCTCTCTCTCTCTCTCTCTCTCTCCCCTATAGTACTTCTTGTAAAACCAAAAATTTTCAGGTAAAATTATAGAATTTTATTTAATTAAATTATGCTGAAATATAGATTTATATGAAAATTTTCAATAAGTTATATTTCTTTTAAAGTTTAAGTATAATTACTTTTAAAATTAATTTTAAAACAGTTAAATTTTGTTAAGTAAATAGTAACATTAATACTAAAGTAATAGATTAAATAAAATTAAGTATTTTTTATTCCCTGAATAGTTGCTTGCAACAACTGTGAGGGTGGGAGTTCCGTTATCCGGTGGGCCCTTTCTTTCTTTCATTTGATCTTCACGCAAGCATGGGAGTTCCGTTATCCGGTGGGCCCTTTCTTTCTTTCATTTGATCTTCACGCAAGCAGGAAACAAGGAAAGGGAGTCAAGGGGCATTGTGTGTGGGTCCAGTGCGGAGCGGAAGTTTGAGTCTGGAAATTGCTGGGAGCAGCAGGTGTTGGAGCGGGTAATGAATAGAGCAGAGGTTTTGGTTTTGCCGTGTGATAGAGTTGGTTGATATTGAAGCGAGTTTTTGCCTTAAGTGTAGGGACTATATTCGGAAGAGGAAATAGAAGAGGAAGGGAGAAGAAAATAAAAAGAGAAATTGAAAGAAGAAGGAAATACTAAAGGTAAGAATGTTGAATGTAATATAGGTTTTCATTTATTGGTAAAAGTTTCTAAAGAAGATTATACTCAATTGTGTTATGATTCAACTAGTATATGCAGAGGGGAGGTTTCGAAGTAATTTATAAAAGAAAAGGGTGCAAGGTCGTGGAATTGAGGAGACAAGTCGTCAAAGAGGTAAGAAATACAATTTTAAATTGAAAAAGCAAATGTTATTACTTTTATATACGTACAATTGTATTTGACTTAATTAAAAGGATAAAGGCATCATACTTATTCAATTTATTGAATATGAGTATACATCCAAGTATTCATGTATGAGCAATCACATGTACATTTGAATAATTGAAATTTAAAATACGATGTAGCATGATTGTTTAAAATTTTTACTAGATGGTAATATTTGGAAAGAAACTCATTACATTATGTATTGCATATACATCCTTTTTATACAAGCAGTACAGTAGATAGATTTTATTTTATGAAAGTATGAAGCATGACAAAGAAAGTATGAGATCTTAATTCTGAAGCCTAATGAATATCAAATTATGAAAGGTTTATTATGAAATGAAATAATACATGCATAACAGGTGGGGCAAAAGGAACCCTAAAAGAGGCAAAAGAAACCTCCATGTAGTTTAATGACTATAATGTCAGGTTTACCTGGGCTTAACTGAACATTATTATGAAAGCTAACTATATAAAAAATGATAATCAAAATCTTAAACGGCTAATTATGATATTCTGTACCGGCTTCAAATAAAATGAAAGATGATCTTGAATATATTTTAAGATGTTTTACAATTACCATGTGGATTAATTTAGTCATGATTTCAATTACATTATTCGCTATAATGTTTCATAAATTTCTTTATTTGAATTGCATAACTTTGTGAGCTTTATAGCTCTCCAATTTTTATATTGGTTGTTGTTACAAGAAAATGTAAGGAAAATGTGGAAGCAGATTAAGCTCAAGTTAATGAATCTTTAGGTTTTACTGTTTAGCCGTGTATGTGAGTTTACATTTGAGGTATGTAGATTAGTAAATTGTTGTGATATTTTGAATTTTCTTAGTGTCTCTGTAATTATTTATGTGATGCAATTGAGACTAGATGTTTTCATTTATTTAAAAAATATATTGTACTGTGCATGGAATATATATATATATATATATATATATATATATATATATATATACATGAAAATGATTAAAAGTACTAGATGTTCAAAATTATGAATGTTATGTTTTCTCTGTTAGAGTCTGTGTTGCTGGTGAGGGTATCGTGGGATGTTACAAAAGTGGTATCAGAGCTAAGAATTAAGATTCTGAGGATTTAATTATGAAAGCTTAAGAGAATTTAATCATTTTAAGAGAAGAAAATTTTGAATTTGATTGAATTATTACAGAGCCTAGGTGAGAGTTGTGTTTCTAAGTTAGTAATGAGTCTAGCTTTCGATCCTGCTTGCAATTAGCACATATAAATAACATGTTAATATATATGCATGATTATATAAATGCATATTTCATGAAGTAATGCATTTGCAAATATAATGGCTGAAAGGGTACCGGAAGGGATTAATGGTTAATCATCAGAGCATGGCAAGACTATTATTCAATATGAATCCGAGTTCACATCTTTATCGAGGTATGCCCCGCAGCTTATCAGTACTCCTACTGAAAAATATTTTAGATTTTTGAAGAGCCTTAGAGATTCATTGAGACAACATTTAATTCTCCTTCGCGGAAAGGATTTTGCT
Organism: Dendrobium chrysotoxum; assembly: GCA_019925795.1. Taxonomy (NCBI): domain Eukaryota; kingdom Viridiplantae; phylum Streptophyta; class Magnoliopsida; order Asparagales; family Orchidaceae; genus Dendrobium; species Dendrobium chrysotoxum. The sequence goes on from CM034310.1 coordinate 28,927,730, forward strand.
GAACTTGTTAAAAGTGCTAGACTTTTGGAGCATGATATGAATATGATAAAATAGAAATGGGAGGTTGATAGCAAAAAAAGGCCATTTAATCATAGAGGTAGTCAATCAAAAAGGCAAAAATTTCATCAGGGTCAACAGCAGCAGCCTGTAGGGTTCGGTTTGATACCAGCCTGTGTAAATTGTAGAAATTCTATCCAAAAAAATGTCTAATGAGTTCAGGAAAGTATTATCTGTGTAGGGAGCCAAGACATATCAAGAGATATTGTCCAAAAAATGTTCAAGGAGTTAGAGAATTAAAATTATTCAAATGATAGAACAGTACAGAGGTGTTAAGCCGCAAATAAGCCAATCAGCTTTTAAGATAAAAGGAGAAGCATCAGGGGAAGCGATGAGATCAGCACCAGCTCGAGTTTTTGCTTTAACTTTTTCAAGAAGCCAATGAATCTTCAGAAGTGGTGACAGGTACTATCAATATTTCAGATTTACCTATTAGAGTTCTTTTTTATTATGGTGCATCACATTCTTTTATATCTGAGATATTCTATGAAAATTACATATGAAATATGTTGTTTTACTCCTGGTTTGAATATTCGATTACCTGTTGGAGATTATTTAATCGTCAGTGCTTCATGTTCAATTAATATTATGATAGTTGGTAGGAAATTTTAATCAAACTTAATAGTACTACCTTTAGTGGAGTTGAAATAATTTTGGGAATGAATTGGTTGGTTAAATATTTTGCTACTATTGAATGTTAGAAGAAAAGAGTTAGATTTGATTTACCTGCAAATGAAATATTTTATTTTCAGTGCAAGAAAGGAGTAATTTCATCTTTGGTTGCTTCTAGTTAGGTGAACAAAAGTATAAGAGTTGGTGAATTGATTTTCTTAGCTAAGTTAGAAGCTACTAAAGGGGTGAGTAATGATATAAATTCTATTCATATAGTGAATAAATTTGTAGATATTTTCTCTGAGGAATTGGATGATTTGCCTTCAGAAAAAGAGGTAGAATATTCAATTAATATATAACCTGAAATAAATCTGATTATAAAAGTACCTTACAAAATGACAACTAAAGAGTTATAAGAATTAAAAAGTCATTTGGTAGAATTGTTTGAAAAAGCTTTGTGAGACCCAGTACATCTCATTGGAGTACACCAATATTGTTTGTCAAAAAAAAGGGGGGCTCAATACGAGTCTGTATTGATTATAGAGAATTAAATAAAGTGACCATTAAAAACAAGTATCCTCTTTCGAGAATAAATGATCTATTTGATCAGTTAGCATGTGTTTCTGCATTCTTCAAAATTGACTTGCGATCTAGTTATCATCAAGTTAGAGTAAAAGAATGTGATATTGAGAAGACAGTTTTTAATACCAGGTCTGGGTACTATGAATTTTGGGTTATGTCATTTGGACTAATTAATGCCCTAGTAGTATTCATAGATATAATCAATAGAACTTTCGGGCCTTATCTTGATCAATTTGTAATTGTTTTTATCAACAATATTTTGCTTTACATCGTGAATAATGAAGAATATGCAGATTACTTGAAAATTATTCTGGGATTATTAAGGCAACATAAATTATTTGTTAAATATTTTAAATATAAGTTTTGGCTGAAGAAAATTTTATTCTTGGGGCACATTGTTAATGGTGAAGTTATATCAATAGATTCAAAAAATATAAAAGCAATTATGGAATGGTCATAACCAACCAATATGAAAAAAGTCCGAAGCTTTTTAGCAGGTTATTACAGAAGATTTATAAAAGGTTTTTCTCAAATTGCTTCATCTTTATCCAAATTGACTTGCAAAGATATTAAATTTGAATGGACTGAGGAATGTGAACAAAATTTCCTGGAATTAAAAAGGAGTTTAACATCGGCACCAACATTGACAATTCTATCCAGAACTAAAGGATTTCAACTATACAATGATGATTCTTTAAAAGGGTTGGGTTATATGTTGATGTAGAATAAAAAAGTAATCATATATGCTTCCAAACAGCTGCAGCCTCCTGAAAAGAATTATCCAACTCATGACTTAGAATTAGCTGCAGTTATTTTTGCATTAAAAATTTGGAAGCATGACTTATATGAGGTGATATGTGAAATATTCATAGATCATAAATGTTTATAATACATTTTTCGCTCAAAAGGAATTGAATTTGAGACAGAGAAGATGACTAGAATGGATAAAAGATTATGATCTTGACATTCGATATTGTTCAAACAAGGCTAATGTGGTGGTTGATGCCTTAAGCAAAAAATCTAGAGAACAGATAAATTGTATCTTAACTCAAGAGGAAGGGTTAATTAAAGATATGGAGGCATTACAGCTGGAGGTCATAATGCAGAGTGATCATGATTCAGATAGCTTAAATCAGTTGACTATTTATCCTTCCTTGGAAGAAATAATCAGTGAGGCCCAAAAGACTAGTATGAATATCAGAAGTTTATTGAGAAATGATAATTAGGCAAAAGAAAGGATCTCAGTGTAGATGATCAGAAGAAATATGCACTTGTGGATACCAAAAGAATCAGACCTGATTCAAGAGATTTTACATAAAGCTCATAACTCAGGTTATTCAATCCATCCAAGAAGCACGAAGATATATAAAGATTTAAAAATATTATGTTGGTGGCTTGAAATGAAAAAAAAATATGCCAGAATATATGGCAAAATGTGAGAAATGCCAGGTTGTTAAGGATGAACATCAAAAACCTAGCGATATGTTGCAATCCTTACCAATACCAGAATGGAAGTGAAAAGATATAGCGATGGATTTTGTTACAGGATTTTTCAAATCAAAGCAAGGGCACGACTACATTTGGGTTGTGATTGACAGATTGACAAAGTCATCACACTTTCTGCTTATTCGTTAGACTGATTCGGTGGAGAAATTAGCTAGGTTATTTTTGAAGAAAATCATCAAGTTGCATGGCCCTAAGATTATTGTATGTAACAGAGATGGTCGTGTTACATCTAAGTTATGGAAAAGTATTCATGAAAGTTTGGACACAAAATTGCATTTTAGTACCGCATTTCATCCATAGATTGATGGCCAATCAGAAAGAATAATTCAAGTGCTAGAAGATCTATTGAGATTATATATGCTGGATTTTGGTGGTAGTTGAGAGGATCATATTCCGTTGAAAGAGTTCACCTATAATAATAGCTATTAATCAAGTATCAACATGGCACCATATGAGACATTGTATGATAGAAAGTGCAGAACTCCTTTGAGTTTGTTTGAAATTGAAGAGAGACAACTATTGAGTCCGCAATTAGTTGATCAAGTTACTGAAAAAGTCAAATTAATTAAAGACGGATTAAAAGTAGCCCAAAATCGTCAACATAAATACTAAGACCACAACAACAACAACAACATCAAGCCTTTATCCCACTATGTGGGGTCGGCTACATGAATCCTTTTTTTTCCATTGTGTCCTGTTAAAAGTCAAATTCTCGTTTAAATCTAATAAAGAAAGATCATTTTTAATATTTTCTAACTAAGTCTTTTTAGGTCTACCTCTACCTTTCTTAACATAAGTCAAATCTAAGACCTCTACTTTCCTAACCGGGTCATCGGGAGGCCGCCGTTTTACGTGACCAAACCATCTAAGGCGACTCTCTCTAATCTTATCTTCCACTGGAGCTACTCCAACCTTTTCACGAATATGCTCATTTCGTATCCTATCTCTAAGGGTAAAGCCACTCATCCACCTGGGCATCCTCATCTCTGCAACACTTAACTTAGAATTATGCTTCTCTTTTAATGGCCAACATTCGGCACCATAAAGCATTGCAGGTCTCACCACCATCTTATAGAATTTTCCCTTAAGTTTGAGAGGTACTTTTCTATCACACAATAAGCCTGATGCATTCCTCCACTTCAACCATCCAACTTGGATTCTGCTGATAATATCCCCATCTATATCACCATCACTCTGAACAATAGATCCAAGATATCTAAAACGTGTACTCTTATTAATGACTTGATCGGCCAAAGTCACAATGCCCTCACTAGGTCTATTATTACTAAAATTACACTCCATATATTCCGTTTTAGATCTACTCAAGCGAAAACCTTTAGACTCTAAAGTTGACCTCCACAATTCTAGTTTACCTTCAACTCCCTCTCTAGTCTTATCAATTTCTTAAAGGATTCATGTCATTATTATTCGACAAGTTTTACGCTGGCTGTCGACTACCTAACGCAACCCTCCACTTTTCTCATCCAGGACTTGGGACCTGGCAACCCCAAGCATAAAATAATAAAATTTGAAGTGGGTGTAAAGGTTAGACTAGGGGTGTAAACGAGTCAAGTCGAGCTTAAGTCAGGCTTAACTCGAGCTCGACTCGTGAGCCAAATCTCGAGCTCAAACTCGAGTTCGGCTCGTCACACGTGAGCCTTCCGCGGTTCAATCCGCCTTCCGGTCGTTCGTGATACCTCTCGCGATGCCCTTCCATGTAGTTATACGGTCTGATCCGCCTTCCTGTCACTAATAGCAATCGTCTAACGCGCGCAACGTCGAGCGTGCAAAAGGAGGTCTTCCCATAACCAAGTCAAACAATTTGAAAAAAAAGCTGCAAGTATTAATTAATGCTTCTTTCTGTCTTTTCAGCTTTACAAATTCTTTGTCTTTTCGAAGTAAACTAAATATAAAAATTAATATTATATATATATATATATATATATATATATATATACAATAATTTAACTATTTAATTTTTTTAATATTATAATTTAATAAAAATAAGAATTATTTAAAAAATATTAATAATGATTCGAGCAGGCTCAAACTCGAGCTCGTTGCCCGATAAGTTCGGCTCGTGAGCTCGTTAACGAGTCGAGCTCGAGCCAGCTCGGGTCACTTACACCCCTACGTTAGACCAATGATGGGTGCTTCTAGATTTAGCCAAAGTAAAAAAACTGAGTACTAGATATATTGGTCCATTTGAATTATTGAAAGAGTGAGGCAAGTTGCTTACAAACTAGCACTACCTACAGATATGTCTGATGTACACACTATTTTTCACGTGTCAATGCTCAAAAAGTAGGCTACATATGAAAATCAAAGACTTCCACAAAATAAAATTGAGCTTCAAAATGATTTGACATATGTTGAGAAATCTGAAAAGATATAAGAAGGGGAGTTTCGTAAAGTGAGAAGCAGAATAATTCCTTACACGAAAGTGAAATGGAAACACAAATCGATAAATTAGGCTACATGGGAAAAAGAGGCAGATATGAGGCAGAAGTTTCCACTTTTGGGGGGGGGGAGTTATGATATGATGAATTTTAGGGATGAAATTCTATTGAGGGAAGAATTATAAAACCCAAAATTTTCAGGTAAAATTATAGAATTTTATTCGATTAAATTATGCCAAAATATAAATTTATATGAAAACTTTCAATAAGTTATATTTCTTTTAAATTTTAAGTATAATTACTTTTAAAATTTATTTTAAAACAATTAATTTTTGTTAATACTAAAGTAATAAATTAAATAAAATTAAGTATTTTCTATTCCCTGAATAGTTGCTTGCAACGGATGTGAGGGTGGGAGTTCAGTTATCCAGTGGGCCCTTTCTTTCTTTCTTTCATTTGATCTTCATGCAAGCAGGAAACAAGGAAAGGGAGTCAAGGGGCATTGTGTGCGGGTCCAATGTGGAGCGGAAAGCTTCTGGAGCTGAACTTTGAGTCGGGAATTGCTGGGAGCGGCAAGTGTTGGAGCGGGTAATGAATAGAGCAGAGGTTTTCGTTTTGCCATGTGATGGAGTTAGTTGACAGTGAAGTGAGTTTTTGCCTTAAGTGCAGGGACTATATTCGGTAGAGGAAATAGTAGAGGAAGGGAGAAGAAAATAAAAAGAGAAATTGAAGGAAGGAAATACTAAAGGTAAGAATGTTGAATGTAATATAGGTTTTCATTTATTGGTAAAAGTTTCTAAAGAAGATTATACTCAATTATGTTAGGATTCAATTAGTATATGCAGAGGGGAGATTTTGAAGTAATTTACAAAAGAAAAAGGGTGCAAGGTGTCGGAATTAAGGAAACAACTCTTCAAAGAGATAAAAAATACAATTTTAAATTAAAAAAAAACAAATGTTATTACTTTTAGATGCGTACAATTATATTTGACTTAACTGAAGGGATAAAAGTATTAAGCTTATTCAATTTATTGAATATGAGTACATATTTAAGTGCAATCACATGCACATTTGAATAATTGGAGTTTAATAAGATGTAGTATGATTGTTTAAATTTTTTCTTAGATAGTAATATTTGAAAAGAAACTCATTATATTATGTGTTGCATACACATTCTTTTTATGCAAGCAGTATAGTAGATAGATTTTTTTTATGAAAGTATGAAGCATAACAAAGCAAGCATGAGATTTTAATTTTGAAGTCTAATGAATATCAAATTAGGAAAGATTGACTATGAAATAAGATAATATCTGCGTCGCAGGTGGGGCAAAAGGGACCCCAAAAGAGCCAAAAGGAACATCTATGTAGTTCAATGATGATAATGTCGGGTTTACCTGGGCTCCATTGAACATTATTATGAAAGCTAATTATATGAAAAATGATAGCCAGAACCTTAAACGGCTAATTATGATATTATGTACAGATTCAAATAAAATAAAAGATGATCTTGAATATATTTTAAGGTGTTTTACAATTACCTTATGAATTAATTTAGTCATGATTTCAATTACATTATTCGCTATAATGTTTCATAATTTTTTTTATTTGAATTGCATAACTTTATGAGCTTCATAACTCACCAGTTTCTATACTTACTGTTGTTATAGGGAAAGGCAAGAAAAAAGTAGAAGCAGATTAGGCTCAAGTTAATGAATCTTTAGGTTTTACTATTTCATAATATATGTGAGTCTGGATTTGAGGTATATAGATTAGTAAATTGTTGTGATGTTTTATATTTTCTTAGTGGCTTTGTAATTACTTTTGTGATGTAATTGAGACCAGATGCTTCCGTTTATTTAGAAAATGTGTTGTACTGTGAATGGAATATATATAGATATATATTATATGAAAATGATTAAAAAATTAGATGTTGAGAATTATAAATGTTATGTTTTCTCGGTAACACTCTGCGTTGTTGGTGAGGGTATCGTGGGGTGTTACACTTCTGCTTGATAACATGTGTCCATAGTCCCTCCTCTTGAGCCTCAAGCTTCTACAGTAACACCAAGTTGAAATCACTTCAATTTTCTTAGTGTAGGGTGGTGACAATGAGAATTTTTAAGCGGATGTGTGGTAAAATTAGGAAGAATAGATTAATGTATTGTCAGTGAGAGTAGCACACCTTGAAGATGAGCTAGTAAAAAAGAGTTTTATGTGGTTTGGATATATACAACAAAGGATAGAAAATGTGATTATGAGCTATATTGATAACATCATAATCGAAGGATTAAGGAGAGGTATGGATCAAAGTGTAACCTCGATAGAAATTATGCAAAAAGATTTACATTGAATAGATTTACTGGAAAGACTCAAAATTATTAAGCAATTAATTAAGAAATATTTATATTTATATTTGTCATTAATTTATAATAATGGGTTAATTGCTCAAATTAGATAAGATATTGTTTTATTTATGTTCCAGCGTAAAACTTGTCGAATAATAATGACATGTATTGTTTTATTTATGTTAATAATAAAAATTTTATAGAAAATTTATTTTGTCGAAAAATTTAATTGGAAATAGATAGCACAACTAAAAATAGAAATTGAACTGAGATAATGTCGGTTCAATTGAACAGACATTAATAGATCGTTATGCCTTTAAAAAGGCAAAGATGAGGAGGCGGGCCAACAAAAGAGTGAAAGCACGGTAGGGAAGGCAAGATCGGGACAGATAGAAAATGCGAGAAGAAGAGAGGGGGGATGAAGGAAGCGCAAGTAAGAGAGAGGGAGATGGAGGCTGATCGAGCAAGAGAGATCAAGAAACCACACGGGCAAAGCCGCATGCGGGCCTCGCAGCCAAAAATGTTTGAAGACTTGAACTCGTGTGAGGAATAGGGTTGAGGAGAAGTTGAAACAAGCACAAGGTTGATTTTGGAAGGAGGGAGAAATTCCTAAAGCTTTTATTTCTTCCTCTTCTATTGAAAGACAAACCCTAACCTTAAATATTCTAAGGTATGATTAAAATGAAATTAGCTTGAGTTAGATTTTCCCTTACTAAATCAATGCATGTTAACTTATAAGGAACTATTTAGCTGATAAAATTTTTCTTTCCAGTTTTCAATAGAATGCATGCAAGCTAGATGTGCAAGTCTTTTAAGTGTGGTATAAGTATGACTTGCTGATTATGGGGAAGTAATCACCTTGTATTGGTATGAGATTTATTTTTTCTCATTTTGATACTTTCATTCCTTGTTTTTATTTCTTCTATATAATTTGATATCAGCCTGTTAACTCCTTTTTTTTTTCAAATTTGGCACAAATGAAATTCTATTTATGGGAATTACATTATGAGTGGTCATAAACTTTATGTGGTTCTAAATATCTTGATTTACATGATGCATATTAAACGCTAAATTTGTTGGAGCCATATTTGTTTAGGCTAAAAAATTCATGGACATATTTATGTTTAATCGCATCAAAAGCATTGCATCAAGCAGTAATATGAGCATAATTTATTGTTTTCCTTTTATTATAATTATATACTTTGATTTATAATTGTTATAACTAACAACATGCTTATTCATATGGTTTAGCATGGTTTCAAATTAAATTACAAATGTTTATTGATTTTACTTATTCTAAAATCTTATTGATTTCTTTGAATTACTACAATCATTCCGTTACCATTTGAAATCTAATTCTAGCATTGATTGTTTACACTTTTTGAAAAAAAAAGTAGTTAAATTATTTGGTGGCTTGTGAGTTATGAATCCCCAAAATTTTTTGCAAGAATTCAGATCATACATCATATTAGTTTTATTAAGTAATCCTAATCGAAAGTTGTCCAACATCAATATCTCACCACAAATGATGCGACGAACAAAGATATTAATTGGTTCATTGACAGCTTAGGGAAATGTCATCTTAATAACAAATGCCAAATGTTTGGTTCAGTAACTACCAAAGTTTCCAGTTGTTAACATTTCAATTTACTCCAATATAGTCACTAATTAAATGCTGGCTCATTATCCCATTATAGACAACATCTACTCTTTAGCTATCTTCATGGACAAAATAAACAAGAGAAAGAAAAAAGTGGCAACAATCTCAAATGATCATTCTGGATAATTATATGATCTTCAAATAGATAACGCTAAACAAATAAAATTTGATAGAATGCAATGCCCTTCAAATAACATTACAATCTTGATAAAATTCTATTTGAAATAGCAGTGAACCAGGCAAAAGTCTTTTTAAGGCTTATTTGGACGCTTGTACGTAGCAACTATACTTCTGAAATTAATAATCTCAGTTTCACTCCTTTTGTTTGTTAAAATAAAATCATCACTTTTGAGCGATTTTCAAACTATTGATTACGAAAATAGACAACAACATGACAGAAACGAATAACTTTATTGTCTTCCAAAGCATACTTTCTACCTTCAAGCAACTAAACGAACATTTCCACTAAAACAGCAACTTTACTTCCTAAGCCCTTCCTTTTCGATGATGCTTAATTTGATTTATCCGGAATGCCAATAAACAACAGTTTGTGCTGTCCAAGTTCTCCAATCTTTCACTAACCTATACCCTTCCAGGCTCTAGCCTTAAGGAACTTCATGAACCGAAATTCCCCTAGCTATTCTTTAAGTCTTGTCTACTTTCTACCTTATCATTCTTCAGGTTAACCAATAGTGCAGAATCAAAGAGTACCGTTTGCGTCTGCTGCACGATGACAGCCCGCTCCCCAGATCCCTGAGAAATAAGCGCGCTTTGGTTTTTCAAGTTCAACCAGTTAGAATCAGCGGTAGGCTTCAGATGAACCTGGCCGCGAACAACGACCAGCTTGCCCTCGCCCTCGCATTCTTCGTCAGATGCGGCAAGAAGTGCCCGGAGATCGGAGATGCGAGGCGAGGGTGCAGAGCGGATTCGGTCCAGGGAGGAGGATGATGCGAGATACTTCACCCAGGAGGTCGCTGCACAGATAGCAAGGCCTACGCCAAGAATTGCGCCGTCGCCGGCCACAGCCACCCGCGCTACGGCAGCTGCTGCGGCGTGGTCGCGAGATGACATCGCCGACGACGAGGAAGATCGGATTGCGATCTCCGGTGGTTACGAAGATTGAGATAAATGGATTGGATTTACCGCGCTGCGCTGGCCGCAGCAGGTGGAGGTGTCTCGACTGTTTACTGGGCTTCCAAGCTAAGGGGGAGCATATTTCCCCATTTTCTTTCCTTTAATAGAATGTAATTTTGTTTAGGTCACAAGCTGCCCATTTATGTATTTATCAAAATATCATTATGATTTATTGGAATAAAGTGATTAGAATTTTTAATTTTATATAGTACACACAATATACATATTTGGACAAATATATCATTTATTTTTTTATATGATGAAATATATCAAATTATTTTTAATGAAAATACTCTTTTTTATTAAAATATGAGGGATCTTCGAACAATGCTACAATTAGAATTGCTTTCTTCGAAACATCTTTTTCAAATAATTTGTTGCTTGAGATGGTCTGCCCTTCTTCTCATCGATCATCTCTATTTCAAAGCTTTCAGCAAGCTCTCTCAATGATCACTGTCAACACTTATAAATAAAATTAGGGTTAATGTATCTTTTTAATTAAGATTAGTATATATTCACAATCCTTTCCAATGTGGCCAGTCAGGGATGGAATTAGGAAGGGTTATTAACCCTAAATTTTTTCCCTAAAAAAGTAAAGATTTTAACTATTTTGCTCATATTCAATAAATGCAATTGTCCAAATTTTAGGAAAATTTTCATTTTTTTATTTCATATATAAGATTATGACTTTAACAGTCTTAATTTGTTCACCCTCAAAAGAAAGGCTGGTTCTGCCCCTACTGTTAGTTCTCCTAAATTATAACAATAATAAAAAGAAGTAGATATATTTGAGGATACCTTTATGGAGCAAAATTGGGTTAATCAATCTCTGAAAGGGAAAGGTTCGTTAAGCTTGAGGATACCTTTATGGAGCACTCTTGCTTAAAGAAACATGCTTATACTCTGATTTGACTTTGTGTATCAAGAATATACTATGATTAAAAATTATCATTGTAATAGTGTGATATATGCTTTAAGATAAGGCTGAGGATAAATTACCACAACCAACTAAGATATCTCTCTCTCTACATAGAAGATCATGTGCAATGATGATTGGCGAATCGCCAAGAATCTACTGGAGTGAATGAGCTCAAAATTGTGATGGGCATGGCTAACGAATACATATAAAGATAGAAACAACCTAATAAGGATTTCATGAATCTAAGTTATCAAGCTTGAGATCATTTAGTCATGAAGATAGTTGACCTAACCCAACCGTAAGATGCTCTGATAGTAATTATGAATTATGTCATATACAAAAGGTCTTGTTATATCAAACCAAGAAAAAACATAAATTCTTAAATAAATGAAGCCTATCATGGCTCTGAAAGGATGAGGAATTTATAATCCTAAGAGGTAATAGGAATGCCTACAAAAAGATGTGAATATAATAGCTCAGAAATGCACAACCAAGACTTTTTTTTAGACTTATGATATGGTCAAGATCAGTATCACCATTAACCTATCGTAATAGACCTCCACATTTGTGTATTCATTCAAACCATGCCATTAAGAAAGCAATAAAATACTAAAGGACATTGAATTGATGCAAAGTTATATATCAGTAATGTAGGGGCTTTTAGCTATATGTATTTTGTTGATGAGATATAGTAACAATATATTTCAATTAAAATATTAGCCATGAGGCCATGTAATTTTAATTTTCAATTGAAAAAAAATACTTTGACCTAATGAAGCATTTAAATACTAGTAGCAAATAAAGTAGCATGCACTTTGTTAAGCCAACCAATAGTCATGCCTATATTTCACATTTTAAATATTTACACAAGACCCCTATCAAGTGAAATGGCATATGGCCATGGGATGAGCACCTGCAAAGGAAAATATCGCTATCATAATTAAAAAAAAGTAGCCACTTCGTTACATGCCAAACAGTCTTAACTAACACATAAAAAAGTTTTGTTAAAGGAGTATATATTAAAATGACCTAATTTCATCATAGCCCTAAACAAATTAACAAAAATTTTGCTTATCACAAACCTAATGTGTGAAGAAGTAAAGTTATGGTTAAGTTCAAGTCATACAACTGTAATGGATTACCAAGCTAGTTAGTCTTTTAATAAACTAGAGCATATCATCTTAATTTTATTAGATTTAAAAATAAAAAGAAATTTGAATATATATATAGCTTACATTGTGAATGTTGGCCTTTTATATATCTTACATTGTGAATTCAATTTGAAAATTGATTAATATATATAGGAATTCAAAAGTTCTAAAAATATTGGCCATTTATATAGCTTACATTGTGAATTCAATTTGAAAATTGATTAATATATATAGGAATTCAAAAGTTTTAATAATATTGGTCTTTCATATATCTTAAATAGTAAACTCAATTTTGGAATTTGATTAAAGGCATGCCTCATGTTTATTATGGCACAATGAAATCAACATGCTGAGAGAATTCAATCTCAATGTAAGAGTTGAGTGTTATCTCAGTGAATCATTTGTGGCATAACGGGATTAGGCCAACAAACTAAAAAAAAAAAGACCTATGAGTGATTAGTAATTTCATTAAGATGGATCTTAATAATAATATTAGGAAGGGGCCTAAAAGAGACTTGATTCAACTTAGATTTATCAATCTAATGTTGGTTTATTGAATCAATTGTGCTATAATGGAACCATCAAGACCAATGGAATTAAATCTCAATTTAATAGATGAATGTTGACCTATTGAATCAATTGTGGCACAATTAAATCAAACAAATTAATCTCAAAGGGTTCCATAGATCTATGGACGATTAGCGTTAACTCAAACTAGATCTAAAGGCTATACTAGGAAGGGGTCTAAGAGATTTTATCCAACTTAGATTTACTAGCCGAGGTGTTGGACTATTGAATCTATCATGATACAATATAACCAACAAAAAAAAATCAAGGGACTTAAATACAAAGGCAAGAGATGAATTTTGAATTACTGAATAAAATATGGCTCAATGAAGTTAGATAAATAATATTGAAGGGGTTTCATGGATCTATGGATGACTAGAGTTAACTTAGGCTAGTTCCTAACAACTATGCTAGCAAAGGACCTAAAAATCTGTATTCAACATAAATTTTTAACTGAGATGTTGGCTGACCAAATTAATTGTAGCACAATAGAATCAACAAGAAATCAAAGGGAATTACATCCCAAGGCAAAAGATGAATGTTGACTCAATAGATCAACTACGACAAAGTGTTGTTAAACAAATAAAGATCATAGAAAATTTAGGCAAATAAATATAGGACCTAGATGACTATAGAAAAGATTAAGGTAAAAGACTAGCTAAAGTCTTAAAAGTTAAATTATCGAAGAAGAAGGCTTCCTAAGAGTAAGAAAGATCAAACCTCATATAATGAATCAAAAGAGATTCACATAGGGAATGAGAATTTAGACTTTCATAAGATTTTCAAATTCTAGGTTAACCTAATATAACTTGATAAAACTTCTATGAGGAATTTACATTTTTTCATAGGTTTTCAAAGGATAGAATAGTACATGACCATCATTTATTGTGATAAATTATCAAGGCATCTCAAATACTCATCATATATTTTACTTTAATGAAATTTAATTTATTGCCTTATGCTCTAAGATTACTCACTATAGCTTTATAGAACTCCACTATGCAATTTAGCTTTTGTCAAAGTTGAAGGAGAATAAAAGAAGTAATGATAGTTTTTATAGAAATATCTAAAAAGAATAATGCTCTATTTATTCTTGCTCGGGAAAAGAAATTTTTATTTTAAGAATTTCATTTTGCATTTTAATTTTGAATTTGATAATCTGAATTTATCTTAACTGATAATTAAAAAGAAACAATGTTGTATTCCAAAAACATCATTTTATTCATAAAATTTATTTTTATACACATCATGCACACTATTTTTTAAGGTTACACCCATTTATAAATAATGTGGGATGCTTATCATTACAGTTGATTAACATATAGTTTCACCTTGATATATAAACTTTTTTTTATTACAATGTGGCCTTTCCATGTGGGTTTGAACTTGCCTCCCATCTTTTGATGGGCTAAAATAGGCATTTAAAGAATCAAAATAAAGTCTTTGACTTTGAAGGCTTTAGAGCGTAATAACTTATGAGCTTGATATATACGAGATTTATATAACTTGAGATTATGTTGAGCTTGCAAACCCTTCTTCTTGAGAGAATCAAGTTCATCCACCTAAGTTGGGCATTGTTCTATTATTAACAACCATTCCTAATGAAGGAAGTTGTACATCCAAAGAGATAATGACATTGGTATCATATGTATATGTGTAAATAGAGTGGACAGATTGGGGGTCCTATATATAGTATGGTAAGTCTCCAAGACTTCAATCAACTTCTCATGCCACTTTTATTTATTCTCATTCAAAATTTTCTTTAAGAATTGCAAAATTATTTTTTTGAAAGTCTCATCTAATTCATTATCCTGGGGATAATAGATCATTGAGTATCTTCTATAAATATTATGTCATCTAGCAAAATTATTTATTTTTGTGCTTTTAAATGCACATCAACTATCATATATGATTTGGAGAGATTCACCAAATCGATAAACGATATTACCCTTAAAGAATTGGAGTGCATGACGATCTTCGACTTTTCATAGGGAACACAACTTCTACTTACTAAGAGAAATAATTTGTCACACTAAAATAAATCTATGACCCTCAAAGGAAGGAAGATTAATAGGCCCAATAATATTCTTGTCTCAACTCTCAAAAGCCCATGAGACTATTATTAGATGTAAACTATTGGGCGGCTGATGATCCATGTAGTTGAAATTGATGACAAAGATGTCTGTGCTTCCTTTTTTCCAAGGCCATGCAGTCGTATTTGATCAAATAACCATCGATATGAAGTATTATTCACGAGTTCATAGGACATTGATCTTTTCTTTATTTGACGTGTAATGGATTTCTCTTGAGAGAATTTATTATCTTGCAAATACCCAATGCGTGGATGTCTCCAATCAACCTCTTCATCACTCTCAGCAAAAGTAACATTACCCTAAAAATATGTTTCTAATTATAATTCAAAGCAACTTTGAACTTCTATAGCCTAAGAGTCCACATCAAGTAACATTTTTTTACAAGCTTTGCATGTGCATGTCATATTGATGTAGCACAAGGAGCGCATAGTAATGAAATTTGATGAATCATAAGGGGCCAAATAAATAAATAAGCCACATAAGAAATCAAGACAAGAAAATAAGTGAAGACTTTTAATTAGAGTTTGTATTTCTTATGCTGGGCATGATTGTTATAAAAAAATTATGCGTGTAATTTTTCTATTTGAGAGACTACGAAAATTTAAAATTAAAAGTTTAAATATTGAAATACAAAATTTAAATTTTTAAAAATTGGAGGAATTACATAAAGGAAAAGTTAAATTAAATTTAAATGGAATTGATGGTTGAAAAATGAACTAAAAATCAAATTTCAAATTGTTATTGCAGACTTCTTCATTAAAATAAATGATTGTACACTTTAAAAGGCGCATAAATAACTCTTTGTACAACCTCTTAAAGTGGGCTGACTCCAACTCCTCAACTTAAAATCCATAAAAAAGTCTTATAAACTTCATTGGATTTTATTTTAAATCAACTTAATCCATGTTATTTTTCATCGCCACCATGATCGCCGCCACTATCGTTGCCGTCGTAGTCGTCCAGCAACATGGCCACTGCCACCAACACCACTTATAGTTGCCTCCAACCGCCACCACCGTCATGGTCATTCTCCCCATAGCTGCCGTCATTTTACAAGAAAATATGTTACTTTAAATTAAACATAAAAAATAATATTCTGTATTTATTTTACACCAATAAATAGCCTATTTTACATTAAATTTATTTTATTTTAGGTTATTTTTTCAACAAATTAGAAGTACCCTAAACCCTACTTTGAGTCAAAATCCTCCTTGCAGCCAAACAACCCCAAAGAGTGCTGACTGGTCGTTTAATCGTGACGATTCGTTGCCCTAGGGGTGTTAACGACTTTCCTCCGTATAGAAAATTAGAAAAGTGGTTACGCCGCTTCACTAGTCTTACTAGTCTCCTCACTCCTGCCGTTTTTTGCCCGCCCGCCCGCCCGCTCGCCGCCAGCCGCCGCCATGTCTGATCCTTCTAAGATAACCGCCTTCGATGATTTCGCAAAGGTGCACGCCATCCTCCTCGCTGCCTCCGGCATCCCGCCGGCGCTTCACCGGCAACTCTTTCACAAACTGTCCTCCGAGATATTCGACGGCGGCAACTTCTTCACCATCGAGCAGTGCGAGGGAGGGCGCCAGCGCCGCCTCCTCCTCTCCGCACAATTTCTCCCAATGGAGTCTGATATCTTTCTCATCGACCATGCCTGGACCTTCCGCCTATCTGATGCCCTCAAACAGGTCTCTACTTTTTTTCTTGAAGCTCATAGAGAGCAAGGGCTTCTTTGTATTTATGACATTGTTTGGTTCTTTTTGGTTTGGATTTTGGGTGAGATCAGTTGAAGGAAGTGCCGGGGTTGGTCGAGAGGATGGCGGCTCTGATGTGCGTTGATCTGGATTTGGAATCCAATTCTATTGGTGTAAGAGAGGTTGAATTTGGAGAAAATCAAAAGAATGGAATCATGAAGAACGTTTTGAAAATCCTGGAGAGGGAAATGGAGAGGGGTAGTCATTCTCCTACTTGGTTAGAGCTTGAGGAGCTCGGAATCAATGATGATATACTGTCCTCTCTCGACCTGCCTTCCAGATTTCCGGTTAGTACTGCCTCTGCATTATTGTATAATCAAGCTTGGTTTGATCTCGCTTGGTTTGGACGCTCTGGTTTGAAGTTTGATCTCGCTTTTGTGAAGTTTCATTTGTATGCTATATGATGGCGTATATTTTTCGAAGTGGGAAATAGGACTCTGCGTATAATTTGTTGAAGGGTAACTTGACACATATTCTCCCTTAACAAATGTAGTTTTGGTATCATTCATATATTTTGATAGGATGAAGATGCTTAGGTTGACTAGAGTTTTAGCAATTTTTTATTAGCTTGAAATGAACATCCATATCAACAATAAGCGGTCTCTATAACCAAATCTCTTAGTAACCTGCTAAAGACATTATACATTTTAAGGACCGACCTGAACCAAACTCACTGATCAATTTTGGTTTTTTTTTGCAAATTAGGGTTCATACATGGATTCTAATATGTATATAATCAATATAATGAGTTGGTTCGTGATTCTGATTTTGTGATTACCGGGAACGATCAGAATTGAAAAGTTTATGAAAATTATATGCGGAAATGTATCCTTGACAACCTCGGCATTTTAATGGTTCCATTCAAATTGCTTAAATCATGAACATCTATGAATATATAGTTAAGCAGGCTATTTTTTTAATTTGAGTTTTAATTGCTATGTAGTTTTTGAGAACAGGTTATGAATTTGATTATCTTTGATGTGGTGGTTTAAAGTATTTTTTTTCTCTGATAGGCCCAAGTTAGATGTAGAATAATGTTAAGTGTGTGGAATCAAAATCAAATAGAAAAATATGGTTTGATTTTGATTCAGTTCTCAGCTAATATTATTTGATGTCGGTTCCAACAATGATGGAATAGAACAAGGGCAGTTTAGGTATCAATTTCAGATAAAATTGATCCAACCTGCGTCCATTTGTACCCCTAGATGCCTAGTCATATTCTGCCTTTAATAGTTTATTGTCTACATCTAATTTGTTTGAACATGTTTGTTTGAGTGAAAGGGAAGAGTGAATGGTATGGAAAAGAATCTGGCAGCACATATAAAAATAAATTCATATTCTTTATGCAATTGTAATAAACGTGAAAACAGGTGAGCTACTTAATATGAATAATGCATTTTTATCCAAGTGCTATGAACCAGTTTAAAACATATTGACATAGTTGGTGTTGTGTGTCATTAGAGCAAGGTAAAATAGTTTACAAGCAACATATACTAAAAGAGTAAGTAATCAAAATGATTTCTATGCTTTTTAGGTGTGCCGGTTTTAGTTCTATATTTTTTTAGATGTTCAATTTAGTTCCTTAAGTCATGAAATTTGAACCAATTTGGTTCTATTATCAATATTGTTATTTATTTATATAAAAATTAGTGGAGGCAAGCTTTCCATGAGGGGATTTTGAACCTTTTAAGGCTAATTTCATTAGTTTGAGCTGGTATTAAGTAATGGGATTTTATGCTCTTCTTTTGTAGATTTATCTGAAGCAAGCTTTACATTAAAATTTATAACAGCTTACAAGTACATTTTATCGAAATGAACTGTGTGTTCTTCCATGTAATATGGTTTTAGTTTGTAATTGACTCTCCGATTGATGATCAATGCATTCATATGTGTGAACCTGTAAACAAAACAAAATGAATATACTTGATTAAATGCTGTTAAATTAATGGGATTTACAGTAAAAAATCCAAATTGCCCACATAAAAAGCTTCCCTCTACTAAGTTTCATGCATTGAAACAATAAAAAGTTAATAGTATGACCAAATTAGTTCTAATTTTATGAGTTGAGAGACAAAATTGAATACAACAATACAACAACAATAACAAGCCTTTGTCCCACTACGTGGGGTCGGCAACATGAATCCTTTTTCTCCATTGTGTCCGGTTCAAAGTCAAATTCTCGTTTAAATCTAATAGAGAAAGATCATTTCTAATATTTTCTAACCAAGTCTTTTTAGGTCTACCTCTACCTTTCTTAACATAAGTCAAATCTAATACCTCTACTTTCCTAACTGGGTCATCGGAAGGCTGCCGTTTTATGTGACCAAACCATCTAAGGCGACTCTCTCTAATCTTATCCTCCACTGGAGCTACTCCAACCTTTTCACGTATATGCTCATTTCGTATCCTGTCTCTAAGAGTAAATCCACTCATCCACCTAAGCATCCTCATCTCCGCAACACATAACTTAGTATTAAGCTTCTCTTTTAATGGCCAACATTCTGCACCATAAAGCATTGCAGGTCTCACCACCATCTTATAGAATTTTCCCTTAAGTTTAAGGGGGACTTTTCTATCACACAACAAGCCCGATGCATTCCTCCACTTCAACCATCCAACTTGAATTCTACTGATAACATCCCCATCTATTTCACCATCACTCTGAACAATAGATCCAAGATATCTAAAACGTGTACTCTTATTAATGACTTGATCGCCCAAAGTCACAATCCCCTCACTAGGTCTATTACTGCTAAAATTACACTCCATATATTCAGTTTTAGATCTACTCAAGCGAAAACCTTTAGACTCTAAGGTTGATCTCCAGACTTCAAGTTAACCTTCAACTCCCTCTTTAGTCTTGTCAACAAGAAGAATATCATCAGCAAAAAGCATACACCAGGGTACATCCTCTTGTAAATGTCTAGTGAGAACATCCATGACTAACGCGAAAAGATATGGGCTTAAAGCTGATCCTTGATGTAATCCAACCGAAATAGGGAAATACTTGGTCAAACCACCTTGTGTTTGAACACAAGTAGTAGCTCCTTCATACATATCTTTAATGATTTGAATATAAGCATTATGAACTCCTTTCTTTTCAAGAACTCTCCATAGCACTTCTCTTGGAACTTTATCATATGCTTTCTCTAAATCAATAAATATCATATGTAGATCCTCCTTATTCTCCCTATATTTCTCCATCAAACCTCTCAATAAATGTATGGCTTCCATAGTAGACCTACCAGGCATGAATCCAAATTGATTTTGAGAAACATTAGTATCACGCCGCAGCCTACGCTCCATAACTCGCTCCCATAGTTTTAAAGTGTGACACATTAACTTAATTCCTCTATAATTCGCACAATCTTGTGCATCACCTTTATTCTTATAAATAGGAATCAATACACTCATTCTCCACGCATCTGGCATCTTTTTAGTCTTCAAAATATTATTAAAAAGTTTAGTTAGCCAAGAAATTCCTTCATCTCCTAAGCATTTCCACATCTCTATTGGGATATCATCAGGTCCAACAGCTTTTCCACACTAGAGACAAAATTGAATACATAGAAAAAAAAATAGGGCCAAAATAAATGCACTTAAAGAGTCTAGGACAATTTTGATCATTAACTGGATAATGTAGTGATTCTAATGCGCATATGAAAACAAGCAATACCCGCTACACAAACAAAATGGACCAAGGATCATAAGTAGTAATTAGCTTATCTCTCTCTCTGATGAGTCATCATCTAGCATTGTTGACATCTTTTTAGGCATGAAATTTTTTGTCAAACTTCTTTTAGAGAAGTTTTCACTTTCATCTGCTATTTTATTGATGAGATATATTCTAGCGACCTTACTCGGAAGATAATGTTTGAATTTTTGTTGGTCCAACAGAAATGTTTGATCCACCTGCAACAGCAAGTAAAAAACTCTTCGAATGAACCTGTGCACTTTCCTGACAGTTCAGTTAAATTCAAGGCAACTGACATCATTGTTGACTATAAGTTTTCCTATGGCTATTCATTAAGTTTGAACATCATTCTTTTCAATGTGAACGGTTACATTTGTTGACTTGATTTTTTTAATTTAGTGCTCGTTTTGGTGCATCTGATGATAATTCTTTATACTTCTAATCGCCTTGTTTTGGTATTATTTTTTGGATTAATATGCTTTGTTCTCTTTCCTTGTAGAATCTGGTTGCTCTTAACCTTTGGGGAAACAGGCTTCAAAATGCAGATACAGTTGTCCAGGAAGTCACAAAATGCAAAAACTTAAGAGCTTTATGGTTAAATGATAACCCTGTTTTGGAGAATTGGTAATTTTGCTGGCTACGGGCATTGCTATTTGGATTTTATTCTGTTCATCCTAACCTTATATATCATGTCATCCTTTTAGCAGACCACTCCTGGTTCCTTGTCTGGTAGTTTATTTTGGAGCCATTTTCAAGAAAATTCTTTTATCTATCTCAGTTATTAAGAAATTATTATGGCATTTCATTTTTAAAACACTGGTTTTTGATTAGGACTGTCTTATTAAGAAAAGCTTTAAATGGTAAATCTGGAATGTCTTATTATGAAGAAAAAATGAAAAAAGGAAAAGAAAAAGAAACATTTTAACATCTAAAACTTAAATTCATGTCATACTTCAAGTTTTTTGTTTCTTTTTCCTATTATGTAATTGATTCTCAGTATAACGAGTAGCTCGAGGAAAATTGCTTTAGAAGTAATTGAAGTCATTTTTGATTTGTTGGTTCTTTTCCACTCAAAATTTAGTGATTTTTATATGGACTCTAACTAACTTTCAAAATTGCAACTTTAGTGGCAGTTTTGTTGGAAATGCAATTCGTGAAGGCATCTCTAGTCTTGAAATTTATAATTCGTGCTTCACTAATAATTCTTCAGAGTGGGCATTGGGTTTTTGCGAAGGCATTATAGGCGTGGATAATCCCAACTTTAGTGCTGAAACTGCAAACGCATTGGAAGCCATCACTTCGCTTGATTTGTCAGATAGATGTATCAACAGTCTTCCCAAGGTATGGCTTTACTTTTAACCATGATGACATTTCTGCCCTGTTTATAATGACTAGTCTACAATGAAGGTGCTGCTTCCTCTATATTAGGAGTATCTTACTATTTTTCTTCCCCTTTTTTATCATAAGAATACCTTGCCTCGCTTCCTAATCTACTTATATTTTAAATTGAACCACTTATGTGGCTGTTAATATTTTTTTCCCAATTTTTTCTTGATTCTGTTTGCCAATGGGCATTTCTAGGATTCTGCATATATAAAGAACAGATGAGTTAACTTCCTATCTAGCATATAGCTTTAGAACGCCTGAAACTAATACTGTAGAAAATCTTAACAGGGTTAATGACAAGTTTCCATAAATACAGCAAAACAATTTTTATTTTATTTTTTTAAATCCTATATGCTTTCAATTTGACTTTATATGTCCGATAACCATGAAAATTAGAGAAATATACCCAATATTTATTTTCATAGAGAAATATGCCCACAAGTCTATTTCAAATTAAAATACCCTCACTTTTGATTATAAACTACTTATTTAAAGTTCGTTTGGATGGATATTGATTCATACAAGGTTGGAACATTATTCTACGAAAATTCAAACTTTGTTCAAACCTATTTGAACAAGGTTTCAACAACACTTGAACCATGCTCAAATAGGGTTAGAATAAGATTTGAACATGATTTGAACAACATTTGCCAAATGATGATTGATACAATACATTGCAAGCACAACAGTTATAGCATAACAGATTATAAGATAGGTACAAGAGCATAATATACAAAATATGGTATATCAAAGAGGTATCATAATAAGTATGACACAGTAGTTTATAAAGTTGATTCAACATAGTAATGTAAGAATTGTCGCATGTTAGAGAATTATCACAGCATGTGTAACATATTATAAGATGACAATCATTACTTTAAAATTAAGCTATAACACATCACAATGATAAGCATTATATCATTTATGTTCTCATTACTAACATTAAATTAAATCTGAGCAGTTATAATGGTCTTACTATGACAACTAGAGTAAAACTAAACCTTTTTAAGATGATAATGCTGTTAATTTCAATGAGTTGTAAAGATATTTGTTAACCTGTAAAAAAAAAAAAGAAGCTCAATACATGTAGTTCGATGTCGTTCGCACATCATTTGTACGTTGAAATCCTACGAAATGACGCAGATCTTGAATTCGGACATCCGGCCACGAACATTGCACGTCGACGCCTCTCCTCTTCGCACGTCGTTCCGCAAACCTCTCGTCCTACAGATTGTGAATCCCACAACCATGTTCGATTGATAAAAGGGAAGGCAAGAGGGAGCCTTCGGATGTTCTTCCAGCACACGAGCAAGCTCCCGTTTCTTCCCTCTTCCCTTCCGACCTCTCCACTCGCTTCTTCTTCCTCTCTCATGCGTGAAATCCCTACCACTGGCCCTGTTGCCTCGATTCGGGCCGCCCGAGCTCCAATCCATCTGTTCGAACACCTCCCTACCTTCCTAATCCCGCCTCCAGTACTCGATGCCAACCCCAACTACCGCCTATTTCGACTTCCCTCTGACCCAACCGATTACCATCTTTCACTTGCCGACCTTCCTCATGCCTCCAGGCCGCATACACCTCCGGCCATCAACCTCCCCATTACCCTCTACTTCAATCTCTATTTCCTAGTTGGACCCGCCGACTTGACTGCACCCGATCAAGCTGCACCTCACGGCTCCAATCCTCCCTGCCGAGTAACCTCACGATCTGGCCTCCTCTACGCAGTCGAAGCCGCCCCTTTCAATCTCAATCTGATCCACTCGACTGAACCCCCTACAGCAGGTAAATTTTTCTAACTTTTTTAATAATAAATTATAATCATTATTATCAGTTATAATTAATTATTATTTATTGCAATTAATTATAGTTAATTATAATAATTAATTAATTATAAAATAAGTTTAAATGATAGTCTTCAAAAATATATAATCTTATATATGCTCTACCTAATTTTAATTTTAAAGTGGAGTTAAGATGATATCCCCTAGATCATTTGACTATCAATTATATGAATGTGCCAAAAGCCTATAGATATTATATGACATTTCTGAAGAATTAATGGTAGTAATTAAAATGAAAATGAAAATAGTGTAAGTAAATTTTAACTAAAGTGTATTTTATGATTTATAATGTGATAGAAGCATTTCATGTTCTTATATGTATGCATGTTGTTTGTTTAAAATTCTATCTTTTATTCTTTTAAATGTCAAAAGTAATCGGTTGTAAAAGTTACCATTAACATTGTATTAAGCTAACATTGTCTATAATCAGAAATGCTCATGTTAGTAACTAAGACCAACATGCATATTATTTCTTTCTTGCATGTTCGAACCTTATATTAGAATTTTTATCTCAAACATACATATATACATACACACACATATGGACGTACGTACATATGTACACATACATACATGCATGCATACATACATACATACATACATACTCTATTACGCATCATGGGTGACGGGATATAATACCCAAAATTGTTCAAAAAGGTAAGCATACATTTGCCCCAAAATTTTATCTCATTTTATCACACATACAATAAAGGAAACGTCAAACTTATTTTCATTAAATTCTATTTTTCATTTCGATCAATTTGATATATAGAAGTGTATCTAAAGTACAAGCCTATATATATATATATATATAGATATATCATTTAATAGATACAAGCCTTAGGAAAATTTATATTCAAATAATTTAATTAGACCGTAGCATTCATAGCCTTTTCCACCAACTTTTGCATGTAGCGGCTATCCACTTGGGCTTTAATCGCATGACTGAGAGTGGCCAGGAGTGGAATGCATTAGTGTTTATTATATTATTATATAATTAAGTTAATTAATGCCTTTTCCATTCCTTTCTCACCCGTCATTTCTCTCTGAAGTCCGAAGTAGGCTTCTGCCAAGCAAGAGGAAGTGGGGGAAGACTGTGGGGGTTGTTGCGCTAGAAATGGCATAAATCGATATGAAAGGAAAGGAAGGGAAGAAGAGGAAGAAGACTAGGGTGAGGTAAGAGAATTGGGTTGAATGAGGAGTTTAATTGAGGTAACATTTTATATTTCTCTCATAACTTGATTTTAGATTAGAATTCATGTATGAATGATAGATTTTATTCTTTAGCTTGTTTACAAAAGAAAACAAGGTCAGGGTTATTCTAAGAGAACAAATTCATCTTATTACAATGAGGTAAGATACCCAATCTTTAGTATAAGTAACACAAATAGTTAATAAAATTTTAATATAATTTTAGTAGCATTATTTCTCATATTTACCATATTATCAGTATATGATCACTTATTCAATCAAGTTTATTTGATATATGTTTAGCATGCTGTAACATGATAATTTGGATGTGTTATGCTTGTCTGAAGGTTAAGGAAAAAAGTCATATTATGGGGGATAAACCTACACAAGTAAAAGCGAAAGACCTTATAAGGTAAGCCTTAGTAGGGATCATAGAGGAGGTACTCGACTTTCTCTCTCCGTGTCTTCTAAAAAGTTGGAGATTTAGATCCAACCTTGAAGGGAGGAGCCATAAGTGTGTTAAAGCTTATAGCCATAATATGAGTTGCCTAAATTAGTGTAAAATAAATAGAATAAGAAACATGGAGAAAGCTGGAAGAGTTCATACAGTGAATTGCACAGTTATATGTATTGATTATTTACACTGCTTATGATTCCTATAATAATTCAAATATTAGTATGTAGATTATTTGCTTCTTGTTCTTGTACTAGAATTATATATTTCATTGAGCATTCAGCTCACTAGTGGATATATTGCAGGAAAAAAAGGCAAGGAGCTAGCAGGGCTCTAGATAGGAGTGTGGCTGCATTATGTATATAAGTTTTGAGTGTATATAGAAGATAGAGCAGTAAGTTGTACATTAAAACTTTTGACTATGTAAATTTTATTTAAAAGTTTTGTAAAGCTTTGTACTTTATTTTGATGTGTAATGAATATTCTTCTAAATATGAAATATTGAGATAAAATTTCAAGACTGGAAAATTATAGAGAAGGAAAATCCAGACATATACATTTCTCACTAACATCCATTCTGAACTACTTCAACTCACAAAGAGTAGATGTCTTGTTGAATGTATTACTACAATCCATTATCAATTGATTTCTCGCCAGTAGGTACGTGACATATGCCCTTTGACTGGGTGGTTTTGCTGCAAAAATGACAACATTATATTACGGTTACGGCAAAAGCCCGTATGTTCCCTAATGGTTAAATGCCCCATTGAGTAATGAATTATAATATGCACTCGATAAGATATAAAGCTCTTTGTTAGCTAAGGTTGACTCGAATTCATCCCCTGAGACAAACATCCAACTCGGGTCTACAAGGTATCCTTTGACGAAGCAACTTATGGCTGCTGACAAGGATCATTCGGCCAGGTTGGGTCGACTACCTCCTCTGACTAAGTGGACTAAAGACCATGACAACCCGGGATGACGAAATCATAGGATCTAGATCGAGTTTTTCATCATTCCCCCATCACCCGCTTTAAGTATATGATGATAAATTCTAAATCATCAACTCCAAAAATCCAAAAATCAAATTCAAACTCTAAAAATCATTGTTATTATATGCTAGGTAATTATTACGACCTATCTAATAACTAGTCTTAATTGAAAGTGCTCTCTCGTTATCGTTAGGGGTAACTGACCATAGGGGCTTGGGCCTATGGAAAACCAGACCCCTGATCATAAAGTCCTCATAAAATGAGGGTGAAATATCTGGGTAGTATCTTATCTAAAAATCCAATATGCCTTCTAAAAGTTTACCCTAGAACTTAAACTCGTTAAAACTCTTATCATCAATGAAAAGAAATGCGGATAGGTTGAGACGCGAATTTTCGGAGCCCACAGTATTGCCATCAAGGATGGACTTGCGGGGAGGAAAACACGTATTTTGGACTTAAGGACACCTTTAAGCTGTAGATGAAGTTCGACTTTAACCTCAACAAAATCTCAAAAATTATAGGGCTAGGATGACCAAATCCCATGATCATATGGTTCACCTTAGAAGTTTTAAGGTGGGTGTTGTATGGTTCCTATAATATATTTTTTATCTTATTTACTAATTATATTTTTTGAAAAATTTAATTATGACCAACTTAAATTTATGTTATCAAAATAACTTAAAAAAATATGAAAATTTTGAGCTCTAATGTGATTCAGACTTCTTGTGATGAATGGTTTCATTATGGATATATCTTTTTTGAGATGAATGTCTTACCTATCTTGATATAAATCTTGAGCTTTTTTTTCCCACCATGTAAATCATAAATGCCACTTCAAAACAATTGAAACCAAAATTCTTTAATCAAGTTTGGAGCTGACTTGAAATATAGATTTTTAAAGCTTTGTCTGAAGTTCTATTAATATATTTACCGTTTCATTGGCAGGCTTTTTCTCCAGCTGTTATGCCTTCACTATCACATATAAATCTCAAAGGAAACCATCTGGATGGTGTTGCACTTGATGATCTACTAAATCTTCTAAGGGGATTCACTTGTTTACAAGAATTGGAGGTATCGCTTTTATCTGTTTGTAGTCGTGTGCAAACATGTACATACATGAATATGCACATCATTTGTAGGCTTTCCTCCACATAAATTCAATATTTATCTTGAGCAGCAGATGCTGACATGGACCTGCTAATATTCATAACTTTTCGATATGTAAATACTTGATACATCCGTTACACACATAAGTATGTTTAACTTTGTAGGTGGACATTCCAGGCCCCCTTGGCAACAATGCGGTGTGGATTCTTGAATCTCTTCCTAGATTATCTTCATTAAATGGCATCAATGCATCAAGCATCCTAGACAGTGGAAAACATGTTGTTGACTCTGCTCTTAAACCACGTCTTCCCGATTTTACTTTGGCTCAAACTCTAGTGGATAGGGTTATTGGTGCAATGTGGTTATATTTGATGACATATAGACTTGCTGATGAAGAAAAGATAGATGAAACTTCTGTTTGGTATCTGCTCTAGTCTTTGCTTGAATTTTAGCAGCTGTTTTGTTTTTCTAGTTCTGTTTGAAATCATTTACTGATATGGAGGTTATGACTGAATTTTGCAATATCATTGCCTTTTTTCAAAAAATGTGGTGCAATTGTACGAGTTCTCTACATTGATGAATGATTAGAAGACAAGTTCTCATTGACTGTTTGAAAGTGAATTATGGCAACTGAATATCATCGCTGCATTATCCTTTCCTCATAAAATAAATCAGCTAACATTAGCCTTGTCCAAATGTTTGCTTGTCTTTTTGAATTTTTTTTCCATTTTTTTTTAGTAAGTATTATGCATCTTCTTAACTTTAGTTTATCTTTATTTTTCTGCACTTTTAATATTACTTTTATCTGACCCTTTTATTCCCATTCCTGTTGCATTAACTTGATTGGTAAAAAAAGAAAAAAAAAACTTGATTGGTGTATTAGGTAGGTTTCTTGTCGGAAAATGATATTATATTAGGTTGATATGATTTGTTATCCTGATGAATAAGGGCATTATCTCCTTTATCTGTTTCCAATTTTTATTCTCTTGATTGCTTGTTTATATGCCCAACATATTTAGTTAATAATAGACTTATATTATCTTCCTCTCAACAAGGTATTAGGTCAAGAAAATCCTAACCACACTCTCAATTGATCCTACTAACCGCACATTCCCATTGTTCGCATGATACCTCATCTGCTTGCTTGCTCATGCATTGCTGCACTAGTACCTTATTTTTGTCCCACAAGTTGTTGCTAGCTTGGTTGCCCACATGTGCTTATATACAAGCAACAAATTGTCTTCTCTTGTGCCCCCTGTTCTTGCATGCACTTGCGTTTCATGTTGTGCTACTCACTGCCCTTCCTTCTTTCGCTCCTACTCCTCAATGAGCTGTATTCAATGGTCTGACATTTTTTCCCTCTTCTTTAGCTCTATCATACACGATCTTATGCCCTTTCCTCTCCTTTGCATGATGTGAACCTTCCTAGACCATTGTTATTTCCATTAAGTTCAACGGTACCAATTACCTTCTATAGTTGAAGGCTTTTTATTTTCTTGTTGATTCTTATAGCAAATTCTCTCTCCTCCATCCATCACATTTGACCAATAATGATACCTTCAAGTTCTTCATATGACAAATATTTGTTTATGTTGTTCTTATTTGGCTATTGAATAGTGTTGAACCATCTATTGCTTCCACTATCATGTTTCATGTGAGATTTGGTTTACTCTACTTATTTGAAAGTACATATTTTATACTATAACATATTTTCTCAACAACTGAAAAATTTGTTTATCCAAGATTACTATAGTAGGGGTAAATGGGATGAATTACTTTACCTTTTTCTATTGATTCTAATATATGTCAACAAAAATTGAAGCGTTCTTAGTTGCTAAACTTTTTTTTGATATTTATCCATCCCATCAGCATTTATTATCCCAGATGATGACATATTTTACAATTCCCATTCTTGCATTTTCTCTCTTCTCTAGTTGTTGGGTCACGAAGCTATTATCTCATTTCCACCAACTTTTGATCAACTTGCCCCCAATACAGGGTGACAGAGAATTTTTCATCAACAAAATTTAAAATATTATTTTATGATCGAGTTAGACATAAAAAAAATAACATATTATTTTGAAAGTGAAAATATTAATTCATTATAGACTCAATAACAAAATTTTATTTTATTTTTATATATCTTGAGATGTTCTCCTACTCAACATGTTA
Organism: Dendrobium chrysotoxum; assembly: GCA_019925795.1. Lineage (NCBI taxonomy): Eukaryota > Viridiplantae > Streptophyta > Magnoliopsida > Asparagales > Orchidaceae > Dendrobium > Dendrobium chrysotoxum. The sequence goes on from CM034310.1 coordinate 28,957,337, forward strand.
GATTGAATAAGGCTTATTTTTCTTGGCTATAAATTCTCCATAGGTGTAAGCCCCTGTAATTAATTACATCCTAAGAGTGTTTGAACTTTAATAAACTTTGATTAAAATAATGATTTACATTTGTTAGATCAAAATATTGACTAATATTTTTATATGATTTCAATTATTCTATTTCAAAATTTGATCTTCAAATTTCATGAATGATTGGATCTACTTATTGTTGATTTCATAAAGAGGTCAATGTAGGAAGAGTAGAAGTATTTGATTATGAAAAATTCAGAGATAGTCATACTATTCTATATTGGGCTTGACATTTTAAAAATTAATCTCACGTTAAAGTTGACCAATTTCATTTAGAAGGTTAAGACTTACTTTTTAACAATACAAAATTGAGAAAATACCTTGAAAGGTGATGACTTATGATATAACTGATAATAATGTCAGTCTTGGATTATATATCTAAAATGAGAACACCTAATAAGGTAGTAATTCAGATCTAAATCTAATAGGATCATGTGACTTATAAACTAGAAACTTTAATAATGGTTAAGTTAACCTCATGTTTGGTCTTATAATCTTGCTTAGAAAGGACGGCCAACTAAATCCTCTTGAGCACTTTTAAAATAATGTATTCTTTGTCTCAATTCAGATGAAAGATAGACTAGACTTTTTTTATTTTTAAAAATAGGATTTACAACTTAAACACTCAAGCTAAGATGCTTAACCATGAGGGGTATGTATGCTGACTCACCAATACAAGTTTTCTTAAATCATTTAGTCCTTAATGTGAGAGCTTTACTTTTATATATAACTCACAAGATTATGCATATGATGTTCATTAGTTAAGAAAGTAGATTTAATGTGGATTTTAATTATCATACTTTTCTGGATAAATAATCTAAATACTAGATTGCATATTGAGATCCATAAAGAGGCTTTACATTTAATTTGATTTTAAAATCTCAGCTTATTTTAGATAAGCCATATAGTTGATTTTAATATTGTTTATATTTTATTAGTAAAATTTACTCCTAAGAGCCTATAGCACATGTCCATATCACCTTCAAACAAATTATATAAAGAAATTTTAAAAAACTTATGTAATTTTAATGTGCACACAAAGTAGGTACAATCAAATTATGTAAATCAACTAAATAATAATAAGAAAGGTTGATTGTGGCTGGGTTCACAATATAATCTTAGAAAAAAATATAAAAAGCAGCTGAGCTTTCTGCCATATACAATCCAATGTAGATCTATGGATTTAGCCTATGGGTCTGCAAACTGGGGCTTCTGATCCATTCAGGGCTTCAATTTAAGCTTTTTTTTGTTGTTGTTGTAATCCACAAGCCTACATAACCTTCTAATTTAAGAAAATTATATTTCTGCAGAGAAAATTTACACCCTTTCCTCACAAAGTTAAAGTTAGAGCTTGTATATATAAAATAAGTTGCTTGCCGTACAGATCAGATATTCACCTAATGCTTGAAATTGATGGTGCCAAACTGATTTCAGCTTCTATTTGTCATGCCTAATGGCTTAAGTATTTGTAGCAACATATGCTAGTAAGAGTTGATAGATTATGATTTTTAATTTGTTTGCTCCTTTTGAGCATGACTATCTTTATGGAAAAATATATATCCCTATTCAAGCACGGCAAGTGCCCTCAACAAATAATCGACAAACAACATTTAACTAAATAATTATTATCACATCACAATTACATGCGAAAAAAGCAAATTCTAATCCTAGGATGCTTAAAGGGTTGTATATTTATCGTGTGCTGGTTGATGCATCTATCACGCTATTATTTGATGTATTATTTTATTTTGGAATAGGAATATATTTTATTTATTTCTATGGTGATTTTACTTTTAAGTTATTTGTGACTTAAGTTTTAATTTAACTTTTAGAAAGTTTCATGTTTTCAAAAATTATGAAGAAGCTATTTGATGACTAATGCTTGCTTTGTGGCAAGCCTATCATCCATTGTATCTTAAGATATAATGACATAGGCATATCATATTTCTTAATGAAATAATACATTATTATATCAAAAAAGGAATCTAAGTTGTTTTTTTGGATTTTAATGATTCTCTTGATGTTCGATTTGGAGGAGAAGAGTTTGCTTAAATTGGCTCATGCAAACATGTGTAATGATTTCATTTAGGACTTGTTGAAATTCACCTGATTAGGCTAGACAAGTTTGAGGATGAAAGGCTCCTAAAAAGACCTACAAGCTTGATTTAATTTTGATTGAGTTCACTTATTTTGCTAAGTGATAAAGCTAGAGTTTGGGTCTAAATAAGAGTTCGTTTACTTGATTGGGCTAAGTAATTGTTTTTTCTTTAAGGCCAACAAGGAAGGATGACACTTGCTTGATTGCGTTAGGCAAGTGAGCTTATGGTTTTGGGGCCAAAGAAAGAAAAAGCTCCTATTTCATTTGAGTCAAATAGGAAATACTACTAAGATTTAGTCCTGGCCTATAGGGTTTATTTACTTAATTTTGGGTTCAAGCAAATGAAAACAAATATTTCAACAGCTTTGGGGCGAATGAAGCATGAGATATCTTAAAACTTTGAGGTAAAGTTATGTGATATGGTTTGACATAACAAGTTTGGGTTGTTGGCTTTAATTAGGTTCAGCCAAATGCAAAGAATCAGAAACTTTGGTCTTTAATTTGAGAGTTTGAAACCAAGAGAATCTCCTAAAACTTAAGGTTTTTAAGTATTAATGTCATTTGTTTAGTATGAAATAAATGAGGAATGTTAGACTTGGAGTCCTATGTAAAAGATTTGGTGTTCTTTGTTGACTGAAATGTCAACTAAAATGAAGATGAATATAGAGTTTGGCTCTAAAAAGACTAATGCTATTTCATAACCCTTTTAAGGGTCATTTGAGAATCATGTTGGATTTAGAAAGACATTAGGCCAAAGAACCTAAATGAGAGAGTTTTGGATTGAGTTTGTTTCATTCTAAACCAAGACAAAAGGATTATCTAAAGTTGTTTGGCTCCTTGGAGAATCCTAAACAAATGCTAAGATTCTTTTTGAAACTCATTAAAAGGATTTATGAAACCTTTAAATGGAGTAATACAGGACACTTTACAAGATGAATTTATTTGGAGAAGCCAAATTTGAGTTTTACCTTCATACAGCTCAAGCTACTTTAAATTTGTTTAAAGTCAAAATAAGGTTCCAAATGGATTCAAGAAGATGGAATGTTAATTGAGTCAATTAAGTAAGAAAGCTAGGCTTGGGTCCTACGCATAATTGAAGCTTTTTTTTTTGCGTCAAACAAATAAGCTAAAGAAGCCTAGGATTTGTTACTAAGAATTATCAGCATTTTTTGAACACTTTAAGGGATTATTTGGATACCTCTAAGTGAGTTTAAGAAAGATCAAACAGAAGGACTGTAGACGAGAGAAATTTTAAATTGAGATTGGCTCACTTTGAATCAATCCTAAGGTTTATATAAGGGTGAGCTAACTCCAGGATGGATTTAAGATTCATGAGATGAATTATTTAAAGCCTTGGGAAGCTTTAAAACAGTATCCATGAGGAGAGAAAATTTTTAAGAATTTTCCTATTTATTAAAATGATTTGGACTCATTAAAATAAAGACACACATATATGATTTGGGAAATTAAACAAGATTAATTTTATGTAACCTACTACTTTTTAGAAGTAGATAAAAGGTGGTTTTGCATTTTTAGCAAATTTTCATATTTAATTATGAATTTTACAAATTTTATCAATTATTTATTCCATTTAATTGCTTTAGGTTTTGAAAAACAAAAGAACAAAGATGAGTTTAATAATTCCAAACCATGAAATTTAAACCATGGACCTTTGAGGGTCTATATAATATTTCACATTAATTTTAGAAATTTTGGAATTAAATAACTTCATTAAATCATTTCAAAATTAAAAAAAAAAACAAAACTCTATCAAATAACAAAGTCTTATAGTTCAGTCTTATTTTAGATTAATTAAGTTTATTAGGAATTTAAAGCAATTTATTTTACATTTTTTTAATTTTTTGTATTTAGTTATGAATTTTAGAAGCTTTATAAGATTTTTTAAATTCCTTTTAGATTATTTAAATGGTTGACAACTGACTGTGCAACTTTTTCACGTAGCGTCCTGTGATTGGATTCATCGTTTTGGAGTAGGAAAACTGGCAGCCACGATGCATGAGGGCATTAAATGGCTTAGATGAGACTTAGGTTAGTAGATTTGGGTTGAATGAATGAGTTTAATGCAATAGTGGATATCAGATCCATACTCGATAATCTATTGTCTCCTTGATCGTCTTCTGCATTGAGCGAGTAATCACCATTGTCTATGAGGATAGCCATGGACTTTGCTGGTGTCTTTGAAGGAAGCAGATAGATTTTGATCTCAATCTCCTCATGAGTTCCCTTGCTCCTGTCAATCAAGAGATATAGGATTTTTTGCCCAAACAACCATCGACAAGAGAGCCTAGGACTTTCTAAGTTTTCATGGGGTGTATCTCACCGGAGCAAATATCTATTGGTGAGACTACCGTAGTACCTTTTGTTTAGCAAAGATATATACTATTGAGAAATAAATGATGTTTGCAACTACTTGGATTGCACCGGATGTCGACATAGTCATAGGCTTGGTGGAGCTCCTTGCTTTTTTATGCCAAAATACGGCCACAAAAGGGGAAGGAATTAGGATTAATTTCAATCCCTAAGCTCTCGGAATTTGACCTCATGTCTCAACTCTATCCTTTCTCTCTTGAAAATGATAAAGCTTCCTCCCAATTCCTTTTAGATGCGGGTTCGAAATGGGGGCATGTTGCAGAAAGTCGTTCATGCCCCCGAGTCATTATCAATCGACGGCTAAAATCTTTTACCTTCCCTATAATGGCTTTGACTTCCTAAGGAGCAAAGGATCATGGGAGAAGGGAGCTGAGACCATTGAGCTCAGCAGTTGCTTCTCTCTTGCATGCTCCAGCTGTTCCAGCTGTTGGATCGAATGGCTTTATTGGAAAGGCTTGAGAAGACCAAGGCAAAATATTTGAAAGCTCAATTGGGTAATGGCTAAGCCAAATGGTCTACTTGAGCACCCATTTAGGTAAGGATGAACTAGTTTAGATATTGTTGGCTAAATTCACATGAATTAAGCTGATTTGGATTGGATTGAGTAAATGATTGAGTCAACACAGGACATTGTGGTGCTCATGTAGGTTGGATTGATAGCGAGCATGGCCATCTGTTGGGGCGTGGGAGGGGTGAGGGCAGGTTAGGATTGGGGGAGGTGGGGGGTGGGATTTCTTTCCTATGACACTCTCACTTTGGTTGCACCAATCATCATTTTAAGTTATTTTGGGCAAAATTTGGTTATCATCTTTCTGACCAACAAACTTTTGGGCCATCGATTGTTGTTGAGTATTCTCTTATTACCACTATTTATTTATTTTATATCATACTCTTGCAAGAGGACTATAATCATTTGATTTGTCACTCTTAGACCTCTGTATTTGCTTCTCATGTTGTTTCTCTTAGTCCTACGACAACTATCTCCTTAGGTATGCTACAAATTTTTCTGCTCTTTTCACAGGAACTTTATTCTTCTCGTGCTATTGATTGATTGGTCCCTTGTCCTTAGAAAAAGGTATGGTAGCTCTTTAAAAATTCTCTCTCTAATGTTTTATTTCCAAAATTTTATTTGTACATTTATTAACTTTCACTGTCTCACTAAGTTTCATAATATTTTGGTAATCTTATATTCCTCCCTTCTGTGCCTTTTAGGATCTCAACTTGACAAAGATATTTTGGTTGACATTGGTTTGGTCTACTACTTGACTACATTTGTTCCTCCCAACCTTTCCTCCATTCTTATCTCTTTTCATTAACATTGTTGGCTAGGTCATCATCTTCTTGAGCGAGTTCAGTATTTTGTTTTGATTCTTCATTTGTATTCAAGTTTGATTGTCATACATGTGAGATGGATAAACACCATCATGTGTCATGTCCTTTTTTAACTACTAGTGTTTGTCTTCCTTTTTTGAGTTAATTCATTCAAATATTTGAGGTCCTTATCCTATCTTTAATCATGTTTGTTTTTGTTATTTTGTCAACTTTATTACTGATTTTTTTTAGGTTATTTGGGTTTACTTAAATCTCACTCGAAGGTCCTTCATCTATTTTAAAATTTTTATCAAAAAGTAAAATTAGTTTCCGTCCTAATGAAAACCTTACATATCAATAGCACCTTGGAATTCATTCTTTTTCAATCTTGCATCTTCTGCTATGCTGATGGTATTTTCATCAAACTTCATGCATCTTATCTCTCAATATAATGCTATTATTGAACCCAACAATTGCCACCTCCTTGTTGTTGCCAAGAGATTGATGTTTCGCTTGAATACACATTGTTAGATACGGGGAATGTTTTCTTGACCGTATGTTATCTCATCAATCAAATTTATTCTCCATTTCTCGACCACATATCCTCATCATCACTCTTTATCCTAGTTAATTTGTTTATCCTTACACCATAAATCTTTAGCTGTTGCTACTTTGTTCATGCATTTCAGACACAGGATAAACTCTCTCCCCATTCTATTTGGTGTATTTTCTATGTACTTTTGCACTTAGGGAGGTTACAGTTTTTATTATCGCCTTAAATGACATCTATACATGTCCATTGATATAACATTTATGAGACTATACCTTTCTTTTCTCCCTCCACCACTCTTTGGCCATCCTCATCACTGTTTTCTCTTCCTCCAAAAGCTCCTCTTCCCACCTCTACACCTCTATAGGTATACATCCAATGAACTCAACCTCCATCTAGCCAACATCTCCAACCACCTTTTTTGATTCAATTGAGCATTCACTAATTGGTCAACCATTTAACTTATATTTATCTATTGCCCCCTAGTGAGGTAAAATGTAACATATTTCTAATCTTATTCATTATTATATTTCATTTGATCATTTTTTCACTAAGTTTCATAACTTTGCCTTGTCTCTGTTATCTGTATCCATTACTGGAACATCAAGATGCGGTCCAAAATTCCTTTATAGAAACATGGTTTGGATGTTAATATGGATGCTCTTTTTAGTTGTCATACATGGGATTTGATTTTAATTGCTCGGGTGTTCATTGTTGAATTTCATCATGATGTATTGATTGATCGCTACAAAATACGGTTAGTTGTTAGAGGGTTCACTTAGGTCTATGAGATAAACTATTTTCACACTTTTCCCGCTATTGCATGACTAAACTCCGTCAGAATTCTTTTGTTGGCAGCCACCAGTCAGGTTTGAATTATGCTACATATGGATGCAAGTATGTTTTCTTTTACGGTGACTTGCATGAGGCAATTTATATGAAATAATCTCCTTTGAAGAATTATTTATGTACTAAGGAAGGCTATCAATAGCCTTGAACAAAGTTCACAAGCTTGATTTGACTAACCTTGTAAAGTCCTGATTGACATTGATCTTCAGTGCACTACAAATAATTTTATAAGAAAGTACATCCACACAATGCATGGAGACAAAATTTCTTAATAATTTTTTAATATTATGGGTTATATAATTGTTTTAATATTTATTATATGGGTTTTTTTTCAAATGATGAAATTGATAAATTATTATGTTATTTTGATAAGTTAAAATTATTAATATTTATAACACATTTCATAAATATTTAGTTTAACCGATTAAAACAGCATATTTGAATTATATCAATAATTAAATTCATATTTTATTTTGATGAAAAAATAGTTAAATGTCTTATGACTAATTTAAGCCTTCTAATAAATCTGCAAATATAATCTTTTTTAACTTTTATCATTTTAATTAATTAACTGTAGAATGAATTACTTCATTAACTATAAATCATAAAATATATTAAAGAGTTCCATTTTGAAAATAATTTTACATCATATGTAAAACTTCAATGATAGAGGGCGCCATCTTTTTGTCTTTTAAATTTGTAAAATTAAATTAAATCTTTTAATATTCAATGAAAGTAAATAAGAGAGACTGCTATAATTAGAAGAGTACATACGATATAAGATTATATTATATATTAAATAAATTTGATAGATGTTATTTGACATTTTTCTTCATGATAATTTTTAGATATTTTTTTCCCATCAAAGGAATTGCAAATTTAAAGTTTTGGGAGGGCTCCAGTTTGAAATAAAACTCTCTTTCTGTTCTAGAGTTTTGGAAGAAACTTTTCAATTAATAATATATAAATAATTTGATTAATAATTGTTAGTTATATATTCTTTAAAATTGCAGACATTTCTTATGATTTTCGATGAATCTGAAGCCTCCTCTCGCCAAGTTCTTTCTCCATTTTTGTAATTGGAGATCTTTGTTTAGAATTTCTGGTATAGGACTAAACAGTTTTTACTACGCCAATCTTGTCTTAGGAAAGTGCAGTAATTTGTGATGCTACACTAGTCTCGCTTGTCCAGTTCCTAAACTTTTAAGCTAACAGTAAGAAATTGATTCCTTTAAATAATCACTTGCTTAAGCTTTGAACTACATTGTCCATATAGGTATGTTATGGATGAATTAGGTTCAGCTTTACGACACAGCGAGAAGGCAAACTTCAGAGTAGCACCTTTTCTATTCATGCCTGAAGGAAAGCTTCAATCAGCTGTGAGGTATTTCTCTTCTGTATTTCTGCTATTCCACTTGGTTTTTTGGCTTATTTTCTGGCAGTTTTGTTGCCGGTTCTTGTTACTCTCTGTTTAACCTTGTCATAATCTTATCCATGTAGATTCCTATATTGCACTCATTTTGAATTTCCGTGGAGACTTGTGAATTCCCTGCAAAACTTTTACAATTCGTGATGTTTTACTTATTTTTTTGTTCTGGATGATGCAAATTCCTAGAGCTTCAATAACATGTGGGATTTCTTGAGTTTCAAAACATGCAATATGCATTTTTTAAAAATTTCGATAGGACTGCATAAAAGCACCACGATTCATCTTCTACATAACAGGTATAGGTTTTTGGAAGATCCAGATTTAAAAAGGGTCATCTTTTAGGCAAGCATGTTAGCTCGGCTTGTTGTGGCAAGCATCTTACTAGTGCATGGTGCCATATTTACCATGGAGTCAGCAGTTAGTAAGGCAATATTAGTTCCTACGTTAATCTGATTTCATTTGATGAAATAAGTCAGAAGTTAGGATAATGAATAAAAACAATTAAACGATAGATTGCATTAGTAGAACAAAGACCAGTTAAATGATATATAAATTTGATGGGTGTAATACTAACAATTATCATACAGTGTTATTTGGGGACATAGTTGATCTTGGTGCTTGGATTTGTTATAAAAAATATGATATTGATGAGAATATTACCTCTAGAGTTTAGGTTGAGTGGTTAAATTTGGGAAGTGCTTCAGGAGTATAATGTGATAAGAAGAAATCACAAAATTGAAAAAATTTCAATTAGTTCGAAAATGTTATATGGGTTTGAGTATTGGGCAGTAAAAAAATCGTTAAGAACTAAGTTCATTGTGATGGAATTGAGAATGTTAAGATGGGAATGTGAGAAACTAAGAAGGGTAAATTATAGAATGTATATAGTAGATGAATAATTGGAGTCTCAATCATTAAAGATAAATATTTAAAAATAGACACGTGATTTGGAGAGGTATGACAAAAGGTAAAAAATACTCTATTAGATGGGTTAATAATGTCATGACCCGGCCTGTGGGCTCGAATTAACGAGGCGGGAACAGACGGTCGGACGGTGAAATCATATTTTCATTTTCTAATTCTATTTCACTTCATCTAAAATTATTTCAATACATAATGAAAGAGCCACTAAATTTCAAATTGTGAAACAAATTAAATAAAACAATCAATACCTCTCGTTGGGTGCATTGCGTCTACGGTATATATTTCCACTTCTTTTTCTGATTTTTTTTCTTTACAATAAACTTACCTGAAAGAAAAGTTAGAGCAACTAACAGTAAGCCAAAGCTTAGCGAGTAACACATACTTCTAAACTACAATAACTCAAGGCAGTAGAAGTAATATGCTTGTAACACATGCTTCTTTTCATTTTATATCATAAATATTATTTTATTTAATCATATCTTTTATTTCCTTAAGACTTTAAATGCATAGTGTTATGCATAAATCATAAATGCATATCATATCATATTCACATATTCAATCTCCATTCATCATATATGTAGATATATCTTTTTCATTTTCATATATAGTACAACTGTCACAGCATCCACCGTCTAGTACCAATGAAGGTATTCCTTTACCATTTTCTTTTTCTTTTCATTTTTCATAACCTTTTCCTTTTAACGTGCACGGGTACAACGTCCCCAGGCAGTACCAGAAAGGGGTGAGCTCCATCAGTCAACATGCACATGCAATCATTCTATATATCAATCATATCATCTCATTCTTATAACATATGGACTTTATATGATAATGTCATGAAATGCAACATGTAATTTTTCATTTAACTAAGTGTGATCAATCATTGGGTATGAGAGATATAAATCATTAACAATAAAGATTTCATAAACATGCTTTGACTTTCAAAATAATTAATTAGAGAGAAACAAAATCATCACTGTAAATAAAAAACCATGAGTACTCACTTGAATGTTTCCAAGCTTTAATATTTTTCAAACCTCAAATTTTATTGTAGATCCCAATACTCGTCTCAACTTAATTATAAAAATCTTCCACTGTTCAAATAACATTAAAAGATCTTAAATCCTTAACTTGGAGTTCTCAATTATAAAGTAACATCAATGATTCATATTCTCTTACGATGATCTAATTTACTTCAAACATTTCTAAAGAGAAAGTACATTATTAATCATAACATGAAAGAGTTCTAAACCAATCCAAAATTCCTATTACCCAATATTAACCTTAATTCATATTCATTAACATGCTCCTTTAACCAAAATTCATGTTCATTAAAAGAACATTTTAATATCATTAATATAAAAGAAACCATTAACATAAATTAGTGTCATTAACATAAATAATAATCTTAATTCCTTTTCATTAATTATCATGAATATCATTACCATAAATTAATGTCATCAACATAAATGAATGTCATTAACATAAATCCTTAATTTAACATTAACCTAAATTCTTAATTGTCATTATAATGTTCATTAATTATCATTTATCATTAACATTAATCCTTAATTCATTTTAACATTAACCTTAATTATAATTGTCATTATAATATAATTATTTTCGGTTTTAAATTAAACCCTAAATTTTAATAATCCTATTTTTTTTTCTAATTCCCCCTTTTTACCCTTTCTAACACTTTCTAATTACCCAACTTAATGTAAAATGACATGAATTTTCGATTTTACCCCTAAGCCCTAAATTTGGAAACCAAGTTTTTCATTATTTCACATTTGCATGTTAAAATCTTGCCCTTTACTTAATTAATATTTAGGGCTTTCATATTTTCGGATTTTCTTTAATAAAAATTTTAGGAAATATGAAAAATTATGTTAAACCCTAAATTTTATCATTAAAACATTCCTAGGACCATTAGGAATAACATTTGTTAAAGGATTCTCAAAGAAATTACATTTTGGAAAAAGCCCTAATTTGGAAAACTCAAAAACTTCGGGAGAACTTTAAATTTTATATTAATGATATTAAAATGTTCTTTTAATGAACATGAATTATGGTTAAAGGAGCATATTAATGAATATGAATTAAGGTTAATATTGGGTAATAAGAATTTTGGAATGTATGAGGACTCTTTTATGCTAGGATTATTAATGTACTCTATCTTTAGAAATATTTGAAATAAATTAGAACATAGTAAGAAGAATATGAATAATTGATATTACTTTATGATTGAGAACTCTAAGTTGAAGGTTTAAGATCTTATTAATGTTATTTGAACAGTGGAAGATTTCATATAATTAAGTTGAGATGAGTATTGGGATCTTTAGCAAAGCTTGAGGTTTTGGAAAATATTAAAGCTTCGAAACATTCAAGTGAGTACTCATGGTTCTTTATTTACAATGATGAATTTGTTTCTCTCTAATTAATTGTTTTGAAAGTCAAAAAGCATGCTTATGAAATTTTTATGGTTAATTTAGATCATGATTTTGTTACTCTTATCTAATGATTGATCATGCAATAAAGTTATATGTTATATTTCATGGCATTATCATATAAAGTTTATATGTTATAAGAATGAGATGATATGATTGATATAGAATGTTTGCATGTGCATGTTGAATGACGGAGCTCACCTCCTTATGGTACTGGCTGGGGACGCTGTACTCGTGCACGTTAAAAGGAAAATGTTATGGAAAAAGAAAATGAAATGGTAAAGGAGTACCTTCATTGGTACTAAATTAGACGGTTGCTCCTGTGACGGTTGTACTATATATAATAATAAGAAAGATATGAATACAGATATGACGAATGTAAATTGAATATGATATAATATGTATTTATGATTTATGCACAACATTATACATTTAAAATCTTGATGAAATAAATGATATGTTTAAATAAAATAAAATTTAAGATATGAAATGACATCAAGCATATTTCTTCTACTGCCTTGAGTTACTGTAGTTTAGAAGCATGTGTTACTTGCTAAGCTTAGGCTTACTTTAGTTGCTCTAACATTTTCAGGTGTAGCTTACTATAACCAAAAAAAAAAGGAAAAAGAAAAATGAGAAGAAGAAGTGGAAATGTATACCGTAGACGCAATGCAGCCAACGAGAGGTATTGATTGTTTTATTTATTTTGTTTCACAATTTGAAGTTTAGTGGCTCTTTTAATATGTATTGAGATTATTTTAGATGAAGTGAAATAGAATTAGAAATTGAAATTATGATTTCACCGTTCGACCGTCTGTTTCCGCCTCGTTAATTTGAGCCCCTGGGCTGGGTCGTGACAAATAAAACTAGTGTTGGAGAGTTACGAAGGAGAAGAGTAAATCTAAGGTAACATGGACATAAGCTTATCAAAATGATTTGTCTTGAATAGATTTAATTTCTCAGTAAACACTTAACGAGAGCAAATGGAAAATGAGGATTCATGAAGTGACCCTAAATGTTTGGGATATGGCTAATAATGATGATGAATTTTATCTGATAAATAAATGAAGTCCATTATATATGTGTTAAACATGATTCTAAAACGTCATCCAACTCATTGGGTCTATTTACACATTAATACGCTCCATTACTCCAATCCAAAATGTAACAATCGATGGGAGTTAGTGAGTAGCTATTGTATGCATTTTTATTTAACGCATTCTTAGGAAGTAATATAATGCAATAAATGCTTTCTAGCTTCATTTAGTATGTTAGATGCAAACCAATGACTGTTAATATTTTCCTTTTGAAGATTTAGCTGAGCTTGCTTTTTAACTAAAAAGTTGCGATGTAGGATTTTAATGCGTAATGATCTTACTTTGCACCTATGTTGTTGCTAGCCAAAGAATTCAACTCTTATGTTCCTTCTAATTGTTCTAAATCCTTTTTTCCCTTATACCATATCTTGAGTGATTGTGTCTTTAATTCCTTGGAATCTAATATATTGAAGAGGGATGATTTTTGTGGCTTGTCTAAATCAGAGCAGAATTGAAATGTAGTCTTACTGTAGAAGATTGCTTTTTTGTTTTCTTATTTTTTTGGCCCTTTTCCATGAATATGTAGTAATTTCTGGGTTCTTACTATCTCTAATATCTTGCATAAGATACAGTTCTTGAGCTTGGAAAGTCAACAAAGACTAATGTTTTTGTTGCTGTGGTTGTTTTTCTTCTTGATATGCTTTCATGCATGGTTGAAGCGTGCTATTTGCAGCTATTCAGTGTTGTGGCCAACTCTAGATGTCAATTTTGGGGATGAATGTACTCGTGATTTTTTGTTTGGCATTGGAGAGGAAAAACAACGTTCAGCTAGGCTTACGGCATGGTTTCATACACCTGAAAATTATTTTACTCAGGTGCTCGTGTATCAATCTTTCCCTGTAATTCCATAATTCAGTAGGTGTTACTGGAACTTCTTTTCATTGTGCTTTCATTTTTAACAGGAGTTCAAATATTACAAACGCCAACTTCAATCAAAAGGTCTTTGTCCTACTAATAAAGAGCCTCCTATAACCAAAGGTATACTTCCAAGTAACGGGCACCCTCTCTATGTATATACCGACATACCACAAGTAGAGGATTTTTTAAGCCGCCCAGAGTTTGTTCTGAGTAAGTGTTTCTAGATACTCTTCATGCTTATACAAATTTATTTATTTTGATGATATTTGACATGCTTTTTGTGTTCTTTTTTTCCTTATTCCTTATTGGTGAATGCGTATTTCTAGAAGTGTTACAAGAAAATTATGTAGATTCTATCTTGCAGAGGTCTAATGCTATTGCTATGAATCCTTGGTTATTTGATAGAGACATACTTCATGGAAAGTTACATTGAAGTATTTTACCAATTTTTAATGATTTTCTGTATGTTAGTGATAGTCATGCATTTTTTGTCTAGGATCTGCTGAATTTTCATCTTCTTCATTGTTGATCATATTATTTTGTCTTCAGCAACGGATCCAAAGGATGCTGACATCATATGGGCTAGTATGCAAGTTGATGAGGAAGTAAGAAAGGCGGTTGGGATTAAAGATAACCAATATATAAATCAATTCCCTTTTGAAGCTTGTTTGGTCATGAAACATCATCTAGCTGAGACTATTCATGAGGTCTGTAAATTCCGTGATTAAATGCCAGCCTTAATATTTATTATTGATTTGAAACTAATTTTCTTTGCACTAATAATTCTAATATTTGAAACTTAACCTCTTGAAACTAATTTCATCATGAATTAATTCCAAACAATGGTGAATTAGATTTTGACTTTGTTTCTGAGTGAAAACTTTGTAGTTTAGTTCTTGAACATCAAGGACTAATCTTTTATTAAAAGGATGTGAATTGGGAGACACCATGGTTGGCAATTATGTCTGAAATTCGAAACTCACATGATAGGCTCAAAATCAAAATTAATCTGCTTTGACTTGATTAATTTGGTTCAATTTAATATATGATAAATGCATATATATATATATATATATATATACACACACATCCGTGTGTATGTGTTTGTTTGGATTTACTGAAGATAGGAGGTGTAAACTTTTGACAGCATCTTGAAGGCATGTGGTAATTGGTTTCAAGTTACTTGGGCATTTCAGTCTTAATCATTTGAAATGCTTCAATGATGCATTGAATTGCTTATTTAGCTTTTTTCATTTGCTTTATTATTTGAGAAATGTCTTTACATACAATCAATATATAGTCTGCCTGTTCCCAGATCTCTATTTGCAATACTTTCGCTGGTGTCAACAATGAAACGTTTATTGCTTCCATAACTTTTGACTTAACGGACATGCGTGATTACCAGTGACAAATAAGATGGCATTTATTTTCTTCTGTCAGTACAAGTATGGCATTTATTTGTTTAAGCCATTGACATATCAGTTTTCTATTTCTGTATGATTCAATTTTTTTGCTTGTTTCTTCCTTTCCCCTTTGTATCCAAACAGGCACATGGTTCTCCTGAATGGCTTCAGCCTACATATAACTTAGAGACGCATCTTTCTCAACTCATAGGAGATTACATTACGAGGAAACGGGTTGGCTATGACAACTTATGGATTTTAAAACCATGGAATATGGCAAGGACGATTGACACTACTGTTACAGATGACATATCCGCAATCATCCGTCTCATGGAGACTGGCCCTAAAATATGCCAGAAGTATATTGAACGCCCAGCGTTATACAAGGGAAGAAAATTTGACCTTCGCTACATAGCCTTGGTTCGCAGCATGAAACCTGTAGAAATTTTTCTTGCTGATGTTTTCTGGGTAAGCCATATCTTTTACTGAGCCCAACGTAATTATGCTCCATTTAATCATTGTTATATTGAAGCTGCTGAGATTTTGTCATTCCTAAATATGGCATTTGTTAATCCTCAAACTTCCCTATCACAGGTTAGGTTGGCTAATAATCAATTCACCTTGGAAAAGAGCAGTCTTTTTGAATATGAAACTCATTTCACAGTGATGGTGAGTTGTTTTCTTGGAGAAAAAAGGTCAAGATTATCCCTGAACTATCTGTGGGGGGCTATTTTAGTTCCAAACTATTTAAATTATTCAATTTAAGCTTTGTTTGGAATAGCTTTCTTACTAGCTTGTTTTTCAGACCTCAACTACAATTTTTGTTTGGTCATTGTTTTTAACTGCTTTCAATAAATTTTTGTGCTAAGAAGCTGCTTTCAACAACAGATTTCAAAAAAGTTGCTTTCTCCACTGCAGCTTTACAACTACTTTTATAAAAAATTGCAGCCATTCCAAACAGACTTTGTCATTTAACTCATCAAACATTATACAGACTGGTCCCATAGTTATAATTGATGCTTACTTTAATTGAAAATTCAAGCAAAGTTCATAAATGAGGTGTAAATGAGGTGGGGGGATAAGGGAATATAACCTAAAAGAAGATCCGTAAAACTTCAATTTTCAAAATAATCTTATTCCCGGTCTTATTCATGAACTCTGTATGAGATTTCAATCAAATTAAATAGTGATTTTAACTGTAGGATTATTATTTGAGGAGTCTAAGTGTTTAAATTAGACACTTAAATAATATGTGACTATAATGATCTTCCACAAATAGTCCGGGGATCATTTTAATGATTTTTCTCTTTTTTGTTGACTTTGGAATATTAATGGATCTTTCGTTCGCTAGGCTTTTTGCTTTTAATTTGTTGTCAAGGCATTAATAGGGCTAATGTTAGTACATATACTGAATAGACCTTGAGCATAGCCATGCAGCCAGTTAAATTTTTACCATAATCACTCAAATTTTTTTCTTACTTGTCAATTGTCATCTTTCAAAATATTTTTTAGTTTTTATTTTTTTTTGAAAAAATTTGAGTTTAAGTAAAACAGGCTGTCTGAAATTGGGCTATTCCTTTATACAGAATTACATAGGAAGACTAAATCACATGAACACGCCAGAATTTGTGCAGGAGTTTGAAGAGGAACATGAAGGTCATTGTCCGCTTTTTTTCTACTCTAATTCCTGAAAAACTCTGGTAGTTATGGTATTAGTTGGATTTTGCATACTATCATTTGATTATGCATTCCTCACTGCAGTGAAATGGTTGGACATACATCAAAGCATAAGGACTATGATCAGATCTGTGTTTGATTCAGCTGCCACAGTGCATCCTGAGATGCATTCACCTTTTTCGAGGGCTATGTATGGGGTGGATGTTATGTTGGACCATTTGTTCATGCCAAAGATTTTGGAGGTAAGAATCGCTTATGTTATTTTGTTTTTGGTAGGCTGATTTTACTGCAGCAAAGAAAGTATTCATAAGATTCATTTTCACTAGTTATTTAATACAGTTTTTTTTTAAATGGAAACATCAAGCTGCCTTTATACTTTATGCTCATGGTGTATGCTTCATTTCTAATTGGTAAAATTGTGAAAGTGAAGTGCCACGTTGGACCAAATGGGATGAAAGATTGGTTGGATGCACCAATGATAACATTTGTTTACAATCCAAAAGCTTAATCCTATGAATAAGTGTCTACATCTTCGTATTTCTACATCAAAATATTTTTCAACTATCTAATGTTAGATTAAAACTAATTGTTAGTTATGTGTGGAATATAATAGTGTCGATCAATCGTGTTGTACTATTGACCCAGATCTTAATTCTACCGATTGAGCTCGTCGAGGCCTACCACCTAAAATTTTTTCCTAGTACAATCGTACAATGTCGCTGCGCTATATACTGTAGTTAGGGATGCCAATATTTGACCCGACCTGGATCCGACTCAAAAAATTTTAGGTTTGGGTCAACCTTTTTGCCATACGGGTCGGATTCAGGTTCGGGATTCTGACCCGTTTCTAAAATCGGCTCGGGTTCGGGTTGACTCGAAAACTCGAAGATGGCTTGAATTAACCTAGATCCCCTCTTGCGACCTCCCGCTCCCTCGCTCGCGATAGCTTTCCCGCGCTCGCGACCGCACAGGCTGTCGGTCACGCTCGCCCTCTCGCAGTCCCGCGCTCCCGTCTGCACTCGGACCCGTCCCGCGCTCGCGTCTGCACTCAGACCCGTCCCGCACTCGTGTCTGCACTTGGGCCCGTCCCGCGCTCGCGTCCGCACCTGGATGGTCGGATCCACACCCACACTGAGCCCGCTCCCTTGCGCCCTCGCAAGCTACGCTCTCTCTCTCGCTCCCGTACCTTAGCTCACTCGCTCGCGACCCCTTCGCCTGTATGCGCCCATGCGTCCTTACTCGACCCGAAAAATTTTGGGTTATCTGGTCGGGCCGGGTCAACCCGGTAACCTGATGAGTCGGGTTTGGGTCTGAAGTTTTCAGCCGTTTATAAAATAGGGTCGGGTTTAGGGTCAACCCATTTGGATCCGGATCAATTCCGGGTTTGACTTGAACCCGACATGAATACTCATTTTGACGTGAAATTATTAGGTGCGGAGTCCGGACTGCGTTCAGAGGCAAATAAAAATGCACCACGTCACCAAAAAAATGTACTGAGCTCGGTACCATTCTGTACCGAGCATAATACCGCTCGGTATTATGCTCGGTACAAAGCGGAACCGAGGAGACGGTATTATGCTCGGTACAAAGCGGAACCGGATGGTTCTCCCGTCCGGTGTCCGCACAGAATAATCGCTCCATTTTGACACCCCTAACTCTAGTGTTGCGGCATTTTATACTCAGGCTGGTTGAAGACAGGTAGTGGAATGCCTCGATGCTCTAAACCCTAGCGCCGCGGCACTGCGATTTAGGCTAAAGATAGAAAGTGGAGCGCTGCGGCGCTCCAAACCCAGTACTGCATCACTGTGAGTTGGTTTTAGCAGTTTTTTTATAGTTTTTCATATTTTAACTTGAAGGGTTGCATCTCTTGGGGTGGTTTTATGAGTGTTTCTTTATCAGTTCTGTGAATAGAATAAAAGCGAAGTGAAGAGAGACAAGGAGAGAGTGAGAGAGAAAGAGATATGTGCAAATTCATCAAAATTTTCATAGTGGATTTCTTGGTGTGATGTGGCTCCATGGATTTTTCCTGATTTCAGGTCTTTCCACGTTAAATCCTAATATTCTTTCTTTTCCGCTGCACTTTCTCTTTTTTGTTTGTGTTCGTTGCGTGGTTTACTCCCAACACTAATACCCTTATGTGACTTAATACTACTATTCCTGGAACCCCATACTATTAAATTCAATCATGCAATATCAAAATGGCAAACTAATTACCAAGCTGTGCCTATGAATTACACAATTGTATGACAATATAGGACAATTGTAAACTATTGTAGGATGAGTGCAATTTTTTGTGGGATTAATGCAAATTAAATGTGATGGTGAACTTGTGACGATTACACTAAGGAAATCGGTGGGGAGGGGGTATGAGTTGAAATTGACCCTATGAGTAATTTGTCATTTCAAAGATTTCCTTTCTTAAAAAACCTTCTCTAAGGTCCGTATACTCACACGCAAGTAGTCCTTTAAATCAGGTTGCGAAGCATATAATAATCGTAGAAATCTTAAGAAGCAATTTTTCATTTAATCTCATAACCTTCAGAGAATAGCAAGATCATGGCATTTATAGACAAAAGGAAAAGGCAACTCAAAAACCACAGAGAGAAGGGCGGGATGTTCATGGTAAGAGTAATGGAGGGGTGGTTTTTGAAGAGTTTCTGTTGATTTTCAAAGGTTTCAAGTTGCTTGTAGTGCATGACATCATTGATTCAAGGCAGTTCTCTTATTAATGATGCCATTTTTAATGCAATGTGAGGAGAGAGAATGGAGGGGGTTATGACAATGAAGTTGATGAAATGGCAAGTCAAAATGGTAATGTGTATGTCAAAAATATACTTATTTGGGCTAGGGATAAAATGGTTAGGCTAGCTCATTACTTATGCCCATACAATCAACATCACATTACATAATTGACTATGCAAGGCCCACTAAACAATAAATGACCTAACAACATTGTCCTTAGTTTAGGCAATTGTCCTTTGAATTAGACAATTGCGGGCTAATGTGGGATTTGTAAACTATTGCACGTTGAGTGTAATCTACTGTGGGATTAATGCAAATTAAATGTGATGGTAGAAGTATGATGGGTATATGTTGAGAACTAATTAATAGGGTGGTCACCAACACAATTTAGTGTAAGAAATATTATTCATCACACAACTTTCTAATGAGTGATTGATGATTTTTCAAGTTAAAATGATTGTTTCCATGAAGTGGGAGAGGGAAGATCTTGGTTCATACATGGCAAAAGGATGCATTCATAGAGGAGCGACAAATAGTTTGGATTATGAGTGATATGCCTTATTTTTTGGAAGTTTGGTGGTCTAGATAATAAATTTTGGGGAAATTTTCTCTTAGAAAGTTGTAGATCTCCTCCATCCTATAAAATTCAATTACATATATATATATAATTTAGATATAGAATGATAAAGTTATGGTCGATTACAAAATAAGATTAAGAAACTTAGTTAAATTTATAACTTCAAACAGATTTGGTGATCATTGAATTTAATTGTTTGGGAGGATTGTCTAGCTCATATTATTATGTTTGATGTATCAATTCATACTATTGATTCTCATATAATGATATCATCCTCAATTAAATATAAACTAAGACTCTTGGAACCTATTTTTAAAAAAGTGTTAGGAAACTCTTGTGGAATTCAAGAGAAAAACTAACAAGGATTGAAGTTCAACAACTTTCCACCACGAATTCTCACACAAATCACATGGAACAACAAGAATAATGTAGTAATAGAGAAGAAAACATCAAGATACAAGTAATCTTCTATTCGAGAGGAGGATCAATCTCTGCAAAACTCTCTAGCGCCACTAGTGCCCAAGCACCAAGACACAGAAAACCGGACTCCACAAAACAATGGCATAACCCTAACCCTAACCCCTCATACATATTTGTAGCATACAACAAAATAACTCAATTACCAATTAACCCTTCCCTTAATCAAATCATGCCTAAGATAGGCCCCCAATCAGCAGCCCCCTCCTTGCCTAAAGAAACTCCCCCAATTAGCAACCCCATCCTTACCTAAACAGCCTTCAATCAGCACCCCCCCCTCCCCTCCCCTCCCCTCCTCTCCTTTCCTAAACTGGCAGCCTTTCAATCAGCCGACCCCTACAACCCTTCTGGTTTGAGCATTGGGCCCCACCAATTAGCCGCCTCTTCCCCTAATCAAGGCTTGCCTAAATCTTTCTTTTTTCCTCTCAAGCATTGGGCCCCTCAATGGGCTGGCAGCTGGACAAATCTGGCGGGATAGCAGCCCACCTTCTGCTGTAAACCATGGGCCAACCCAAGTGTTGGGCCTGCTGGACCGATCCCTCCTGGATCGGTCTATCAATACCCCGTTCCCAAAGAATCACCTTGTCCTCAAGGTGAAAAGCCGGGATCTGGTTTTGCATCCTCTCATAAGGTTCCCATATAACATCATACTTGGGAAGACTTCTCCATTTGATCAATACTTCTTTGATCTCTCCTTTTCCCTGGCATAGCCCTTGCAACTTTAGTGGTTCCAACACTACTTTCAAATCTTCAATATTATTGGCAATTCTAAATTAGCTGTGTGATCCCCCATAGCTCTCCTCAGTTGTGACACGTGGAATACTGGATGTATGGTCGCGGTCAGTGGTAGCTTCAGTCCTTTCTTCTATCTCAAAAGGGCCAAAGTATCACGGGGCCAACTTCTCATTCCTTCTATTAGCCACTGTCTGCTGCCTGTAGGGGCGAAGTTTCAAATACACCCTTTCTCCTACCTCAAACTGGACGTCCTTCCTCTGCTCATCTTCCTGTCGCTTCATAATCTATTGGGATCTCATCAGGTGTCTTTTCAGTTCTTCTAGTACCCTATCCCTCTCTTCCAAGTATTGCTCCACTGAAAAGATTGACATACTATTTTGCCCAAAGTATACCAAGTGAGGCGGATCGCTGCTGTGCAATACTTTGGGAAGGAGTCATTTGGGATGTTGAATGGTACGAAGTGTTATACTTGTATTCTGGCCATGCCAGCCACTTAGCCCACAATCGAGATGTCTCTGAAGCAAAGCATCGTAGATATGTCTCTAAGCTTCTGTTGACCACCTCCGTCTGCCCATCAGTTTGAGGGTGGTAAGCAGTGCTCATCTTCAATACAGTTCGCTGCATCTTGAACAACTCTCCAAAAATGACTGAGGAACGCCTTGTTTCGGTCAGATACTATAGACTCTGCTATCCCATATAATCTGACCACCTCTCGGATGAAGGCCATCGCTATTGTCATTGGCGTATAAGGATGTCGTAGAGTGATAAAATGAGCATATTTGCTGAGTCTGTCCACCACTACCAGGATGACCGTAAACCCTTCTGATCGTGGTAGCTCATCTATGAAATCCATAGAGACCTCTTTCCATACCTTACCTAGAACTGCCAACATCCATAGTAGCCCTCTTGGAGCCATAGCCATATATTTATTCCTCTGACAAACTTCGCCCTTGGCCACCATGTCCTCTACATCCTTGTGCATCCCCTTCCAGTATAATTCAGCAACCAATCTCCTGTATGTCTTTTGTACACTTAAGTGACCCCTAATAGCACTCTCGTGGAACTTTTGTAGTAGGTGCGGGATATGAATGGAGGTTTGTGGTAGCAAAACCTTCCCTGGTATAGAAGTCTCTCACCATCCAGAGAGTATCCAGGATTGCTACTCACATCCTTCAGCAGATCCTCCCTGATTCTTCTTAGCCCCTAATCCAGCGCACTTTCTTCCTTAATGGCCCCCAATCCAACATCAATGGTATTGAAAGGGTTAACTCTTGGAGCTCCCCTACACCCCTAGACAAGGTGTCAGCCGCCTTATTTTCCAGTCCTGATCTATACTGGATCTCAAAATCATAGCCCAACAACTTTGACAGTCATCATTGGTGCTCCTTGGTCACCATCCTCTGCTCCAGTAAGTACTTTAAACTTTGTTGGTCCGTCCTGACAATGAAACCAACCCAATAAGTAGGGCCGCCACTTCTGAATAGCCAATACAATGGCCATCAGCTCCCTCTCATAGACGAACTTTAGTCTTGCTCGGGCGGTCAGCACCTGGATGAAGTAGGCTGTGGTTCTATGACTTTGCATGGGCACTGCCCCCAACCCATACCCTAAGGCATCATTTTTCACCTCGTACACCTAGCTGAAATCAGGTTGTGCTAGAACAGGTATGGTGGTCATGGAAGTCTTCAATCTTTCGAAGGCTTGAGTGGCTACGTCTTCCCATAAGTTGTCATTCTTCGGCTGCTCGGTCAGCGGCCAAGCTATGGCACTATATCCCCATACGAATCTCCTGTAGTACCCAGTCAATCCCATGAAGCCCCTCAACTCTCTCAGGTTCCTTAGTAGAGGCCATTTCAGTATCGCCTCAATCTTGGCCTGATTAGCTGCTACTCCTTCCTGGGATACTACGTGCCCCAAGTATTCTACACTAGTCTGTGCAAAACAGCTTTCTTCATATTGTCCTTTAGTTGATGCTCCTGCAACACTTCTAAGGCCAACCTTAGATGCTTCAGATGCTCCTCACTGGTCTTGCTGTCCACTAGGATTGATGTAATCAAAAGGAGACCGTTGGTTACAAAAAAAAGGACAAAATTATAAAAAGATACTAGGTCTCCACAACACATTGGAGACCACAAAATACATTAAAAAAACACAAAAAAACTCATACAAAACTTCTTGATATCATAACATAAACAAATTAATTCTTAATACAAACATGCCATCATGACACCCCAAAGAAGCTTGAGAAGAAGGATACACTTGAGGTGGACACTTGTGAAGAGAAGAAAGAGGTAAGAAGCCAAGACGAAGTATAGCTCGCAAGATATAGAGAGAAGAAGAAGTTAGCTCGCAAGCTAACACAAACTCGAAGGTTTACATTCTTCAAAAATCAGTCACATAACACACTTTTTTATTAACACAGAACATCATATATATATGGATAAAAAGAGGCAACCAAACAGTCCCAAATACTCGCCCAATAGACCAATCAGGTAAGGGGAAATGGAAGGCCAGCAGGCAGTCCAGCAGCAACAACCGAAGAGCCACACAGAAATCGGAAAGGCAGCCACGGGAGACAGGGACAGACACCACAGGGAACCGGAACTAGCAGCTCAGGGAACCGGAACAGGCAGCCACAAGGGGAACCGGAACAGGTAACCAAAAAGGGAGAAGGAACCAGCCATGGGAGGCCACGGCTTAGGAAACCAAAAGCCACCAAATCAGCTACAACACTCCACACACCAAACAACAAGAGGAAAATGGGCCAAGCCCATTAAGCAAATTTCAGCCCACAATTAAATGCCCAAACCTTGCTTGCATCAATTCTCCCTCGGTTGAAAATTTTCATCTCATGATGAAATCGATTTAGAACTTTCTTGCGTAGGTACCCCTTTGCTTGTTGAAATTCTTTCATCAAAATTTGTTGGCTGATTTTCTCCACTATGGATTCTTTTACCTCTTGTTTTGCCATTTTAAGAGACTTAAAAGAAAAAAAAACGACTCAACACAAACCTAGGATATACTGACTGGCTCTGATACCAAATTGATGTAATCAAAAGGAGACCCTTGGTTACAAAAAAGAGAGGAAAAAACTATAAAAAGATACTAGGTCTCCACAACACATTGGAGACCACAAAATACATAAAAAACACATAAAAACTAATACAAAACTTCTTGATATCATAACATAAACAAATTAATTCTTAATACAAACATGCCTTCATGACACCCTAAAGAAGCTTGAGAAGAAGGATACACTTCAGGTGGACACTTTCGGAGAGAAGAAAGAGGTAAGAAGCCAAGACAAAGTATAGCTCGCAAGCTATAGAGAGAAGGAGAAGAAGAAGAAGTTAGCTCACAAGCTAACACAAACCCGAAGGTTTACATTCTCCAAAAATCAGTCACATAGCACACTTTTTTATTAACACAAAACAACATATATATATATATATATATATATATATATATATATATATATATATATATATATATATATATATATATATATATATATATATATATGGATAAAAAGAGGCAGCCAAACAATCCCAAATAGCCGCCCAATACACCAATCAGGTAAGGGGAAATGAAAGGCCAACAGGCAGTCCAGCAGCAGCAACCGAAGAGCCACACAGAAACCGGAAAGGCAGCCACGGGAGACAGGGACGGACACCACAGGGAACCGGAACTAGCAGCCTAGGGAACCGGAACAGGCAGCCACAAGGGAAACCGGAACAGGCAACCAAAAAGGGAGAAGGAACTAGCCACGGGAGGCCACGGCTTAGGAAACCAAAAGCCACCAAATCAGCTACAACACTCCACACACCAAGCAGCAAGAGGAAAATGGGCCAGGCCCATTAAGCAAATTTCAGCCCACAATTAAATGCCCAAACCTTGCTTGCATCAAGGTTGTTATCAAAGAAGACCATAACAAACTTCTTAAGGTAAGGTCAGAACACCTTGTTCATGAGGGACTGGAAAGTAGCAGGGTCGTTGTTGAGGCCTAACGGCATCACCAAGAACTCATAGTGTCCCTCGTGTGTCCTGAAAGTTGTCTTCAGCACATCCTTCTCTCTCATCCGGATCTGATGGTACCCGGACTTCAGATCCATCTTCGTGAATACCGCCGCGCCATAAAGCCCATCTAGCAACTCATCTATCACTGGAATAGGAAACTTGTCTCGCACAGTCAACTTGTTTAGGACTCAGTAGTCCATGCAAAATCTCTAACTTATATCCTTCTTGACCAGTAGAACTAGGCTAGAAAAAGGGCTCATGTTTGGCCTGATGATCCCTGCCTCTAACATCTCCCGGATCAGCTTCTCAATTTCATCATTCTGGATCTGAAGGTAGCGGTAAGGTCTGATGCTGATTGGTGATACCCCCTCTCTCAGTGTGATGGCATGCTCCTGTCCTCTCTGTGGTGGCAATCCTAAGGTGGCTGGAAAACCTCTCGGAACTGTTGTATAATTGGCTGTACGAGAAGAAGGATGTCCCCTCCTTCCTCCCCTCTGATCCTCTCTAGGCTCTGTAGCTCCACCAAAAATCCTACTCCCACCTCTTGTATGGCCCTTACCATGGTTTTTAGGGATACTATGACTTTGAGAGTTTCGTATCTCCTTTAATCAAAATCCTCCTCCCTTTCACCATCAGCTCTATTGTCAACATCCCCCAAGGTCTGCAGCCACCTCATCCCCATGATGACATCAGTGCTCCCTAGCTCCAATGGGAGAAAATCCTCCCTTATCTGGATCCCTTATATGGTCAAGACTACCCCCTAGACATCCCTTTACTCGTCCCCATCTTCCCTGTCCCCATCATCACCCCATAACTCCCCGTGTCTACCAATTTTAGCCCCAATTGCTCTATTGTTGCACCTCAAGCTCACAAGTTTATGTTTTTGATGATAACAAATATTATGGTTCACATCTTCATGTCTCTTAGTATTTTTATTCTATATTTTTTTGTGTGTATATTAACATTTCAGGAACACCATGCACCATCTAACAAAGATTCATGACTCAAGATTGGGTAGAATAAGTCATACTGTAAAGAGTCTATAATATTCATTGATGTATTCTTTATTTCTTGAGTCATTTTCTGTAAGGGTATATGTTAAATTGGTGACCATGCACACACACACTCTCAGGGGGAGTGATATTGAGTAAAAATTAGAAATTCAAAAATTGAACTAATCGTACTGTACGATTTATATCGTACTGTACGATTTATATCGTACTGTACGATTCACTCATCGAATTAATCATACTGGACGATTTAGATCATTCAGGACGATCCATTACGATCAAGAAAAATTGCCGCCAATCATAATTTAGGCAAGATATTAATATTCAAATTTTATTCTAATCGTCCAGGATAATATACAAATCATGCCTAAATTAATCCTGTGATTAGTTAATCAAATATGCTTAATTTTGATATTATGATCGTACTGGACGATCCTGCAATCGTACTGTATGATCAGAGACGATTTTTTGTCGTCCCAAGATTCATCTTGGACAAACTGCAGATTGATTGAACTAATCGTATTGGACGATCCTGCGATCGTTCAATACCATCTTTGCCGTGAGAATTTAATTTTTAGGGTTTTTCAAAGCCCTCTATTTAAGCTTTCTCCAAAGACTTTGTATGTGTCTTTGACATGCACTGAGTCATTTTTCTTCTAGAGAAAACTTGAAGAGAGAGCTATGAATGGGAGAGAGGAAAGGGTGGAGTTTGAGAGGGAGAAGATCCTTGGAGGGGGTTTCAAGGGAGTATAGAGAGGGTTTCACACGGTTGCTCTGGCAAGCTTGCACCTTAGTATCATCGGATTCAAGGTTTGTCTTGAGGAAAGTTTTGGGAAGAAGATCTCTTTGGTGTCAAAGGACCCGGCTACCTCGCCGCACCGGGGAAGATGAAAGGGATTCGTGGTTCTCTGTCGTCTCCTGGAGGGAGAAAAAGGAGTCAAGGTTCTCTGCCTGTGAAAGGAGTTTCGGTCCTCTATCGCACTGGGTTGGTGGAAGAGATTTTGTAAGGGCTTCTCCGCCTAGCTGTGGGGGCTAAAGGAGAGTCACTAAAGGTTTAGTGCAATACCTGGAACGGTAGATTCTAGGGAGTGGACGAAGGTCAGGTTGACCGAACCACTATAAAATTTGGTGTGTTCATTCTGATTATTTTTCGCACTTTATTTTTACTGCGATTAACTGCTTGGGTGAAATTTAATTAATCTTTTTTATTGTGAAATTAATTCGCTTTCGTTACAATATATAAAAAGATTTTTTTTTTGTTAACGATATTTTTTATCCATTTCACCCCCCCTTTTTGGTTAGCCTCGGGCTTGTTCTTAAAAGGTTTAACAACCCTCACGAACTTTCAAGTGGTATCAGAGTGAGATTCATAAATTAAGTTTTAGAAAACTTAAAAAAAAA
This sequence comes from Dendrobium chrysotoxum, assembly GCA_019925795.1. Classification (NCBI taxonomy): domain Eukaryota; kingdom Viridiplantae; phylum Streptophyta; class Magnoliopsida; order Asparagales; family Orchidaceae; genus Dendrobium; species Dendrobium chrysotoxum. Next base: position 28,985,414 of record CM034310.1, read on the forward strand.
AAATCTATGGCTAATTTTGGTAATCGTAATATTGCGGAAGGATATTCAATCACCCGACCACCGTTATTTGAAAATATTTCTTTTATTTTTGAAAAATTCGCATGTCTACTTTCTTGCAATCTATAGATTATCGCATATGGATGTTAGTTTAGGAAGGGTATTCTGCACCATCACGTATCATCAATGGAGTTAAAATCAGAAGTTCAAATTTTAAACTAATTGTACTGTACGATTTATAACGTACTGTAAGATACGCTCTTTGAACCAATCATACTGGATGATTTAGATCATCCAAGACGATCCATTACGATCAGGAAAAATTGCCGCCAATCATAATTTAGGCAAGATTTTAAGATTCAAATTTTGTTCTAATCGTCTATGATGATATACATCGTACTGGACATTTTATAAAAATCATGCCTAAATTAATCCTGTGATTAGTCAATCAAATCTGCTTAATTTTGATATTCTGATCATACTGAACGATCCTGCAATCATATTGTACGATCAACATAGATGATTTTTGGTTGTCCCAGGATTCATCCTGGACGAGCAGGTTGATTGAACTAATCGTACTGGACGATCATGCGATCGTACAATACGATCTTTTCTGTGAGAATTTAGTTTCTAGGGTTTTTCAAAGCCCTCTATTTAAGCTTTCTCCAAAGACTTTGTATATGTCTTTCGCATGCATTGAGTCATTTTTCTTTTAGAGAAAACTTGAAGAAAGAGTCTTGAAAGGGAGAGAGGAAAGGGTGGAGTTTGAGAGGGAGAAGATCCTTGGAGGGGGTTTCAAGGGAGTGTGGAGGGGGTTTCACATGGTCGTTCCGGCAAGCTTGCACCTTAGTACCATCGGATTCAATGTTTGTCTTGAGGGAAGTTTTGGGAAGAAGAAGATCTCTTTGGTGTCAAAGGACCCGGCTACTCCGCCCCACCGGGGAATGTGAAAGGAATTTGTGGTTCTCTGTCATCTCCTGGAGGGAGAAAAAGGAGTCAAGGTTCTCTGCCTGTGAAAGGAGTTTCGGCCCTCTGCCGCATCGGGTTGGTGAAAGAGATTTTGTAAGAGCTTCTCCGCTTAGCTGTGGGGGCTAAATGAGAGTCACTAAAGGTTTAGTGCAATATCTAGAACGGGAGATTCTGGGGAGTGGACGTTGGTCAGGTTGACCGAACCACTATAAAATCTGTTGTGTTCATTTTGATTATTTTCTGCACTTTATTTTTACTGCGATTAACTGTTTGGGTGAAATCTCTGATTAATCTTTTTTATTGTGGAATTAATTCGCTTCCGTTACAATATATAAAAAGATTTTTTCTTATTGTTAACGATATTTTTTATCCAATTCACCCCCCCCCTTCTCTTGGTTAGCCTCGGGCTTGTTCTTAAAAGGTTTAACAAACCTCATAAACTTTCATCTATGACCTGGTTGGAGATAAAGTTGCGAGTGGCCCCACTATCTATTAACACCACTAGCTCCTGATCTGTTATTTCTCCTTTCACCTTCATAGTGCGATTCAGGGTGAATCCTACTGCTGAGTTCAAGCAGACCTCAGCCATGAGTTTTTTTTCTTCCTCCAATACCTCACTCCCACCTCCCTCTTCAGCTTTGTCGTCATCACAGACGGTGAGAACCTGAAGAGTTCGGTTCTTACACATATGGCCCGGTGTGTACTTCTCATCATATCTGAAACATAACCTCTTTTCCTGCTTCTCTTGCACCTCCGCCTCTGTGATTCTCTTGAAGTTGCCTCCTGGGTGAACTCCATCGCTCTTCTCCCTAGGGCCTTCTCCCTTCAATATGTTTCTTCCACCAGCTGGGCCAACTCCATCGGCTCTCTCAGCCCTCTAGGCCTCAGTTCTGCCCTTATGTCCTCCCTTAGCCCCTTCATGAAATTTTTCTCTAGGCCTTCATCAGAGATACCCCTCAATCTTCTTAATAACAGCTCAAACTTCTCCCGGTACGATCCCCTCCTAAGTTAGGGCATAGAACTGTTCGTGGAGGTCTCCGTCCTAGATGGTTCAGAAACGTTCCAACAGGCACTCCTTAAATTCTCCCCATGAATACATCAGATATCTTGCCTCTCGCCATTGGAACCAGTCTAGGGCTTTCCCTTCCAAACATAGACCCGACACCATGAGTTTTCCCCTTCCACGAACCCATTGATGGCAAAGTAATGCTCCACCTGGTACACCCAACCCTGAGCATCCTCCCCTTCAAAGACCGGCATCTTCAACTTCCTGGCTCTCCCCTCCATGCCCCATTGGTTTCTTCCCAAACCTGGTCCTCCTTCATTCCACCTATCCCCCTGCCCGGTTGTTCTCCCGGCAAAGTCGGATTCCCTCCTTGTTGTTCACTCTTCTGCCCGATTTGCCCACAAACAGGGCTCCTCGTGGCGGTCATTGATGGAAACTCTCCACTTCATTGCCGTCATCTTTAGTCTCATTTCCTCGTGGTTCCACCCTTGGATTTGCCGCCGATGCTTTTGGTTGCATCTCTAGCATCTTTTTCATCATCTCCTCGATGATCGAGAGTCTTTCCTCCATCCCGGAATATTTTTCCTCTGCTTCGGCTTTGAGTTGCTCCATCTCACCCTCCAACGCATCCATCTTCTTTGTTGCCATAGATCGGATCTAGGTTCCAATCGTGAAAATAGCGAAGAAAAAAGGATTTTCCGCCCAAGAAAGGGCTCTGATACCAATTTGTTAGGAAACTCTTGTAGAATTCAAGAGAAAACCTAACAATGATTGAAGTTCAACGACTTTCCACCACGAATTCTCACACAAATCACATGGAACAACAAGAATAACGTAGTAATAGAGAAGAAAACAACAAGATAAAAGCGATCCTCTATTCGAGAGGATGATCAATCTCTCCAAAACTCTCTAGACGCTGTTAGAGCCCAAGCACCAAGACACAAAAAATAGGACTCCACAAAACAATGGCCTAACCCTAACCCCTCATACATTTTTATAGCATACAACAAAATAACTCAATCACTAGCCCTTCCCTTAATCAAATCCTGCCTAAGATAGGCCCCAATCAGCCTCCCCTCCTTGCCTAAAGCAGCTCCCCCAATTAGTCGCCCCCTCCTTGCCTAAATAGCCTTCAAGATAGGCCAGTTGGACCGATCTATCAAAATGCTCCTGAATCATCCTTCCAAACTCCAAAGAATTCAACATCGTTGAATAAGCTTCTAAGCATAGGAAAAAGAAACAACTTCGTATCAAACTAAAATTGACGCAATAAAATAAAACTCTATGAACTTAAGATCGATTAGCTCATATACCAAATATGATGTAGACAAGTTATAATTGTAGGATGAGTATAATCAACTGTAGGATGAATGCAAACCAAATGTGATGGTGGTAGTATGATAATTATATTAATAGTTTTTTAAATTGCTTACAGCAGAGTGATGATAAACACACAAATATTATTAAGCACAAATACGATAATAATAATAATGTAACAAGGGCGGGATTATTTAATCTCTTGTTATTTTAATCACTCTAGAAATACAACTCTATGAAAGCAAAGCAGAAATGAAAGTTATAGATGATATAACATGTGGAATTTAAGGCAAATGGTGGTGAAGAAGGGATATGTTGATGTCAACCTCTACAAATAATTTGTCATTGTTTAGATCTCCTTTCATTAGAAGTTTTTCTCTAAGGGACGTAAACTCGTACAATCAAATAATCACACTTTGAAGTGCAAAACACATAAGAATAGTGAAATGTCGAGCAATTCTTCATTCATCTCATAACCTTCATCCAAGATCAAAACCATGATATTCATAGGCCAGTTAGTGCAAGAAGCAGCTCAAAAGCCAAAATGAGAGAAGGGAGGAACTCTCATGGCATTGGGAAGGGGAGTAGTGGAGCCTGATTTTTGAAGAGTTCATGTGAGTCTTTAAAAGTCTCAAGATAGTTCCAGTGCATATCATTATTTCAAAGCATTTTGAAGGCTTATCAAATATGTCAATTTTAATGCAAGGAGAGAAGAATGGGGGTAAAAGTGATGAAATTGATGAGATGGTGTCAAGTCAAAATAGTGATGTGGATGTCAACTTTGATTATGGTGTTTATTGGATGATCTAGCAGGGTCATAATAGATCAATTTTGTCATTGCTCATATCAAATAACCAACATCATAGGATGTAGTACACCACATAAGGCCCATAAACACAATAAATGACCCAACAACACCGACTCAGTTTACATCATATGACTCAATGACCCAACAACATTAGAGTCCAAAAAGAAAATACATAAGAAAATTAGAAATATTGTGCAGTCTTTCATTAGAAATGGAGGTAGGGAAGTAAAAGCTCAAAAAATGTAATCCCTTGGTCTTAGTGGCCATTTGTAGCACCTGTATGTTTACTTTAAGATCTCCAAATGATCCATATAATGCCATTATGGAACCCTATAGAATGTACTAACTAAATTCATGATTATTTATTTAATCTACTGTATTATTGCTCCAAATTTCAGGTAACATATTGTCCTGATTGTAGTAGAGCATGCAAGTATGATACCAAAGCTATTGTTGGAGAGAGGGCTGTTATGAAGGGTCAGGAGTTCTTCAATATTGTGTTTGGCTGCCTCTTCCTTGATGAAATGAATCATGTAACGCCATTGTAACTATGTGGTTATCACAGGTTTTGATGTTTTATTATTCACTTTGTTGAATCAAGAGCATATCTGTTACCTCACTGGTTTTTTCTAATCATGTATGAGTCTTATTCCAGATTAATTTGTGGAGAGGAAACGAGTTTTTTGTGACCGAGGCTTCTTTTGGGACGGTTTTTTTACTGCTTCATAAAGTAACTTTCAAAACCCCATGTTGAACGTTCCTTACTACATTTCCAAATGTTTGAATTGTCTTTGTTATTCCCATCAAAATATTCGCATCTGCGACTTTCATTTACATAAATCAACAACATTGAAATAAACTATACCAAAATCCCTCAAATTCATATCTCACATATCATAACATTAATTTGAAAGTGTTACTCACATATTAGGGCATCTCCAACCGAGAATTTCATTTTTCACTCTAAAATATAGTAATGCTTCAAAATGTAATAACTGATCTCTAACTGAACTCTATTTTCTTACAGCAAAAAAAGAATAATATATATATATATATATATATATATATATATATATATATATATATATATATATATATATTATTTCTTAATTTTTTATATTTATTTCTTAACACAAAAAATTGTCATCGGTGTTAAGAGATTTTGTTCACTGTCCGTTGCAACTTCCCTTGTGAACTCCCTTACCTTAACACTCTGCTAGTCCCACCAATACCTCCCAATGTGCTTCTCCAACATTTTCTTTTGCTTTTTTTTGATAGTTTTTTGGATGTTAGCTAGGAGCTGGAGAAGACGATAGAAGATAAGGGCAAATCATGAAATGCACAATTGCTCAGGTAATTGAATCCCTATCATTAAAATATTCTAATAATGTTTATAGATTCATTAGTATTTCATTAATGATTTGGATTTTAAATCATTTCCTTAATTTTCCTTCAATTCACACAAAGCTAAAGATTTCATAAGTCAAAACTCAGATTTGATGAAATTTGTTGAAGATATTTCAGTTGCTCTCCATATTTCAAAGATTTAAAATCAAAGTTCTTTGTTTGAAACAACGGCGGATATAAGCAGGGTCCCGCGAGGGCATGTGCAACCTCTTGCTTTTAGGCTGTTCGTTTCGGTGCATGCCCTAATATTCTTCGGCTTAAAGCTCTCGCCTCTCGCAAGTCGCGGCGCACAGGCACTCGTAGTCGTCGCGTCGGCGTTGCCCTTGCTCCTTGCCTCCTCCAGTTGTTCCGTCTGCCGTCCAACCCTCGGCAATCATCGCGTCACCCTTCTTTTGTTCCGCGCATAAGTAGATTTCGCGAGTTTTGCTAGCACGCTCGACTGCCTTCGAGGAAGATTCATTTGGCTGTTCACTTGGCAAATTTGCCATTATATTAGTTTGAGTTTACAAATTGCATACCCTTGCTTTGCAATTGGCTGGGATCTGAACATTGCGTTTTTTTGTATTCTACAAATTTTCGATTTGGGGAAAGTTGGAAGCAAGGTTTTGTCGATTGCGAACAGGTTTTCTCAAATCGATTTCTACTAATTGAAGTATTTTCCATTGGTTTGCTGAGTATGCTGCTTACATTCACAACTCATTCGTTTGCAGATTTTGTTTTAGTTTCGTTCTATGATTTTTTAATTTATAAGTTTGCTGAGTTAATTATAAGTGTTGTTTATAAGTTTTGCTGACTTTGCAGCTTTATAAGTTTTGTTGTTTTATAGTTTATATTATATGAGTTTTATATGTTTTAGGAATTTGCACAACATAATGTTGTCCTTTCAAATAAATAAATTATTGAGAACTCAACATAATGTGACCTGCTTCAATATAGCAAGTTGCATTTGGTTGGCTGTGAGACAATCTTTCTAATTTTCAATCTTTTGATCTCCCCTCTTATAAGAATATGATATGACCTATCGTCTTGATCATTTGGTCTCCAATCTTACAGAAGGACAAATTGGACTCTGCCTTCCTAATCGTCAACCTCCCTTATTTAAATAGAATGATGTTGTATACAACCATAGAACTCTCTCTCTCTCTCTCTCTCTCTCTCTCTCTCTCTCTCTCTCTCTCTCTCTCTCTCTCTCTCTCTCTCTATTTATGTTGTGTTAAGGTTTTTCTTAAATGATAAAAAAAATAGCTGATATATGATTGAGCCTTATCTAAATTAAATTGAGATTGAATCGAGCTAAACTTTAATCAGATTTGGGTTGGCTCAAGATTAGATCGAGCCAAACTTTAACAATATTTGGCTCAGCTTGAGATGGGATTAAGGTTTCATTTAGGACAGTTTTCTTATTGCTTTCTAATACAAAAATTTTTAGTTAAAAAATTTTTTGTACTAAAAAAAAATTCTTTAAAAAGTAATAAGGAAGCTGTCCCAAACGATTTATTATTCTGTCTGGACACCGGAGGGCGTCCGGAATGTTAAAAAAAAATGTATCACGGTCGGTAACCCAGTGGGTACTTAGAGATACCGAGCGGTGCCGAGCAGAACCGACCTCTCTGTACCGGACGGGAGAACCGTCCGGTGTCCGGACAGAATAAAAGCTCGTTCCAAACAAAGCCTAAATGAGTCCGAGGTAATCTTGAAATCATATCGAATTGGCCCGCACAAGTGCACTCTCTGAATCATCTTGTGCTTGTTGTTTCATTTTAGATAACTCTGTCCATCTCTTATGTATCATATAGCATACATCATGTGAGATTGTATTGCATGAAGTTGTATTATCCTTTTTATCTCTGTTAGGTGTTGCTTCATCCTATTAATACCTCTTATATTCACATATTCAAAACAACAAAACTTACATAAATAAATGTATGGCTAGAAAATAAAAATTAGTCGAAAAAATTGCATGAGCTACTTATGCAAAATTTTAATTTTTAGAGGTCGCTGGTTTCCAAAACTTTTTGCACTCCTTCTAAGGCTTCGTTTGGGACGGCTTCTTTGCTGCTTTCTAAAGCAGCTTTTTTATACAAAAATTTTTTGAATTGAAATTTTTTTTACTAAAAAATAGTTTTATAAAGTAGCAAAAAAGTTGTCCCAAACGAAGCCTAAATTGCAATTAGTCTCCATTGGTGTTGGTTCAACTTTGTCGAGTTCTACTTCAGTGATAAAAAATAAAATATATTATCAGCCTATGATTTTTAATCTAAAATCGTCGAAATTAATCGGTTTCTATTAAGGTCCGACAATAGCTGAAGATTTCAATTATGATGCACTTCAATAGCTTCAAAAAAACTATTTAGATCAACAAAATCAACAAAAAAAAGTGATTAAGGCTTTCTTTGGGACATTTTTCTTACTGTTTTCTAAAACAATTTTTTACTACAAAAATTTCTTGAATTATAAATTTGTGTACTACAAAGCTGTTTTAAAAGGCAATAAAAAAGTTGTCTCAAATGAAGTCTAAGACCACTCGTTTGAGATAGTTTTCGGCTTTATTTGAGACAGCTTTCTTACTGCTTTATAAATCAATTTTTTAGTACAAAAATTTTAATTTTTGTACTAAAAAGCTGCTTCTCTAAAGTAACTTTATAAAGCAAAAATATTAAATATGGGCGTGGTGGAGAACGGGTTTATTTTAGGATTTAGGCTTCTTTTGGGACGGCTTTTTTGCTGCTTCTTAAAGTAGCTTTCTAGTTCAAAAATTAAATTTTTTGAACTAAAAAATTGCTTTAAGAAACAATAAAAAAGTCGTTCCAAATGAAACCTTAGGCGTGAATATTTGCTGAATGAGAACAAGTGGCGTTTGGTTTTTTCTACTAAATTCTGCTTCTTCTGTTTTATGCTCGTTGGATTCGCAGCCTTAGTTACCGAGCTTTGTTTACTGCATCGTTCGTACTCGTTGATGCCTTTCAGCTCCTACCGCCGCCGACAACGGTAATGTGGACCCCACCCCACCGAAGAGAGCTCTCTCCATTGTATATACATATATGTTTTTTATTAAATGATGGGCAATAAGATCGCATCTGTAGATAGAACTCGGTATTTTTATAATTACTTTTAATTTTTTTATTAAAGACTTTTTTTGCACCATTTATTATTATTTTAAAAAATTTTAAGAAAATATTTTATTAGCACTTTTAATAGCATGTTTGAAATAGTTGCAGCATTTTATAAAGTTTATTATAAAATTATTATGAAAAAAATAACTTAGTAATTCATTTTGATTAAGGAGCTATTTGGTTGGCTGAAAAAGGGTCGACATAGTATAAAATGAATATTTTGAAGTTTTTTTTAATAAGTGTAAAAGGAATATTTGAGAATGTTATTTTTATGTGGTCAACATTAGGGGCGCTGGCAGTTAGCTATTGTGGACAATGGCAGTCGTCGGCGGCTGGTGGCGGTGCTCGGTGGTGGCGATCGGCTACGGCGAGAGGCAATGGTGGCTAGCGGCGGTGGAGGGCGGCAATGGTGGTTGACGATGGAAGGCGGTGATCAGCGGTGGAAGTGCTCAGCTGTGGAGAGCAGCGGAGAGTGGTGGTGGCTGTAGGTGGCATGCGACAGGCGCGTGGCAACAGCAGGCGCTGGCAATTATAATGAATTTCAAATGTATTTGAAACTCGTCTAAATCTGAGGAATTCTAAATACAACAAAAATGAAGTAGATGGTGAATTCCAAATGTACCAAAATTTTATATTATATTTATTTTACTTCAAACCAAACACCAATATTCTCAAAGCCCCTGCGTTTGAAATACTTACACTCTTTTTACTTCAAACCAAACAATTTCTTAAAAGCAATGAGAAGAGGACGAGAAAATAGTAACCAAATAAAATTGTGGTTGTTATCTTAAAATTAAAATAGAAAAAAAAAACTATTCCAAATAGATTATAAGTGATTTTTAATAAGCCATTTTTAAAATACTTGTAAAAAAACCTTTAATATTTTTATTATTTATCACATGAACTTCTAGCCAACTTGCATCAGCTATCGGCCAACCTTCTGCCTGTTGCTGGTATACCCCACGCCAAAGCCAGCGGCGTGTTCTTTTTATCTTTCTATTGCAAAATAAATTGATTTATATGATATTTAATAAAAAAAACCTCTAAATTTAATATATTAAATATGCTTTAATTTTAATTTATATTAAAATAAAATATTATTAAATAAAAAATATATAAAATATCATTCATACCAGCTGGCACCTAGGCAGCAAGCATGTTTCTAAATAATTGCTAAAAGTAAAATTTTTAAATTTATTTTATAAATTGTATTAATATTATCAGTCATAATTGATTTTTTGCCTACCAAAATTTAAAAGCCAAGTAGATGTTTTTAGCTTCACTAGGAGTCTTAGTGGTTGGAACTTCCAGTTATCTTAGTAAAAATCTGATATTCGTATTTTCGTCTCAGCAAATTCTTTTTTTCCCACAAGGGATCGTGATGTCTTTCTATGGGATCGCAGGTCTATTCATTAGTTCTTATTTGTGGTGCACAATTTCATGGAATGTAGGTTGTGGTTATGACCGATTTATTTAAGCTATAAGACTCGAGTAACATGGCTCCTAATTGTAGTTTGATTTAGGGGCAGAACCAGCCTTTATTTTGAGAGTGAGCAAAATAAGATTGTGAAAGACATGATTTTATGTATGAAATAGAAAAAAAGATTTTTTTTTTCCTTAGAATTTAGGCAACTGCATTAATAGAAGGTGGGCAAAATAGTACAAATGCTTATATTTCTAATAAAAAAAAATTTCGGGGTGAGCAATTAGGTACCCATCTTGAGCTCGTTATGGCTCCACCCTGCTCAAAGATGAACAATAAATGGTTTATTAAGAAAATTCATGAAGGCAAAGTAAAGAATCTTAATGTATGTACTTGGAATATTTAACTATACAATTAATTATAAAGTTTACCCTAAAATATCTCAAGGATTACAAACACTTAGCAAAATTTTGCTCTAGTTAGGTTTTTACATAATTTAATATTTATCTATGAATTTTGTAAATTTATTTGGATTTATTTTCTATCTATTATTGACATGCTAATTATATTAAATAATGTTAATTCAATATAGTTTGCTAATATCTTACTAATTATTAGATGGACTTAGACTTCTTTTTTTGCTTGAAATTATTGGGGAAGCTTACTTCTTCACCTCCTTTTTAGCGTCGATTGCTTGCATGAACTCACTGCATGTTTTGTTATTGATCATCTTCCCCTATGCTATACTGTTGACTCTAATAAATGGTCAAATCACATATTTTTATCTTGATTCATCATCGGATTTGGAATTTATTCTTTTTTTATCACATATAGTTCATCGTTATGTTTGAAAATATATATGATCGGGTCAACGTCAAGTATTTTACGTGCATTTGTACCTCTCATGCACATGTTTACTCCATATGTAAAATCTTTTGATCGGAACTTCACTTTGTGAAACGGGCTACATCGTTGCATCTGGGAGACGAATCAAATGAGTCCATTGTGTCCAAATCGGGTGCCATTTGATGTGTGTCAAGGAGTGAGAGTTGAAGATTATTATTATTTCTTTTTTAAATTAAAAAAAGGATATTTTCTTTTCTTGGTTAATTTAAGAATTAAATAAATACAACAAATTAAATGTAGACTAAAATTTAAAATATAAAATCAAATACACATATCCTTTTGATTAATTTAAAATTAAATAAATATATATAATAAATTCAAATAAAAAATATAAAATATCAAGTTCAATACACACACGCATAAATATATATATATATATATATATATATATATATATATATATATATATAATAAAAATGAATAAACTATATAACATCTTATTCAATGAGGGTGAAATAAACCTCATACCCTTGATGTAAATAAAGGCAAATGTTATTTAACTTAATAGTAATAAAATATTTAGAAATTGGAGCTTTTATACCTTTGTGCTTTACTCCTTTTAGAAAGGCAAAGGCATATTAGATTGAAAACTCTTTAAGGACTAAAACACATAATTAAAATGCTAGGCTTCTATGCAACCAATCATATCCTTTATGGGAAATGATAGCATTATATTTATGAGCTCTAGGACTTAGGTTAGTGGCTTTTGCACTTTGAAACCACTAATTAACATGATTATGTAAAATCAATAAAAAACTTCAAACAAATAAAATCCTCTTAAATTTAATTAATAAAATTCTAAAATAATAAAACCTAAACTTAAATCAAAATCTCTTTTAGCCTATAACTGACAAATAATTTCAAATCTAAATAACTTAAAATACAAAACCTTATAGGACATACCAATGTCACACTACCTTTTCACACACTAGAATTTGTTTGCTAGGATTACTAACTCTAGTCTTAGGCTATGTCGTAGTATGTTTGGTGTGATGCAGATATCTTTGCCTGGAGGATATCCTTGGTGTGTTTGTTTACTTTCAGTATCATGGATGTCATGGCATGCATAATTACATTTTTGTTGGTGCACTTTAGTTTGTTAAACTACATGCATATACACTATATTCATACATGCATATGTGTTTATTTTATCTTTTCTTTATTACAAGAAGAGAATTAAAGTAGAATGTATCTAGGCTTGCTTGTAAAATAAAGTGAAGTGTAATGTACCTAGGTGCAAATCTATATGCAGAAGATTAAATGTAAATATAAAGTGTCTAGAATGTATTTAGATCAAGTTGTATACATTCAAAGAGTTGTAAAAATGTTAAATATAATTGTTTATATATATATATATATATATATATATATATGGCTCCAAAATATAATCCCTTCTTCTCTTGAGGGTGTTCTTTTTTGGAACTCTATAGTACAGGTTTGGAGCTAGAGGATATTAAGCAACTATATATAGACCTATCTCATTCATAGGAGTAGAAATTCAAGCATATTGTGACGGAGCTTGACTACCTTACTTTTTTGTAGAACCCAGGTTATATTTATGCTTCCAAATGAATGAATAAAAATATTTTATGTATGTATTTGTTTCATGCATCATACATAATGTTGATTAGATACACTTACATGTTTAAGAGTCTCAATTAAACTTTCTGAATTAAAAATCTTGACTCCTTTGGATAGAACCATCATATCTTGCATGCATAAGGTGATTGATTGTGTTTAGGATATTAGCTGACAGCTCACTCTAGGAAAGCATAAGCCCAGATCGTACACCCCTCAGTCTGTCTTGTCAAACTCCTGATAAATTCTGAATATATAATTTCTTCTAAAATTATAAACCAATCTTTAGTTCTTCTAAACTCATATTTTTAATCAAATCTTTATATATTTAAAAAAATTCAATCCTCACTAAAGACGAAGATAAGAGCTTATTCCCTTTGGATTAGAATTTAGGAACCTCACTATGTATCAAACCAACAAGAGAATAAAGTAGTATCCTTAATCGGAAGTATTTTTAGGTCAAGATCTAATATGTAATTAACTACGGGGGCTTGCGCCCATGAGAAACTGACACCACATCAAATAAACCCTATTCAAGCTGATGTATTGAATGAGAGAAATCTCGTGATTTTTGAATCATACATATTACTATCCATCGAGATGTGTAAGCAAACAACTATTTTTCATGGATAATCATATGTATAATTCCATCTGCTTTTCTATTGGTCTGCTTGCGTAGAGTGTAAAGATCTACGACCATTTTATCCTACAGAATAGTACGATCGTCCTCTTTACATTGTAACCCCCACTTGCCGCATCCATTTGGATACCCACATTACTAGTACATACAATATGGAAATTTTAAGATTATTTTGATCTAATTTATAATTTTATAGCATAAAAATGCGGACAATTTCATACTCATAAAATTTTTATCATATAACTTTTTATATGTTGTAGATATAACTATTCTGGATATTTAGGTATTTTTTCTAAAAAAATTTTGCCCCATAAATTAAAATGTGTGTTATTTTTATCCAATTAAAAAATAATTTAATCCTAAAAAATAATATTATAGTATAATTAATACTTCAAAATGGTATTTTGAACAATCCTTACTAATCTATTAAAACTTTGAAACTATTAATTTTTTTAGCTACGAGTAAAATATTGTGTGAATTTTAAAATTAGTTTATTTACATTTCATTTGTTGTAATGTAATGATATATGTGCTTGAAATATGTGATTATGTGGAGCTTTAATGTTGGAGGAAGTTCTGTTGTGTTAAATGCATAGGGAGTCATGAGGGTTTGATTCTTTTATATTTGATATGTGCGAAGCATTACGAGTCATAAGAGCTTATTTTTTGATATGATAGCATAGGTAGTCATAAAAGCCTAAATTATAATATAATATTTCTAATGGAGGTATAAAAGTCTAAGGAAAATCTGTTATTTTTTGCTCTGATATATAGAGTCTTTATTTATTTACTTTTCCATCATTATTTATTTAAATTTTTGATAACTACAAAAATTATTATGTTCAATGTGGCGAATTATTTTCAATTATTTTTAAACTTAGCTAAATATAAAATGGGTTAGTTATTCAAAATTAAGATCAGTAAGTGTGACTTGCTCGACACACACATATTCTATATTCTATTTTAGATCAAGGGAAGGGAAAGAGCTAGTTGAGTAGCTATGGTCCTATGTTCTGATTTATCTGAGTATATATATGTATTTTCTAATTTTTTGTACAATTATGACTATTTATTTATTTACTCTATTCTAATCTATAGCCATGCATTGTAGTTTGTGGCTGTTATTATATATAAATTTTGATGATAAATGAAAATAAAGAAAAGAAATTTATGGATGAGTTTATTTTTGTACTTACTGGAGATAATTAGAAGCTCTATAGTTTTTTTTTAAATTGAAGAAATCTAAGAGTCTCCAAAACTATGATCTTAGGCTTGGTCTGTCACTATTCAACATGATATAACATATCCTATATATGAATTATGTTGGGTTGGATTGTGACACGATTGGCTTTCATGATTCAATTAATGATAGCATATATATTGTTCTACTTCCTGCATTAAATTCAATGGTAGATTCAATGTAACCTACTGAGCTGTATGCTCGCTTTATATGTTTACTTGTTTAAGGGATGAGTAAGGCATTAGTGGAGTAGATTTAAAGTGTCATTGTTAAAGGTATTCCTTTTATTTGTAGATGAATTCTTTTGTAATAATGGGGAAATTACATTTTAATGAAATTTTTAGAAGAACCATGATTAATATATAAAGCATTTGGAAAGTCATATGATGCAATTCATGCAGCAATAAAGCATGCATAACATAACCCTAACTACTAACATAATGTCAATAAGTGATAATTTATTTATCATTGCAAGTAGATGGCAGTCTATCATTATATGGTTGATGTTCATAGATAGCTATGGGAAAAGAGAAGGATCGAAGAGGAGGAAAGAGACATCGAGAAATGGCCACTATTTTATAGAGAGTGGTATGGTCAACATTTTACGTCTCTCTAAAATTAGTGATTTTGTAGCTTACACATACTATTTTAGGTATTTGAATCATAGTTTTATAAAGTCCTAACTTTTATTTGATTAATTGTCGATGTTATTTATTACTTTATCTATCGACACTTTCATGAATTCTTATATGTTCAAAATTAGCATGCCCTAATGATTGTGCCAAAAAAAATTTCAAAATATTATTCAAAAAGCATTTTTCATGCAAATTTTTTTACTTTTTTTTTTTTTCAAAACAACACAATTTTAGCCGTTAAAACCAACACAATATATATCTAATGGAAAATTGTTGTAGTTCTAATTGCTACTACAATTGGGGTAGTCAAGAGCACTGCCAACACCTACAAAGGTTTTCTTGATTCATCGTTTCTTTTAGGGGTGTAAGTGAGAGCCAAGCCGGCTCATGAGCAAGTTCGAACTAGACTTGCTAATGAGCTCGCGAGTCGAGTTTATCGAGTTTTAAGTTCAAGCTCAAGCCAGTAATCGAGCTTGTATACTAAACAAGCTCAAGTTCGAACTCAGTCCGACTCGACTAGTTAACTCATCGAGCTACTCAATTTTAAAATATATTCTTTAAAAAAATTAATATACCATTTTCTTAAGCATTTTTCTAAGATAATAAAAAATAGAGCTTCATAAGCCAGTCGAGTTCCAGCTTTTCAATCAAGCCGCCAGCTCGAGCCTTTAAAATGAGCTCCAGCTTTATTTTTATACTACGAGTTGAGTTCGAGCTCGGTATGAGCTAAATGAGCTCAATTTGACAATATCACTATTTAGACTCGACTTGACTCCACTCGACTCATGATTTTCGTCTGAACTTATAACTATGGCTCATAAATAGAAGAAAAAAAAACCCTAGAGCAAACGTAGAAGAAAAGAATCAGCTACCATTGATATTCTGACACATGTATATTTTTTTTTATTTTAATTTACTTCCCACTACTACAATGAAGACAGAATTCTGTAGGGGGCGATGGGCATTTCTATCTGCTCATACATTTGGCATGTTGTTTATTACTAAGCTTTGAACTACTGAAACACCGACAAATCATTTTATCATATAATATTACTTCAAAAACAACTGATGAACTGATAATTTGGTTCGTCTTATTTTATCTAATGGTCCAAATAAAAATATTATCTTAAACCTTATAAAATCCTTAACATTGCTCTCAACATTATTGCCACTGTTGCCAGTCAATCTCATGGTATGTTCTTAACGATCCAAAATATCATATTTTGACTTTGTTTGGGAGAGCTTTTTGACTGCTTTTGTGTTATAAAAAGTAGCTAATTAAAGCTTTGTTTGAGATAGCGTATGCTTTTAAAAGTTTTGTTGCGAGTTAGAATATTCATGGCGGTGGAGTGAGTAAGTGAGTAAACTTTTCGTCTTAATGATGCACGAATATCCAACACACAAACAGAGAGAGAGAAATAAAACACCCGATCTTTTTTATGTGAAAATCCCGAATAGAAAAAAATCACAGGGCCTCACTCAGGTGAAAAGATTCCACTAAATTTGAGTAAATTACAAAAGTTAACCCGACTCTTGACTTAGAGGCAATCAAATTACAGTAATTTGGAAAGTTAAGCAAAGGTCTGGCGACGGCCGGGCATAAGTTCAGCTGACGGGGAATAGTCCGATGAAGGTCGAGTGGAGGTCCGGCGACACTCGGCTGTCGGGTGGAAGCCCAGAAGTGGTCAACGGCCAGGTGGAAGTTTGGCGGCAGTCAGTGGCCGGTCGGTGGTCTGATGAAGGTCGGGCTGAAGTCTGATGGCGATCGGAGGCCGGGTGGAAGTCCGGCGGTGGTCCGACAACGGTTAGACTGAAGTCCGGCGGCCGTCGACGGTCGGGTGGAAGTCCGGTGGTGGTCGGCGGTCGGCGGTCGGGTGGTGGCTCGATGACGGTCGGACTGAAGTTCGGTGGCCGGGTGGAATTCTAGCAGCCGGGCAGTTGTCCGACGAAGGTCGGGCTGAAGGCCGGCGACGGTTAGCAGAGGGGTGGAAGTCAGGTGGTGGTCGGCAGCCGGGCGGTGGTTCAACGATGGTTAGGTTGAAGTCCAGCGGCGATTGGCGGCCGGGGTGGAAGTCTGATGATGGTCGGCGACCAGGCAGTGGTCCGACGACGGTTGGGCTGAAGTTCGGCGACGGTCAACGGCCGGGTGGAAGTCCAGCGGCGCTCGGTGGCCGTGTGGTGGTCCAATAAAGTTCGGGCTGAAGTTTGGCGTTGGTCGGCGGCCAGGTGGTGGTCCAATGATGGTCGGGCTGAAGTTCGGCGGCTGGGTGGAAGTCTGGTGGCGGTCGGCGACTGGGTGGAAGTCCAGCGGCTGTTGGCAATTGGGTGGAAGTCTGGCGGTGATCAATGGCTGGGCGGTGGTCCGACGGCAATCTGGCTGAAGTCCAATGGTGGCCGATGTCCGGGTGGAAGTCCAACGGCAGTCGGAGGCCGGGCGGTGGTCTGAAGACGGTCGGGTTGAAGTCCAGTGGCCTAATGGAAGTTCGGCGGCGGTAGGCGGCCAGCGGTGGTCCAACGAAGGTCAAGCTGTAGTCCGGATGCGGTCGGGGGCTCAGTGGAAGTTCAGCGTTGGTCGGCGGCCGGGCAGTGGTCCAACGACGATCAGGCTGAAGTCCAGCGGTGGTCGGCGATTGGGTGGAAGTCCGGTGGCGATCAGTAGTCGGTGGCCATGCGGTGGTCCGACGACGATCGAGCTGAAGTTTGGTATTGATCGATGGCTGGGTGGAAGTTCGGCGAGGGTCGGTGGCCGGGCGGTGATCCGACGAAGGTCTGGCTGAAGTCCGGAGGTGGCCAGGCCGAAGTTCGGCGGTGATCGACAGCTGAGCGGTGGTTCAACAATAGTCAACGGGGGTTCACCGACGGTGGTGCTAGAGCTCTTGAAGCCTCAGAGCTCTCTCCAATCTCTAGCCAAAGGTCACCTTCATGTAAAGAGTAAGAGTCTATTTATAGATTTTCATAAGTAACACATTCCCGTAAATATAGATAAGATCTGGTGCAAGTTCGGAGTGTTCCATCGAATGGCTCGTATTAATTCCCCTGATCATAGAGAGTTTTTCAGCTGTTTAAGTACCTTAACGATGTCGGAATTCAACGATTTTAGGCTCGTTCGATTTGTCTTGCCGAGCCGCTCGATTTGATTATAAGCATGCTATATTTGAATATCCTTTTGTCATTCAAATATAGCTTTGAACCTTCCAAATGTGGTTCGGGCCCCTGATTTGGACCAATTTGGGCTTAGGTTGGACCGATTTTGGTGTTGTTAGGTTCATCTCTTTGAGACATTCAGTTTTACTATAAGTTTGCTGAATTGAAATTTGGATGTTCCCGAATTTAATTTTGAAAGTTTCCAACTTGAATATGTCTTGAGATTCGTGCATGATCAATACGATTTTTGGTAACGTATCAGTTGCCCCCTTATTTTTGGACGTTGAATCTTATGGAGTCCAAAAATATATCTGTAATTTTAGCATTCTGCGAAATCAGAGTATTAATCAGAGAAAAAAAATGTCAAAAAAGTTTTCTCCAAAACTTTTAAGACAGCTGAAAACTTATCATAGATGCTCTTTTGAGCTTCAAAAGTATGAAAATAGAGTCCGAAAAGTCGAAAAATTGTTCCGAGGTCAAAAAAAATGTTCAAATCGGACCCCAAAAGTCGGATGTTGTCGGACTTTTGCCTGGCCGTCGCCAGACCATTACCTAACTCTCCAAATTACTATAATTTGACCGCCTCTAAGTCAAGAGACGGGTTAACCTTTGTAATTCACTCAAATTTAGTGGAATCTTTTCACCTGGGCGATGCCCAATTGTTTTTTCCTCTTCGTGCTTTTCACATAAAAAAAAATCAAGCGTTCTGATTTCTCTCTTTGTTTGTGTGTTGGATATCCGTGCATCCATAAGACGAAAAATTTACTCACTCCACCACCGTGAATATTCTAGCCCACAACAATTTTTTTTTCCAATCATAGTTTTAAATATGCTTTTCAAAAACAGCTTTTTAAATATAAAATTAAAAAAAATATATGTAAAAGCTGTCATCCAAACATGCATTATTTTTATTTTTATTGATTGTTTTTCCAAATATAAAATCAATCAAAAATACTATCCAATATATATATATATATATATATATATATATATATATATATATATATATATATATATATATATTCGTCAAAGGCTATTGATGTTGGTCGATGGTGGCACTCTCACCTCTGTGAATAAAGTTCGATTGGAAAAAAGATTGTGGCTAATGGTTTCGAGAGGGTTTCTCTACCAAGTTCTTATTATTATGTTTATGCTCAAGAATAATTATAGATTTATTATTAATCTCTCATAAGTATCTTAAAAACTATTAGAATATTGGAAAAGCTTAATAGTCAAAAGAGAACTACTCAAATATTTCTTTGGTAGATAGAGAGTGAAAGTATACTTTTAATATTTGAAGAACAATTTTGTGAAGTTGAGAACTAAGATTCATTTATGAGATATAGAAAGTTAGTCGTTTTAATTTTTGTTGCACATTTATTCATTTAGAAAAAATGATCGAATTTGTCCTCCGCTTTTTATGTAGGACTAAAATAGTCTCCGACTTTATAAAAATAGTGCATCAACTTTTTTAGTAGAGACTATATTAACTATTATGATTTAGTTCTCTAATTAAAAAAGTAAATAAATGATTAAACTGAGAGTTTTAAGTAGTTGGAGATTATTATGATCATTTGTATGAGGTATTGAAAAAAATGAGCTCATTTAAGTATTATTATTTATTTATAATAATGGCAAAATAATATATAGTTATTGATATGGCATTACTTTTTTCCAATTTTTTTTAAATGGCAAACTTCAAAATATCCCACCTAGGGGTGTAAACGAGTCGAGCCGAGCTCGAGTCACCCTGACTTGAGCTTGAGCTTGAGCTTGATTAATTAATCGAGTTTGAGCTCGAGCTTTATTTTACGAGTTCAAGCCAGCTCATGAGCCGACTCGTTCATTTTGAAAGAGAGAAAATGATCATGATATTTTAAGTGTATTTTTTATTAATGTTTGTTAAATGAGCCGACTTTCTAGCTAACAAATCGGGTCAAAATTAGACCGAGCCGACTTTTTATTAATTACGACATATTTGCGGCGGAAATATTGCCGTAATTTACGACGGTCTGACGGCGGTTTGTCCGTCTCCATTTGCGATGTAATTAGCGGTGGATATTTCTGTCAAAAATTGCGGTAGAATGGCCACCGCAAATCCGCTGTAAGTTGCGATGGAATGTTCTATAGCAATTGATATATCGCCAAAAAATTATCTTGATCGGGCACGAATCTCGAGGAAAAACTCAAGTTGGAAACTTCAAAAATTAATTCGGAGATCATTTAAACTCCGATTTCAGCAAGCTTATAGTCGAACTGAGACTCTCGGAAATACAAATCCAACAACACCAAATTCGACTCAATCCGAGCTCAAACGAGTCCAAATCAAGTAACCGAAGCGCTGTTGAAAGCATCAAACAGCTATTTGAGTTACCAAACGGTCTCCGATTTTGACGAGCTTATAGTTGAATCGAGCGGCTCGACGAGACGAATCCAACGAGCCCAAGATCGTAGAATTCTGATACCATTAAGACCTTCAAATGCTCAATAAACTGTTCATGATCAAGGGATTCAATATCGGCCGTTCATCCGGATCACTCCTTATTTGCCCATGATCCCTCATCTATTTACGGGCTATGCCACTCCAGAAAAACTATAAATAGCCCCTCATTTCTCTTAAGAGGGGACCCAAGCCAAGAAGAGAAGAGGGGAAGAAGAAGAGAAGAGAAGTCTAGGAGGGAACAGCTCCTCCTCGACCACCGCCGGAACACCACCGGAACTTCGCCGGAACTCCGCCGGAACACCACCGAAGCACCACCGGGCACCCGAGGGACGCTGGAGCTTTACCCAACACGGGAGCAACATCGGAATTCTGCTCGACGCCAGAATTCTACCCGACGTCCGAGTGACGCCGGACTTCTTTCCAAGTGACGTCGGAATTCTGCTCGACACCCGAGTGACGTCGGAACTCCGCTTGGCCTTGTAACTGATGCTCATTGTAATCTAATCATCTTGAATTTAAAGGGCGAATCAGCCTCGTGTATTTCAAACAACACTAGTGGAACTCTTTCAACTGGACGTGGCCCCGTGGTTTTTTCCCTTTCCAGGATTTTCCACGTACAAATACTGGTGTTCTTTCATTCTTCTGTTTGTGTGCTGGATATACGTACAACGCTGAGACGGAAAAATTAAACTCTATCGCCACGTATATTTGAGTCCGCAACAGCAATATACGATACAACTGCGTCGTTTCCTTGTTTGTGGCAGAAATTCAGTCGCAAATCTATCGAAAACCTATAGCATAAATAAAAAAATAGCACTTACAATCAGTTATTTGGCTTTTCAACTATTACAATCCAAGCAGTTTAAAAATAGTAGTTAATAATGCTAATATTTAAGCAAACACTAATAAAATAAACATAAGAAACAAACTGTTCTACAATCACAATTCAACTGCTCAAATAAACAATCACATTCCAACTGTTCTACAATTAATACAACACTGTTAAAGTAAACATAGTTCTTACACATCAAACAAAATAAAATGCATTAAAAACCTAAGAAGACAATCTAAGCATAATATGTATCCTCACTCTCCTGCTCGGTCGATACAGGCCCAGGCTAATTTTCATTAATATGATCTCTCAATTTCTGAAGTTCATCCAGTATCTGCCTGTGCATGTCAGCTTGTGATTTTCGGATATGTTCTAGCTTTGCTGTCAAGTTAGCCACATGTTGGCTATATAAACTCTCTTGATTGTTTACAGAGTAGCTGAAGACAAAAGAGGATTGTCCCTCATACGTGCAGGCTTGCGAACTAATCCATAAATACGTCCTTTCTACATTCCGCCTACAGCCTGCAACTAAGTGCAGTAATCATAAGTATATGCGGAACCCCTGGAGGATCACTCACCAGTTGTAGCTTGGCTCTCTTAAAGTTGTGTATACTAATCATACAAAATATAACATGAGATTAATCATCGTATAATCGTCACTTATAATATTTCTTTAAGTAATGTAACTTTATATACTTACATAGACCCTCCTCGTTCGCTCATCCACCCACTGCTGGTCCTCCTAGTGCTTGTGCAACTCAACAGCAGTGGACTCTCTATCTAGCATCTTCTTCTATAATATACTTAGATTAGCATGCATAACCAAATAAATTATTAAAATCTATTAAAATTCTTACCAATCATCGTCTGTGCTCAATGTGTGGAATTAAGCTCCCAATATAGAGGGAGCTACCTAGGCCGCTGACGTCAGAAGCTCGATTCTGATTGTTCTGCTCACTCATCGTTGTATAATATGGGCTTCTCCAAGCACAACTAAGCTCGGCCCATACATCCTCTCCAATTAAAAAGAGGTCCCTCATTTTTCCTCCTAATGCGTGTAAATATATCTCGCATGTAATATGCTCCATGCTTCTCAAAATTTGTTTTGATATGTGTACTATGCTCTAGCAACTAGTAGAAATCTCGTTGCATATAACAAATTAGAACACAAATTATTCTTTGTTAGCTAAATAAAAGATGAACAGATATTAATATTACTATACCTTACTAACCTCGAACTTCCTAAACCATATACTGCACACTTCCTTCAAAAATTTCTTCCAAGAAACATATGGAGCATCAAACGTGCTTCGTATGTGTCCCGTATCTTATAAGTGGGCTGCTTTGACAGATAAAACCTACATAAAATATTGAGTTGAAAACACTATTTCTCAAATATCTGTGTGATATAAAATGTTCATTAAGTATGTGTCACCATCTGGTTGAATTAACATGCGCCCATTAGTGGTCGGTGCTTCGGTAGTCTGTGTGGAAAGTCTAACTACAATCTAAGTAGAAATTTCAGCTGCATTATAAACTAATTCCTCAAACGTTCTAACTTTATTTTCCTCAACTATGTTGGAACTTATAGATAAGCTGTATTGAGAGTCGAAATGAGATTGATACTCATTATGTGAAGTCCAATACTAATATTCTGACATGAATCATCTGAGATATAGATCAAAAGTAATCTCGTTTGGTGTGAGGTATGCTTGATTTTTGTGTTTGGAACATGGACAATAAAATAACATCTTGCGTCCAGACAACAGTTCGTCATATATCTAACTTCTATGATTTCGAATATCCATAACACACTTGGGCTATATATTCCTACAACGAGATTTGTATCAATTAAATGTTATCTATGTATAATTGTCGTCATAAAGTAGACCATTTAAGCTTGAGTTCGAGCTCGTGATCTGGCCGACGAGCCGAGTTTGAGTTAAGCTTAACCCGAGCTCGGCTCGACTCATTTGTACCCATACCTCAGTCCAATTCATCCCTAATGTACTTTTTTTTTTGTTTATACACGAGTACCACAGTATAAACCTAAGGGGCTATTTGGTATCAGATTTGAGGCCGAAATTATACCAGATTTACGGTAAATCCTACTAAACAGTTTTTGAGCACCCTATAAATCCAAGTCCCACGTAAATCCCGAATTTACGGATTTACGACGTAAATTCGAGATCCACTAAATCCCGTCATTCGACCAATTTAATGGGATTTACCAAAACTCTCCTGGGCGCCGGTGTCATCGAGTGTCTTGTGTGAAGTACACTAAAGGGGTGAAAGATAGTTACCTTTCGCAGTGAGCAAGCTCCCGTCGTTACTTCTGATCCAACATCGTTAAACTATCATGACTTCCTGTCCGACCGAAAGAACATCGTCGAAGGAGGAGAAGAAGCTAGCGACTCGTGCAAGCAACGTCAAACAGGTCGAAGAAGGCGAAGTCAAACAACAACGAAGATGTCGAAAAAAGGAGCAAACCATATTCAAGCGCAAGGAAACAATCCTTTTAGGCAATGGCAAATCAGAATTCCTTACTTTTAATTAGGAATTATTTTAATTAATTAAATTTTAAATATAAAGAATTAATTAGATAATTAGGTATACAACCAGTAATTAAATAATTAGTTTGTTATATAATACTTAATTGATTAATCAAATACTTAATTAGTAATAATATTTAACTAATTAATTAGATAACTATGTATAATTAGTAATTAAAAATTTAGTCTGATTAATTAGTAATATAATAATTAATCTAATTTAACTTAATTAAATAAATAGTAATATAATTATCATTAAATTAATTTAATTCATATTTATAATTTATTGACTATTATAGTTATTAGTAGCATAATTATCATTAAATTAGTTTAATACTTAAATAAATAATTAATTAGAGTTTAGCAAATCCTAAATTAAATAATTAGTAATATAAAAAGAAATTTGATAATTAACATCTATATAACTAATTCAATAATTAATAATAATTAAGTTAATTTCTAATTATATTATTTATCAGTATAACTTATTAAAATTATTTAAAATTAAAATTGATAAGTAACCCTTAATTAACAAATAAATTAAATTCAAAATTCATTAAATTTAATTTTTAAATGATCTCCTTAAATTTTAAATCACATTGTCAAATAATTTCTCAAAATTTAATATATATCCCAATTTATTAAATCCAAATTTAAAGAATTTACCGATCCCACTAAAATTAAATACAATCCGATATCGAACAGCCCTTAAAAAAAAAAAATGCACGCCATCTCATCGTCTTCATTATATCCTCCTGCGAAGCCCTCCTCCTCCTCTCAGTAAATCGATTACTTCTTACCAAAAACAGAACAAAACAAACCGTCCATGTGCGCAAAACCCACTTACGCAGCCACCTTCCTCTCCACCACCATTATATAATCCTAGGGTTTACCTTGCAAATCTTGTGGCTGCGGCTGGGGCTTTGGAGAAACCACCACCTACTCTACCATGGACGACTTTGAGCGCGCGATCATGCTCATCTACAACTCCGCCGGTGGCAGCGCAGACTCCAACCTCCTGTTACAAGCCATTGAGTTCTGCGAAAGACTCAAAGCCGGGCCGCCTCCTAATCTCCTTCGCCTCTGCCTCGATCGCCTCCATCGTTCCCCTCTCGTTCCCGTCCAGTTCTGGTGCCTACAGTCACTACACGACGTCATCCGCCTCTCCTACTCGGCACTCGACGACCTCCCGCTCCTCCGCGCCTCTCTTTTGTCGCTCTTTTCAGATCGCTTATTTCCTTCTTCTTCCCCTCCATTTCTTAAGAACAAGCTCGCGCAGGCACTCGCCGCACTTATCCGCCTTGAGTACCCTTCTCCTTGGCCTTCTCCTTTTCTCCATCTCCTCTCTCTTTTGCCTTCTCCTGCAGCAGTAGACATGTTCTCCCGCCTGCTTACTGCTCTTGATGACGATCTGATCAGCCAGGACTACCATCTTTCATTTGATGACGTTGCCGCTGCCACCCGCGTCAAGGACGCTATGCGCCTTCAGTGCGTACCCCAGATCGCACACGCATGGTTCGACATCGTCTCGCTCTATCGATCCTCCGATCCCGCGCTTGCCGCGGCTACTCTTGACGCTATGCGTCGGTATATTGTATGGATCGACATTAACCTTGTTGCTAACGATGCTTTCCTTACCCTTCTATTTGATTTAATCCTCTCCCATAACACTCCGGAGCCGCTTCGTGCTTCGTCTGCGGGATGCGTTCTCGCGGTTGTGTCTAAGCGGATGGAGTCTCATTCCAAGCTTAATCTTCTCCGATCCCTCCAGCTGAACCGGGTTTTGGCTGAATCCGAGTTGGTACAAAAGCTACCTGCACTTGTTATTGGGTATGCTTCCGAGGCGTTGGATTGTTATAAGAGACTAGGTTCTCAAAACGAAGGGTCCTCTTCTGCGATGGAGCTTTTGGAAGAGGCGTTGCCCACAGTTTTTTATGTAATGCAGACCTGTGAGGAGCTGGACGCTGGCAATGTGGTTGAGTTCCTCTCAGATTACATATCGACTATGAAAATGCCTTCACAAAAGCAAATGGTCTACGTTGGTCAGATGCTGGAGGTGATTCGAGGGCAGATATGCTATGATCCTACTTTTCGAGACAATCTCGATGTTCGTGACAAGATTGGTAAGGAACAGGAGGAACAGATGGCCGAACACCGGAAGGACTTATTTGTGTTGTTCAGGAGTGTTTGCCGTGTAGCGCCGGATGTTACACAGTTGTTTGTCCGCAACTTGATAGCTGGTGCGCTTTCCTCCTCGGACATGACTGTGGAGGAAGTTGAAGCTGCCCTGACATTGTTTTACCGATTAGGTGAGACGGTGAGTGAAGATGGAATGAAGACAGGGAGCGGATTGTTAAGGGAGATGGTACCGTTGCTTCTGTCTGCAAAGTTTTCATGCCATTCTCATAGGTCGGTTGCCCTTGTATATTTGGAGACAATCACTAGGTATTTGAAGTTTGTGCAGGAGAATGGACAGTATATACCCAATGTACTTGCCGCATTTTTGGATGAGAGGGGGGTACATCATCCAAATCTTAATGTGAGCAGAAGAGCTAGCTACTTGTTTATGAGAGCAGTGAAGCTACTGAAACCCAAGCTAGTGCCTTTCGTTGATACAATTCTACAAGTATTGTTCCCGTTCCTTTTCCTTTTTTCTGGGAACCATTGCCTCCATTTCCTCAGCTTTGTTCTGTGAAATTCATACTTGTTTTATGGATTTGTTATCAGTGGGATCATATCCAATTATTTCATCCTACTGCAGAGTTTACAAGATGCTCTCGTTCAATACACAAGTTCAGATTGGACATCCAAGGATCTTAAGTATTCTGGTTTTGAGGATGGTAGTCATGCATTTGAGGTAAATTAGCTCCACTTCTTAGTTCGGAAGGGTGCTCCTGGAAAAAAAGCAGTCTTTGTTGAGTTCAGCTTCTATAAAAGTCTAATTGCTTTACATCATCAATTGAAAATACCTCGGTTTCTCAGGCAATTGGGTTGTTGATTGGAGTGGAAGAAATTTCTCCAGAAAAGCAGTCAGAATACCTGGCAGCACTGCTTCAACCTCTTTATGGACAAGTAAGAAAGCTCTGTGCTAGTTTTTTTTCTTGAATGTCCATCTTTGTGGCAACTTACCTAAGTGAATTAAATGTGCTATGGCTGATTACTTGTTTCCAGGTTGAGATGCTACTCATAGATGCAAAGGCTCAAGGGCTTGAGGAATCTTCACCTAAAGTTATGAGCTCGCAACAGATTATTGTAGCTTTAAATGCACTTAGCAAGGTCAGTTTCTATCTACTGTAAAATGCATCTTATTATGAGTTTACTAGACAAAATGTTCTAAATTTGTTTCTTTCGAGAGGGAATTCTCTCATGCATACTGAGCCGGTGTAGATGATGTTAGTATTTGATTGCTGGCTGAAGAATTTGACTCCATCTGATAAATAGTTTTGTTCTTATTCTTCCGCATTTTTATTCCACCATCTCATAAAGTAGTACAAACAAATTAATACTTACCATTGCCGGCTTATGATTTAGGGCTTCAGTGAGCGGACAGTGACAGCTAGTCGGCCTTCAATTGGTTTGATGTTCAAGCAGGCAAGTGACTGTGTTTTCTTTATGAATGTTCACTTAATTTAGTATTTCATTCCCCAATTGTGAGCTACTTTTTCTTTTTTCCTATTTAGTTCAAAATTCAGGCTTGCAATACTTATGGGTGCAATGTTGCTCCTTTTTATTTCTGGATGGTTCAACACCCAGAGCTTTTTTCTCAAAAAGAAAGAGTAGATGTTTCTAAAATTTTATTTTTGGATTCTCAGACTTTGGATATTCTCCTACAAATACTTGTCACATTTCCAAATATCAAGCCTTTGCGTAATAAGGTATCAAGTGGGCCCATATATCTACAACAACCTATTTCATTATGTATCTCAATTTTTCTTCAAAATATGCAGGTTACGTCATATCTTCATCGCATGGTTGAAATATTAGGAACAATGGTATTGCCCTATCTCCCAATGGCATTAAACCAATTGCTTGTGGATAGTGAGGTATGATTTAATCCATCCCATTTACTTTTTTCTATCTCTGTTTTAAGAATGGTAAGATTCACTTCTTGGAGTACTCTTCATACTTAAGTAGCTTGCTGCTTCAAAAAATTTATGCTTGATTTGATATTGTCAAGGTGGCATATGTGGAAAACTATTAGAATTTCTAATGATGACTATTTGTTGCCATGATTAAGATTATAATTATTTTTTTTGGCCTGAATTTACCAACAAGGGAAACGAAGTGATTTTTTTTGCAGCATATAGATGCCTGCCCCTTTTTCTATCCTAACATGGCCTGTCATCTTGCCCTCTTTAGCAGTGCACATTCATGAAATCTTTTTCTTATGTTTCACTCATATGAGCAAAATCATTTAGAGTTCGCAGCCTAGATGCTACTAATGCATGCAAACACTCTAAATATTTCTTTACACTTGAATGCCATATTATTACCCTCTCATTTGTAAGATTCAATTTTATGGATGCTCGTTTTAATGCTCTGATCTGCTTAATTTTTAGGATTTCTGTATGCTCTCACATGAAGTTTTTTTGATGTAGGATAATCAAAGGCCTCTCATAAAATTAATTTTAAAGTCCTATTATCATGATATTAATTGTACCTTATTTTTAATTTAATTTTATTTTCTTTAAGAAATAGGAACTTATATATTATTTGGAAAAAGTATTTTAAATATTAAAACCTATTTTGGAATCATGCAAATATAAGTGAAGGATTCAATAGAGGCAATCAAATATCTATTAGTATCTTTTAAATTGGAGTGATATTATTTGCTTCGGGTGCTTTAAGCAAAATGAGATCCTTACGAAATGATCTGAAGCAGATAACCTATGCCCACAATGAATTAGTGTCTTTTGAGTTATGCCATCGTTTTGTAAAGTAAAGTTATTCTTCTACATACAACCTTCACCATCATCAGAGCTTTGGGTGCTTTCCTGGGTCTTATTAAAGGCCAAGAATTAACAGTCTTTTCCATTTTTATTGGAAATGGAAATATTCTATGGATCAAGAATTCAACCATCTTGTTTGGTCTGGAGAGTGGGGCTAGAGAGGTTGCTTAATGCAGCAACTAAATAAACATTAATATGAATGTATTTATAATCCGTGTTAATATTATTTTGAAGATTAGAAAGTTGTTTGATGAGTGTAGAAGTGTCTTGGTTCCTATTTTTAAGAATAAAGGTGATGCATAAGAATGTACGAATTATAGATGAATTAAGTTAATGTGGCATACATTAAATTATGAGAGTAATTGAGTATATGTTACAAAGTGATATTAATGTTTCTCAAAATCACTTTTGGTCCATGCCCGTAGGTCTACTATGGAAGCTATACATTTGTTGAGAGTTTTGATAGAAAAGTATAGAAAAAGCATATGATAAAGTTCAAAGAGAAGTACTCTGGAGAGTTCTAGAAAAGAAAAGAGTTAATAATGCTTATATTCAAGTTATTAAGATATGTATAAATGAGCTATCACTTGTATTCAAACATAAGGTAGTTTGATTGAGTATTTTCCTATTTCAGTTGGATTACATCCAGAATCAACTTTAAGTTCATATCTTTTTGCTTTAGTCATGGATGTTCTTACTAAACATTTGCTAGAGGATATACCTTGGTGTATATTTTTTGCTGATGATATTCTTCTTGGTGATTAGGCTAGAGAGGGAGTTGATGAAAAACTTGAATTATAGAGTTCAACCTTAGATTCTTGGATCTATTGTTCAGAGTGATGGTGAAATAGAAGGGGATGATATCAGTAGAATTCAAGTTGGATGGTTGAAGTGGAGGAATGCATCGGGATTGTTGTGTGATAGAAAAGTCCCCCTCAAACTTAAGGGAAAATTCTATAAGATGGTGGTGAGACCTGCAATGCTTTATGGTGCAAAATGTTGGCCACTAAAAGAGAAGCACAATACTAAGTTATGTGTTGCGGAGATGAGGATGCTCAAGTGGATGAGTGGATTTACTCTTAGAGACAGGATACGAAATGAGCATATACGTGAAAAGGTTGGAGTAGCTCCAGTGGAGGATAAGATTAGAGAGAGTCGCCTTAGATGGTTTGGTCACATAAAACGGCGGCCTTCCGATGACCCAGTTAGGAAAGTAGAGGTTTTATATTTGACTTATGTTAAGAAAGGTAGAGGTAGACCTAAAAAGACTTGATTAGAAAATATTAGAAATGATCTTTCTTTATTAGATTTAAATGAGAATTTGATTTTGAACCGGACACAATGGAGAAAAAGGATTCATGTTGCCGACCCCACGTAGTGGGACAAAGGCTTGATGTTGTTGTAACCTTAGATTCTAAAGGTTTTTGTTTGAGTAGACCAAAAATCGAATACATGGAGTGTAATTTTAGTAGTAAGAGATCCAGTGGTGGGATTGTGACATTGGGTGATTGATTAAAAAGAGTGCATGTTTTAGATTATCTCGGATCTTGTTCCCATAGTGAAATAGATGAGGATATTATTAGTAGAATTCAGGTTGGATGGTTGAAGTGGAGGAATGCATTGGGCTTGTTGTGCGATAGAAAAATACCTCAAACTTAAGGAAAAATTTTATAAAATGGTGGTGAGACTGCAATACTTTATGACGCAGAGTGTTGGTCATTAAAAAAGAAGCATAAAATTAAGTGTTGCAGAGATGAGGATGCTCAGGTGGATAAGTAGCTTTACAGTTAAGAGTTGGAATGCGAGAACAAGTATATATATGAAAAGATTGGAGTAGCTCTAGTGACAGATAAGATTAGAGGGATTTGTCTTAGATTGTTTGGTCACATAAGAAACGTTTGCCTTCCGATGAACCGGTTAGGGGAGTAGATGTATTAGATCGGGCATATGTTAAAAAAGTTAGAGGTGGACCAAAAAGATTTGATTAAAAAGTATTAAAAATGCTATTTTTTATTAGATTTAAAAGAGAATTTAAAAAATGCTATTAAAAAATGCTATTTTTTATTAATAGGACACAATGAAGAAAAATGATTTATATAGCCAACCCCATGCAGTGGGATAAAGGCTTGTTGTTGTATATATGATTTGTGAGATGATTATAATAAAGAAGGTATTCCAGTAGCATGTTATCTGATAAAAAAATATATTGAAATGCCATTCTTTCAAAACAAAGGGAGAGCTTTTTATGAAGAGTTAATACAATTAATAAAATTATGCTCGGTAATATTGTGCCCAATAACTTATATGGTTTGGATTTATTTGAAGCGATTAGGCTGAGCTAGAATTTATATAAATTTAATCGAAGTTGATCGAAAGAAATGATGAAAAGTCGCATTGCGGAATTGATGATGATCTAGCTCCTCGTGATTGTTTGCTGGCCATAAGAAAATCTCTCATAAGCTCTCTTACATTTACAAAGGAATTGGAATTAGAATAGTTTGAGTGGAGGGGAGGGATAGGGGTTGTATTTATAGGCTGAATTCCTCAAAAAAATCCAAGAAAAGTGGTTAGATTCCTTGAGTAATTGCACTTCAATGATTGTATAGTTACTTTTTTATTGTGGATCAATTGTAATGTCCTATTGTGAATCGTACAATATGATTGGTATAATCCAAATTTCAAGGGTTTGAATGGATCAAATTCAATTATTTTTCTTTTTAATATTTATTTGTTCATTCTAAATATACCAATTAACAAATATTTCACATCCTCTCTTTTTTTAAAAAATAAAAATAAAAAAAAAATGCAAATTGAAGCATTTAACTCGAATACACTTAATTAAGTTCTCAATATGTAGAATTTATCATAACCCTATGGGTTCATAAATATATCTACATATTGATTTTCTGTGTCAATAAACTGAATGTTAACATTTCCCTTTGACACATAATCTCATTTAAAGTGACATTGGATATCTGTTATGTTTTGCGCTAGGGTGCTGTATTGGATTTTTTATTATACAAATTGCTCTATTGTTATTACGCATGATCGGTATTTTGTATAATAAAATTGCAAAATTAAGTAATTATTGCTTAAACCATAGGACCTGAAATTTTATATTACAAAAAAAAAAACATTACAAATTCATGATAAAATTGCAAAATTAAGTCATTATTACAAAATTATAATAATGACTATTATATCACGACATGATTTCATATCAATTGATTTTCACTCATGTTTTTGTTAAGTTGCGTGTTTTGGCTTATGTGAGTTTTTTTCACACTTATATCGTTCCATGTTAAAACTCTTAATTAACTCTTTAATGTATTTAATTTGATATAATAACATGTCATTTTTCTATTATTTTACTTTTAAATCTAGAAAATAATTTAGCTCTCCTATCATTATTCATTTCTTTTTGGATCAGCCTTAAGCCCATATCTTTTTGCTTTAGTCATGGATGTTCTCACTAGACATTTGCAAGAGGATGTACCTTGGTGTATGCTTTTTGCTGATGATATTCTTCTTGTTGATAAGACTAGAGAGGGAGTTGAAGCTAAACTAGAATTGTGGAGGTCAACCTTAGAGTCTAAAGGTTTTCGCTTGAGTAGATCTAAAACGGAATATATGGAGTGTAATTTTAGTAATAATAGACCTAGTGAGGGCATTGTGACTTTGGCCGATCAAGTCATTAATAAGAGTACACGTTTTAGATATCTTGGATCTATTGTTCAGAGTGATGGTGATATAGATGGGGATATTATCAGCAGAATCCAAGTCGGATGGTTGAAGTGGAGGAATGCATCGGGCTTATTGTGTGATAGAAAAGTACCCCTCAAACTTAAGGGAAAATTCTATAAGATGGTGGTGAGACCTGCAATGCTTTATGGTGCCGAATGTTAGCCATTAAAAGAGAAACATAATTCTAAGTTAAGTGTTGCAGAGATGAGGATGCTCAGGTGGATGAGTGGCTTTACCCTTAGAGATAGGATACGAAATGAGCATATTCGTGAAAAGGTTGGAGTAGCTCCAGTGGAAGATAAGATTAGAGAGAGTCGTCTTAGATGGTTTGGTCACGTAAAACGGCGGCCTCCCGATGACCCAGTTAGGAAAGTAGAGGTCTTAGATTTGACTTATGTTAAGAAAGGTAGAGGTAGACCTAAAAAGACTTGGTTAGAAAATATTAGAAATGATCTTTCTTTATTAGATTTAAACGAGAATTGACTTTTAACAGGACACAATGGAGAAAAATGATTCATGTAGCCGACCCCACGTAGTGGGATAAAGGCTTGATGTTGTTGTTGTTGTTATTGTTGTATCATTATTCATTTCAAATTCCCTCATTATCTGAGTGAAAACTTTGCATATAGAATCATTAATGGCTTCAAATAAAATATTATCAATATACATTTGTACAATTAAGTTATCAAAACCTGATTTCTTGAGAAATAATGTAGTATCCAAGGTTTCTTTGCAAAATTTGTTATCTAATAATAGTGTGCTCAACCTATCAACCAAATTCTAGGTGCTCATAGAAAGTTTTCTTGAGCTTGAATGCATGATTAGGATGTACGGAGCTCTCAAATCATGGTGATTGCTCTACATATTTATTCTCATCTATTATTCCATTTATAAACACACTCTTAACATTCATTTGAAGCCTTTGAAACCTGCAAATACTTATAGGAATGTGACGGTCTTAAGCCTAATACTGGGGCAAAGATTTCCTCAATGTCAATTCATTCAAATTGACTGAAATCCTTAGCAACTAGTTTGGCTTTATTCCTAATCATTATACTAGAATCATTTGGTTTATTCTTACCCACTTTGTATTTATTACACTATGTTCTGGAGGTCTAGGCATTAACTCCCAAATATTTTATTTAATAAATTGATTGAGTTCATCTTGCATAGCTATAACTAAAATTCATTTGCAAGTACTTTTTATACCTTATTTGGCTCCGCTATAGATATGAATGTTGTATGCTTCATTTCTAACGGAATTCTTAGTTCTAACTCCAATATAGATATCTTTTAGAATTTGTTCTTTCAGATGACTAAGTTGACTTATTTTTCTTTTAACTTGATTCTAAATATTCTTTGTAATGTTTATATTGACTTCATTTTCTCTAATTGGATCTTGAATACATGATTCATCAAATGTGCATGAATATATTCTTCAACTACTAGACTTTTTTTATTTAAAATATTGAATGAATTTTTAGCTGAATAATCTAAGGAAGTGGCCTCATTAGATTTGGCATTAAAATTTTCTAAGCTTGCTTTTCCATTGTTCAACACAAAATATTTGCCTCCTAATGCAAAACATGATAAATTTGGTCTCAAGCCTTTGAGTAATTTCATAAGAGGTTTTGTTTAATTTAAGCCAAATATTTTTCCTATTTAACATATAACATATTATGTTCACTGACCCTACTTTAAAATATTTAGATAATTTATATTCATTAAGCATAGCTTGAATAGCCTTAATTAATGTTTTATTTTTTATTTTTTTTCAATAATGCCATTTTGTTGAGGTGTATTTGGTGTTTATAAACTCTATGTAATTTCTATCTCTTTGCATAAAATTTAAACTTCTTATTTTCAAATTCCTCGACGTGATTGCTTAATATAATAGATGTAAGATAGGTAGGGAAAAAGAAGAGAGAAGCAAAAAAGAAGAGAGAAGTACAATACTCCTAGTACACGCTGCATGGTAATCATTCACTTCAAGACATGAAGTGGTCTTATATTAGGAAATTGATCATACAATATGGTATGCATCATAAAAATTATGGTTAGTTCAAAATTTAAATATTATAATTAATACAAATTGAGCTGATTTCTTTAATTAAAAAATTAAGCATATCATTTAGTATGATTTGCAATTTTGCATCATATAACACGATTCTAATATTAATTTTCATTAATCATATATTACTTAACTAGATAGATTTGCTCGATTGAACCTAGTCGTATTGTAATATCTTTGATCGGACATTACAATTAGTTCTAAATTTTCTAATTTTGCTTATTGCTTGATTTAATTAATTTTAAAATTTTATTGTATGCATGTAAGTCATCTTAGCATCCGCAACATTTGAAATTACAATAATTTGTGATTAAAAAAATATATGAAACATTTTTGCTCTTTGACACTTTATCTTAATGCCAGTCAGGCTAACTCAAACTAATGGGGTCACTAGTTTCACTAAAGTTATAAATGCACTTCATGATGTTTTTAATCTTGATTTTCAATTTTAAACATGACCGGCATAATTTGACTCACATTTTCCCTAATCGTAATCAATGATATTAGCTCATACCAAATTATGCCTGTGATCATCAAAATAGTGATTATAAGCTTAAGCTCATGGGGTTAACACACTCATCATTCCGTCAGTAGATATGATCAGCATATGATTAGCCCAATCTAATTCCAAATAACTATCAAATTCATATTTAATTCTCATTCCCCAAAAAAATAAAAAAAATAGCCGCATAAAGTAATCTCGTTGAACAAAAGTTGCATGCCCTGGTAAACCAATAATAACCCATGCCAATTCCGGTTCTATCCCATAATGGATGACACCTGAAGGGGATAACCATAGCCATAGAAATAGTTAAGCAAATATTGACCTGGATTGCCTTAGAAAATTTAACCGTATCAGCAACCCAATAGATTATGGTCCCGTGTTAGATTCATCGTTTGCTATACATTGCTTTCAAGATAAGAGCAATTGGATTTACTTGCTGTTGAATTTGGTTTCGTTTCATGTTTATTTAAATGGTTTCTGCTAACTCTCATTAGCATTAGCTCTCAATTTTCAGATAGTGCCTTTTCATATACATTGTTCATGTTTAATGTTGAATGTGCGCTCTTGTGAAACTTTTATCCTATTTTAGCTATATATTTAATATATTTGCAGCCAAAAGATATGGTGGATTTTCTTGTTCTAATCAATCAAGTGATTTGCAAATTTGGCACCTCTTTGGAAAGCATGTTGGAGGAAATATTCCCTACAATAGCAAGCAGAGTATTCCTTATTCCAGCAAGCGAATCTTTGCCTTCTGGTCATGGGATCAATACTGAGGTATGAAATGGTGTGCACTTTTATATCTGATGATGCGGATGAAACAAGAAACTAATGTTTAATAATATTTTGCTATTTTAACCTCTTTTAATGTACTATGTCCTTATCCATATCATCTAAGTTTTCTTGTGCTTAGTTACAGGACCTGTAATTTACGTAATGCAGCTTGAAGTTTATATTTCTATGTTGTGAAAATTTTGTCAAACAATCTGCCCCATGTATGTGTCACACCCCACCCACTTGGTTTGAAGGAAATCATAGAAACCCAATGGGAAGGTGCAAACTTTAAGAAACAATTTCAGTTTATTAAAATATATGATTTCAATAACATTTATCCACCAATAAAATTATCAAGAGTATTTAAATCCAACAACGCCTACTAATTTATCCACCAAATATAAAAGAATTTAACTACACAATTAAATCACTCAGTAACATCAAGATTTATCACTTCTATTAACATACTTGAAGTAGAAGCATATAAGCTTCTTCAGATGATGCGCAACTAGCAACCTAAAAATAATAAAATAATTGATGCGAGTTTGCAAGAAAAAAAACTCAGTAGATGAGATCCTACTTAGTAGAGTATAAACGACAAGCCATGTGGCATACATATGAGCAAATAAATGAATAAGAACAAAAATGAATAATTTTTTCTATAATAGTTGCACTTGGTGTATAAAAGATGGAAATTTCAAATATAGGTATCATTTAATAGTGCTTATCACATAATAGAGTTTACAAAATATAATCTATACCAAGTAATAATTTGTGTCTAAATGCAAAAAGATCCACTCGCATGCATATTGTATTTATTTTCTATAAAATTCTCATATGCTATATATTATTTTTTTATAATTTTTATATGTATGTATGTTTACTATGTCATCCTGAAATTAGATAATGCAAGCACCAATCCCATCGAAATCCAATGATATCCTTGAGGAATTGTTGGTTCGGCCAACCATTATTAAAAGGGTTTAATACCGACATACATACCCTTATATAATTTATATTATATTATAGAATTTGTAATGAAAATTTTATCATTTTTATGATCAAAGTCTATTTATATCAATATTGTTTATATTTTGTTTAAGTACAAGGTATTTTTCAACAATCAAAGTACTATATATAAACATATTTGGAATTTGTGTAACTAATAATATGGAAAAATTAAATCACATCAAATCAAAATGACCATGTAAAATACTATGAGTAATTAGAAAACAATCCACAATATAGATTTAGCTATTAAAGCATACCAACAAGTTGTAAGAAATACTCCCCTAATAAGGAAGTGTATTTTTAACCCTTATTCAGTAAAGATATATTATTTAAGAAAAGGAATGAGCATCTCATTATATATAAAAATAGATATAGTAAAACTCAGATTGATTATTTTTTTATAAGAAAATTAGATCGTTTAGATTGGAAAGATTGTAAAGTTATTCCGAGTGAAAATTTATGTACCCAATATCATTTATTAGTTTTGGACTTGAAGATAATGGGGCAGAAAATAAAAAATAAAGTAAAATGATATTCTAGGATTAGATTGGGGGTATTTAAAGAATATTAACAAAAATATTTTTGAGAGTAAGATTTTAGATCTTAAGATTTTGTCTGTGCATGAGGATGTTAATATTATGTGGGAAAAAGTGGCTAGTGATATTAAGAATATTGCAAAAAATGTGCTTGGAGTTTCAAAGGGAAAAACTCATAATAGTAAAAATAGTTGGTGGTGGAATCCAAATGTGCAAGAAAAGATTAAAAATAAGAAGATTTGTTATAAAAATTGGTTTAATTGTAAAAATTCTGATAATTGGAAAATATATAAAGAGGTAGGTAAGGAATCTAAGAAAGCAATATGCGATGCAAAGAGTTTAGCTTTTAGTGATTTATATAATCGATTAGATACTAAGGAGGGTGAAAGATATATGTATAAGTTAGCCAAACAAAGAGATATGAGTAGTAAGGATTTAGTTCAAGTGAAGTGTATTAAGGATGAAGATCAAAAAGTACTTTTTTTAGAAGATGATATTCAACAAAGGTGGATGAGATATTTTGCTAAACTTTTTAATGAAGAATGTGAAAATAAAATTGACTGTAGTGACCTTAGCACCATAAATGAAAATAAAGATTTCTATTTTTATCGGCGTATTAGTAAAACCGAAGTTAGAGAGGCTTTAAAGAAAATGAAGGGTGGAAAAGCTGTTGGACCTGATGATATTCTAATAGAGGTGTGGAAATGCTTAGGAGATGAAGGAATTTCTTGGCTTACTAAACTTTTTAATATTATTTTGAAGACTAAAAAGATGCCAGATGAGTGGAGAATGAGTGTGTTAATCCCTATTTTTAAGAATAAAGGTGAAGCACAAGATTGTGCGGATTATAGAGGAATTAAGTTAATGTGTCATACTTTAAAACTATGGGAACGAGTTATGGAGCATAGGTTGCGACGTGATACTAATGTTTCTCAAAATAAATTTGGATTCATGCCGGGTAGGTCTACTATGGAAGCCATACATTTATTAAAAGGTTTGATGGAGAAATATAGAGAGAATAAGGAGGATTTACATATGATATTTATTGATTTAGAAAAAGCATATGATAAAGTTCCAAGAGAAGTGCTATGGAGAGTTCTTGAAAAGAAAGGAGTTAATAACGCTTATATTCAAATTTTTAAAGATATGTATGTAGGGGCTATTACTTGTGTTCAAACACAAGGTGGTTTGACCAAGTATTTCCCTATTTTGGTTGGATTACATCAAGGATCAGCCTTAAGCCCATATCTTTTTGCTTTAGTCATGGATGTTCTCACTAGACATTTGCAAGAGGATGTACCTTGGTGTATGCTTTTTGCTGATGATATTCTTCTTGTTGATAAAACTAGAGAGGGAGTTGAAGGTAAACTAGAATTGTGGAGGTCAATCTTAGAGTCTAAAGGTTTTCGCTTGAGTAGATCTAAAACGGAATATATGGAGTGTAATTTTAGTAATAATAGACCTAGTGAGGGGATTGTGACTTTGGGCGATCAAGTCATTAATAAGAGTACACGTTTTAGATATCTTGGATTTATTGTTCAGAGTGATGGTGAAATATATGGGGATATTATCAACAGAATCCAAGTTGGATGGTTGAAGTGGAGGAATGCATCGGGCTTATTGTGAAAAGTACCCCTCAAACTTAAGGGAAAATTCTATAAGATAGTGGTGAGACCTGCAATGCTTTATGGTGCCGAATGTTGGCCATTAAAAGAGAAGCATAATTCTAAGTTAAGTGTTGCAGAGATGAGGATGCTCAGGTGGATGAGTGGCTTTACCCTTAGAGATAGGATACGAAATGAGCATATTCGTGAAAAGGTTAGAGTAGCTCCAATGGAAGATAAGATTAGAGAGAGTCGCCTTAGATGGTTTGGTCACATAAAACGGCAGCCTCCCGATGACCCGATTAGGAAAGTAGAGGTCTTAGATTTAACTTATGTTAAGAAAGGTAGAGGTAGACCTAAAAAGACTTGGTTAGAAAATATTAGAAATGATCTTTCTTTATTAGATTTAAATGAAAATTTAACTTTTAACGGGACACAATGGAGAAAAAGGATTCATGTAGCCGACCCCATGTAGTGGGATAAAGGCTTGATGTTGTTGTTGTTGTTGTATTCAGTAAAGATATATTGACTAAATAGAAGCCACAAGTAGCCAAGCATTTTAATCACACATTGATCTTGTAGGTCCAACATAGTGATCCCCAACTCCAAATTCAAAAGGATCTTGATCAATCATACATTCAAAGTAGCGTGCATTAAGAATATTGCATAACCCAGTTAAAACACATACATGTAATTAATGATTTCTAAAAATTCCTCTAATTTATATTCCTAATTTGCCCAAAATAATAAGAAATTATTTTAATATATTATGTATAAAATATCTTTGACCATATATTCTTTAAATCCTCAATACCATCTAAGGTTCAATTACATAAGATCCTATCATTATTTTACATAACATACATTCTAATTTATGCTAATTAACAAAATTAATCTTTATAATTTGTACAAATCCCCCCTTATATTTTCTCTTAGAATCCCAATTATTCATTATATAATAATAAAACTATTTGAGAAAATACCTTGTGGTTAAACTCCAAATTATGACCCTTAATTTGAAATATCATTTATGAAAATCATATTATGTTTATCTTGTTCTAAAATAAGAAATCCAAATGAAATATATATTCATTTTAATATTTCATGAACCTTTAGAATTTTTAGGACTTGCACTTGTAAAGATTTCCATAGCATAATTATTTTCGACCATAAGGATACTTATGAGCTATTAAAACCTAATGAAGAGAACGAGAATTGGAGTCTAGGATTCACCTAGTTTCTCTAAGAATTAGAAGAAGATGGTGGTGCTAGAAGAAGAATATGAAGAAAGTGATATCAATGCTTCTTTCCCTCCCTTTCCTTGACTCTGTCATGTGCCCTAGGAACTACTTTTCATCGTTAAGCAGTTCTAATCAATCGCCTTCCTCTTGCTCAAAGGCCAGCTCACTTTCCCTTCTCTTGGTCACTCCCACTTGCTCTCTCTATCTCTCTCTCACACTTGTCTCCAATCACTAGATGGCTTTGTTCATCCTAAGTTCCTCGTGCCTTGAAGGTCCCCATTTGGGATTTAAATGTGTGAGGTTGTGGGGGCACAAAAATTAGGTTTGATGATGAGGGCATCAACAAGAGATTTCGACGTGTTTATCATCGGAGGAATC
The DNA here is from genome assembly GCA_019925795.1 of Dendrobium chrysotoxum. Taxonomy (NCBI): domain Eukaryota; kingdom Viridiplantae; phylum Streptophyta; class Magnoliopsida; order Asparagales; family Orchidaceae; genus Dendrobium; species Dendrobium chrysotoxum. The sequence continues at coordinate 29,026,237 of CM034310.1, forward strand.
ATAGATCGACGGCTACTATTCAGAGCCTTTACTTTTGATATATTTTATGTATTGTCTTATTTTGTATTTCAGTTTTTCCTATTTCACTCCTATGGGTAGTTAGTTTGATGTTGTAGCCCTGAGGGCACTTTAGTTCTTTTCTTTTTGCTTTTGTTGAGGTCTATATATTAGGGCCCCTCTCTATTGTAATGGGTAATGATGATTTGAATGAAAATTCCAGCACTTGTTTTCTTTCTTCTTGTGAGTTCTTGGAGAGAAAAGCGAACCCTAGGAGAGGGCCAAAGCAACACTCGACAGTCGCCGGAATTCCCAGGGCTCTCGGTTTTACCTTCACATTCTTCCTTCCCCGCCTTATCCCACCCACGACCGCCGGCCTCATCCCACCATCAGCCCATACCGCCGGCCTTCCTCACCATCCCGTCCCACCCCCCTCAAAGCTGACAGCCTCCCTTCCCCATTCCAAACCACGGCCACCCATCCCCCACCACCACAAGCCGCCGGACTCCCAAGGACACCCTAGCTGCCGGCCAATTAGCCCCCACAAAGCTTGATTTCAAATTCAATTTCCCTCTTAATCACCTTCCTAAAATATCCTATTATTGATTAGGAAAGTTTCTTATTTGAATTCAAATATACATTTGAATTCCAAACTCTTTCCTTCTTGATAAATCTAATTTAGGAAGCCCCCACAATTATCTCAAATTTGGAATTAAATCTCAGATTTAATTCCAATCACCAATTAAAGTAAAGGGCCCACATACATTGAACCTAGGCACCCTCTCTCCCCTCTCATATAGCCGGCCCCTCCTTTGCCTTTTTCCTCTCTCCAATTTAATCCTTAACCCCTAATTAAATTCCCCATAAAGCCCTTCTTAGCCACCGCCCCCTCTAGCCCTATTTTGGGATAATTTTGAATTTCAAATTATTCCTTCCCTCCCTTTGGAAGTCTGAAATTAAATTTCAGATTTTCTAAATTATTTCCTTCCACCTCCCTAGCCCAAAGTCCAAGAATCCTCCACCTACAACCCTAGCCGAGATTCCCTCCCTCTTCAAGCTCTCTTGGTTTGATTTCCCATTGAATCAAACACCTCAAAGGGTTTAGTTTTTCAAAGTTGACTTTGCCTCCATGAATGGCCGATCCTGAGCACGATCATGAGTTCGTATATGATCCCCAAGGACGAGTAGATCTTCACCAGTCTCCCTTCTTTGATCTTAATTTGGAAATGGATGACACCGTCGACAACTACGTGGACCGCATCCTCTTCACCCTTGTGCCATCCATCGAGGAACACCTACCACTGGGCAGTGGCGAATCATTGGACATCCATCAACTTCTTCCTCTCCGGCTAATTCTCTGGCGAACAACATTGTAGGCGTCTCCTATTTCATAGTGGCATTACTAGGTTTGCTAATATTCTTCTTCCGCTAACACCATTTTTATGAGCGAAAGTGAGGGGACTCAAGGTGAAAATTTCTAACTGTTAAACTGTGGATTTCTGTTGTTTATTGCACTAGCTTTACTATATTATTGTTGTTATTTTAAAGCATCCTTCTAATCTAGTTTGTAACCGATTGCTACTACATAAATTCTAACTGAAAATCCTGGAATCTAACTTGGTGAAACATAACGTTTAAAATTAGCAAAGCTTTACAACTTATTATTAAATTTCATAAGCAATTCCTGTTTTCATACATGTTTCACATCATTTGATGTTGGGCCGATTTGGTTGGTGAAGAGGGTTCTTTTCATGTTATTACGTTCTTTTCACCTAAAAGATTTTCTTCATTCAAAATTGAAATTATTCATAAATAAATGACAAACAATAGGTCTTACACACATGCCTGTGATCTAAAGCATATATCTCATTTCAACATGGGCACAAAGGTTCCGGTATAAGTTTATACATTACACAAGTCATTCAAGTGCAAGAAATTATAAAATCACCAAGAAGAGCAATCAAAGAGATTGAGGTGTTGGATCCATTACACATCAATCTAAAAAAACTCATTGTGCGCACAAGGTGAATTATCACCTAACAAGCATGATGTGAGGCTTAAGATAAAATCTCACTATGCACAATCATTCAACAAACAGATAGAGAAGTGAGGTTCTACAGAGTCCTCACATACTAAAATAGACAATCACGTATGGAAACTATAAAAAAGAACTCCCTCATTTAACAAGAAATCCTAACAAATTCAATAGTCACAAGATGGAAAATACTATCACCTAGCATAAAAATTTCAAACTTAATATTAAGCAATACAAATGTCCTCCCCACCAACTCTTACACAAACAATTCATTATAATGTAGAGACAATATAAGGCCACACTGATACAAAGTTAAGCAAGCTTATCAAGAAAAATATACTTCAACAAATAATCAGTTACAATCATCGCAGACAAGCAGTTAGCTTAAATTAACAGCTCACATTAACTTGGAGAGTTAAAACATAATTTAGTATGCACATTCTCACTTCATATCAAATCAAATCAATTAAGATAATTTTGAGCAATACATGACAAACTCTTAGAAAGTACGACTAAGAAAATCCTATCACACTAATATTTAATATTCCTATGTTCAATGACATCATAGGACAAAGCTGAAGGATAGTTTAACACTACACTAACTTGTGATAGTTTTGGATACATAAATAATTACAAACATCACACCATGTAAAGTGATCATATGAGAATATCCAAATATATCATATGCTTTCCACGTTAAATAAAGTCAATTAATGAAAGAAAAACTCATACTTCCTAGTTAAATAAAGTCATTAGTATCAAATAATATAGCAAAGTAGAGAAAAAACGCACATATTGCTGCGTAATTTTAGACCTAATCGGACAACTCTCACAATATACCAAGAAAACAATCAGCCTTTACAACATAGCAATAGTGCTCAGTATTTAATTAAAACTAATGACATAATAAGTGAGCATTTACAAGACATCACAATATAAGATATTTCCATAATGATGTCTAATCTAGCAATATTAAAATTTCTTTTATGATATAAAATGAATATGATACTATATGTCCATTCGTTATTCAACATGTTCTAGCTATACCTAGAATCTCCTTGCTGGAAAAGTGCACAAATCTAAAGCTTGGCCATAACGAAACCAATAGGAGTATATACATATCACTTAATAAATAAAGTTGTGCTTATAACGCAATACCATCATATGCATCATTGCATGCACAGATCATTTTAATTTGTGCTTCAAATAGATTATTGGATGGTAATTTCAATAATTACTCTTGTTTTAGATGAACTTGTTTGTAACAATGTACGATATTTATATGCTTATAAACAGTGTAATTCTATTATTAGTTTAACTCATAAGTGCATGTAAAGACAAACAAACTACATAAATGCAACCTCCTTAGGATAAGCATATATCCCTTGCCAATTAGTTTGAGATCTATGATCTTACCTCATGTAAACACCAAATTATACACACTTGTATAATCAATGCTTGTAAAAATAAAATCTAATCTATTTAATGCCGTAATAATAATCTATATATTTACTTCAAATAATTAATTTCATTCCTCTGCCTAATGATCATTAAATCTTAAATAATACTCAAGGCAATCTTACGGAAATGAAAAAGTAAATCTGTTGAAGACATGGTTTTTGGGTTTGATAGAATGCTAAAAGATGCCCGGACAATTTTTGAAAAATCCAACACTAAATGCAGTCTGTTGATATACACAAGCAACATAAGATTTTTATTGAAGTTCATCCCGTAATGGTTCACCTCCAAAGGCGACCCTTTCCTACCTGGCGCTTCAAGTTACAGCCACATAAGCTTGCGCCTTTCTTAATTGAGAAACAGCTCGGTTGGCCCGAGCGTGCGTTCGGCGCGTACAGGAGAGGCGGAACTTCCGCTTATGTTCCGCCTAGGCCGGTCCCATGTGGACCGGCTGGACCAGTCTAACAATACTCTCCTCCCAAGGTGGAATGAACGAAATTGCTATTGAAGCACTTGACTAATACCACTGGATTGAAAAATGGATTGACACTAGGTCTAACGATCCCTGCCTCGAGCATCTCCTTGATTAATCTCTCAATCTCTTTGTTCTGGATTTGGGGCTGACGGTAAAGACGAACACTGATAGGTGTGACTCCTTCCTTCCAGATGATAACATACTTGCGTTCCCGCGAAGGATTCAACCCTTGAACTTGCTGGAACACCCCTCGATACTGTTGTAGGGTTGGTAGAATCCTGTCTGGTGCTTCTATCTTCTCCCCATCTTTTTCTCCTTTCAAATTCTGCAACTCCACTAAAAGTCCCACTCCTTCACTCTTTTCTCTCCTTGGAAGTGGCTCCAAAAGTGGCATCCCCTCTTCTTCCCCCAACATTTCCACCACCTGATCTTTCCCTCTCCTTATCGGATTAGGGTTTCCTCCACTTTGGTTTGGAGCTCAAGCAGCTTTCTTATCATCTCCTCCATGATGTCAAACTTCTCATTGATCTTCTCATGGATTGCTAAAAATAACTTTTTTGAAATCTGAAATCTTTTCTACACAATCTGATTTCAATTGCCTGATCTCCCCTTCCAATACTTCTATTTTTCTTCCAGTCATGGGTGCCCGGATCGAATAGCTCTAATAACAATTTGATATGAAACACTTGAAGATTTCAAATAAATCCTATCAATTTTGGAAAACAATGAGAAAACTCTTCCAAACTCTAATGAAAACCAGAAAAATAATAGTTTTTTATTGCAATAATCAAAGATACGGCAGGAAAATACCAAGATATAGTCGATCCTCAATTCGAGAGGATCTATCTCTCCCAAATCTCTAGACGTCACTATAGCAAAAAAAAACTAAACCTAAGTGATCTCAAATTTCAGCCAAATTCCAGATGCCCTAACCCTAGGAAAACAAACTATTTGATGCATACAATCAAAAAAGGAAATATCTAAATAGTCCCTACATTCAAATTTTCCTCCTAACTCCCTCAAAAATCCTTCCTAAATAGCTCCCTTGGACCCGCGGCTTGAACGACGCGTACAGGAGGCGGGACTCTTCCGCCTCTGTTATGCATGAGCTGGTCCTGTATGGACCGGTTGGTCCAGTCTAACAACACTCCCCTCCCAAAGACTCACCTTGTCCGCAAGGTGGAAAGATGACACCTTTCTCCAGTCCCTCTTCATTACAAACTATAAGAACCTAAAGAGTTTAGTCCTTACACATGTGCCCTGGCGTATACCTCTCGTCAATTTGAAACAAAGCCCCTTCGCCCTTTTCTCTTGTAATTCAATTTCTGTGAGCTTCTTGAAGTTGTCCCCAGGTTTTCCTCCTGCAGTCTTTTCCTTTGAAGTCCCCCGAAGAGTATCGTTGTTGGCTCCTTGGATGCCAATAAGGTGGTGGTCATCCTGTATGAGCCTACTGAGCTGCTGCCTCCCGTTCCTCTCTCCAAGTGCCTTTGATCTTTCACCAATTGAGCTAGCTCCATAGCCTCTCCCAAGTCACGAGGCCTCATCACTCTAACTACCGCCCAGATCTCTAGTTTCAGTCCCTTCATGAAGTTCCCCTCTAGCACGGTCTCAGGCGGTCCAATCGGCTAGCAAGGCACTCAAACCTCTCCCGATACTCTATCACTGAATCATCTTGTGTCAAGGTGAAGAACTGCTCGTAGAAGTCTCCTCCTCTGCCAGTTTGCAAATGTTTTACCAAACAATCCTTGAACTCCCTCCAACTCCATATGGGTCGTCGCATGTCCCTCCACCAATACCAAGCCAATGCCTTCCCTTCCAAACATAGGCTCGCTGTAGTCAGTCTCTCATCCTCCGTTAACCTGTTGAAGGCGAAATATCTTTCTACCTTGTAGATCCACCCTTGCGCATCTTCTCTCTCAAAAATAGGCATCTTCAGTTTTCTCACTCTTAGATCTCCTCCGTCAACCCTGCTTCCTCCAAAATTTCCCATTTCCCAAGAGGGTGGTTCCCCTCAATTGTGCCAATCATCTCTCCTCGGCTCGCACCCAATCCTTTCATCACAAGCCCACCTTTCTCCTTCAAATTCAACACCCCGTCGATCATACTCAACCCTTCTCCTTTCAAATTCATCTCTTCGATCATAATCAAGTTCTCGCCTTTCAAATTCAGCCCCTCTTCTTTCAAATTCATCACCCCTCCACTTAAACCCAACCCCCTTACGCCTCTCCACATACCATCTACCTGTCTCCTCCCTAGGAATAGGCCCTAGGGGAGGCATTTTTTTGTTCCCTCCAAAATCTCCACATCTTGATCCTCCTTTCATCTGATTGGCTTAGGGTTTTTCTCACTTCCCAGGTTGTCGGCGCCTTCCTTCACCTCAGACGGCGATATTTTGGTTTGGTCCTCGAGCACTTTCTTCAACATCTCCTCCAGGATGGAAAATTTCGAATCGATCTTATCATTGATGATTGAAATATCCTTTTTTAAATCTGAAACTTGAGTTTGGACATCTGAAATTTCCGATTTCATTTGTTATATTTGTACACTTTGAAGCTTTAGAAAGTTAGAAATTAAATAATAGGACTTTTTTACTTAGAGCAACTCCACAAATACCTTATTGTTTCTCTTTTCTTTCCTCCCTGTTCAGCTTCAATGCTACACCATTCCATTACTTTATGGTTAACAGAATTCTTTGTACTTTTTAAACTGATTTGCATTTTATAATTGATGGGTGAATTGATTTTATGGGAACAATCCGGTGGATAATTGTCTTTTGTGAAGCTAATAGAAACTGGGGATATAAATGTGGGTGATATTTTGGCTATTATGTATGATCTCAGTATGCTTGTCTTAACCTGAATGATCCTTACAGGATCTTAATTTCAGGAAGCTCGTGATATGTCATGGCTTATGGGTAATTTATTGTGATAGAGAGAAGGATCAAAATAGTTCCTTGACTATTTATGGAAGATCAAAATGGCCCCATTATATTAAAATATTATTTTGGTCCCTCAACTCTTTAAAGATGAACCAAAAAAGTCTCACTATAGGACTATTTTGGCTCCTTTTTAAGGATTTGATGGACCAAAATGGTCTTTTAATATATTAGAGGTCATTTTAGTCCTTAATAAAGAGTTAAGTGACAATTTTAATCATTTTCCCTATTGTGATATATAAACTTGAAGAAATTGGAGAAATTTAGTTATTGAGGCTTAATCAAGACTCTGCTTAGCTCCTCAGTAAGTTTGAAACATAGGAAGTCTTGCCTCGTCTTTGAGTTGAAAATAATGAGATGGAGATTAGTGCAAAATGCCTGTGCTAGAGGACATGCACGAGTAGCATCCAGGGAGGATCAAGGTTGTATTGGCATTTTATACGAAGATCTAACTAGGACAATGTGAACAATGTGAAGATGCTAGGTAGGAAAAGTGGTAGACAAAAATTAACAAATGCGAGGGATCTTTTAGAAGATTAAAACTGAACTAGAAATAAGTCTAATGTGACCCTTAGGGGAAAGAAATGGTTAAGAATGATTCATTTAGCTGACCCCATTTTGTATGGATAAGGCTTCTATGCTGCTGATGATGGGAGATGCATCGAATTTCATTGTTTTGAAGGTGTGTTTCATTAATAGTCTGCAGCATGAATACATATCAGATGCCACTAATTTTTTAATATGAAATTCCTGATTTAACATTGATTAGCGCACTGTTTTCTACACAAACGGTCCTGAAATTGAATGATCAAGCAATACACTAGAAACAAGGAAAGAATTAAATTTTTATTTCACATATTGAGTTTTTTTTTCCCGCAGGAAATACGTGAATTGCAAGAACTTCAGCGAATTTCATATGCCTTCATTCATGTTATGGTGACTCATGATCTCTCTTCAGTTTTGCTTGCTCCAAATAGTCGGGGTTATTTGGACGCTATAATGCAGTTACTGTTGTTAACATCATGCAATCATAAAGACCTTCTTGTGAGGAAGGTATGATTACTGTCATTTTTTGCAGAATAATTATCTTTTAGAAGACAAGGATGAAGTAATATAATGTTCAACACTATTTTCCAGATTTGTGTACAGATTTTTGTCAAACTTATTAAAGACTGGTGCTCTAATGGTGCTGGTGAAGAGAAGGTAACTTTTCCCTTATTTGATTTGATGGAATACATTAAGTTGTTTAGTCAGCATGTTCTCGTGATCTTTCATAAAGACACACAAGCATAAGCACATTTATATATGTATATAAACTGCGAACACTCACAGAGCTTCATTCTTATGCCTTAATGTCTAGAAGTTTTTCATGCATGCAAGCATATTTATTTTGAAGTGTTTGGATGTACTTGGGCATACTTGGGTGTCTGCGCACACAAGCGCATGCGCATGCATGGAAATATACTGAATTCTGAAAAAATTAACTTTTCAGGTTCCTGGCTTTCGAGGCTTCATTATTAATAAATTTGCACCTAGCTGCTGCTTGTACAGTGTCTTGGACAAGTCATTCGAGTTTCGTGATGCTAATACGGTAGGAACATCTGTATGTTACCCTTGTACTTCTTTTTTTCTTGGTTAGGGCAATGCATAATATGTTGTTTCTGTGTAATCATTTTCCCGATCTTCAGGCTTTCTTTTAATAATATCATAAGTAGATTTATTTGCATGAAGTAAATTACTCTACGAGATAAAATTTAAATATTTTTGTGCAAACCATGTATCAGTTTTTCCTGTTTTGCTGAATTATCTTATGTTCTACGTAAAGGATTATACTGGATATGCTTTAATGTTTTGTATCCTCTAGTTTATAGGAACCTGCCTAGGACTTATGAATTAACTTAGTATTACAAATTTGTTGTAAATGCTAAAACGGATCTTATTGAAATTGTAGCAACTTCTATTTGATTGTTGCTTTTATAAGCACCCAAGAGATTTTAATTGAACCATCATAATTGCAGCGTCTAGAAAGAAAAAATATTTGCCTTAGATCATGGATCTTGAACTACATTCATACTAACAATTTCAGAAAATATGCTGGTTATTATTAATGTTTGTGTAGAATTAACATAATACTTAAAAAATCAAGTGATTTAGCACTTTATAATGAATGGCAGTAGTTTTGATTGTATTCAAGTCAATTATCTATATGCATCCTTACAAATAACAAGTAAATTCGTTTCTTTTAATTGTTTACATTTGTTTCTGGAGTTATCATGGTTGTAGTTAAGCTTCATGGTCTTGAACTTTTTTGATACTTTGATGACCATCCACAATTTGGCACGTTCAGTAAGTTTTATTCAATGAATCCCGGGCTTTAAAAGTGTCCCAATTGTTGAAAGTTCCTGCCAATTCGGTGTTTGCAAAGGATTGTTGTCTGCTACCTTATCGTTTAACTTGAGAGAGGTTGTTCTTTTTTTTTTTTAATTTTTATTTATTTATTTTATTTTTTGAGAGAGGTTGTTCATGTTGTTCAAATCTGTGACATTTAGGTATAATATGTAGGTTGTCCAGGAATGCTAACCAAATTAGCATCCTTGTCATTTTCTTCTCATGAATAATTGCTTCGCATAATAGATTATGATCAATGCATTTCAATTCACACTTCTCTGTTGTCCCTATTTTTTGCTAATGTCATCTTAGTCCCTTTTTTATGTGGTTATATTAGTTCTGATGGATTAATCCTGAGTGTACGTCAACTATCATGGTGCTGATATGATATCTAGGTCATAATGAGTTTTATCTTAACACAAATCCATCTGTTACTGTGTTTCAGACTCATTTGCAACCATTTTTTTTTGGTCAGCTGATTCTTTTTGGTGAAATCATATTGGCTCAGAAGGTCATGTATGAAAAGTTTGGCGATGATTTTATTGCTTACTTCATCTCAAATGGCCTCCTGGCTGCTCAGTGTCCGCAAGATTCAGCAGAACAGTACTATCAACATTTGCAGGTGCCAACTGCTTGTATACAATTTATGTTATCTGTGAAGTTAAAACCTTGCGAATTTACTTTATGCGAGTTAGATACAATTAATTCATAATGTAGTAGAGATCTCACTAAAGAAAACTTTGGATATTTTCATTTTGAGCTGTGCTTAAATATGTATTCCTTGTCAGTGGTTTTATTTACAGTTACATTATGCAAAGTTTAGTTTTCAATGGTCAGTATGCCCCTATGATGCACCGACTCTTCTCCTCAAAGAAGCTTGCAGTGTCCGACACGTATCCGATACGACACGTGTCCGACACGCCTCCGACACATGTCGGACAAACTGAAAATGTGTTCGATTAAAAAATATTAAATATAAATTGGACACACGTGTCTTAAATATTTTATAATTTTTTTAAATATACGCATCTTAAATATTTTATGAAATTTTAAAAAAATATAATTTCTTGTATTTATTTTTTTATTTAAAATATAAAAACTAAATTTCTTATTTCCTATTCACAATACCAAATCATTTATCCGCACTCAATGCCCCATTCATTGAATATTTTCATTTTCATTTCCATTTGGCGGGTCACGACTCTGGTTTCACAAGAATGCCTGATGTCATCTCAATATTGACGTCTAACGTCATTATAATATCGACATTTCAAAACCATCCAACATCAAAGTCTGACACTGTCCTTACATTGTTGCTGGACACTAGCAATTTCTACACCCACAACTTGATAGCTCATTTTTTTCTGACATCGTCTTAAATCGATGACCAACGCCCTCTCAACATCGATGATAGATGCTCTCTTGACATCGGCGCCCGATACTTACTGTATAACATCAATGCCAAACTCTTGACAGCATTATCATCTCTTCTCTCGATGCTTGATACATGGCATCGACGCCTGACTCTCGACATCCTAATATTAATTATTTTAAGCACAAATTATAGTTAAATGATTTATTATTTCTAAATTATTTTTAATATTATACTTATTCAATTTTTATGCACTATTTTTAAAATATAAAAATTATAATATTGTATCCAACCCGTGTCCGTGTCTTATATTTTCAATAATTGACGTGTCCCGTGTTCGTGTCGTATCTTATCCGTGTCGCCTTGTTCGTGTCTGTGCATCATAGGGACTATGCCCTTGGGTTACGAGCTTATTGTTGTAAAAGGAATGTCATCAACAAGAAGCAGATTGGAGTTTGTGTGCTTGTGATTTTGGTTGATAACACAAGTTTGCTGATTTATATTGGTCCAATTTTAGCATCATAATGATAACTTCTGTTAACCAACTTTGAGCTTCCTGCACATGCAATTGCAGTTAAACCTTTGTTTCTTGCACAATTATGCTTCAGTTTTCTTCACAATATTTTGGAAACAATTAACTGCAGTGCATTTAAAAAGGAATTTCTTTTTAAAAAGGTATTCTTGTTTTACTACTAAATTTACATGTCGTAAACCTTCGTACAGTTCTTCAAGGCATCTTGAATATCCAAGCCTCTTACTAGGCAAAGTTTTAACTCTTCTAAAACCTTTAAGAATTGGCTTTGTATATATGTATATGAACCTTTTTCCATTTCTTTTGGTTTGTAGAGTCAAATTTTAGCAAGGCATGTGTTTCCTCTATGTTATTGTTTAATAGACACAAGACAACTGCGTAGCCAACCCTTTTTTTTAGTTATTCTTTCCCGTGCACTTATTTCTGATATGTGTACCTTTCTGACCAGGGAAATGATAACAAGGCTTTTAAATCTTTCTACCAATCTTTGATTGAGAACTTGAGACAACAGCAAAATGGAAGTCTTGTTTTCAGATAACGCTAAATTTATTGGTAGCTTGAGACTCAAATTTTTTTATCGCTCTATCCTTAAAGTTAATAAGCATTCTAGCATTCAAGTTCAGGTAATGAAATCAATCTAATTCCCCTTTAGGTAGCAGTTTTGGTTTCAACTATATACTGATTTAATTTATTGATCGTCCAGGATTGCAGTTTCTTCCCAAAATATAATGCCTATAACATTTTTTATCGTGAAGGTATGCATCAGCGGTTTTGTTATATTATTTTCAAGGGCTTTTATCATAAACTGAATTACATAAATTTATTATTACCTCCTGCAGTTTAGCTTATTTGTGAAAAAGAACATTAGCCATTGCTTTTGGTGAAGTTGTCAGTAAAGTTTTGTTGTTTTTGTTGAGAAGGACACTTAAGGTCCTGATGATTAAATAAGTTTAATATATTCTAATCTTTCTTCTTCCTTAATAACTCCAATTGAGTGATCTTGAGCCGGGTCATCTCTTTTTCATGTTTGGTCAACTGAAATATTTATTATTTTTAAATAGGGTTTACAAAAGCTTGGTAAAATTTGAAAGCCTTGGTAGAATTACTAGGGTCCATTATTATCTTATTAAAATTCTTAGAATTTTCAATAACAATAGAATTATATCATAAGAAGTTACAGTCGTCTCAAGCAGATCCTTATTATATACTATGCAATTTTGCTCTAAGCAGATCCTTATTATATACTATGCAATTTTGCTGAGAGCGTGATTAATAATTATTAATCATCAATATTATTATAATATAAAATGTAGATAAGTATGATATGCTGGATTTATTATGGAAAAAAAAAATGAGGATATAACTTTTAGAGTATAGTCTAGTTGGTTGATATATTGAAATGTCTCATGAGTGTTATGCGATTAGATGATATCATAGGGGCTTAAATGTAAATTTTATAAAATTGAAAATATTGACAATGCTATAAAGATTTCAGTGTTGAATTAGAGTATAGTCTAGTATTTTATAAGTTAATCAAAACAAATAGAGGATGTGTGACATGTGAAATTAGCAGACAGATTTGAGAAATGTTAAAAGGAGATGCTACATGAACAAAATCCTGACAAACATCATGAATGGCAACAATTTCAAGTTAAATTGCTTGAAATCTCAAATTTAAAAACAAATGATCGAACTGATTGGTCACAAATTTGAAAGATAGTTAAAAGAATTAAAAAACTTATTTGTCCTTTCTCTAATAAAAACCTAAACCCTAAAATCATAAACTAACAAATAATGAAATTAGAGATCTAACATAAATTAATAAATATTGGTAAAAATTAATATGGATGAAAATAAAATAAAAAATCAAAAGCTTAATGAATTGAAGCAAGAAAATATTATCTACATGATGAAATCTTACATTTTCGGTTGGTATTTGCGGTGAGATATGGTTGTGAAGGAGACCCATTGAGATTAGAGGAGTTGTCGTCAAAGATGAATAGAGTCGGCGATGCCTTCGTCTCACGTAGCTCGGGAATTGAATGAGGTTGGTTAGGGATGGGGTCGGGAACGAGAAGAAGATGAATAGTGAATAGGAATTGTATTATGTTATAGCCAAAAATTTTCTATCGTCTCGACCGTCCGATTCAGAATCATCGGCTAATAATACACTATTTTTGAACCGCGCGGTTTAAAAAATTTCAGTGTGGTCAGTCGATTCAGCAGTCGAACTGTCGTTTTAATCCCTTCACCTGGGGTTTCGCACGATTCCGGTTTCGGTAGATGGCAGAATCGGTCACCCTACCTGTTCCCGGTTAAACCAGTTGAACCGGCCAGTCCAATCTGGTTTTTAAAACCTTGCACATATCATGTTTTATTATTTTCTATAATTAATACATCGGTCATAGGAGACACCATCTAAAAGATACAAATTAAGGTATTTCCATTTCTTTTTCCAATTCACGCACTTGAGTACATTGCATCTCCAATCAATACTATAAGAGGATGTACTCCATCATTCAATCATGTGCATGCAAATAGATAAATCATTTTATTTTCTCTCTCCATATTCATAATAATATATAGTAAGCATTATATGACACATAATTATGATGTAAAATTTATCTCATTCAATTCAACATGACCAATTATCTTTAATAGAGATAATTTATAAAGCATTAATAGTAATTAATTAAATAATAATAATACTTTGATGCATCAAATTTAGAAGAAACAAATATTATTACCATAAATTTTGAACATGGGTACAAACCTTAAATTCAACCAGCTAGTATTTTCCTTTTTTAAGTATTTTCTAACTCAAGAAATGTAATACCTATAATCACACGTATAAGATATTTTTATTATCTTAATTATGCAGCTAAATATATCTTGACAATATCACTCTTTAATTAGCCTATTAAATGTGCTTAACTTTCTATTTTATAAAATTTTCATTAATTCAAAATTTTCTTTTTAAATATTTAAATTACTTCTAAAATTTATTTCATTACTTATAATAATTATAATTGTAATATACGAATTATGAAATCAAAATCTTCTACAATTATAAAATTTGTTCTCGCTCTTTTTTTAAACACACATAATTAATATTATTAACTCTTTTTATCTAAATCCAATAAATTTTAATAACTTTTCATGTCTTATCCTTATAAATGTTTTTCAAATTATACTACAACCTTTCTAAATTTCTAATATATATATATATATATATATATATATATATATATATATATATATATATATATATATTAGATTTAATATACTTAAAACTAAAATATAAAATTTAAATAATCAATAGAAAAATTGCTAAAAATCTTTACCTATGTTCCTTCCACACTATTTTCTTCCTCTCTTGATATCTCATATTGCGTCTGCTCTCAATCGTTCGCTCAAGGCCTCAAGTTTGCTTGTCTGCTCCTCTTAAGCATGCATGTTTCACCTGAGCTTGCTCGGCACCGACCTCATGCATGCAACTCACAAACTCTCTCTCGGTTGCTTGCCTGTTGATTTCCATTCAACGGCTTGCTCGCTAGTTGCCACCCTCTTTCTCACATCTTAAAGGCGCAAATATCCTTTGTATTAGTTGTGGTTGAACATACATAGACCTTTTGCGACGGACACCTTGTTGTCTTTGATCGTGGAGTGGAATCGACTTCTCTGTCTTCTTGGGCACCAAGTGACAAAAATGATCCCCTCCCTTCATCTTCCGGTCGGTTAGGGATATTACATTAGTTACCAAAGACAACAAAGATGCATTTGATTTTTCATGTTTCAAGGCTTAAACCATTTTGCACCTAGCTACATGGCCATGAAAGCGTTGGTCAACCAGTGGTGAAACCATTGGCTATTCTTAATCGGTTTTTCTTATTACATAATAAACAACAAACTACACAATTTTTAATCCAATGGGAAGTATTATTGTTTGAAGATGCCTCATGGGTTTTTATAAAAGATTTGCAATCCTTTCACTCTGATTTCTAGATGACAAGGTTGTTTGTACATGAGGGCAGTAATAATAAGAATCTATCCAATATAATAGTGAGGCACCAAACTAGAATACAAAGGCAACCATGGGGGATGACAAATTCCGTGGCAAGTTAAGTTCAGCTAAATCTCCTTTGTATTAGTTGTGGTTGAACATACATGGACCTTTTGCGACGCACACCTTGTTGTCTTTGATCATGGAGTGGAATCAACTTCTCTGTCTTCTTGGGCACCAAGTGACAAAAATGATCCCCTCCCTTCATCTTCCAGTCGGTTAGGGATATTACATTAGTTACCAAAGACAACAAAGATGCATTTGATTTTTCATGTTTCAAGGCTTAAACCATTTTGCACCTAGCCACATGGCCATGAAAGCGTTAGTCAACCAGTGGTGAAACTATTGGCTATTCTTAACCGGTTTTTCGTATTACATAATAAACAACAAACTATACAATTGTTAATCCAATGGGAAGTATTATTGTTTGAAGATGCCTCATGGGTTTTTATAAAAGATTTGCAATCCTTTCACTCGGATTTCCAGATGACAAGGTTGTTTGTACATGAGGGCAGTAATAATAAGAATCTATCCAATATAACAGTGAGGCATCAAACTAGAATACAAAGGCAACCATTGTGGATGACAAATTTCATGGCAAGTTAAGTTAAGCTAAATCTCCTTTGTATTAGTTGTGGTTGAACATACATAGACTTTTTGCGACGCACACCTTGTTGTCTTTGATCATGGAGTGGAATCGACTTCTCTGTCTTCTTGGGCACCAAGTGACAAAAATGATCCCCTCCCTTCATCTTATGGTCGGTTAGGGATATTACATTAGTTACCAAAGACAACAAAGATGCATTTGATTTTTCATGTTTCAAGGCTTAAAACCATTTTGCACCTAGCCACATGGCCATGAAAGCGTTGGTCATCCAGTGGTGAAACCATTGGCTATTCTTAACTGATTTTTTGTATTACATAATAAACAACAAACTACACAATTATTAGTCCAATGGGAAGTATTATTGTTTGGAGATGCCTCATGGGTTTTATAAAAGATTTGCAATCCTTTCACTCAGATTTCCAGATGACAAGGCTGTTTGTACATGAGGGTAGAAATAATAAGAATCTATCCAATATAACAGCGAGGCACCAAAACTAGAATACAAAGGCAACCATGGTGGATGACAAATTTCGTGGCAAGTTAAGTTCAGCTAAAGGTAATTGGATGTAATAAGTGTAATCAGAGGATGTGTTGTAGTCGGTTATGCTATTAATAGTTGGTAGTTAATTATTTTGTAACTAAAGACAACTTAGCAAAAGCTGTACAAGAATATCAGTGAAGCAATGCAGAAATTGTATGATAGCACATAGGTGTCATATTAATGTAAAAGTCTTCATTATTGTTCTATGAGGTACATGGTTTATATAGAGTAAGCTCGTACACATGTAAGACTAGGATAACAACTATTTGTTAAGCCTGAACGGTGGATGGTTTGCTCAGTTTGTTACTGTTAGATTGAGTAGTGGTAGTGGAAGCTTGCTCCTTTACTCCCCCGTAAAGTGATGGTAGTGACTAGACCGTCAGTTTGGAACGAAGCTTGCGGAATCGGTTGGTATAGAGGTTTTGTGAAGATGTCGACGACCTGATCCACTTTGCTAATTGGGGTGATAGTAATATGCTTGGCCTGTATATGATCTCTGATGAAGTGATGATCTATCTCTATGTGTTTTGTCCTTGCATGAATACTGAGTTGTTGGCAAGGGATATAGCTGACATGTTGTCGTAGAAGAGGGTCGTTGGATGAGGGGTGGAGATGTGAAAATTGGCCAGAAGACGTCGAAGCCATAAGACTTCGGTTGTGGCTGTCACGACCCGGCCCGGCTAGCCCGAATTAACAGGGCGGGAACAGAAGGTCGTACGGAGGAACATCAACCTTCAAAAGCATAAAACTTGCAATTTACAAATAACATGAATATAAAATTTCATCCAACACATGAAAGAGCCACTAAAACTTCCAACATAAAATTGTTCAAACTTCTTCAACAATATCCAACCAAGAGAACATAAACATAAATATAAACATAAACAACATCTGAGTTCACATCAATAACAACTAAGTTCACCTCTCAAACTTTATACTCAACACAGACTCAACATAAATAACCATAAAAAAACTTTTCTTCCTGAGGTCCTCGACGACTGTAGGTGTACTGCCGTCTCATAGCCATCACTTATCTCCTGAAAAATAATCCCATAATCAGGGTGAGTTTACACTCAGTAGGCAACATGTATTTAGCATAAATTCATGCAACAACAACATAAAATCTTTTACTTACGATGTAAAACATTCAAAAGATCATAAGGGATATCTGTCATACTATATAACATTTTCATATGCAAACATTTCTTGAAGCAATACATAATTTTTCTCTTTTAAACATTCATAACATTTTCCATTTGAAACATAACATTACTTTCTTAATCTGTTATTCATATCATTTCATAAAAATGCAATAGATGATTATGATGCAATA
Source organism: Dendrobium chrysotoxum (assembly GCA_019925795.1). Classification (NCBI taxonomy): domain Eukaryota; kingdom Viridiplantae; phylum Streptophyta; class Magnoliopsida; order Asparagales; family Orchidaceae; genus Dendrobium; species Dendrobium chrysotoxum. The sequence continues at coordinate 29,043,973 of CM034310.1, forward strand.
CACCCGTCCCGAAAATACCAGAGTTTTGGTACTGATCAGGTACCCAGTCAAGTTTTGGCAATTCCTTTAACATTTGGCTCCGAAGAACCCCTTTACCATTTGACTCCAAAGAGTCCCTTTACCACCGACTCCGAGGAGTCCCTTTACCATTTGGTATTTCGGATCAACATACACATGCAAATACAATAAGCATCATCGTAATTAAGTCATTTATAACTTCATATGTGATTGCTTAGAACTGTTTCATGCTCAAAAGTAAACTGTTTCATGCTCAAATGTTCTTCTAATAAAAATTTCATGCTTCAGTGAAAGGACATGACATTTTACTTAAAACTTTAACAAATGATATAACCTTTCTTCAAATATAAAGAAAACATTTAGAAACATGAATTTAATTTAAATACAGGTACCTACCTCTCTTAAGCACGATATTTCCTCAAAGTGTCGACTTGACACAGCTCTTTCACCTTAATAATCTCAACCTAAGAACATTTACAAAAGAGACGTGTCATAATTCAATCCTCATTAAGGCTGAATCTAATTCCTAAGCTTAAGTCCATCGTTTTCCCCTAAATTATTCCTTACGACAATGAATATTTAATAAATAAATCTTAATTTTCGGATTTATGCAAAATCCTAAATTTTGGAAACCGTAACTTCATCAATTTCATCAAATTAGTGCACCAAAATTATTCCTAAGCATATCTTGATAATTACCTTAATAATTTTCGGATTTAATTAATTAGAAAATTATGAAAAATGAAATTTCTCACAAAAACTCAAAATTTTGCATTAGGAACCTTCCTAATACCCATAGAAATTATTTTTATGAAATCACTTTAAGAAATTTTGATTTTTTAGGAAAAACCCTAATTTTTCAAAACTCAATAAAATTTGGGGAAATTCATTTTCCACCGTTAAAATGTTGTTATAAACCTACCATATTGATTTCGTAAAGAAATCTTAAGTTTTCGTCAAACCCTAGATTTTTCCTTTCCAAATAACTTGAGAAAGAGAGGACTTTGCTTCAATTAAAACATACATTTAGACTCCCCTCGACGTCCTCTTCGATTTCCACTAATTTTCTCGCCGGAAAACCGTCGTCGGAGTCGCCGTCGAGATCTCCCCCGTCGTCTCTCCCTTCCGCCTCCGCCTCCGCCTCCGCCTCCCTCTCGTGTTCGGTTCGGCCGAATGAAGGGGGAGGGGGTTTCAGTTTACCCCATTTAATCCCATTAAATGGTAAAAAGACCTAAATGCCCTCACTTAAATATTTTCGGCTTTAATACTTATGAGGGGTTTTCACATATAGCTATGCCACTATCCAGATTGACTCAGAAAGCAGTGAAGTTTGATTGGACAACTCAGTGTGAAAAAGCTTTTCAGAAGTTAAAGCAGTGTTTGACGACTGCTCCTGTACTGACTATTCCCTCAGGGTCAGATGGATTTCAGCTTTATAGTGATGCCTCACTCAAAGGGTTGGGTTGTGTACTGATGCAGAATGGAAGAGTCATTTCCTATGCTTCTAGGCAGTTGAAGAATCATGAGAGGAATTACCCGACCCATGATCTGGAGTTAGCTGCTGTAGTTTTTGCCTTAAAGATCTGGAGGCATTACTTATACGGAGTTCGGTGCGAAGTTTTTACTGACCACCAGAGTTTGAAGTATATCTTCACCCAGAAGGAACTGAATTTGAGGCAGAGGAGGTGGCTAGAACTCATTAAAGATTATGAGTTGGACATTTAGTATCATCCGGACAAAGCAAATGTAGTTGCAGATGTTTTGAGCAGGAAGAATTCAGGTAGTGCAAACTGGATGATTACTCAACAGCAAGAATTGATAAGGGAATTGAAGAAGCTAGAGATCACAGTGGTTCAACCCAATGATGCAGAAATTGTAATGTTGAATCAAACCATTATCCAATCAACATTTACAGAAAGGGTACGAGAAGCTTTGCCACATGATACAGATTTTAAGAAGATACTGGATATGGTTAGTGTGGGACATAGTGAAGATTTTGAGCTTGATGGTGAAGGACTGCTTCGTTACAGAGGTAGATTATGTATTCCAGATATTGGTGATTTAAGAAAAGAGGTCCTTCAAGAAGCTCATTACTCTAGTTACACCATTCACCCTGGCAGTAACAAAATGTATCAGGATTTAAAAGAGGTGTTTTGGTGGCCAGGAATGAAGAGAAGTGTGGCAGATACAGTATCAAAATGTACTTCATGTCAGATGGTGAAGGTTGAACATCAGAAGCCGGAAGGACTTCTACAGCCCTTGCCTATACCTGAGTGAAAATGGGAAGACATTGCTATGGACTTTGTGGTTAGTTTACCCAGATCCAGAAGAGGATGTGATGCTTTATGGGTGATAATTGATAGGCTAACTAAGTCAGCACACTTCTTACCTATCAAACAGTCTGATTCAGTTGAAAAGTTGGCAAGCCAGTATGTCAGTGAGATTGTCAGATTACATGGGGTACCTAAGTCTATAGTGTCAGATCGGGATGGAAGGTTCACTTCCAGATTATGGAAGAAGGTTCAGGAAGCTATGGGTACCAAACTCACCTTCAGCACAGCTTTTCATCCTCAGACAGATGGGCAGTCAGAAAGAACCATCCAGACCTTAGAAGATTTGCTCAGGCTATGTGTTTTGGATTTCGGTGGTAAGTGGGAGACATATGTACCTTTGATTGAGTTTGCCTACAACAACAGTTTCCAAGCAAGTATTGGGATGGCTCCTCTGCCTCAAATTCAGTTCCTTCTGGGTGAAGATATACTTCAAACTCTGGTGGTCAGTAAAAACTTCGCACCGAACTCCGTATAAGTAATGCCTCCAGATCTTTAAGGCAAAAACTACAGCAGTTAACTCCAGATCGTGGGTCGGGTAATTCCTCTCATGATTCTTCAACTGCCTAGAAGCATAGGCAATGACTCTTCCATTCTGCATCAGTACACAACCCAACCCTTTGAGTGAGGCATCACTATAAAGCTGAAATCCATCTGACCCTGAGGGAATAGTCAGTACAGGAGCACTCGTCAAACACCGCTTTAACTTCTGAAAAACTTCTTCACACTGAGCTGTCCAATCAAACTTCACTGCTTTCTGAGTCAATCTGGATAGTGGCATAGCTATATGTGAAAACCCCTCATAAGTATTAAAGCCGAAAATGTTTAAGTGAGGGCATTTAGGTCTTTTTTCCATTTAATGGGATTAAATGGGGTAAACCGAAACCCCCTCCCCCTTCATTCGGCCGAACCGAACATGAGAGGGAGGCGGAAAGGAGAGGCGACGGGGGAGATCTCGACGGCGACTCCGGCGAGAAAATTAGTGGAAATCGACGAGGACGTCGAGGGGAGTCTAAAGGTATGTTTTAATTGAAGCAAAGTCCTCTCTTTCTCAAGTTATTTGGAAAGGAAAAATCTAGGGTTTGACGAAAACTTAAGATTTCTTTACGAAATCAATAGGGTAGGTTTATAACGACATTTTAACGGTGGAAAATGAATTTCCCCAAATTTTATTGAGTTTTGAAAAATTAGGATTTTTCCTAAAAAAATCAAAATTTCTTAAGGTGATTTCACAAAAATAATTTCTATGGGTATTAGGAAGGTTCCTAATGCAAAATTTTGAGTTTTTGTGAGAAATTTCATTTTTCATAATTTTCTAATTAATTAAATCCGAAAATTATTAAGGTAATTATCAAGATATGCTTAGGAATAATTTTGGTGCACTAATTTGATGAAATTGATGAAGTTACGGTTTCCAAAATTTAGGGTTTTGCATAAATCCGAAAATTAAGATTTATTTATTAAATATTCATTGTCGTAAGGAATAATTTAGGGGAAAACGATGGACTTAAGCTTAGGAATTAGATTCAGCCTTAATGAGGATTGAATTATGACACGTCTCTTTTGTAAATGTTCTTAGGTTGAGATTATTAAGGTGAAAGAGCTGTGTCAAGTCGACACTTTGAGGAAATACCGTGCTTAAGAGAGGTAGGTACCTGTATTTAAATTAAATTCATGTTTCTAAATATTTTCTTTATATTTGAAGAAAGGTTATATCATTTGTTAAAGTTTTAAGTAAAATGTCATGTCCTTTTACTGAAGCATGAAATTTTTATTAGGAGAACATTTGAGCATGAAACAGTTCTAAGCAATCACATATGAAGTTATAAATGACTTAATTACGATGATGCTTATTGTATTTGCATGTGTATGTTGATCTGAAATATCAAATGGTAAAGGGACTCCTCGGAGTCAGTGGTAAAGAGACTCTTTGGAGTCAAATGGTAAAGGGGTTCTTCGGAGCCAAATGTTAAAGGAATTGCCAAAACTTGACTGGGTACCTGATCAGTACCAAAACTCTGGTATTTCCGAGACGGGTGTATTGCATCATAATCATCTATTGCATTTTTATGAAATGATATGAATGACAGATTAAGAAAGTAATGTTATGTTTCAAATGCAAAAGGTTATGAATGTTTAAAAGAGAAAAATTATGTATTGCTTCAAGAAATGTTTGCATATGAAAATGTTATATAGTATGACAGATATCCCTTATGATCTTTTGAATGTTTTATATCGTAAGTAAAAGATTTTATGTTGTTGCATGAATTTATGCTAAATACATGTTGCCTACTGAGTGTAAACTCACCCTAATTATGGGATTATTTTTCAGGAGATAAGTGATGGCTACGAGACGGCAGTACACCTACAGTCGTCGAGGACCTCAGGAAGAAAAGTTTTTTTATGGTTATTTATGTTGAGTCTGTGTTGAGTATAAGGTTTGAGAGGTGAACTTAGTTGTTATTGATGTGAACTCAGATGTTGTTTATATTTATGTTTATGTTCTCTTGGTTGGATATTGTTGAAGAAGTTTGAACAATTTTATGTTGGAAGTTTTAGTGGCTCTTTCATGTGTTGGATGAAATTTTATATTCATGTTATTTGTAAATTGCAAGTTTTATGCTTTTGATGATTGATGTTCCTCTGTACGATCTTATGTTCCCGCCCCGTTAATTTGGACTAGCCGGGCCGGGTCGTGACAGTGGCGGCTGCAAGCACTTTATATTCCGCCTCAGTGGATGAACGTGCTACTGTATGTTGTTTCTTGATAGACCATGAGATGAGAGTGTTACCCAGAAATGAACAGTGACTGGATGTAGATCGTCGAGTGGTTGGATCGCTAGCCCAGTTGGCGTCTGAGAGAGAAGTGACCTGTAGGGGTCCAGAGGATATGGGTAAGTTTAAGCTGTAGGTACCTGTGATGTAGCATAATAGTCGCTTGAGCTGATAGAAGTGGGCCGACTGTGGATCATGCATAAGTTGGCATAGGAGGTTAATCGAATATGTTGTATCTGGTCTAGTTATTGTGAGGTATTGAAGTGATCCTGTGAGTTGGCGATAGATGAGCGGAGTTTGAAGAATAAGATTGGAGTAGGGTTGGAGGTTTGGTTTAGTTGAAGTTGGATTGGAGAGAGGATTACATGTTTGAAGGCTGTTGAATGATAGATGTGGCGTAGGCGGTTTGAGAGAGAAAGTAAGCTTGAGAGGTTGTTTGTATGTTAATGCCAAGGAAATTGTGAGCAATGCCAAGGTATTTCATGGTGAATTGGTGACTGATATGTTGGATAAAGTTAAGCATTATGGTGGGATTATTTCCTTTGAGTAGAATGTCGTCGACATAGATTAGGAGGCATAATTGTATGTGATCTTTGGAGAGAATGAGAAGAGAGTGATCGGCCTTGCTGTGAGTAAATCCGAGAGATTGGAGGTATTTGGAGAAGGTATTGAACCATTGACGGGGAGCCTATTTGAGGCTGTAGATAGCTTTGTAGAGGAGACAGACATGATTGGGATGTAGTGTATCTTCGAAGCCATGGGGTTGGGACATGTAAAGGGTTTCATTAAGATCTCCATGAAGGAATGCGTTAGCAACATCTAGTTGATGCACAGGCCAGTGATGATGGAGAGCTACGGTAAGTAGGAGTCGAATAGATGATATTTTGGCTACAGGTCTGAAGGTATCGTTGTAGTTAAGACCATATTCTTGACGATGACCTTGAACTACAAGTCTGACTTTATAGCGAGCTAGAGTGTCGTTTGAGTTGTATTTGGAACGATAAGTCCATATGCATCTTTTAGTATGTTGGCTTTGGGGGGAGGAGAGACCAGGGTCCATGTTCCCTATTTTTGCAGGGCTAGGAATTCGAGAGCCATAGCCTCTCACCAGTGCTGGTATTTAGCCGCTTCTGAGTAGGTGGTTGGATCGGTATTTGGTGGTGTGGCTGAAGGCTGGAGGGTGTGAATTAAGTTGAGTAGGGTGCGAGGTTTGAGGGAACCAGTTTGTAGATGGGTTATCATGGGATGGGGAATGTATGTTGATTGTGCAGGCTGTGGAGATGTTGGTGAAGCAAATGTAGAGGATGACGCTGGGGAATTGTTGGGGGAAATTTGGTGGTTTGGTGGAGTTGCCGAGGGTGAAGAGGTAGGAGCTGAGATATTTGTGGGAGAATGTGAGGTTGGGATTAGTAGAAAAGGGTTGGTATATTGACAAGTTGGTGACTGGTTTATAGGAGTTAGAGGCGAGGATGAGATAATTATTTTATTTGTGGATAAGACGAGACATTTGTTGCCCTTATAAGAATCAGAGTATCCTAAGAAAATACATTCGGGAGCTCGACATGCCAGTTTGTGTCTTTGAGCCGAGGGTAACCAGGAGTAGCACGCACAACTGAAAGTTTTGAGATGTGAATAGTCTGGTTTTTGGTTGTAGAGAAGTTGAAGAAGAGAGATGTTGGCTGTGGTGGGAGATGGCATGCAATTGATAAGATGAATGGCAGTAAGAGCTGCGTCGGGCCAAAATTGATAGGGAAGGTTAGCCGTGTGGAGCAAGGTTCGAGTAGTTTCGGTGATGTGCCTGTTTTACCATTCGGCAGTGTCGTTTTGCTCTGGGGTATAGGGATAAGAGATTTGGTGATGAATGACATTTGCTTGGAGAAATGATTTTAGCGTTGAATTTAGAAATTCTTGCCGCCATATGTCCGTAAGCATTTGATGGTGTGAGATAGTTGTTTTCAATGAAAGTTTTGAAATTAATAAAGATTTGAGGAACCTCTGTTTTATGAAACATTGGAAATAGCCATGTAAAATGAGAGAAATCATCTATAATTAGTAGATAATATATGTATCCTTGATGAGAAAGAACCGGGGACGGTCCCCATATATCCAAGTGAAAAGGCAAGAGGAGAAGATACAGAGTGTTTGGCTATGGGAAAAACTAATTTATGGCTTTTGCAAGCCTTACAATTAGAGCAAAAACTAACATAAGTGTGAATGTCTAAATGCTGATTTTGATGAGAGATAATTGTTGTGACTCAATGATGCGGATGACCAAGCCTGTTGTGACATTTGAGGGAGGGAGAGGAGGTGGCTGATAGTGCTAAGGCTGAAGTTGTTGTGTTGGGAAGTTTAATGGTGTAAAGACCATTTCGACATGGACCTTGTAGGAGAATTGTCTGTGTTTTCAGGTCCTTGATGGAGAAGCCGAAAGGAGAAAAAGAAATAGGGACGTTATTGTCGTGAGTGAGATTAGAAACTGATAGGAGGTTATGAGAGAGGTTGGGAGCATGATAGATTTGAGATAGAGATATCTTACAAGCGGGCGTGGGAAGTATTCTAGCTCCAGCTTGAGCTATGGGTAGGTTGCCTCCGTTGCCAACAATAATGCTGTCTGTGCCGTGATATGGGATTGGTTGAGCTATATTGTCCAGGGAATGAGTAAGGTGCGAGGATGCTCCGGAAACAATGTACCAGTCGAGCTTGGGGGACGACGTGTCTGCGACTAGCGCCTTGGATGAGGCCGGCAGTGGGTTGGGAGTGTAATTAACGTTCAGACGGTGCCATCATTGGGATGTTGAGTGACCCTTCTTGTTGCATATTTGACAAGTAGTCGGGGAAGAGTGATTGGTGCGGTCGACAGTGGAAGAACTTGGAGAGAAGCGGCCTCTACCTCTGCGACCTCTACCGCGGAATGCATATTGGGTTGTATGTGAATCAGCCAAATGGTGATCTCTGCAGGGTTCAACGGCTAAGTTGATTTCTTCACTAATGAGTAGAAAGTAGAGGTTATCTAGGCTAATGGGTGTTAGTTTTGTGCGAATAGAGGTCTTGAATGCTTGGTAGGAGGGGGGTAAGTCGTTCAGGATGTAGAATATGATATCTTCTAGATCTACAGTGGAACCAGCTGCTGCTATGTTATCCATGAGGGTTTTGATGGTGGCGAGATATTGCGTCATTGTGAGGTTCTTCATGGAGACATTGTGAGCTCATTCTTTAATTGAATGACTCAAGATCTGTTTGAAGCTTGGAGACGGAGTTCAAGTGTACTCCAGATTTCGGAGCAGCCGTCTAGATGAAGAACATAGGGCAAGATGGAGGTGGAGATAGTGGAGCATATGGCTGCTGCTAGGTTTTGGTCTATGAGAAGCCACTGGTTGTATAGGGGGTTAGGAAGAGTAGTGTTGTTGGGCTTCTGTAGAAGTCGTGGAGGTCGAACGGTAGTGTGGTCAAGATACCCAGCGCAGTCGTTGGCTCGCAATAGCTTGAGGATTTGGGATCGCCACATTGGGTAGTTATCATTGGAAAGGGAGATGGGTACAATGGTTTTGATGTTGGAAAGAACCAGCTTCAGAGAGGAAGGAATGGGTATGGGGTCGGTGAAGGTTGCAGTAGATTCTTCTACTGTTTGCGAGGATAAAGAGGGAGCCATTGTGGTAAGAAAAGAGGTTTTGTCTTATACCTGCTCTGAAACCATAAAGACAGCTTAGCAAAAGCTGTACAAGAATATCAGTGAAGCAATGCAGAAATTGTATGATAGCACATAGGTTTCATATTAATGTAAAAGACTTCATTACTGTTCAGTGAGGTACATGGTTTATATAGAGTAAGATAGTACACGGGTAAGGCTAGGATAACAACTGTTTGTTAAGCCTGAACGGTGGATGGTTTGCTCAGTTTGTTACTGTCAGAATATTGAGTAGTGGCAGTGGAAGCTTGCTCCTTTAGTAAACGTCATCTAATTGTCGTCCCTCTACAATAGTTTTGTTGTAACTACCGTCCAGCTTTCCTAGGAACAACTATGCTCTTATAACCTGACTATAAATAACACGCTACAGTTGACAGGGCAGCCATGAGAATATTTCCAGTAATACTTTTTCTTTCTTTTCTTTTGATTTCATTTCTTAAAGCTTCTGCTTTCAGAATTTTGGAGTTTGAACCACTCAAAAGAATTCGTTTTGGAATCTTGATCCCATCAACTTGGTAGAACCCTAGTAAAATTAGCACAGTATGGCACAAACTTGGTAAATCTACTAGGGCTCATGCAACCCCATGTAATTCATAGAACTTCATAAAATTATAGGAGTTTGGAACATTTGTAAAGTTTAAACACTTCGGTGAGCCCCCTTATATTCGGAAAATTATTAGGTGCGTACACCGGACGTAGAGATACGTCCGGACGTCCACTTAAAAGTTGACATGTGGACTGCGCTTTTGTTGTGCTTTTGACTGCACTTTATATGCGCTTTGACTGTGCTTATTGACTACGATTTTACTGAGCTTTGACTGCGCTTTGGCTTATAGTTTCGCGGACATATTAAATATATAAAGTAAAAAATAAATCCGCATGTCCACTTCACGTGTCAATATTTGATTATAGTCTGGACGTATCTCTATGTCCGGTGTCCGCACCTAATAATTTCCCCTTATATCTTTGCTAGAATGTAATTTTTTTTTTTTTTGCATAAAATGAGGAAAACTTGGGGACTATTCATTGAAAGTTGACAAAATAGTCTTTTGGAAACTCTGGACTTTTTATAAAATTCCCTTATTTTTTAATATGCTTTTTTAGTAGTATATATATATTTTTTGACATCCATGCACAAATCTACTAGAAGGTATAAATTACTAGCTTATAAGCTTTGGGCATTTTCATCCTTATTTCACTTATCTATTAGGTGGGAAGATCTCAGAACTTCTCATGATTATAGCTTACTATATTATCTTTGTGTGCAGATGTGTGCATTTTGGAATGCTTGTAGAAAAAAAAGATTACTGGAGTGTGCTCTCCTCTGCAGGGCCGTCACTCTGTGAGTGTAAAGATGAGGTGCAATGGGACGTGTATATTCTGTACTTTCCTGTTCTACTAAACCTTCCAATAGTCTTTGCCAGTTTTGCAATTTCACATTACACGAGCTCAGAAATTTTTTTATCTTTGGGTCTTATTAACATTTATTTATTTTTTCAGATGGTAATTTTTTTTTTCTTTTGACGACCTTTGCTAAGTAGAAAGTTGTGATTATAAAAATTTTGGTTTGTATTGTAATTTATGCCTTTCAAGTTTTTGGATCCTTATACATTGTTGATTTTGATCTATGTAAAATTATTTTTATATGTTAAGAATGTTGGAAGAGGAGGAGAGCTTCTTGCTCTTTCTTGGATGAGAGGCGGGAGAGAGAGAGAGAGTTTTAGGATATCTTCAATCGAATGTTATTCGTCCATTTACAGCTCTAGCAAGCGTCTACCTGAATGGTAAATGGAAATGTATTTTTATATTTTATCTCGGCTCTGAATAGTGCAATATTAATATTGAGTGTCGTACTATTCAAAAATTTATTTTTTGTATTAGAAATGAATAAAAAATAGAGATGAAATATAATATACATATAATATTTTTTTATTAGTATTAGAAATGAAATTTAATTTGAGATTAATTATTACTTAATTTAATTGTTAGCTAAAATTCTGACATTTCATTTCTATTGTAATGTGTTATTAAGGACGATGGCTTTTTTATTATATTTTAAAGCAGTATAGTTTAAAAATAAAAAATTTTATATTAAAAAATTAGTTTAAGAAGCAGTTAAAAAATTGTTCCATAAAAGTCTAAGTCTGACATGAATGACTTGTGAATGTCAACCTGTTGGTCAGTGATATGGCTTTATGCAACTTTTGGCCTTTTCAAGAAAGATAGGTTGCTTTTTTTTTTTCACTGACGAGGCCTTTGAGCGCAGCATCTGCTTCACTTTTGGATAAAAGGGTATCGTAAGAATATTTAGTTGTAAAATATATTAAAATAAATTAATTTTTTTTATTTTTTACATTAAAATTACTATAATTTAGCACATGATATAATATTATTTTTTGTATAATTTATGTTCTCATAATATTATTTCTAGCATTAGTCAAAAAGGTCTGATAGACAAAGCATATCCTGCGTTTGAAACTTCAGTTGGGTGAAAGTATTCGGCTTAAGGCTGCAAGTAAATCAAACGTTCGATGAGCTACTCGATGCTCGGTTCAATTAAAGCTCGTTTGTGATCATTTAACTAACTAAATAAACAAACTTGAACAACATTTTAAATGCTCGATCCTTAAATAAATAAGCTTGAACACTAATATGTTCAATTCATTTATGTTCACGAATAAAATCATTTGAAGTTCATGAACAAGCTCGACATTAAGCTTGATAAAAGCTCGATTCGTGAGGCTGACTGTGACATTCAATAGTTTATTAGGGAAGAAAATCTAGTAGTTCATTTTGATTGTTTAGAATGGTGGAAGGCTAATTTCATATTATTATTTGTTCAATAGATTGTTTGCTAAATATGTTCACGAACATAGCTCGTTAAGGCTTGTTTGTTTAAAGCTCGATGAGCACTAAATGATTCAAATATGAACCGAACATGAACCAAACATGAACACAAACAATAAAGCTCGAATCAAACACGAACCAAACTTGAACAGGCTAATGATAAACGAACTCAAACATGAACACTCACATACTCGACTCGGCTCGGTTCGTTTGCAGCCCTAATTCGGCTAATTATTTTTACAGAAATGAATTTGGATCTTTGCAGCTGAAACAAGCAATCTCTATCCATTGCAGCAGGCTTGACCTTGTTTAGGTTTTGTTTGAAATAATTTTCTTATTGTTTTATGAAATAATTTTTTAGTATAAAAATTTTTTGAATTAGAAATTTTTGTACTAAAAAGCTCCTTCATAAAGCAGCAAGAAAGATATTTCAAACTAAGGTTTTGATTGAGACGGCTTTCTTACTACTGCTTAAAGCAGCTTTTTAGTATATAAAAGTTTTAATTTTTAAACTAAAAATTTATTTTAAGAAGCAATATAAAAGCTGTTCCTTTATTTTTTTTTATGGTTCATGATGATTGCCATGTATCTTTGCACTCAAAAGCCTTCATAGTTCGATTCATGAGGATTGGCAATTTATGAGAATCCACTATTAAATTTATTTATCTTAGACAGACAATTTCACTATTTGAGAACCTCTATTCCATTCTTCAACTTGTAAATATTTGATGAATATAAAAAATCTTATCTTTAGAAGATTAAGGGTTTGTTTGGTTGCAACGAATCATAGTGTAAAGTAAATCAATCGTTGTTGTTCGCCATCACCGTCATCTGTTGCCACCTGCCATGGAGTGATGCTTGTGGCTACAATTATCACCGCCTACCTCCCGTCACACGGTGCTGCCTATCGTTGGTTGTTGCCTATCATTGGCCACCCTTCGCCGCAACTTTTCGCAGCCGATCATCTGCAATCACCGCCAGCCACAAGTAGTCGCTATTGCCATCACTATTTCGTTGAATGCATTATATTTATTTTATATTATATTTCTTATACTCTATATTCGTTTTGAACAAAATAAAAGTTCTCATAGAATGAAAATTTCACAAAATCTCACTTGAAAGCTTATTGGCAAGGTTAATTACGAAAAAAGTAATATTTTAAAAAATGTTAATTTTATTTATGCTCATTTTAAATGTAAATGTAAAGCTATATTTGACCTTATTAATTTTATATTAATGTTTGTATAAATTGTTACTTTCAACTAAATATTTAAGTAATGAATTTGTAGATGGTATGCTTCAATTCATTTTGTTTCGATTTTGATACTCTGTTAGAGTTTTTTGGATTTCGAATGTGTAATGCATATCCCATGGTATGTGATATAAGAGTTGATATATCATCAAAAAAAATTTCCGCCGACTACGGTCCTTCCGACTTCTGTTACCTAACAACAATCTTTCTGACCATCGTCGACTACGGTCCTTCTGACCTCCATCGCCAGACTATGGTATTTTTGACAACCGTCGCCCGCCGACTATGGTCCTTCCGACCCCATCGCCTGACAACGGTCTTTCTGACCATCGCCGCCGGCCAACTATGGTCCTTCCGACCTCTGTCATCTCACTACGATCTTTCTGACTACCGTCATCTGCTGACTATGATCCTTCCAATCTTCGTCGCAAAACTATAGTCTTTCCGACCACCATCGCCCATCAACTACGGTCCTTCCGACCTCCATCGCTCAATTACGATCCTTCCGACCACTTTCGCCCGACTAAGATCTTTCCGACCTCCGTTGCCCGACAATGGTCCTTCCGACCACCTTCACTCAACTACGGTCTTTCAGACCTCCATCACCCATCGACTATGGTCCTTCCAACCACTGTCACCCGACTATGGCCTTTCCGACCTCCGTCACCTGCTGACTACGGTCCTTCCGACCTTTGTCACCCAACTACAGACTTTCCGACCTCCATCGCCCGCCGACTATGGTCATGCCAACCAAACGAACATGTCAACATTGATTCTTCTAACTCCCACCATGTACTGCACTCTATATGATGTATATTTGTTATATCAAGCCAATGCCTTCTCCCCAAGAAAAGGCCTCATTTGTAATCAACTGCAAATACTGGTGGATTCATTCAAACTATGATAGGCTCCATAGTTTTTCCCCCTTTTTAGGGGTTTCCACTTAAAACTCTGGTGTCGCTTGTCAATACTATACCCCTCTCTTTTATCGGATTGTGTGCTAGATCTTCGTACAAAGTTAAGATGTTAAACTTTCTATTTCTCTACCACCGCAAATATTCCAGGATGCAACAAGAGTAATCTTTTTTGTCTAACTTTGTAATAAAAAAATCTACTTCTTTTTCTCACCAAATTTATGGAATCACTTATGAAATTGTATTTTTTTAAAGATCGATGGGACATTTGTCAAAAACTCTAATAACTTCAAGAAATAAAATTTTAAGAATAACAGGTTTGAGTTGGATTATTTGAGTTGTGTTCTTTCTCATGTGTCTTGACAATCTAGATATGTCCATTGATCAACCATTATGAGCTTAAGGTTTTGCTTGAGATGGCTTTTTTACCGCTTTCTAAAGCAACTTTTAAGTATAAAAATTTTCTTAAGTGAAGATTTTTACAATTTTGTACAATTTCTATTTTAACTATACAATTATAAATTAATTTATTTCAAAATAATATTTTATCTCAAAACTTCTACTTCTAGAGTTCTAGTACACCGCTCGAATATTAAATTGCACATGAAAGTTACTTAAACTTAGAAATTTACAAAAAAAAATCAGATACATAAAACAAACCATTTTTTTTTTACCACTTTTCTTCTTCTTCTTCTTTCCTTTCCTTTTCTACTTCTCCTTTTTCTTCTTTTTATGCAATGAAAATTGGAAATAACTCTTCAACCTTTTTTTTTCTTTTAATATTAATGGGCTACTTGTAATTGTTAGTATTATTGGTGTGAATCTATTACCAGTTTGAACATTATTGGCATGAATCTACTGCTAATATGAGCATAAATGATATTAATCTATTGCAAGTGTGAATCTTAATACTTCATAATTATCATTTTGAGAATTATGACTTCGTTTGGGATGACTTTCTTACTGCTTTCTAAAGCAGCTTTTTAATACAAAATTTTCTAGTTTAAAAATTTTTGCAGTGAAAAGCCACTTTAGAAAGCAATAAGAAAGCTGTCCCAAATGAAACATATATCACATGTCTTCCTCTATCTTTTCTTAGGCTTTGTTTGGGACAGCTTTCTTTCTGCTTCTTAAAGCAGCATCCAGCTACTTTAAGAATTAACAATAAAGCCATCCCAAACGAACCCTTAGTGTTCAAATTTATCATATAATTGATGATTTAGTTCCATTTGAACATTAAGTAAGCTATTTTTTTGTATTAATATGTATAATACTTCATAGTGACTGTTGTGGCCTCTTGCCTTTTCCTTCTTCCCACTTTAGAACATCAAATCTTAATGTCCTTCAAGTAAAAATATACTTAAATGCATGCTTCGTTTGGAATAGCTTTTAACCGCTAATTTTTTACTGCTTTAAAGTAATTTTTCTGCTAAAAAAACTGCTGTAGAAAGCAGTAAGAAAGCTAACACAAACGAAGCTTTAATCAATGAAGATTGAAAATTGAAAATTAATGAATGATAATGATATTCCCATAGGTGCATCTCTAATATTATACTCATTTAAACATTTGATTAATCAACTTCAACAGGAAGTTTGGAACAAGTACATATGTATCAAGAAGAGCATAGGAGATTCTGGAAGCTCATATATTTATTTTAATCACAAGAAGCATTGCCATTCACAAAAATTTATTCAGCTAAATAAATATTTTACTTTGTATTATTACTCTAAATTGTTTAATATAATTTTAAATTAATATTAAATAACAGATCATTCGGTTAATAACTTCTCCTATTTTAGACATCAAAATAATATTTAATAAATGATTGAATTAGGGGTGTCAAAATGAATTGATGGGTTGGGTTGGGTTGGAATCCAACCCAAATTCAATCAATCCAAACCCGGCCTGTTTAATAAACAAATCAACCCGAACTGCTAAAAATCCGAATGAACGACCCAAACCTTACCCATTAACCCGTTTTGGTTAAAAACAATTTTCTTATAACTTTAAAAAAAATTATAACTTATTAACTATAAAGTTTAGGATATTTAATAAAAAATAAAAAAAACTATACACATATTAAAAATTTAAGAAAAAACGATATTAAATGATTCATTTCCGGATCAAAAACAGGTTCTTAAGTCAAAACGAGCCTGTCCCATTTATCAAACCAATTTTTCAGGTGAGGTCGATGGGTCGAGTCATTTATTGACACCCCTATGACTGATGCACTTTTGCTAATAATATTAATTATTTTATTTATTTAGTTATTTTGTCTATTATATGGAGCAAGCAATTAATGGTTACTAAAATTCTCTCAATTAGACATAATGTACTAAAATACTTAAAAACTTTGTCCCTTTATAAATGCTTACAAATTAAATTACATAAATTACAATTTTTTTGAGCCATTAGCTAGTCAAGTTTAGCATTTTCCATAATTCCTTAAATGATTTTAAAAAATGGGCTAGCTCGAGCTCAATTTGAAGCTCGACATCAAAACTCGGTTAAGCTTGAGCCAAACATATTCGAGCTTGAGCCCGAAATTCGAGCTTGAGCCCGAAATTCGAGCATGCGATAAATTAGAGCCGAGCACGAGCCCTTCTTAGAAGGGCTCAACTAGATTGACCACACAATTGACCAGCTTACTAATCAATATGAATTCATCAAAAAACTCCAATATAGAATGAATATAATAGAAAGATTGAATCAAAGAAGCAATTAGCCCAAAAACAATTTAGGTGAATTTGTTTAAGAATTAAAGCACAAAATCCCTTAATCTGTGCACCAAAAATTAGTTGTCCCTTCCTCTTTTCCAGCCAGGAATGCGTCCTGGGTTGCACCACCAGAGCAGCATGATGATGGTTGCACGTCTATTTCTTTGATTATTTCTCTATGGTTTACTTTGATGGATAGTATAGAAATCACTTAATGATTAGAGAGAATTTCCTTAAACAAACACCAGAGAACTTGTCAGTTTTGTACTTCTGATCAAAACTGTCAATCATTCAGAACAATTCAGTATTAAATCTTGCATTGACAGCTTATTCTGATTTCTTCAAAGTAGCAGCACAGAATATTTCAGAAAAAATGTCGTCTTTACTGTGTCTTGGCTCGGATTCAATGACCAAAAGCAGAAGAGCCAAAGGGGCCACAACTTTTTTTTGGGTAGGTAAGACCCTGACAACCAAGATCTTCTAATCTTTTATAGTTTCCAACTTGTCTATTGCCAACTGCCATAAGGAAAAGTCAAGTATCAATAAAGACATATTTTCTCCTCAGTCTTTAAGCCTTCCATGTAATAAGAAGCCTCATCATCTTCCTCTATATATTTGGTAGAGTAGTTGGTGAGCTATGAACAATACAATTTCCATCTTCACCTCCCCCTTTCTTCCCTCTTCAATCCACCAATCATCTCCTCCTTCTGCTCTCATATTTCAAATATCCGCTCATCTTCTAAATTCAAACAATTCTACATGATGACCACCTATCCTTTCTCTGATCTCTGGTGATGTAGGTGGTCTCTTATTCCTGCCTCTGCAAAGAGGCTGTTTGCACTATGACGGGGAGCTCATGGAGAACTCTCTTTAGTGGCTGTTTCAGGAGCTCGGGTGACTCTAATCTGTTTTCAAAGAAATTGGTATCAGAGCAAGGCTCTCTTCAAAGAGTGTCTTCATCAGAAAATGGCACTCGAACATCGCTCGCGCTCTCTCTCGAAGACCTCTCAATATCTCTTGCAGGATCCAAACTCTATGCTTTCACCCTTGCAGAGCTTCAAATGGTGACAGGGGGGTTTTGCAATAGCAATTTTCTTGGGGAAGGTGGCTTTGGGCCTGTGTACAAGGGGTTTGTAGATGAGAGGGTAAGGCCGGGCATCGAGGCTCAGGCCGTGGCAGTCAAACTCCTCGACCTCGACGGAGGACAGGGAGACAGGGAGTGGCTGGTGAGCTCCCAGCTGGACTTCAATTTGCATGCTATTAGCTTACCTGAAACAACCAAGTGCCCCTGCAAATATGAATGCTATTAACTATTCATGATGGTGTTTGTATCTGTGTTTGTGACAGGCTGAAGTGATATTCTTGGGGAAATTGAGGCATCCACACCTTGTCAAGTTGATTGGCTATTGCTATGAGAATGAGCACAGGTTGCTGGTGTATGAATATCTAGCAAAGGGTAACTTAGAGAATCACTTATTCCAAAGTGCGTATTCTGATCTCCTAAGCTTTCATTAAATTGCTTAAACATAACTTTTTACTGTAATAATTTAGTTTAAAGGGATAGTCTTCCTTTGCACCAAATATTTTCATCAACAAAACCTTATAGGTTCCTGTAAAGCAACAACTTATTAGAAAGTTATTTTGGCTCAGAGTTTAATTTAATCAATCCTTAAAACTTGCTATGTTATTTTCTTGCACTGAGATAAACTTTTTAACCTTCTGAACAGAGCTCTTCGCTTCCTTACCATGGTCAACAAGACTGAAGATTGCTGTGGGGGCTGCTAAGGGCCTGGCCTTTCTGCATGACACTGAGAAGCCAGTGATTTACAGAGATTTTAAAGCTTCTAACATCTTATTGGATTCTGTAATGCTTCTTTTCTTTGCAAGCACTGGATAGAGGACAACTTACTTAATTACCATTTAGTCATATGTTGTGCATGCAAGACTAACAAACTATTGAGACATCATTAGATATCAGAAAAATAAAAGAATGTTTATGAATTATAAGAATAGAAAAATTATCTGCATGTATTAATCCAAACCTCAAAACAAATCATTATTGATGAAAAAAGAAGAAATTAGCAGAGAGAAGAAGGCGAACTAGAAATCTAAATTCTTGCAAGCTGACAAGCCCTGTCTAAGGCTTCGTTTGGGACGACTTTTTACTGCTTTCTAAAACAGCTTTCTTGTAATAAATTTTTCTTGAACTAAAAATTTTTGTACTAGAAAGTTATTTTAGGCGTCGTTTGGGACGGCTTTTTTATTGTTTCTTAAAAAAGAGTTTTAGTTAAAAAAAGTTTTAATTTTTGTACGAAAACTCCATTTTAAGAAACAATAAAAAAGCCGTCCCAAATGAAGCCTTAGATAGCATTAAAAAAGCCGCCCCAAACAAAGCCTAAGACGCTCCAATTTGACTTATTACCTCAACGAAGTAGAATCATTTACCAAGCTGAGTTTGAGCTTGCTATATCATTGAACACCTCAAACCTTCTCACATGCCACATAATCTTTAATAAGAAAATCTTCTTTAATGCTCAGGAATACACAGCAAAACTTTCAGACTTCGGCCTTGCAAAAGATGGTCCTGAAGGAGACAACACTCATGTCTCAACAAGAGTCATGGGAACGCAGGGATACGCTGCACCAGAGTACATCATGACTGGTACAACTCATCAAACACTATCTAATCCTTCCCGCTGCTTAATCATCTAACAAATATTCCCCCAATCTATTGTTTCAGGTCATCTCACAACAAAAAGTGATGTATACAGCTTTGGTGTTGTACTGCTAGAGCTATTAACAGGAAGAAGATCAGTGGAAAGGAAAAGGCCTAGCAGAGAGCAAAACCTTGTGGAGTGGGCAAGGCCTTGCTTGAACGATGCCAGGAAGTTATCTCGAATCATGGATCCCAGTCTTGAAGGGATATACTCCACCAAAGCAGCGCAGAAGGCGGCGGCAATGGCTTACCAGTGTCTAAGCCATAGCCCCAAGTCAAGGCCTCAGATGTCTACCATTGTTGAGATTCTGGAACCTTTGTTGGACCTGAATGATGGAATGATAAGCTCCTTTGTGTTCACAGTAGTATCTGAAAATGGTGGGAATGATGAAAAAGAGAAGAAAAATGCAAAGGGGAATAGAAACTACAACAATGGACAGAGATTTGCTGTGCACAGAAAGTTACCAAGACAACAGTATGAGATTGGGATAAAAGCAATAAAGGATATGAAGCCAAAAATGGATTCTTAGAACTTTGGTCAGTCATGTTTTGAAGTAGATTAGCTGTGCAAAAACCCCATTGCCATGGCAGTAAGAGCTCTAAATTCAAGCCATCATCATTAATTCAGTGATGTATGTTAGCAAATGAATATGGGAAATATTTCCTCCCATATATATTTGTATGAACTAAAATTGTATCAAAGATATTTAGATAAAATTTATATAGGAAGATAAAAAAAATTATGTATAAAATAAATGCCCATAATTATAAGATATTTAAACTCTTTGTTAAAACATTTTTTCTTTTAAATTCTAATGACAAAACTTAATTAATTTATATGTAAGAGATGACAATGACAAAATTACAATTTTAAAACATTTTTTGATTTAAGAAAAGGAATGAGCATCTCATTACTTATAAAAATGGATATAGTACAACTCAGATTGATTATTTTCTTATAAGGAAATTAGATCGTTTAGATTGCAAAGATTGTAAAGTTATTCCGAGTGAAAACTTATGTACCCAACATCGTTTATTAGTTTTGGACTTGAAGATAATGGGGAAGAAATTAAAAAATAAAGTAAAACGTTTTCCTAGGATTAGATGGGGGCATTTAAAGAATATTAACAAAAATATTTTTGAGAGTAAGATTTTAGATCTTAAGATTTTGTCTGTGCATGAGGATGCTAATGTTATGTGGGAAAAAGTGGCTAGTAATATTAAGAATATTGCAAAAGATGTGCTTGGAGTTTCAAAGGGAAAAGCTCCTAATAGTAAAAATAGTTGGTGGTAGAATCCAAATGTGCAAGAAAAGATTAAAAATAAGAAGATTTGTTATAAAAATTGGTTTAATTGTAAAAATTCTGATAATTGGAAATTATATAAAGAGGCACGTAAGGAATCTAAGAAAGTAATATGTGATGCAAAGAGTTTAGCTTTTAGTGATTTATATAATAGATTAGATACTAAGGAGGGAGAAAGATATATGTATAAGCTAGCCAAACAAAGAGATATGAGTAGTAAGGATTTAGTTCAAGTGAAGTGTATTAAGGATGAAGATCAAAAAGTACTTTTTTTAGAAGATGATATTCAACAAAGGTGGATGAGATATTTTGCTAAACTTTTTAATGAAGAATGTGAAAATAAAATTGACTGTAGTGACCTTAGCACCTTAAATGAAAATAAAGATTTCTGTTTTTATCGGCGTATTAGTAAAACCGAAGTTAGAGAGGCTTTAAAAAAAATGAAGGGTGGAAAAGCTGTTGGACCTGATGATATTCCAATAGAGGTGTGGAAATGCTTAGGAGATGAAGGAATTTCTTGGCTTACTAAACTTTTTAATACTGTTTTGAAGACTAAAAAGATGCCAGATGAGTGGAGAATGAGTGTGTTAATCCCTATTTTTAAGAATAAAGGTGATGCACAAGATTGTGCGAATTATAGAGGAATTAAGTTAATGTGTCATACTTTAAAACTATGGGAACGAGTTATGGAGCATAGGTTGCGGCGTGATACTAATGTTTCTCAAAATCAATTTGGATTTATGCCGGGTAGGTCTACTATGGAAGCCATACATTTATTAAGAGGTTTGATGGAGAAATATAGAGAGAATAAGGAGGATTTACATATGATATTTATTGATTTAGAAAAAGCATATGATAAAGTTCCAAGAGAAGTGCTATGGAGAGTTCTTGAAAAGAAAGAAGTTAATAACGCTTATATTCAAATCATTAAAGATATGTATGCAGGAGCTATTACTTGTGTTCAAACACAAGGTGGTTTGACCAGGTATTTTCCTATTTCGGTTGGATTACACCAAGGATCAGCCTTAAGCCCATATCTTTTTGCTTTAGTCATCGATGTTCTCACTAGACATTTGCAAGAGGATGTACCTTGGTGTATGCTTTTTGCTGATGATATTCTTCTTGTTGATAAGACTAGAGAGGGAGTTGTAGGTAAACTAGAATTGTGGAGGTCAACCTTAGAGTCTAAAGGTTTTCGCTTGAGTAGATCTAAAACGGAATATATAGAGTGTAATTTTAGTAATAATAGACCTAGTGAGGGCATTGTGACTTTGGCCGATCAAGTCATTAATAAGAGCACACGTTTTAAATATCTTGGATCTATTGTTCAGAGTGATGGTGATATAGATGGGGATATTATCAGCAGAATCCAAGTTGGATGGTTGAAGTGGAGGAATGCATCGGGCTTATTGTGTGATAGAAAAGTACCCCTCAAACTTAAGGGAAAATTCTATAAGATGGTGGTGAGACCTGCAATGCTTTATGGTGCTGAATGTTGGCCATTAAAAGAGAAGCATAATTCTAAGTTAAGTGTTGCAGAGATGAGGATGCTCAGGTGGATGAGTGGCTTTACCCTTAGAGATAGGATACGAAATGAGCATATTCGTGAAAAGGTTGGAGTAGCTCCAGTGGAAGATAAGATTAGAGAGAGTCGCCTTAGATGGTTTGGTCACGTAAAACGGCGGCCTCCTGATAACCCGGTTAGGAAAGTAGAGGTCTTAGATTTGACTTATGTTAAGAAAGGTAGAGGTAGACCTAAAAAGACTTGGTTAGAAAATATTAGAAATGATCTTTCTTTATTAGATTTAAACGAGAATTTGACTTTTAATAGGACACAATGGAGAAAAAGGATTCATGTAGCCGACCCCACGTAGTGGGATAAAGGCTTGATGTTGTTGTTGTTGTTGTTGATGGTTAAGATTGCTATATAGATATTAAATATTAAAAGTCAAATGAAATTGGCTTTGCTTCACTCATAATCCAATCAAAAATATATTTTTAATGAATAGATGGAAATTCAAGTAAGTTATTTAATATTCTTTCTAATTCATATTTCTATCTCAAATTTTTAAAAGATTATTGAGCTATCATAAATGCCTACCATAATTTAATATAATTGTGATGAAAATTAATAATGATAGATTAGGATGTAACCGTTAAGTGATGCATCACAAATTAATTCATTATGATGAAAAATAATAAAAACCTAATTGAAAAGAAAAAGAATTCCGTTATATTGAGATATGTAGTTTTTAGAATGTCACTACTGGAATATCAAGCATTTCTGATGAAATTTCTCGCCAGAAAGTTGTAAAATTTTACATAGAAAATTATTTTTTGATAAATTTTTGACGAAAAAATCCGTCAGAAATTAAGGCGTTCTTTTCCTCTAATATGTTGAGAATAAGAGAAAAGGGGCAAAAGATGATTGTTATTATGATAATTATCGATAAAAAAAATTATTAAGGTGGTCAATTCTTAACCTCTTCATATTGAATAAGAAGATGATTTAAAAAAATATTTTTTGAAAAGAGATGGATGAGCTACTATGGATATGATTCTTTATATTATTCTTCAATGACTTATTTGGATCTTAGTTTAATGTTAAAAATATGGATGCGAATAAAATTAAATATAATAGCAAATTTTGATGAGAAATATGACTGAAGCCCCTCAACTAACTTTGGCTTAGGATATTTAATTAGGGAAAAATATTAAAAATATTAAATGTATGTGAATGTATTTATTAAATTCTAAAAAGAAGCATAATTTTGAAGGTAATTTTGATAGATTTAATAGGAAAAAAATTATCTTAAAAATTTACTTAATATGCAAAATATTTTTTGTAAGATTTAAGATGTTTTAAAATTTTTTTTTGTATTTTATAAGATAATGATCTTATGAGATTAATATTAAAATTTTAAATATTATTAATATGTTAATAATATTTTAGTTAAAAAATATTTGAAAAAATATATGACAACTTATTTATATTCAAATTTTAATTTTTAAATAAAGGAATAAATACATAAAAATTTGTTTTTTAATAAAATCAAAATACTGATTAATTATTTTATTAATTTTTTTAACTTTGTCTTAAATTTAGAAAAATGACTCCTTAAATTATTGACCTGAATCACCAACCCGTAACTAATCACTCAGATTGCCACTGAACGATTATTGCAATAGATATTTGAGCATTCACGGTATACTATAATAATTATGTTGATATCGAAAGTGAGTGTTAGTGTTGATGGTGTGCATTGATCGTATAAGCAATGACATGCATTAACAATATTAGGGAAGGTAAGTGACGAATATCAACGGGCCTCAGTGTAGCCAGGCACCAACAGTTAAACGACTATAGGCCTGATGATTATTGTTAGGAGACGGTGGTTGGAGAGTCATAATTAGGTGATGATGGTCGGAGGATCCTTTGGGTGACGATGGTTGAAGGATTGTAGTTGGGCGACAGATGTCAGAGAAATTTAGTCAGGCTATGATGGTCAGAGGGTTATAATTAGGCAAAGGTGATCAGAGCACGGTAGTCAGGATGACGATTGTTGGACGATCATAATTGGATAATGGTGGATGAAGGATCAAAATCGAACAGTGGCTCTTCGATGCTACAGTGATTTTTGATTACCAATGTCTCATAATTCTAGAAATTGTATTTGATATGTAAGTTGAGATGCAGAGTATTTTCTAATAATAATACAGAGCTTCATAAAAATAAATACGAATATAGTATCTTAAAAAAATAAATTATTTAAAAAATAAATAAATTATTTTGATAACATCACATTATATTTGCGAATAAATTTGGAATTTCCCTGCCGCTACTTTAACCAAAGCGTATAGTTTGCATTAAATTGTCTTCATTTTTATAAATATTAAAGCATGACAGAAAATTAGAAAATTTCCCAAATATATTGTGATTTTATGGTCGCATAATGCAATATTCAGTTTTCAATGTGCAATGACAAAAAATAAAAAGGTAAAATACTTTAATTCCCAATTTGGTTTCAAAGATTTATCTAAAATAAAAAAAAATTTGGCACAAACAAGTAGAGGAAGGGAAGATTATTTTATTTTATTTTATTTTGAAACGTAGACAATAGTAATTTACACAAAATAATATTATTATTAAAAATTAATAAAATTAATATAATAATATAGCAATCTAATCTTAAACCTCATAATTTTAAGAATTTAAACCGATAATAATCTGACAATCTAACAAAACAGTTTTGAGAAAAACTAATGAGGCATTTGCACAAACACCTTGAGTGCATTGTCAAAACATAATCCACATAATTCAAAATAAAATCTACTTAGTATTTTAAAACAACATAGTAATCTCAAATAAAGATGATAAAAATCATTGTCAAAACATAATCCAACTTGCCTGGGTGGGCTCATAAAATTGAATCCATGAAGCACCAGTGGCCTTCAATTCGATCACTGATCTTAAGAAACGTGCCAAACTTCATAGAACAATAATGCCGGAAAAATTCCTCTCAGATTTATAAGACACACGAATGAAAAAGCTCCGAACTTCATAGAACAGTAATGTCGAATAAATTCCTCTCAGATTTACAAGAATCGAAGTATGGGTGTAAGAATTGAAGAATAGGATCTCTAGGTTCTAATAGAATGGGTGTAAGGAGATTAAAACTCTTCAATGCGAAAACCCCAGGAATAAGAAGCTTTACAGAGGGCAACCATAGCTATTGAACAAAAAAGCGTAAAAGCTCCAAAGATTTAAGCCTACAACACCCTCCCACCACTGAGCAACTAATGTCCTCAGTTTCTCCAGAACTCCACAGAAATGGCAAAAGCAAAGGAGCCAAAACTTCACTGGCAAAAGCATACACTTTCAATCACCTCTCGACCTCAACAGAAGTCTCTTGCAGCAGTTGAAGCTACTGTTTATCTATCTATTTATTTATATCCACTATCTCTCTATCATCTCACTCAGAAACAGAGATACATGTATGCATGCATGGCAGCTTTTATCTAAGATTTAATACTCATATAGCATAAATATGTGGCATAGCTGCACTAAAGATTGGTCATTTATTGATTGATTCAGTGAATTGAGAGAAATGTTCATTAAACTTGTCTCCCTTGATCAAAAAAACCTGCACATTTCTCAAATAAAATATATTCAGTATGGGAAAAGAAAAGAACCATTCAGCACAATCAACGAAAATGTTAAGAAAGCTAAATCCCAGGTAGATTTTTAAGACCACTCACCAACATTCTCTATCCAGTTTATGCGTTTATATGTTTTGTTCGCAATAAAAAAATAATTTCAACAAAAATAAACAGCATAATGTAGTTATTAAATGACTGATAATACAGCATAGAAACAATCTAATTGTAAAGAAGCAGTATGAAGCACTAACATTCATATCCTAGTTTCAATGAAGGGGAACGCATATTAACTATAAAGTTCATTAGCATAGCTAATGAAAGACCTCAAGAAATTGACAATCAAAAGAGCAACTTTAGAGGAAGAACATTTAAATAGACAAAAAAAAAAACCTGAATTGGTTATTTATGAAAACTTGCCCAAACCCTAAGTTACGCCAAGCACAACTTCAATGTAAGAGATAATAAAATCAAGGAAATGGAAAGCCAAATCATTTTTTTTTGTATTGAAACATCTAGTTTGACAGTAACTCCAGAAAAAAAGAATCAAACATTTACAAGTTTTTCAAGAAAAAGTATGGCCTTTCTATACAAGACGTAAAGCTCAATGCAAACCGGAAAATGATACAACACCCGTAGCACCACTGACTCTTACAGAAAGGAATATAGCATAAATAGTTATCAGGCCAGTCCCTAACAACTTGCTAGGTTGCATGTCATTTCTTGGTAAGATAAACAGAGCCCAGGCAAGCGCAGCTATAAGGAAACTCATTGTATAAATCAAGGAGCTGTCTACCGGAAGGAGATATGAAGAAGGGACAACTGAACAGGCTCCAACCAACATAGATATACCAAGACCAGCGAGGATATTGAACATGGGCCCTGCATAACAACCAGAGATGGCAATTTGCACACCATCACCACCTTTCAAAGCTAAAGCAATATTCGACATTAAGTCACCCATGGAATTACCCCATGCCATAACTGTCAATCCAAGAATGGAAGGGTTGATACCCAAGATCACACCCAAATCGAGGAAAAGAGCAACAAGCTCATTAGCAACAATATAAAACCAAACAATACTCATCACAAAGCCTCCAAAAACCCAGGGAAACAAGAACCGTTGTGGTGGGCAGTCATGACTAGTTAAAAAGAAAGCAGAAGTCCCTAGTGCAATGCTTACAACGCCAGCCAACACATAAGCAGCTAAAGTCGCATTGGAACCCACAGGTTCTCCAGAACTCCATAAAAATGCAACAAGCAAAGGTGCCAATGCTGCACTAGCAACTGCATACTTTTTAGACCATCTTTCCTCCTCAACGACTGGAATTGTCAGCCTCCTTGGAAGCGAAAGTGGAACCTCAAAAATTAAAAACAGCTTACTACAGGAAAATACAATATCTCGTTCCTCTTCATCTTCATTCCATCCCCATAAAGGATTTGAATTGTTAGCTGGACCACCCTTGTGCCTACAGTTTGAGTATATTGCCACATTAGAAGCCCACATCCACTGAGGCAAGCTACTATGCAGCTGAGGCACACCATCATTGAAGTCATAATCAATCAGAGGTCTATACATAGATTCATCCTCTTCATTTGCAACAGAAAAGAAGGTCCCTGCAACAGGAAGCAACGGAGTCACAACATTCAACTTCAAGCTCCTTGCATGCTTCCTCAGAATCTCATGTGCTGTAACCACAAAGGCATAAATCACGTAGATCAAAACAAACATGATCGCTCCCCAAAAACTAATCTTCCCAACAATCAAGATCAACGACAAGCCCGCCAAAGTTGATAAGAAGAATCCAATATCCCTTATAAAACATTTTCGATCAATTTGAACATTTTTCCCAGCAATGATTAAGGAAATAGCCCCCACAACTATGCAAGTAACAAAGAGTGCACCACCAAGCACGCTGTTAATACCAACCTCCCCAGCTCCAGTTCCCACAAAGGCCGCAATGCTGGCAAAAACATCGGGAGCCCCATTTCCAAGCGGAAGTAAGGTCACACCAGCAACAGTAGGTGGAAGCTTCAATAAAGCAGAGAGCTTCGCAAGACTGCAGCAGAAGTAATCGGCAGCTGTATTGCCCAATAGATAAAACAGAGCGAGAAGCCACAAGGTAAGAACAGCATACCCCAAGATTTGAAATTCCTCACAATCGCAGTAAAAGAAGGTGATGTAATCGATAAACCCACCAGAACCACACTGGGGGTGCGACTTCAGGAAATCGCACCGAGTGCCCTCGTGCCGGGCTATCCCGGAGCAAGCCTCCGTTGGATTCTCCAGATCATTCGATTGGATTACACGCGAC
This sequence comes from Dendrobium chrysotoxum, assembly GCA_019925795.1. Lineage (NCBI taxonomy): Eukaryota > Viridiplantae > Streptophyta > Magnoliopsida > Asparagales > Orchidaceae > Dendrobium > Dendrobium chrysotoxum. Next base: position 29,072,004 of record CM034310.1, read on the forward strand.
GAATTACTCAAAGAAAGCTCGAAGAGATGCCGGTGGAAATTGGGGGAGGGTTTCGGAAGCCCCCAAGGGGAGCCAAAACTGGAGCCTTTGCGTAGGCGGGGGGTTCGGAGAACGTCCTCTCGGTTGTAGAAGAATAAAAGAAGAATCAGAGTGCATAGAGCATTAAACACAGAGCGAAATTTAGGGGGATGCCTCCTCTCCTCCATGCCCAATAACTGCGTCACTTCCTCTATTCAATCAACTGGGAGGTCTTCTAGGGTTTCGGAAGCCGATCATCCAGGACACAATTGAGGCCGAGGGAGATGAATCGGCGAAAAATACAGAAGGATAAGGAGATTTGTAGGCTTCGGACCAGATTGTTGGGAGAAATTTTGAAGTTTTGAATTGGTAGATAGGTTAAAGGCCACCTGGGCGATGTCCACGGCCGCGCCGAGAGGATTCGAAAACAATAAGTCAGGGCAATGAACATTAACACCTGATATGCCGCGTTACTGACCGTTAGATTACTAAATCTGACGGCTATAAAAGATAAGTCGTTATTCCTGTGTTCAATTCGTAGTTAGCTTATAGAAGTGCCGAAACTACTTTCAGACCGTCAGATTTATTGATCGAACGGTCAGCATAGGGAAGAAGGTGTGGAGATTCATCCATTTAGTTTGGAAAAATTATTCTATTCGGACACCGGACGCATTCGGACTCTAATGAAAATGGGCCACATCAGGTACCGAGCCGCGATCGATACCGTCGGTACCGCTCGGTATCGCTAAAATACCGAGCATACCGGACAGTATTACCGTCTGGTGTCCGAACAAAATAGTTTTTTCTTTAGTCTGATAGAGTTGTAGCACTTTGGAGTTTATTTGTTACGTGGCGTGGCCATCTATTGATCTTCTGCACGCAAGACCGGAGTTTTTAAAAATACATGCAACATAAAATATGCATTGTGCTACAACAATAATATCTAAGAGGATTTACATACATATCATTTTTATTTCATCTTATGATATTTATATATTTAATATCTAAAATTTTAATATTATATTTTTATCATTTATATAAAATTTTTGTATCAAATATCTCACTCCTATATTTCATTCTTAATACCCATACCACCCTATAAACTTGAATATTTCATTTCATGCACCCATATTTATTCTATGAGTGATATGCATGCAATATTAAAATTTTAAATGTTAGATATATAAATAACATGAAATAAAATGGTATGTATGTAAATCTCCCTAATATCTAATATTTATGAGACTAGGTTGTAGCTTGTGCTTGAATCCCCTAATATGTTTTAAAAAAATTTAATATTTATCCTACTATAAAGATACTTGTCTATTAAAATCATTTTTATTCATTGCATTTTATTAAGTGTTAAATTTTTAATTAAATTTAATAAAAAAATATCATTTCTAATGCTTTCTAGCTTTTTTTTATCTCTATATTTCTTGTGCTTCATTTGGGACAGCTTTTTTACTGCTTTCTAAAGCAACTTTTTAGCTAAAATTTTTTTGTTGGAAAAATTTTTATGTTATAAAGCCTCTTTTATAAAGCAATAATAAAGATGTTCCAAATAAAGCCTTATACATTTACTCTCCTAACTGGGTCTTGTGAAGGTTGATTTTTTGTGTGACAAAATCATCTAAGATGTCTCTCTCTAATGCTAATAGGTCAGTGGAGCTCAAAATTTTCATAAAAAATAATGATATTAATATATTTATCACATAGGAATTAGATCATATAGTCATGGTGGAAATAATTTAAGATCAATAATTGTATATTAACATAAATTCAGGAAGCGTGCGTGTGAAGGTGGCATTCTTGCCATTCAATTATGAAAAAATTATTCTATGCGGAGTCCGGACTCCAATGAAAATACGTACCGAGCTTGATACTGAGCCTTAGTACCGCTCGGTACCTAAGCATAAATCGGACAGTTCTCCCGTCGGTGTCCGCACAGAATAATCGCTCTTAATTATGAGCGTGAGGACTATTAGAATATTCAAGCTTTGTGTCAGGGTGGCTGCTGGATTGATGAGTACACAACAGATTTTTACACCTTCCTTGCTCATCTTGATCTGCTTGAACCTCCAATACAGTTGGTTTCTCAGTATATTGGTGTCCTTCGCCTCCAAGTCTGAGATATTCTTAACATGTTCGACCCATTAATTGTGGCTGGAGCACATCAGTGTCTGGAATGAAAGCCTACACGTCGCTCAGATTCATTGCAAAGGTTCTGCTGCAACATATTCAGTCTGTCTCAGGCTTCAAAGAGAACCTCCCAATCGAGATGCACTCCACCAGCAGTTTGATCACAGATTTAATGATTGCCCAAAGCACAACTCGCAGAGCTTGTAAGTGATTGGTGAAGATTTGCAAGCTGCGACCTTTGCTGAAGAACCCAATGATGTTTTTGTTGAAGAATATGTGGAAGGGGATGTCTGCCCATTGCTCATGCTTCATTAGACTTTTCTTAGGCCTTTTTTCTCCCACCTTAAAAAGTTATTTTAGGCTTTATTTGGGACAACTCTCTCATTTCTTTGTAATCATAATTTTTGTTTGTGATATATTCCTCCTTTTATGTGATATATTCAGCATCAGATTTATTTTTTTGCCAGCTATCGTCCTACCGAACCATACTCAAGAGTCCAAAGAAGCATGGTGAATCGTGGTGACAAGTTGAAGAGATTGCTGGTCAAAGGTCATATTGGGGAGTCCAAGTCCATGAGCAGTCCTGCTTTGCTCACACCATTTATTAAAGACAATGGTGGCAGATCTTGAGGCTATGTGAGAAGATCATGAAGGCTTTTAGAGGGAGTAGCATTGAAGTTAATTGTTGATGGCTGGTAGATTCGCGACAGCAGAGTGAGAGATTTTTTTGTATTGGCATGAATGTCCAACATACAAATAAATAAGTGAAGAGATTACAAATATCTGAAATTTTTTGTGTGGATAATCAAAAAGGGAAAGCAATAGGGCTTTGTCCAGATGAAGAGATTCCACTATATATGAATATGTTACAAAGGTTGATCCATCTCTTAACTTAGAGATGGTGAAATTACAATAATTGGAATTTGTTGAAGTTCGTATATATGCTCAGGCATTGGAATGATTGTGGTCAAGCGACGGGGGTTGGAAGGATCATAATCGTGCGACAGTGGTCTGAGGACTGAGGCCAATAGTAGATGAGGGTCTGAAGTCTGGTAACAACGGCCGGGTAAAAGTCTGGGGGGATTCAAAGATGCTAAGCAATCGGGAAGAGGTCTAGAGGCTGTTGATGGCCGGAAGGCGGTCCAACGACTATCGACCACTAGGCGAATGTGAAGATGCAATTAGTGGCCTCGCAGAGGTTTGACAGCGACGACCGAGTAGAGATCTGGAACTAGCTGGTTGATGAAGGTCTGCGACTATTGCCGGATGGAGGTCCAGTGATCAGTAGTTGGGCAGAGGCCCGACGGTGGTATGTTCGACGGCAATGATCTACCTACGAATATTTGCTGGCAATGGAGCTCTGGAATATTTGAAGCTTCAGGACTATCTCTGATCTCTAACAAAGGTCCACTTTATATAGGGAGATATGTCTATTTATAAATTTTTAGGAGTGTCATGTTCTATAAATATAAAAAAAATCTGGAGCAAATCCATAGCATTCTCTCAAACAGCGCATATTAATTCTCTGACTAGAAATCATTTTTCTAGAATTTAGCTATCTAAGTGTTATTGGAATTAAGTGATCTTGGGCTCGTTGGATTCGTCTTATCAAGCCGCTCAATTCAGATATAAACATGTCATATTTAGAGATCATCAGATCACCTAATTTATGCTTTGAATTTTTCAAGATAATTTTTGGTGATATATCATTAATGTAGGCTATCAAAATGACTAAATCGATCTCACGTAAAGGGAATCAAAGGGAACTTGGCTGTGTTGAAGTTTATAGTGTTTTACATCGATTGGAACAATTGTTCTCCTAAAAAGAAGGGTGAAGTGACAGAGGATGATTGACAGAAAAGATGAGGCCCACTTTGCACTAATCCTCTTTGATTAACTCGTTTTAATTTAGATTCAAATATCCTTAGCTTAGTTGAAAACATAGCAACGAGACAGTCATTTTGACTAAAATTTATAAAAAAATTAGAGTTCATTTGATCATTCAAATAATTTTTGAAAATTTTTGCTTCAATTTTTTGGATTTTCAGAATTCATAATTTTGCAAAATTTTTGAATTTTATTATATTCTTGAAAAAAAATTCTATTGGAAAATTTATTTGAACCTCACTTTTTAATATTCTTGAAAAGATTCGAGTGATAAAAGATAAATTTGATGTGGCTAATTGCAGGTAAGACTTTCTGAGATGAACCAACTAAAATTAGGGGTTGTTTGGTTGGGTAAAAATGGAATGCAGCATAAAAAAAGTATTTTGGAGTTGTTTTGATGAGCATAAAATGAATTCAGGTGAATGATTTTTTTTGTTTGGTTTGAAGTAAAATAAATGTAGTGTAAAGTTTAAAAATAATAGGCGGTGGCGAGTAACGATGGCGACGGAGGGTAGCGGTGGCGGTGGTAGCTGGCGATCAGTGCTGGTGGCCGGTTGGTGCAGGCAGTCGGATGGTAGCGATTGTGATGGCCAGGCGGTGGGTGGCGTCGTTGGCCGCCGACAACTAAGGTGGCTGACGGTGGTGACTTGAGAGGTGGAGGTGGTAGGCGGCAGTCAAACAAACTTGCTTGAGGTTTATAATGATTTCATTCAAAACTGGACGAGTTTACTTTACCACAAAAATAAATTAGAATAGTTTACATTACATTTATTTTATTTTGAAGTCCTTTTTCATCCATCCAAACATCAAATTTATTAAAACACTATATTTAAAATACTTTACACCTTAAAATATCCCAATCAAATAGCCCCATAAAAAAAAAAAAATTGCGTCCATTGCATTAAAGAAGAATTTTCATTGGATCATCCCATCAAAAGCCTGTGGAATAAATTTTTGCCCACCCCTTTTTGAATAGTATATTACTTCTCAAACATTAACAATACAATTATTTATCCATCAGGGCCCCACCATGTACGGCCTGATCACATGCTCCATCACAAAGCTTCCCAATCTCCACTTCATTACGTGCTTATTAATACTTAAAAGAGAGAGTCATTTGGCTTATTCCTTCTAAGCCAAAGAAATTTGTTTGCTGTATCATACCGAGAGAGACAAATAATTAAAACAAATGAAAGAAACAAGTGACAGTATGGCTTCCTCTCTCGTATGGCTTTCTTACTATTTCTTAAAGTAGCTTTTTAGTATAATTTTTTTACTAAAAAGTTGCTTTAAAAACAATAAGAACGCTGCCCCAAACGATGCCTAAGCCTTCGTTTGAATAGTTTTTTTCCTTTATTTTGGATCTCAATTGTCATTTTTATTTGATCGCTATTTTTAATAAATTTTTGTGCTAAAAAACTGATTTCTACAACAACTTTTAAAAAATTTTATTTTCTCCACAGCAATTTTACAATCACTTTTATAAAAAGTTACAGCCGTCCCAAACGGGATCCCAAGATATTGTTTGGAATAACTTTTTGCCACTGTTTTGTCACTGTTTTAAAGAAATTTTCGTATTAGAAAACTTCTTTAGAAAGCTGTAAGAGAACGGTCCCAAACGAAGCCTAAAATAGATCATGCATATATGAGTATTTGCTTATTATGATAAAGATTAATGCTCCTCTGATCTTTTTTTTTTTTTTTCCAATGCAATGTGTTCAGGTTTATGTGGAGCACACGTGTGGTGGTTAGGCCTGTTGGCCCCATTAGCTCTAATTTATGCATTAGTGACCTGAAAGTGAACTGAATCTCTCATTGTTTACTACTCTTAAGAGGAAGTGGGGTTATATGCTCACTTGATTTTTATTATGTTATTATTTTTCTTGTTAGAGAGGGGAAAGTATTGTAATGCTTTGATATAATGGGGCTAAAAAGAGAAATCAGGATTAATGAGATCTAATTGGAATGTATGGAGTTAATTTTATGAATTGCTGGCATGTTTTGTATGTGTGTCTATGGTGGTTGTGTTGAAGTATAGATCATTAGGTTTTAGACTTCGTTTGTGACGACCTCCTTATTAGGGGTGTAACTAAGTCAAGCTGATTTGTGAGCCGGCTCGGGCTCGACTTGTTAACAGGCTTGATGAGTTGAGCTTATCGAGCTCGAATAGGACTTTTTGCTCGACGGCTTATCGAGCTCGAGTTCGAACAACACACCGCTCGAGCGGCTCGCGAACAAAGGCCGAGTTCCGCGGACGAGAAATCGAGGGCGAATGACTTGTTGGTTTACGAAGGCGAAGGGGGAGGCAGACGCAGACGAAGTGAACAGAGGTGGAGGCGAATGTAGAAGAAGGCAAACGACACGAAAGGAGACGAAGGCGGACAAATTGCTCGGACACGGAGGCGGATGAATCACTCGGACTCGAACGATGCGGACGACCGCAGAGGCTCGCGAGCCGGCTCGAGCTCCTTTATAGCGAGATGAGCTCGAGTACGAGCTCGACTCGAGCTCAAGTTTGAGGTCGCTTTTCGACTAACGAGCTAAGCTCGATAGTGTTAAAACTCGACTCGTTTATACCGCTAGTCCTTATTGCTTCTTAAAGCAGCTTTATAGTACAAAAATTAAAATATTTATACTTAAAAGCTGCTTTAAAAAATAATAAGAAAGCCGTCCCAAATGAAGCCTTAGTTGATAGAGTAAGATAAATCATTTGAATTATTCCACATGAGAGCATAAGCTATTTGATTGTAATGTCTATTGTCATAATAAATTGAATGATAATTAGCATCTCAATGTATATAGCTATAAACACATTAAAATCTTACCATTGTATGTAATTATCATTATAATAAGTTGAATGATAATCATCATCTCAAAGGGTACGAACGATAAGTACGGATCAATTGTATTTTTATTGAATTGAATCATGTCAAGTCATTGTATTTAACCAAGTCATCAAATTGAGTAAAATCATTAAATTGAACACATATTGATACTCCATAAGTGTAAATATTCATATAAATACGCTCATTTAATGAACGATGAAGGGCTGAAAGGCTACGTTATCTAAAAAGTCTGGTTAGTAGTCATGGAATACCTCCATTAGGAATCCTAAGTAAATTGAGATAGTAAAGATGTTTAAGAAAACATACTTTTCTCTTAAAATGGAGCATGAGCTATTTGTGAAAATGGTGGTTTTATTTACAACTTAAATTGTTAGTTAATGCAAAAATTGATTGAACAATAATCTAATTTCTTGAAGCTTTAATGCAAATTTACAGACAACCAAAGCGGTGGAGAGTTCGCTGTTCCAAACCAAGTAGCAAATCCTTGCGGCCTATATCATTCAGATCAATATATAAGAGGACAGGGTCAGCAGCCAAGGGAGAAGAGAGAGAGAGGCGGTTGAGATCGAGAGGAGGGTAGGCGAAGCTTCTTTTCTGTGGTGGACTGAGCCGATTCCAATTCCCAATCCAATCGAAGAAAGGCCAAGGCTTAGGGTTCGAAAGGAGGTTCCTTTGCATCCAGAAGTGTACCAAAATCAGAATCTCGAGCACATCTTAGAAAAGCCCTTTTTTTCTCCGCCTCCCTAATCTCTATCTCTTCTCTTGCTGCTGCTCGTTATTTTCCTTGTCATGGATCTGTTTCCCTCCATTTATCCGCTTATTGACCTACGAAAAGGTAAGGGGATCTATTCCTCATTTGTTCCGTATCGATTTAGATCTGCTTGCCTGCTTTTCTTTGTCCTTGTGTTTGCTGCCTGGATCTCGTTGAATGTTTCCAACGTTGGCTCTAGTTTCTGAAGTGTTGGATCTTTGATTATGCTCCTTGAGGCTCGTGAAGGAAGGTGTTAGTAAGGCATGATCTTGATTGTTTGGGCTTTGAATATTGCCATTTGCACAGCTTGCTGCATCGGATCTATGGAGCATGCTGCTGAGGATAAGGGTAATTTAATTAGAAGGCTATAAGAGGGGGCTATGGGAATGATACGGATATTAATGTAATTTTTTGGTGTTTTGGAATGTGTTATTGGATTTTGAAGCAGATCTGATAGCCTCAGTTTAAGTTTCTCATGTTTGACTATCAATATAATCAAGCAATACTTGCTTCATGGGAGCCTAGTACTACAAATTCAGACCAAAATGATACTTCTGCTTATAAGCTCTTAAATTGTTCTTTTTTGTGTGAATTATTGCTAAATTCTCCTCTAATTTGAAGATTCTGATGGAGAACTTTTCTAAAATGAAAGTATGACAAACTTAATCAATTAAAATGTTGCTTAGTTGGAAATCTGATGTAATATGCTGAAAGCTTAGGAAAAGTTGGTGCTTGATCGATAGCATGCATGTAAGCTAGTTGATCAGCATACTTTTTTGTGTTGCATAAGGCACGAGTAATGCTAAGCTGCCCCAACACGGCATCCTATTTAATGGTAAACTGTGGACTAACTGAAATGGCATTCGCTATAAATTATGCAAATTCGTTAGATTGCATTCTATTAGGAGTTACAGAGAATGCAGACAAGGTTCTGTGTTGTCCAGGAAGCTTCCAAGAAGGGATTTTGAGTAACTACTGGCCTCCTGATGACCCGGTTAGGAAAGTAGATGTCTTAGATTTGACTTATGTTAAAAAAGGTAGAGGTAGACTTAAAAAGACTTGGTTAGAAAATATTAGAAATGATCTTTCTTTATTAGATTTAAACGGGAATTTGACTTTTAACAGGACACAATGGAGAAAAAGGATTCATGTAGCCGACCCCACGTAGTGGGATAAAGGCTTGATGTTGTTGTTATTGTTGTTGTTGTACTGGCAGTAAGGGGACATCCCTAAATTGAGCCTTGCTACCAATTCCACTACATAGTTTATTATTTTACATTTCAGCTTTTCAGAAAGATGAACGGACATAGGTTCCTGCCTTTCTTTACCCTACTCTGTACCATGCACTACTGCAATGAAAATATACCTATCTTGATAGTTGGTGGTGGATGCTGGCATACTGATTTTGTGGTCCTCACGTGTGGAATCAATGGATGGGAATTATGTTGTGGTGTTAATGGAGCAACCTCCATAATGCGACCAATTATGGAGCAGCTTCTGCTCTGTGCAATGGAGCGAATGCTTCTAAATGAGGGAGATTGGGCTTGGTACTCCTCAAGGGATGATATTGCAGCTGATTGTAGAATTGAGAAGGGATGGTGGTGGTTATAGTATTAGGAACAGCTTTGACATCATCTTGCAGGCAGTGATTTTCATAACAAGGGCCTTTGATGGAATGAGATGGCTATGTTACAGATGGTAGAGGATTGTGATATGTAGGACCTTGCAAACCATCATGAGACTAGGTTTATTAATATTTTGAAGGTACTAACATCAATCTATATAGTGAAGACTCGAGTGTTATGGACCCTAGAGATTTCAAGTTTCCTGTAGGTGAGTATTTGTAGGTTTCCGTTGCAAAACAAGCCTATGCTGTGGTTATACTTGAAATGGTCAGCCTTAGGGGCCGTGGAATCTTTGAGATCAGCAACTATGTTGGTGTTGTTTTGATGCCACCAAATTCTTGCACTGGCTGTGAAGATTATCCACGCTGCTCAGGTAGTAAAGGCCAGTGCGAAGGATGGTAATTATGTTGATCCAGTCTATATTTGAAGGGCGAACAAATTAATTAAACCCACCACAAAGGAAATTCATTGACCTGATTAATCATCTTGCAAACTAGTCGACCTTTTTGAACATTGTACAAATCTCAGGGACTTTGATGTTAATTTATTATAAAAACTTGGGGCAATTTTGGAATCCAAAGTGACATGCATGATAATCATGTCATGCACCCTCAGCCGGTCTATGCTTTTGCTTGACTTTTGTTAGTAGAGTTTACTGCTTTTTATTGCAGCCATCATTTCTGTTTTCTGTTTGTTTTGCTTTCATTCATATGCAGTTGAAATTTAACAATAGATGCGTTAATACATATAACAAGCTCTTGGGTGCTTCAGTATTTGCATGCGTTGCTAATTTTTAAATTTCTGGTTTCTTTCACTCTTCCAAAAATTAGTTTTATGAATTATTCCATTATCTAACTTTATTTCTGTTCATGAAGGCCTGAACATTGTGGCTACTCCTGCCCTTTTTTGCAGCTGAATTGCCCCAAAAATTGCTTTTGTTGGCTGATTTCCTGATTTCAATTTATATAGTATCATGAGAATCAACTCAAGCTTTACGTTTATTGTGTCCCTGTGACTTCTTAATTCTTACCACTAATTAATTGAATTGCAGGGTTGGGATAAATTCTTCCAGGAAATTGCTCTTTCTTGTGGTACATTTCTAATAAACTATTATATTTTGAATAAGGATGAGTTTGCCTATCAAAGGTCTGGAGAACAAGAAGGAAGCCAAGTGGAGCATTCAAAGCAAAGTGACAACATTAAATCCCAATGCTGCAGAGTTTGTTCCATCTTCATTTAAACCCACAAATGAAAGTAACAAATTTGATGATACTTACAAACTGGATCTACCAGGAACTTCAAGGAAAGTGGTCCTGAATAGGTCAGATTCTACCACTTCACATAACTCTGATGATGAGGCACATCAATATTGGCGACGCCAGCTTCCAGATGACATCACTCCTGATTTCACAACCACTGGAAAAGATGATTTTCCTGGTCTTGAACTACTGCCACTTGCAGGCTTATCAATATTTGATGAAAATGGAGGATCAAGAGTTCCTGAATTGGCGAGCAGGCAGACATTGCATGCACAACTTACCAATGGACTGACTGATGAACTGGGATATTCTGATTCAATGTTTCATGAAAATCAAACATCAGTTGCTTTCACGACCTCTGCTGATGATTCCTGGGACAATCAGTTCATAAAAACTGCGCAGCATCTGAGCAATGGATTGGATGGTCACCATTTAAATGGAAGTTCTAGTGCTGGCTTTGTCAATAATTCATTTATTGATCATTTTATCATGGAGGATTCTGCCATCAACCATGTGGAGTTCCTTGCATTGCAATTCCCAGGTTTTTCTGCAGAGAGTTTAGCAGAAGTTTACTATGCAAATAGTTGCGATTTGAATTTGACTATTGAGATGCTTACTCAACTTGAGGTATGTCGGCCCTGTTGTTAAAAAGCACATAAAGTTAAATGAAGTGCACAAAAGTGATGATTTGCAATACAAAATTGCTTCACTTTGGTGCAAAGAAGAAAGCTTTCATGAAGTGTGCACCTCATTGCGCTTTGCTGTGACTTCACAAAATGCTAATGAAGCTTACAATTTTTTATTTAATTTAGATAACAAGTTGCAATTATAGGTCATGTAATTGGAGGGTGTTTTTTAAAGCTTAAACATGTTTACAGTCCTTGGTAGAATTTAGCTAATATTCTCTTTTGATACTGAAACTAGTTCCCTGATATTTCCCTTTTTTCCCAAGTAATTATTACCAAGCACAGAAGTTCTGGTGTTATAATTTTCATTGGTCATAAAATCTCTAACTACATTGAACTCTCTGATGCACAAAGTTCTAATAAAGTTACTATAGATAATTTACTGCAATCATATTGAGTGGTCTTTTGTTTAACTATAAGTGGAGTATTTTATATAATAAATAGCTTGCTAAATTTGATACAACTTGAATAGTCTTTTCCTTGTGATGAGAAAACTAGCTCCATTCAATGTCATTCTGTTCTTCTCACTATTCTTCTTAGTAAGTACCTACCATGTAAGTTTTTATTTGAAGATTGTCCCTGTATCCTCTGTGATCTTGCCACAGATTATGCGATCTAACGTCTGTGAAATTGTGATATTCATACTTGCAATGACAGCTCCAAATGGATGGTGGATTCACTCAGAACCCAAATTTAAAGGCCATGGCTACTCCAAATCTGAATGCGCTTGACTTCCCTGCCCTTCCTGTGGCAGATTCTCAGAACAGATTCACACCATACAGTAGAGACAATATTCAGCAAACCCAGGATTTATATAGGTCTCCTTCAAGCATTTTTCGAGGCCCTCCTGATTTTGCATCTGCCGTTAGAAAACTTGCCCAGGATGATGGTACCTGGAAACATGAGAGAAATGGTTCTGTGGATAGTTTTGGTAGCTCTGGTGTGAGCCCACAATTATTGACTAGCTCATACAAGGGCCATGGTAAGCTGGCACATGAAAATAAATTGCAGGGTTTCAGAGCTACTCAGGCAGGGCCAGCTTGGCTTGAAACTGGAGAAGCAGTTGGTAGTAATCTTCTCTTAGTTTCTATTAATATAATTCATAGTTGTTTTATTTGTCTTGAAAATAATTCAAATTGGCAGCAAATATATATTCAACATCTAGGGAAGAAGCTCGAGACTTCGCTCGCCTTCGAAATGCATGCTTTCAACAGGTAGAACTAACAAAATTTCTGTTGCGTGAGCATGATGAAGCTGCATCATAATTCTATAATCGCTTAAGAGGGTTATCGGATATAGATACCTGCAATTATGATGGCTAGATGTGTTAACTGAACTGTACTTTAATGATCTTGATCAAAATGGTTTTTTCTTTTGCCTTGCATGAGTAATCATCACAAATTTATTGATATCGAGACACTAGATCCTTTAGAATAGAAGGAATGGAGTGAGGGTAAATTGGGATTCTCTTGTATAATGACAGCTGCATTAGACTTCTTCTCATGCAATCTTAAGTTCTGAGAAATAGGTTACCCTAGCAAGATCTGCCTTGCAAGAGGCCGCCATTTAAACTTTGAATGGCGGCAAGAACTGATCTTGAAGCATATTCTGTACTTCTAATTGTAGAATATGCCATAAAACACGGTGGTGCAAAGCGTCAATTTGAACTTCTGAAGATACCACTAAGAATCTTTGCAATGCTTTAGCTGTGAACCTAAAAATAACATATATTTGCTTCTATAGTTCTTTCTGTTCATGCATTATTGAATTGTGCTGCGTATACTAGTATGTCTATAGAAAACATTCCTATTTTGATCAATGGCTCGGTATGTCGGATGGGGCAGTGGTTAATATGTTTCAAGGGTTGTCAGAGTGTGAGTGGAAGGCTTTGGTTGGTGAAAAGCTAAGGGAAAAGCGAAACTAGTACTTTAATTTTTGCATGAAATTTTATCATAGCGGAAGGTTGGATTTTCTTTGATGGAAAAGGATCAGGACATCTAGATCAAAAGTTTGGGATGTTAGCTAACTAATGGTTGATGAATTTAGATTAATTTGATATATAGTTAGGAGGTTAATTTCGTATGTGGACTAATCATAATTGGCGGACAATAGAGATTAGGGTTATGTGGAAGGGGTCTGGCTCAATTTTTATGATGGTTGAAGTGTTTTAAGGTTTTTGGTACGTGGTGGGGATGTAGGAGAACAAAAAAAAAAGTGAGAAACATATAGTATTCTGATAGGAAACACTTGAAGATTTCAAGTAATTCCTATCAATCTTTAGAAAACAGCGAGAAATCTCCACAAAAGTCCACACAAAAACACGAAAACAGTAGATAATTTGTATTATTTGATGAAAGGGAAGTGGAAAATAGCAAGGTACAATTGATCCTCTATTCGAGAGGAGGATTGATCTCTCCCAAATCTCTAGACGCCGCTAGAGCCCAAAGAAAAATCTAAATCTAAATCTAAGAGATCTCAAATTTCAGCCAAATTCAAGATGCCTTAACCCTAGGAAAACAAACTATTTAATGCATAAAAATCAAAAGGAAATCCCTAAACAGTCTCTACATTCAAATTTCCCTCTCAAATCCCTCAAAAATCCTTCAAAAAATGGCTCCCGTGGACCTGCGGCTCGTGCGGCTGTAGCATGAGGCGGAGAATGTCCTCGTTCGCGCCTGGGCCGGTCCTGCGTGGACCGGCTGGACCGGTCCAATGGACCGGTCTAACAATACTCCCCTCCCAAAGATCCACCTTGTCCGCAAGGTGGAAAGACGACACCCTTCTCCATTCCTTCTTCATCACAAACAATAAGAACCTGAAGAGTTCGGCCCTTACATCTGTGCCCCGGCGTATACCTCTCGTCACATCTGAAACAAATCCCCTTCGCCCTCTTCTCCTGTAATTCTGTTTCTGTGAGCTTCTTGAAGTTGTCCCCAGGTCTTCCGCCAGCAATCTTCTCCTTCGAAGTCTCCCTAATAGTACTCGGTGTTGGCTCCTTGGGTGTCAAAAAGGTGGTGGTCATCCTGTACAATCCTCCTGAACTGCTGCCTCCTGCTCCTTTTTCCAGGTGCCTCTGATCCTCCATCAACTGAGCTAACTCCATAGACTCTCCCAAGTCTTGAGGTCTCATCACTCTAATTGCTGCGCGGATCTTTCGTTTCAATCCCTTCATAAAGTTTCCCTCCAGTACAGTCTCTGGAAGTCGATCCAATCGACTGGCAAGGTACTCAAATTGCTCACGGTACTCCATCATTGTCCCCTCCTGCATCAAAGCGAAGAACTGCTCGTTGAAGTCCCCTCCTCTGTTGATTTGGAAACGTTCCAATAGGCAGTCTTTAAACTCCCTCCAGGTCCTTATTAGACGCCTCATGTCTCGCCATTGGTACCATGCCAATGCCTTCCCTTCTAAACACAGTCCTGCCGCCGTCAGCTTCTCTTCCTCTGTCAACCCGTTGATAGCAAAGTAATGCTCCACCTTGTAAATCCAACCATGGCCATCCTCGCCCTCAAAGATGGGCATCTTCAGTTTCCTCACCTTGGGATCTCCTTGGTATCCCCGGTATCCTCTATAACCTCCCATTCCTCGAAGAGGAGGTGCTCCCCAAGTGTCCCGATCGTCCCTCCGGCGATTATACCCGAACCCTTCATCGTATTCCCCTCTTCTCTCTTCAAAATCAGTACCTCGGCGATGAGATTCCTCCCTTCTCCCGACAAAATCAGCACCCCTTCTGTCATATCCCAGACTCGTCTCCTCTCTAGAAAGTGGTTCTAGGGGCGGCATGTCGTCCTCCCCCTCAAGGATCTCCACTTCCGGATTTTTCCTCCCCAGAAACGGGTTCGGATTTCCTCTTACGCCATGGCCATCAGTGGTCTCTCTTGCTTCCGATGTCGTCGGATTGGTCTTCATCTCAATTAATTTCTTCAACATCTCTTTCATAACAGTGAACTTCCCTTCGCACCTTTCATTGTTGGAGGTGATTTGATTTTGAAGATCAAAAAATTTTTCCTCCAAATCTGATTTTAATTAACCGATTTCGCCTTACAAGACTTCAACCTTCTTCCCGGCCATCTTTCTTCCCAAGAATCACAAGAGATCTTCTTTCGGATGCCCAAAAACCTCGCTGAAATTTTAGGATTTCAGCCGCCGATGGTCCCAAGACGATGCTCTGATACCAATTTGATAGGAAACACTTGAAGATCTCAAGTAATTCCTATCAATCTTTAGAAAACAGCGAGAAATCTCCACAAAAGTCCACACAAAAACACGAAAATAGTAGATAATTTGTATTATTTGATGAAAGGGAAGTGGAAAATAGCAAGATACAATTGATCCTCTATTCGAGAGGAGGATCGATCTCTCCCAAATCTCTAGACGCTGCTAGAGCCCAAAGGAAAACCTAAATCTAAGAGATCTCAAATTTCAGCCAAATTCAAGATGCCCTAACCCTAGAAAAACAAACTATTTAATGCATGCAAATCAAAAGGAAATCCCTAAACAGTCCCTACATTCAAATTTCCCTCTCAAATCCCTAAAAAATCCTTCCAAAAATGGCTCCCGTGGACCTGCGGCTCGTGCGGCTGTAGCAGGAGTGGAGAATGTCCGCCTCGTTCGCGCCTGGGCCGGTCCCGCGTGGACCGGCTGGACCGGTCTAACATATTCACAAACCTGGACTATGATAAATTCAGAAATTAACTCAAAAGTTAGCAGCACGAGCTTCTTACTGACACAATTTTTGCATAAGTACAATGCTATTTTTTATTATATCAATGAGGATATAAATAGTACATGAAGTGATATAGAAAATGAGGGAAAATCACAAGGAAATATACTGAATTCTTCTTAAAAATTTGTCCATAGGCTATAATGGCATCCTATCATGATTTCTGTCCATTTGAAAACTATAATGCCACCCTAATTTAAAGCATTCAATCAATGAGGATATAAATAATACATGAAGTGCTATAGAAAATGAGAGAAAATCACAAGGAAATATACTAAATTCTTCTTAAAAATTTTCCATAGGCTATAATGGCATCCTATTAAGCTTTATGTCCATTTGGAAACTATAATGACACCCTAATTTAAAGCATTCAATTAAATATTTAATTTCTTCTTTTGAAATTTTAATTTGGTTTGATTGATTTGTCCCAAAATAGGGCTTTATATATATAAGTATTCTCTCCAAACCAAATATAATTGTTCCCCTTATTTCTTAAATAAAAGAAAAGAAAAGAAGAAAAAAAAAAACATATAATTAATTATCATGATAATTAACCATTAAAATTGACCTAATGAAGTGTGTCCTTATCCGGATTCAACTCTCCACTGATGAGTTCGCGTCTATAGAGTTAAAAGTGTCGTGGTGACGGGGGATAATACTCTGCACCTCTATAGGTGAGGGAGACTTTATAACTTTTAGTGCATTCAATGATAAATATATATATAGCTGTTGAGATAACTGAGAATGTTAATAATTTTAAAAGTGGATTTATATATCTTGTATGTTGGTTTATCAATTCCAATTTTTAATGAACACTTGATATTGGAATATATCATATGAAATGGAGACATTAGTCGAAAATATGTCTGGCGGCAACACAAAAAATTATGCTATAAGTTAAAGCATCTTACTTATCATAAGTATTTGATGGATTCATTGGTAGGGAATTGAATGTCAGTAGAAATATAATTATTGTTATTATATTTTTGATTTGAATGCTTTTTGAAAAATAGTTTCAACAATATTATCACTACTTGTCAGCTTGTTATTATCAGCTTGTTATAGCACATGTGAATAACTATTATGCATATAAAGTGTTAAGCAAAATGTATTATATAATGAATCATGAGTCAAGTCAATTAAATTAAGAGGCATTAAGAACAAACTAACAATATTATAATGCATCTTAGAATGCTCAATTAGATGAATCAAATCTTGCAATGATGATTTTACAATAATATCTATGTTAGGTTGTATGTGATGTAGTCAAGAATTTACATTTTATGTATTTTTATTTTTTCATGATATTAGATGCTATGTATTTTATTTTTGTATTGCCCTATAATGAAAAACAACTAATGTTCATGCTGGGTTCGGTGCTCACAGGTTGGTTCATACCATTGAGTTTGATCTTACTTTCCCTCTTTGGTTGTTCAGTTTTCACCCTTGCTGATTTGATTGTTTGGGATTCTTCCACTCTTCCTTTTGGCTCTTCAGTTATTCCCCCTTGCTGATTTGGCTACTTGGGATTCTTCCCCTCTTCCCGTTGGCTGTTGAGGAACTTAGGTTGCATCAGTATGTCATATAGGAATGGATAGTGGCTCATCACAGGACTCCTTGATGTGTGTGTGTCAAATATCATAGATTGAGGATATGAGTTTAT
Source organism: Dendrobium chrysotoxum (assembly GCA_019925795.1). NCBI lineage: Eukaryota > Viridiplantae > Streptophyta > Magnoliopsida > Asparagales > Orchidaceae > Dendrobium > Dendrobium chrysotoxum. Next base: position 29,089,599 of record CM034310.1, read on the forward strand.
AGAAGGTAAGTATACTCAAGGAGAAATTATTTGTCAGGCATCTCATGGAGAGAAGTGTTATCAAGTATGTCCCTAAGGTCAAATAAGTCAAGCTAAGAATCTAAGTTATAGCAGATAGTTGCACCTTAAAAGATAGTAGCACACTCAAAATAAGAAGTCTTATAAAGCATGCCATTAGTTAATTGATCAGAAAGTTTGGATTGAGACCACAGTAAACATCAGCTTCTCAAGTGTAATAGGAGACTTATCAATGAGTTCACTAGGGAATGTTAAGGTAACCCACTCAAAAGTTTTGAAACCATAATAGGTAGACAACTCTCAATAGGAAGAGGTGTGGCAAAAGGTTTGTTAACATGGACATTAAAGTCTAATGGGAGTTCAGGTTCACGAGGATAGATATCTAAAGTAGATGGTTTAGCAGTTTGAGTCAGACACATTTTATTGGAGGTTTATATTTTACATATATTTGGGAAATGGTTTTAGGTCATGTTAAAAAACTTGTCTTAAAATTTTCTGAAGATTGCTGAATTTTTCATCCATATGATTGAATGTATCCACAATTTTATAAATTCTATCATTCATGCTAAGCCCTAATTTTTTTTGTTATCATTCCATCAAAAGTAGAAGGATATTTCTTAATTGGTAAAGGGGCTATCCTATAAGTCATTCATTGCCTTTTCTTATTAATTTTAATTTTGCAAAGTTTGTTCTTCAATAGTCTTGAAAATTGTTTTAGAGTCTATAAATATTTGTTGCTGACTTATTTTCATAAGTAAAGATAATCATTCATAAAATGATTAATCTAGAGTAAACCTCATGAAAATATTATTTTTATTTTTATTTTTTAAAAATACATCCAATTGGTTGTGTGGATAATTTTTTTGTGGATCACACTCTGATATTGTTTGAACCTCTCATTCATTAAAGGGGTGTTGGGCTTTAATACAAGATTGGTTTGATTTTTATGTGGTGTTCAAAATTTAGAGGGCTAGCAAATTAATCTTAGATTTGCTAACATAAAATGCCAAATTCTTTGATTTCCTTAGCACAATTTCCTACAAAAATAAATAAATTTAGTAACAAAAAATAAAATTTACAACTTGATTTGAAGGTTCCTTATTGATGAAGTATAAGATCTACTCTTCAAACAAAAATGATTTGGTAGATGGATCCTTGGAAGAGAGGTTCTAACGTAAGGTTGCTCTTTATAGTGATGGTGTTGTCTCTTTGGATTGTTGAATTTCACCTTCTTCTAGAACAAAAGCTATCAAATGATTCGGATGTTGTTTCAAGGTTGTTGTAGTGGTGGTGTAAGGTTAAGGGAAAGGGGACTAGTTTATGAGTTATTGACATATTTCTAATTGAAACTTTCTTGCAATTGATGGTTAGATTTTGTTTGATGGAATAGGGTGAGGGCCTTTATCAGTTGTTTGGGATGATGGCTAATTATTGGTGGTGATTTTAGGTTAATTGAATGCGTGGTTATAAATTGTTAGGAATTGGTCCAGTTTTAGGATAGTTGATTCCCAGGTTCATTTTATCCTAATAAGTCTCTATATATGGAGAGGTTGTAATAGGCTTTTGCACTCCAAGCCAAGAAATAAGATTAGTTTTCTGGGTTTTCATCTCTTGAGATACCCTCTCTCCCCCTCCCCCTCCCTCTGTCCCTCTCATCCAAGAAAGAACAAGAAGCTCCCCTCCTAAAGAAATCCCAACAAACTGGTATTAGAGCTAGATGGAGGTGAAGGAAAGTTATTGTAATCAAGGAGGCAGGAAGGTCAGTCGTTGAATTAGGCTGGATTCGCATGGGTGTGCTTGGGAACGGGCGCGTGCGAGCGGAGGAGGTCGGGTCGTAGGCGGTTGAGTCGAGCACACGGGGTGCATGTGTCACAGGTAGGGGTGGCACGATCGGCCAGGTCGGTGTCGTGAAACACAATCACATGCAGGAGCCGGGACGAGCGGGCATGGATCGCGTGCGGGCAAGTGTTCGGCCAGAGTGGAGCATGTGTGAACGTGTGCGGGGATAGGGTGCACGCAGGCGCTTGGCGAGCGCGTGTGGGGAGGGTCTTCGATCGGGCCTAGGCAAGGGCTCGCAATCACGGGCTATAGAGGAAGCAGATGCATCGCATGCACGGGCACGCGTGCGAGTGGAGGCGAGGCCCTTGGGGTGCGGGTGGATACGCGCAGGGTGTGGGCGTACATGAGCAAGGCGTGCGAGGCGGACGCGCAGGCACAGGCTGACACGGGCGCGGGGCTCCTCCTCAAGAAATCCCAACAGAAATGATTTTTTTATATGGATTGGTCACAACATTTGAATAATAGGAGCTACGATTTTATGGAAGGGCTATGACTTAATGTTTGTGAGGGTTGAAGTAGTTTAAGATTTTGGGAAAGTGGTGGGGATGTAGGAACATGAAATAAGGGAAAAAAATTAATTTATTAGGGTTCATAAACCGTAAAATTTGGTTGATTTACGGATCAATTCACAAGTTAGCAACACCAACTTCTTGTAGGCTCAAGGTTATATAAGAAATCAAATCTATTTTTCATTTAATCAATCGAGGTATAATTAGCACATGAAGTGCTATAGAAAAATAGGAAACTGCAAGAAATTACACTGAAATTCCTCATTGAAAATTTATTCAAAGGCTATATTTATAGCCCCTCAAAATCTCTCTATTTTAAAGCAAATAATGTCACCTTAATTTGAAATATCAATTAACTATTTGATTTATCTTTAATCTTTAATTTGGGCTGATTGATATTGTTCCAAAAAAGATATTTTTATATTTAAAATTTATCCCCGAACGTCATATGAACAGCCTGATTTAGTTAGAGGCATCCTTGTCTTGTATTAATATTTCATGTAATTTAACAGAAGTCATTGTGAATCTAAGGGTGCCATTCCTAAATAGTTGGATAATGCTACTGATGATGGTAATTAATCAAAGGGGGATACTCACATGATTGGGATGCTCTCTGATTTGATCCTAAAGCAACATATCGGCTTCTATGTGGAATTGGGACTATCCTCATCAGCAGTATATATTAAAAAAGCTTTTTTCACGTAACCAAGCTATTTTTTGCCTTATATATTAAAATTAAAAGAATTTTAGTTATCCTACCATCCCGTTTTGTTGAATTCCCTAAGCTTATATAAGGTTAATTTTTGTGATTTTTTTTTTCTATTAATCTGCACTAGAAACTACAATCTCATTGTTTGTGTTTATTATGAATTTACCTATGCAAGCAAACCTAGTCTTAATATTTGGCAACCGTGGTGGCTATAAATGGATTATATTCATCTGGAAATCAAATTTAACATGTTTTTAATTCCCTTTGCAGGCTAGAGAAGCTTATTTGATCGGCAACAAGGCTCTAGCAAAGGAACTTGGTGATAAGGGTAAGTGGTACAACTTGCAGATGAAAGAAGCTCATGCAAAGGCTAGAGAGACCATATATCGTCAAAGGTGGGTTATCCATTGCTTTTAACTTGCTGCTACATATGTAGAATGATGACATGCCTACAAATGAACCTTTTTTGGAGTCATTGAGTTTTTAATTTAGGGAAGACAATCATGCCACATGTATGCCACTGATTTTGTTGTCTTCCATTCTGAACAAGGAATCTATCATCATCATAGGTGTTAAACCTATTTTTTGCAGATCAATTTGCAATTTTTTTTTTGGAGGTTACTTCCGTTCTTGCCCCTTTTTTCCCTAATATCTTGATATTCTTCATCTACCTATCTTATTGTTTCATCTTCTAACAGATATTGTAAAGGCCATAGTTTCAATATCTTATCCATATTAGATGCTACTTCTGCTCACCCTCTTGGATAATTATTTCTCAATCTGTTTTTATAATTTTGTCGTGTATCTATCTAAATATTCTTATTGTTGTCTAAACGAAGGATCTCTATGGATGTGACATGAACTTTTGTGACTGAAACTGGTATGACCATTTTGATCCATAATGTACCTTTTATGCTCTTTACATATTAGCAGTGGGTACTATTAGTGAGTTCTGTTAAAAGAAACCTCCATACTGTCCTTCATGGGCTTTTATCTGCATCATCGTTGTCAGTTTAATTCCAACTGTTTGAGCTGGCTTTACGAATCCTCATGCTTCATTTATCTTGAAGAACTTTATATGCAGTCCTTAAACATTTTCAGTACACAACTCTTTTGAAATGTTGTCGTATAATATAGTTGTAATAATAATCGTTAGCCAAATTTTAGTCTCCAGAATGGAATTAGTCTCTTAGACTTCGTTTGGGACGGCTTTCTTATTGCTTCTTAAAGCCATCCCAAACGAAGTCTTAAATTGCTAAATGTTATTGCTGCTATAATAACTGTTTGTTTCCAGGAATCCCATGTCTTCCGAGCTACAGGGCTACGGGAGAGGGCAAGAGCGCTTGATTGACCTTCATGGTCTTCATGTGAACGAAGCCATACATGTTCTAAAGCACGAGCTGGCCACTCTGAGAAATGCAGCCAGGTCAAGCGGCCATCGCCTGCAAGTCTTGATATGTGTGGGAACCGGTCACCACACCAAGGGGGCAAGAACTCCTGCAAGGCTTCCTATAGCTGTTGAGCAATATTTAGTGGATGAAGGACTTCATTACACTCAATATCAACCAGGTCTGCTTCGTGTTGTAATTTGTTGAAGAAGCTGAGGCACATACACATCATGAAAATGGCATTAAAGAAAAAGAGAGAGAGAGAAACAAAAAGGAAAAAAAAAATGCAGGTAGATAACTTAGATTTCTGTACCTGTGTAGTATAGTGGAGGAAGATAGAGGAAGAGTAATCAACACCATCTCTTGCAATAGCAGAAGAGAATTGTATCATATCAGCAGCAGTCTTTCAGACCCACTCATTAACTTTTTTTAGCAGTGGTGTTCCACTGGCTTGCCTCCTGTTGGCTATACTTTTGCACATGATGTAGATTTCTGTAGCCTCGACATTCTTTCAGAGGGTTAATTTAGTCCTATTTATTTTTTTTCTTTTCCTCTTACCAACTCTCAGCTATGAGATTCAGCTTACAGTGATGAATGATGGCATAGCTTTCTTGTTAAATCTTGTAAATTAGAAGCTCATACAGATCTCCATAGCTTTCTTCCTGCATTTCATTTTAGCATCCAAGTAAGAAGAGTTAATATGTTCACTGCAAGTAGTTTGATTCTAATATAAAATATTTAGGATAGATTTCAAAGTTTTTAGATTTATGTTGAGATTAGTGGTGTATATGATATATATAAAATAATATTAATTTTAGTATAAATTCAGTAATTTTAAAGGAAATTCTGATGTATTTTACATTAATATATCATGATATATATATATATATATATATATATATATATTGCTTTAGAATCATTGTTGAGTAATTAGTTTCATAAATTTGTTTATGAGATTTGGGCTTTGTTTGAGATATTTTTTTTATTATTTTGTTCTTCAAATTATAATCATAATTTTTATTTAGTCATTATTTTTTTGTTGCGTTCAATAAAATTTTTGTGCTAGTAGATTTCTTTCTAAAATACTTTTAAAAAAATATTTTTCTTTACAATTATAAACAATAGTAAAAAAGTTGTCCCAAACGAAATCTTAGGTTTTGTTTGGTATAGTTTTAGATCATTTTTTTTTTGTTTTCAATAGGGTTTTTATTAAAAAAAATTTTATAAAGCAGTAAGAAAGTCGTAAAAAATCAAGGAGTAGCAAATAGGTTAAGCTATAAATGGATATTAGTCATCCATTGGAGATCTACACCTATTTTGCCATACATTATCAATTATTTTTGGTTGTGTGGGTGCAAAAAATTAATGGACTCTCATATAGGATCTGTTTGGAATGGCTGTAGTGTTTTATAAAATTGGTTGTAAAGTTGTTGGAAAAGTATTAGAGTTATTTTAGTCATAAAAAATAAATTTTTATTATAAATTTTTTTAAATAACAAGAAAGCAATAAATAAGTAATAGTATAATGAAATTATGATTGTCTGTTTGAAAAATAAAACAATTAAAAAATTATTTCAAATAAAATTTAGGAACATATTAAGGTTTCGTTTGAGACGGCTTTTTTACTACTTCTTGAAGCAGTTTTTTAGTACAAAAATTTTAATTTTTATATTAAAAAGCTGTTTCAAGAAGCAGTAAGAAAATCGTTCCAAACGAAGCCTAAGTCTTCGTTTGGGACGATTTTCTTACTGCTTCTGAAAATAATTTTTTAGTATAAAAATTAAAATTTTTGTATTAAAAAATTGTTTTAAAAAATAGTAAAAAAATCTTCTCAAATAAAGCCTCAGATGATTATAATTTTTTTATAAATTTGATTGGAAAGTAATTATCTCCAATTGTTACGAAGACAGCAGCTTTTTTAAAAGCAATGGTGGGAAATAGCTTTTTAGAATAAGATTTATTAAAAATAATTATTAAATAAAAATTATAATTATAATCTGAAAAAATAAAATACTAATAAAGGTATTCTAAATGAGGCCTTGTTCTCATTTATTGAGTGCTTGACTGAGGGGCAAAAATCAAGGAATTCCTCGAAAGAATATCCCTGACAAATATTTTTGACCGTTGGATTTATTCTGAAACTGGTATGATATTGCCGATCCAGCGCTCATACATAGCGTGCCCGTCACTCCATATATGCCGACAGAGGTCATCATCGAAAGATTTCGCGGTACAGGATGAGGCGATTCCGAATGCACCACGTGGGACCCACAGCGACAAATTTCTCCCCTCTTTACATCGAACGCACAGGAAGGAAATTGCATCAACACTTTCAAGCTAACTTTTTCGTTTTTTTTATTTGGCTCTCATAATATATTAATATTTTTATTTTTCATAATATATTTATATATTTTTTTAATTTTATATTAATAATATTTAAATAAAATGCTGAGCCTATTTTTTTAGACAGTTAGGGGATTCAAGTCCGAATGAGATGGAAGAAACGTGTTCTGTCGACTACTCGGCTGTCGACTCAATCTCATGCAGAGCCTGTTCACAAGAATACAAGATGCCCCACGTACATAGCTCGTGCAAATGACAAATGAGATATTTTCTTAGAACGATAAGTATAAAATATTTAATATAAAAGAAAATTGAATTTAAAATTTTGATAATTGAGGTTTCTCGTAATAATATATATATATATATTAAATTTATGTGATGACTTTACAATTACAGATATGATGATTAACGAGCATATATGTGGAAAGGTTGAAGTAATTTTAGTAGCAGATAAGATTAGAGAGAGTTGTCTTAGATGGTTTGGTCATGTAAAATATCAGCCTTCTGATGTTCTGGTTAAGAGAGTAAATGTATTAGATGTTATTTATATTAAAAAAGAGATGATTTTTTTATTAAATTTAAATAAAAAATTAATTTAATAGGACACTATTGAGAAAAAAGATTCATGTAGCCGACCTAATGTAGTGGGATAAAGATTTGATGTTGTTGTTATTTTTGCTATGATGGTTTTTTTAATGAATAATAAAATAAAAATAATATAAATTGAGTACTTACTCTCCAAGCTGCACAAAATTTATGTGCTTTTGTGATTTTTTTCTTTCAAAAATATTCACTTAACATCATGCATGAGCACATCAATGCATCAACACATCATAGCAGATTCGTTGTATTTGTCCCATATATAGAGCTTTTTTTTTTAACATTTAGGTCAATTAATACAAGCTCATACACACATCATATATGTAAGACTCGAACCCACGAACTTTTGATTGATACCTTAAGCTCCCGACTAACAGACAGACCAAAATGAGCTGGGTCCCATATATAGAACTTTCATTATGACTAATAAGCGCGGTGTCAAATGAAGGATTTATTTGTGATGGTTTCCTTTTGTCTATTTTTATGATAGAAAAGGTAATTATCGAAAAATAATTTGTATTTGAATAATAGCTTTTTCATAATTTTTAAATTTTTTGCCTTTAAAAGCTCTTTTAGAAAAATATTTTTAAAATTGTCATTGAGAAATAATCTTTTAAATGCGAAAAAAAAAACATAAACCGCCACAAATGAAGTTAGAATTTAGGATCTAAATGTCAACTTTTATTGTGGATTTTGTTTGATTTTTATGATTTTTAATACGAAGAAAAATGATCAAATAAATGTCATTAGGGATTCTTAATGATCCAATCTCGAGCCAATTTAATTCAACTTTAGATTGATTCTAAGTCTTACAATTTGATCTCGATCAGGATCAAGTTTGGTTATAGGTTAAGTTTATTCAATCTCTATTCGAGTCAGGCATAGCTCATTAACTTTGATCCGAGATAAATTTGAATAAAAAATTTATATGATCTATATTAGTTTTCAATCACCTACGATAATTTGTTTGATTAATACATATATAAACACAAATCAAAATATCTATATACATACATTTATGTATATACTCTTCGATATATTAAATCTTAATTTAATCCAAGAACGAGTCCGTTCAAGCTCAATTTGAATTAGGTTTTACTCATTAGTTTGATCATTAACTTCAATACAAACCCAATCTACACAAAATATTAGTCTACTTTTCTAGTAATCTTCAATTATTGAGCCTAACACATTATTCTTGATTGTTAGGATGGCCAATAAAGCTAATGAGATTATTATTGCAAGGGCTCCCCTCCTTAATTAATAGATATATTGTATAATAGATATTCATTGTTAATTTCAATATTTGTGCTAATTTGATTTAGCTTACAAATAGTTATGCATACACCTATATGTTAGGAGGGTGGAATCCTATAAATATATGTTGAGTTCAATATATTAATAAATAGGCAATCATTTACTTAAGAAATTAAAACTAATTAGAGAGGAACAGTGATGTTCTACCAAGTATTCAATTATTATGGCCTGGCTATTCTCTTAATAACTATTGTCCGACTATGATCTCTTGATCATCATCATCAATTGTTATATCCTAACTACTATCCCCTATCAACGTTCGCTTGAGTATGATCTCTAGGTCCCGACTACTATAACATGATATCAATGCTCACTAATTTCTTTACTTGTTGTCCAGCATAAGTTCAACATACGCCATCGTCCATGAGATTGATGCACTTTATTGTTGATAAGGCTGATGCATGTCATAGACAAATGCTATCACTTATAAGTTTGGTGAATACTGTCAACATCAAGATTGACACCCACCGACTTCATCACTAATCATCGCTCACAAAATTGATGTATGCCATCACCAATGCATCCTATGCACGCTATTGACACCAATCCCGATTCCCGATGTCAACACCAAGGCTATATTGGACGTATTGACCTTTGATTTTCTCCTTTCAAAGGAGAACAACTAAACATACAACAAATAATCACTTGAAGATAATCTTGATGCATTAAGGCTCTTCCAACTTTTACCGTGGAATCCATCCTCAACTATTCATGCCCACTACATTATATATCACAGTATTCCGAAACTAAAGGGAAGAACATCATTTGTTGCTTGATATATATCAATAGAATAATTTTAATTGGGCAATTTCTATATGACTTTTTTACCTTAGCTGATTTTTCATATAAAATTTTAATTTATCTTACAACTTTATTTTATTTATATGTGTACTGATATATATTAAATAGGTTTTTAATTCTAGCACGGCTTAATCAAGGACTTTTATTTTCATTTTTTTGAGGATCCGTGTCCAACTGCAAGTCTGCCGTCGCTGTGGATAAGAGGAGGAGCAGCAGCAGGTGGAGAGCTGCTCTCCGTAATAGCATTGCTTCTTGCTGCGTAAGTGCCGAAGATTGGAGGGAGCCATTTTTTGCCCTTTATATCCTTTTTCTGTCGTTAGGCCCTGCGGTGAGATGTCGTGGCGTATCATCGTAGCCAGCGCTTCATTGGTGTTCCTGCTCTCTCTCGTGCTCCACGTGGCACTTCACTCTCCCATCTCCCCGCTGCCTCTTGCTCTCCCTTCTTCTAGTTTCCCGCCCAACAATCTCCTCAAGGTTTGTTTCTGCTACGGCTTCCCCTTTTTCACCTGAATTTTTTTTTTAATGCTATTCGATTCCTATGAAAATAGAGGGTTTCTTGATAAAGATTACCACTTCTATCAGATTTTCTGGTTTTTTATGATTACTTATGATTTATTACCTCTGTTTTATAGCTTTAGAAGAAAAAAATTTGTTTTTGGTTTGAAGATTTGGAAGGAAAAATATGTAGATGAGGTTACCAACTGTTCCCTTAATAATTTAAAGCATATGACAAACCCTAAATAATAAAAGGTACATTTTTGTTCTTGATGCATCCTTTTTTTTGTTGAATTTCATCAATGATAAATTAAGAGTCTTAAGAGTTTGATTTGTTTATTTATTAAACATACAGTAGATGTGAATATAGTTATTAAGAAAATAGGGTTAGTATGTTTGATTGTTTGCCCAAATTGCTATTTTTATAATTATATGAATGATTTCTTGCTTCTTTTGGGAAGAGATAGAATAAAAAACTTTAAGAGGTTTGAAGGGATCATTTTTGGCTTTGTGAGTTAGTATGGCCATCATAAAGAGAGAATTTTTTGGTGTTTTTTTTAAAAGTTAGATTATATTGAATTGTTCATTTATTCCATACACCTAAGATGAGAATAAACTTACTATGAAAAATGGGAGTTTGTGATTAAATATTACAATATTAGTATGTTTGCTTAATTTCCTTATTGTTTATCAAACATGTTCTTGCCCCACCAATTTAAACAGTGCCAATTATCCATCTTGGAGTAAAGCCATGATCCATATTCATGACCAACAACAAAATCTAATTCATCAATAGAGACATTCAATCACCATCTGGAGCTGAAGAATTTGTCCAATATGCAGTGTGGAATCAATGCAATAGCATGATTTTTTTCATGGCCAACTTCTTTAGTAGACCAAATATTAGTAGAGGTAAAATGTATGGAAAAGATTCATCCAAATAATTTAGAATTTTTAGATAGCACCATTGTATGATTTGATTATGTTTCTAAGTTCTTTGGATTTATATTAAACACATTCCTAATGCCTTGTTATCTAAATATATCTGGTTCAAGAACTCACAACCATACAATTGAAGTGGATTGCAGAACAAAATGAATGTGTTCCAGTTCAAATGATTAACCTCCATAAATCCATCCAAATAAGGTTCATTTTACCTACAGCTATTCCTAGAAAGTGAAGAACTTTTTGGCTTCGTTTGGGACAGCTTTTTTATTGCTTCTTAAAACGATGGCTTTTTTATTGCTTCTTAAAACTCTGTCTCAAACGAAGCCTAAACTTTACACCTTATAAGCGGTTTAGAATACTTTAAGCTCAACTTTCCTTTAGGGATGAAAATAAGCCGCGGTCTAGATTGATTTATTTTTATTCAAGTGAAGTATCAAGTGCTATATTAATAGTAGTCTTGATGAAAATAGATGAGTGATCATGATTTATCTTGAGAGGAGCATTAAGCATCTTTACAAGAAAAATATACAGTATGGATGAAAAAAAAAGTCTTAAAATGCTTACCACATTTTACTTATTTATTTCTTGTTAGATCCTTTTTTTTTTCTGTGTCATTATGATGAAAATTTGGGTATTATTAGAATAAAAGTTAGATCAACTTTAGTTGAACTAAAGAATTTTCTTTTAAATATTTTAAGGGTGTGGAAAAATTAGGAGAAGGAAGTCTCATCCTTCCAGAAGACACATGTTTAGGGAAAGATGGCAAGCTGTACACTGCTACAAGGGATGGCTGGATAAAGAGAATGCATTCCAATGGTTCTTGGGAAAACTGGAAGATGATTGGGGGATCTTCTTTACTTGGGATCGCCCCATCATTGGATGGAGATATTATTGTTTGTGATGCCTACAAGGTTTGGAAATATCAAATTAATTATTAACATAAATTCTTCTCTTATTGATGGTAGCATCAACTGCCAGTTTTTTTAAATTTTAGGGGATTTACACAAATAGCACTCAAATTTATCTCATTTGTATATTTAACACCCAATAGTTAAAAAAAAAAGGATTTTTCTTATTTTGCGACGGATTTTTCCGCAGCAAAAAGGTAAGTTTCCTGTGCAAGTGTTATATATATATGTAAATCCCCTATTTTTTATGTGCATTAACCATGGTTTTTGTAGGGTTTATTAAAAGTTGGAGAGGGAGGCCTCACCGTTCTAGCCACTGAGGTGGAGGGCACCAAGATATTGTAAAAATTTCTTGAACTCAGAAAATTTTCCCTTTGTTGTCTATCATAAACAGTCCCCTGAAACAGAACAAATTTTGTTACAAAAGCTTCGCAGATGATGCCATTGAAGCCTCGGATGGAAGCATTTATTTCAGCGACGCAAGTTCCAAGTTTGGATTCGAGAACTGGTTCCTTGATCTCCTCGAAGCTCGCTCAAATGGCCGTCTCCTCAAATATGACCCTTTAAAGAAGACGACATCAGTTGTTCTTGCCAACCTATCCTTTCCAAATGGCGTTGCTCTTTCACCTAATGAAGACTACTTGCTTGTTTCGGAAACCTGGAAGTATGCAAATTTTGAATTTTTACTGGCTTAATAAAATCCTGTCAAACGGTCATATTGGACAAAAAAGTTACCATAGTTTAAATCCCATTTTAGCTTTATATAACGCTGTAAATCCCACAGATTTACTAAATCCGGGGGTTCAGCAGATTTATGAGAATTGTCGACTAGAGAGATTGCCCCTACCTACCTACCTTCCTCATGCTAGAAGGGCATTTGCATAACCCTTCAAATTACATGAGTTAACATGTTGAAATTCAGAAATAAATTACCAAACAATCAGAATTTAATCAAATTTAGTCATGATTATGTCAAATAATTTTCAGAATTTAACTGCCTAAGGATTTATTAAATCTGGATTTACAGGATTTACTAAATCCTACTTGCAGCCAAACAGCCTATTCAGTTTTGTTTTGGATAGTAATAGAAGACGTCAACTAATTAGTGGTTCTTCTGCTCCAGGTTTAGGTGCCTTAAGTATTGGCTCAAAGGAGAGCTGAAGGGAAGTACAGAGGTTTTCATTGATAACCTTCCAGGTGGACCAGATAACATCAATCTTGCTCCTGATGGGTCTTTCTGGATAGCCCTTATACAGGTCTATTTCAACATTTTTCAGTTCAAATTTCAATGCCTTCGGGGTATCTTAGAAAGAGATAACTGTAATACTGATAAAATTGTTGATTTCAGATAAGGTCAAGGTGGCTGGATCTGATACACCCGTCACCATTGGCGAAGTTGGTAATAGCAGCATTTCCCAAAGCCGTTGAACTGATCAAGCCCATGAAGAACGGAGCCATGGTTGTCAACGTTGAATCAGATGGGAAGATCAGAAGGATGCTTGATGACTATGATGGAGGAGTGATTTCCACTGTTACTTCAGCTTTAGAGCATGAAGGCCACCTTTACTTGGGAAACCTGCGCAGTAACTTCATAGGAAAACTTCCCCTCAAGGGATAAAAAAACACTCTTAACGCTGGTAATAAAATCTGTGCAGTTTTGTTTACTGTTCATGAACTTGAATACTTGCGTTAATGTTTTGAACCTTTTATCATTCAGTAAATGTCTCAAAATCAGCAAGCATGGCCTACAATTTATAGTTAGTAAAAGATAACAAATGATAATCATTTCTAGTAAATAAAAGTTACTTTTTTATTTTCTTATAAAGTAATTTTTTAGTATAATTTTTTTTTAAATTTGAAAATTTTTAACTGAGTATTATGGTCTGTGATTTTTGAAGGTAAGTTGTGGTCTAAGATTGGAATGCTAATTGCTGTGGCAATTTAACGCACGGTGGAGTAGGTTAGGAGAAAAAGAATTTTTCAAGTTAGCATAAATTGATGGTTTAAAAAATATCCTTCAACTATTTTCACCTGGTTTGGGATTGATATTGATGGTTTTAACAAAATTTAAGTCTCTTAGTTTAAAAAGATGAAATGTTTATTGATGGAAAACCTATGATTGAGTGTGATTTTGAAAGTGTTGAGCATGCCAAACTTTATTTTCCTAAGTTTGATTTTGCTTATGGGGAAGCCATTTTACTTTTCCTATAATAAGACTATGGTGTATTCCCTAGTCAGGGCAATAAAGGTTGGTGAATGGTTTGAGAAGCGGAAACCCATTTTTCACTTCAAAATACAGTGAAACTCAAAAATGTTGTGATTCATCTCCAATCGAACTCCATTTTGCGCGCTTCTGCGAAGGTAACCGTCTTTCTCCTCTTTCGCGGGTTTTTTCGATAAATCTGGTTGAGACAGAAAAATTGCATAGGTGAACAGTGCCATGCTAATATCGGCGTCACACTGTTCACCCGCAAGCAAATAGCGAAAGATTTGGCGTTCGGCTGGAGCAACTGAACGATGCCATACTCATGTTTGATGTTCGGTTAGAGATGCTCTTAACAAAAGTAAAGTATTAAAGATGTATAGAAGTCGAAGAATATTTCAATTATAGTAGAATATATTGATGTGTTTCTTGAGAAACTATCTAGATTGTCTCTTGAGAGAGAAGTGGAGTTTGAAATTAAGCTATAATTAGAAATATCAGCCATATTTAAATCTCCTTAAATAATGGCTCCTAAAGAGCTATAGAAGTTGCGAGAATTAATCGATAAGGGATTCATCAGACCAACTAACTCGCCTTAGAGTGCACCAATGCTTTTCATTAAGAAGAAAGATGAATCATTGAGATTATGCTTCGATTAGGAAGAGTTTAATAAAGTAACAATTAAGAACAAATATCTATTGCCAAGAATCGGCAGTTTATTTAATCAGTTAGAATGTGCTACTGTTTTCTCTAGAATTGATTTGAGATCGATATCATCAAATTAGAGTTAAAAAAGTAGATATCGTAAAGACATCTTTTGAAAACAGGTAAGTCTATTATGAGTCGTTGATGATGCCACTTAGGATAATAAGTGCACAAGCCATTTTTATGGATTGATGAATATGATTTTCAAAACATATATAAATAAATTTGTGATTATATTCATTGATGATATTTGATATATTCTAAAATTGATGAAGATCAAGCTAAGCATTTGAAATAGAATTGAAGTTTTCCAAACAAATTAGTAGTATGCAAAGTTCACAAAGTGTGAGTTTTGGCCGAGGAGTCTTGCATTGTTGGGACATATAATCAATGGTGAAGGAATCTTAGTAGATCCTCAGAGCATGAAAGTAATACTAGAATTGTTACAACCCGACCCAATATTACCAGGTAATCATGTCATATCTTATCCGATCGTGGCAAGAAACATAAATTGACCCGAAGATCCAATTGGAGAAGTGCTGAGAAAAACTAAAATTTCAATTTATACGGCACATATCTACTATTGAATACAATATAAAGCGGGAGACTAAATCTCAAAAATAATTTTTCTATGTATATCATCCAAAAATACATGTACAATCTGAGGTCTATCTGCAATAGCTCTTGAAAATAAAAAGTGCAACAAAAAAAATAAAAACCAAGTATGTAAAAATGAAAATAGCCAAAAAGGCATACCAACATCACAAATCAAAGCATGATATCAGCACTACTAAGCTCACTCCTTACCATTTTCGTGATCTGAAAAATGAAAGCAAATGCAAGAATGAGCTAACATGGCTCAGTAGGTTATTGTAGCCTAAAACATGAATCAATAACTCTAACCAAAAGAGCTCAAAATATTGAATTAATAAACTGAAGTACTATGTGAAAAGTGAAAATTGAAATGCATAATAATACTGAATTTTAATAAGCATTTAAATAACTATTGAAATTGTACTGAAATCGATTGAAATATAACCAAATTATCAAAATGATCATCATGCCCCAATTTTTCATATATAACAATTAACAGAATTTCTTCTCGTCACCAACATAATCCTTCTTAATAAATATAGCCATCTGACTCCAGAATTCTTAATACATAACATAATAGAATCCTTTCTCATTGCCAGCAGAATCCCTTTTCGCCATCAATTCAAATATTTCAATCATAGATATTGAAAATAAAATGCATTTTACACTACCGAAATAATCACAGTATTGTTGTGTAAGTCTACAAAAATGCTCTAACAACTATCAAATAATTCTCCACCCGTGTTCTATAGCTTGCCAAAATTAAATTTTTAGAATTTCATCACATTACTAGAGATTGTGTATAAAAATATTATGAAGCTTTAACTGAACTGAAGTATTATTTATAGATGGCAAAATAAAGATCTGAATTGATAAAATATACTATCTTTTAAAATCACCCAACAGAAAATCTCGAATAAATACTCAAAACAATCAGAACAGTCATACCGATACATATCAAAAGTTACACATATAAAAGTTACTAGAATCTGATGAAACTACTTTTTTTGTAAACCAAATTATAAATTTGATTAGAAAACTTTTGAAAATACTGAATTATTAAAAATAAAAATAGACAAAATGTAACCTTACATTGAGACAAATAAATTTCCCAACTGAACCAACTAGCAAAAACGGCTCTACGACCTCCAAAATCTAGTTTTCCTTTTCTCTCTCCTATCTTTTTTTTTTCTATTTTCCCCTTTTTTCCTTCTTTTCCTTCTTTTTTGCCTCTGTTAAACAAAATGGGCAAAATGAAATGGCCATGAGGACTTATGTAAGTGGAAATAGTTTTTTATAATAAAATAATAAAAAACATATAGATAATTATGCTAATTATTTAAAATTTAAGCGTAAAATTGATATAAATCCTTTTATATTTTCAAATATAAGGATCTAAAAATTATAGAAAAATATTTAAAAGTTAGCTAAACTTGTCTAGAATGATCGGGTGAAATTGGTTTGTAAAACGGACACCTAACGGTCCTAGAAAATTTACTTGTACTGATATGTATCAATTTTTTAAGGAAGTGCAAAAATGCCTATAAAATTATAGAAATTATTATAATTACAACAAAATAATATCTACGTTATGGCCAAGACGATTTGTAATTTGAATTTATAATAACTCCTAAAATAAGTTTTGACTGATGTAGATCAAAATATATCTTTAAAAATTTAAAGGGTTATTATAAGAATGACCTACACCAAAGAGTGTTTGGAAAGTTTCTAGTGTACTAGACTTAGCAAAATATTATGAAATGTTTGTAATATGATTTTCACAAATAGTTATGACATTGTCCAGACTGATAAAAAAGTTGGAATGGTCAGAAGAATGTAAGAATAGTTTTCAAGATATAAATAAGTATTTGCCATCACACTGGTGTTAACTATCTCATCAAGAATAGAAGAATTTTAAATTTATATTGACCCATCATTAAAAAAATTAGGATGTGTCTTAATACAAATGGGAAATTAATTGCTTTTGCATCATGACATTTGAAATCACATGAGAGACACTATCCAACCCATGGATGATTTGGAATTAACTACTATAATATTTGCTTTAAAGATTTGGAGACACTATTTATATGAAGCAAAATATAAAACATTTATTAATCATCAAGTTTGAGATATATTTTTATACCCAAAAATTGAAACTTAAGACAAAGAAGATGATTTGAGTTGATTAATGATTGTAATCTTAATATTCCGTATCGACGTAAAAAATCAAATGTACCAGTTGATGCCTTAAGTATAAAGTCCATGAGTATTACAAGTTGGATGATTACTCAAAATCCTGAATTTATTAAAGAGGAAGCTTTGCTATTAGAAGAAAAGATTTGGTGATATAAGTGTGCTGCATCAGATGGTATAAAAAACCAACTTTAATAGACATAATCAAGGAAGCTCAAAAAGCTAGCAATGAATATCAAAAGTTAGTGAAGCAAGTTCATTTAGGAAAGATGGAAAAGTGTCCATTGATGCAAAATGTGCTATTAACAATAAGCTACATCCATGGGTGCCTAGTAATGCTGAATTGATGCAGGAGATTTTGCAAGATGCACATCACTCAAGGTATATCATTCATACATGAAGTATAAAAATGTACAAAGATTTGAAGTTAATATTTTGAGCCATATTACAACTTTATTCAAATATAATTCAAAACATATTCAAACATAGTTCAAACTTTGACCAAATCATTTCCAAATTCATATTTGAAGCACGAGTTCAAATCAAATTCGAAAAGTGCTCTAAAATTTCTAAATAAAATTCAAACTATGATCGGATTGCAAACAAATTCGAACTAATTTAGTTCGCAAAAAACTTAAGAAAATAGTCTACAATTAAAAGATATATTTGAAGTAAAATAAATTTTCAAAAGAGAAAAAAAAAAAAAAAACATATTTAGCCGCTTACGGCTATTATGAAGCATATAAAGTCAAATTTATCTATGGTTGAAAACAATAAGACTCCTTCAACATCCCTCCGCACTCCATTTCTTGAGAGATTATTAGTGCGGAGGCCGGACACAGAGAACCCTTCGGTTTTGTGTCTGTGAAAAGTAAAAATGCAGCTACTGTTCACTCGTGCGTTTTTACGGTTCACAGTCATAAAACCGAACGGTTCTCTGTGTCCGAACTCCGCACGTAATAATCTCTCCCATTTCTTCACTGAATGACAGAATGGGCAAGCAAAAGCTATAATGATTTTTCATTGTTATTATCAATGGACCCTATGATCAAACAACGAAAATTAATGATTTATTATACAGTGAGCGTCCTTACTGAAACATTATACATTGAGTGACGTTATGAGCTCTGTCATATTCTGAAACTTCCCACAAATGTTGCTGTCAGCTGCACTCACCAATTTAAACAATTCTCTGCATCAGTGAGATGGATTACTATGTGAAATTGACATATTGTATTAAATTACATCATTTGGAGCAGCACTAAATGATAATGATATGCTTTTACTGTTATTTTTTTCTTAATTAATGGATAGTGTGGCATTCAGATTTAATAAAGTCATTTGTGTTCCCACTCTTTGCCAGACCCAATAATAGCTTTGAGTTGCTGTCAAGTTGAAGAAGATGTTGTCTACTTTTATGGCCCATTTTGAAATGTTGAATGGAATATCTCCTCAAAAGTGCAATTTTTTTATGTTTTTTTTGTCATCATGATTTGGGCATTGTGCAAATGTTATTTCTTCATGGTGATATATTTTTTATATGTATGATTGAGCAATAGATGAGATAACATTGGTATTTTAATTGGTTATTTTGGATGAAGTTTTGTAATGTTTAGTTATGACATAAAATTATAATTTTGGCAAAATTATAGGGCGCAACTACTCCCTAGACGTCAACATAGACCTCCTCTCAGGGTCATGAACCAACCAAATTCTCATAAAATGTAATTTAATTCTTCATTGAAATCAATGCAAAAATTATTAAAATTTGTTGATATAAAAACTCTCTAATTTCCCAAAGTCGATCACAAAAGCTTTGGTGGGTTCTAAAATTGTCAAAATTGTGATCAAAATATCAAAAAATAATTGAATAAACAAGTTCAAAAAACCTGAAATTAAGGTTGGAATTAGTTGGGCCGATTATCACTAACACTGCTAGGGGTATTGGCACACGCATAAGTGTACAAAGGTGCCCATGCAAACGTGGGTGTAGGTCGGAGCATAAGCACGCGAAGCCACGCTCAAGCACATACGCATGTATGCATCTTCCCCTAGGTGCGAGCATTCACATGTAATCGGGTGTGTAGATGTTCCATGCTATGATAATTATTTTATTTTTTTAAAATAAGAATTTAAAAGTATTTTTTATAATATTAAAGAAATTGTTAAAAAATCCCAAATATAGAAAATTTATCCAATTTTTATAACCATTCTCTCTCTCTTTTTCAAGTATAAACACTCCCAAGGATGAAAGAAAATCTCACACCTTACAATCTCTTTATAAACTTCAGTTCTTTCTATTAAAAGAAGTTAATTGCATTCCTCTTCTAGGCTCCAATGCTTAACAAAGAGTAACAAACTACGCATCTTTCAACGACAATTGTGAGGTCACTCAAAATTTATTACCTTTATGATAGAGCTTCGTCCTTCCTCTTGAAGAGGGTTGACTTATCTCCATTTGGTTGGATTGGGATCCAAAAATTAAAAAAAATTATCATATTTTGAAGCTCGATCCAAAATTTTCACTTATGATTAGGTAATTAACACAAAAAGTTTGACAAAGCTTATATAAGAGATGATGATTGATGCATCAGAATATTATTGATAGTGTAAATGCGAAGATTATGTTAAAAGAAAGTCTCCCAAAAATGACTAGAATTATTCAGTACGATATTTTCTTCATTTTTAGAAACTTTCTTGCATTTTATGCTCTAATCTAATATAGACATGTACATTCATTTTAGGTACTATCAAAGTTGGAGTTTGTTTAGCTAGCTATTGATATTGGGAGTCAATATTGATGATGTTAAGCATTGCCATTGGAGTTAAAAGTTACTTGAATCATTAAGGCTTCGTTTGGTACAGCTTTTTATTGCTTTTTAAAATAATTTTTTAGTACAAAAATTTAAATTCAAAAAATTTTTTTAACTAAAAAGCTGTTTTAGAAAGCATTAAAAAAACTGTCCCAAACAAAACCTTAATATAAGCTATAATTGAGGTGGGAGTTGCATCATTATAGTAAAACTTCAAAGGGGGAGAAAGACAACCCATAGAAATTTAAGGCAAAAGTTAAAAGGATTTTAAAGATTTTTTAATTTTTTCTGATTCCAATATAAAAATATAAAATAATTATTTTTTAAAATAAATAAAATACAACATTTTATAGCAAAACAGCCACCTACACAACAAATCGCTTTTAAAGATTTTCATTAAAACCAGATCTTCGAATCCCAACGACCTCCAGTCCTCCACAAACTGTTTTTTACATAAACACCCCATTCTTTTCCTAATTTATTTTTTGTGGGAGGTGCATTGTTGACCAGCATGACCAACGTAAACGTTCTTCACGTGGTCCGCAAATCAGAACCGAGAACTCCTAAAACGCACCAAACTTGCACCCAAAACCTCGCCCAATCCTGAAGGAAGCTCACCAGCCCCTCCTCAGAGCAGCAGTCCGTAGTCGCTCAGCTTGTGCACGTGGCGAATAATCATTGGGATCTACGCCCCGCCGATATAGTAGGGCGAGGGATTTTGTCTGCCACAGGTCCACACCAATGGCGGACCACCGTCCTTTTAACTTATTACACGAATCGTGATGTAGATGGGCGGTGCTCAACCGTAGGCCGCATAATTTTCTATATGGAATTTATTCGATTTCGTCCGTCGGTTCCTATTCGCATGTGCCAAAAATTTTTTTTTTGAAAAAGTTTGGGCATTGCCCGTATATTGAAAATAAAAAAATTTAAACAAAAAAGTTTCAAATGAAGCGGAGAAAGCTACCAGGCATTTGCCAGAGCTACAAAACCAATACCACAAGCATGAAGAGCTCAAGAAAATAACATAAAAAAAACTAAAAGTCCAAAAACTGGACATCCAAAACCGCCAAAGCCTGGACTCAGTAAAAATATTAGAAATATCAGAATTTGGTGTAAACTGAACTCCTGGTTGCCCGAAGGCCATCCTAGGAGGTCTGTGAAAGGGTCCACATCATTGTCCAAGGCCAAAAAATCCAGCTGGCAAATGCACAAGAGCGGGCAAAATCATCACAGAACATCACATAACATTCCCAGATCGAATGAAACCCATCATAAATTAGTACCGACTACCGACTGTAGCGAATTCCCATCAATGCTCTTACTCAAAAAACCGCTCATTAGATCAAATCCAGTATAATAGTAGCATTCTTCAATTTAACCACCTTATCAAAAACTGCTCTTTTAATTTTAATAGAGATAGTAGTGCAACTATTCCAATTATTTCCAAATCTTCTCCTATTCCTTCTTTGCCAAATGAAATAGATAGCACAGCATGTGCCAAATTATTATTCGACTATGGGCCCGCTACAGGATCGACGGGAACACTGCCGATGCGGTAGGTACTAAGGCAGGCGCCATATCATTTTCGTTCCACGAGGGAGCTTCCTCGGGCTTGGATCGTCACCGTCCATCATATTTAAAACACGAATCGTATTGTAGATGGACCGTGATCCATCTTTCCATACGAGACATTTCCTAATGTAAAATAATATTCTTTCGATTTGGTCGGTTCACCGTATCTTTATGCTATTAAATATTAATTCGTGCGCGCCCCTCCGGCAGATTTGTGGGCCGCGACGCGGCGGTGAAGGAACTCTTACATTCATCGTGAAACAATATAATAATATTAGCTCTCGTTTGTTCTTCCCGGCAAAACTGAGGCATTTGCTTCTGGCTATGCCGGTACATTGCTGCTGATCCCCGCCTCCACTTTATTCTCTATATCTGAACTCTAGGGCCTCAGGCGTCACTCCGGTCATCTTTCTTGAAGTTTGATTCTCCATCAGGAGGATGGAGGAGTTCACAATGTCAGTAGAAGAAGGCCTGAGGCTGGCGAAGCGTGTGTCCGCTGGTAAGGACCGATATACGGAGGCGCCTCCGAGGCAACAGGCCGAGATGGAAAGGTCGAGAGCCTCTCTCATCCCGAAGGCGCCGATGTTGTATGCGGTGATCGTCGACCCAGCGATCGTGGACAATCCGGACATTCCGAGCTACCAGCCGCACGTTTACGGACGGTGTGATCCGCCAGCGTTGATTCCGCTCCATATGAAGGAAATTGCGGTGAAGACTGATTGTTATCTCGACACGGCATTAATCAGTGTCCGAGGGCGCTGGCGGCTTCACTGTGTGATGAGCAGCCGCAGGTGCGACTGCCGCCTCGTGGTTCCCTTTGGGGAGCAGGTAAGCTTGAAGCGTAGTGTTCCGGGTGGAAATTGTCAGATATCTCATTGGATTACTTTAAATTTCGAGCTTCTTTGTTCGAATTTATCACTTACCTTCAAGATTCGTCAAGGTAGATAGAAGGACAGAGTGATTTTGCTTGTTGAATTAAGTTTATTGTATGCTGAGGGCTGGTAAATGGAGTTTATTTAAATTCTTGGATGGGTTGCGATAATACAACAATTATGTTGTGAAAAAAGATTTGCGTATAATGGAGATAACATTTTGTGTAGTGTCCAACTTGTATGAATTAAAATTTAGGATTCATAAAGATAATACTAGTAGTTTGGACAACTCTAATCAAGATGATGTTGATGTTGATAGATAGGTTATGTGAGTCCGGTGTTTCATGCTTAATAACAGTGATTAATAGGAAAAAGTTACCTCAAGATATCTGTTCAAATTTTTGTCCAAGATGGGGTTAAGTGTTGGATTCACTTTGAGATCAGTCAATACAGGCAAGATTGGTATTGCAGTAATCTCAAATCAAATGGCTCTAAATGTCATCCTCGCCAAAAGTTTGTTAGGATATCCTAAATAAAAATTTTTACATAATAAATGTTGTGTGCCGGAACATTCATGCCGATAAAGAGACAAAGTTTTAACGTCCTAGCTTTGCACAAAGATCTAACACACACATAGACCTGCAAGAGACATTTGATTTTTTACGTGGAAAATCAGGAAAGAGAAAAATCATGAGACTTGGCCCAGTCCCAACCAAAATGATTCCACTAGTATTTATATTTGATTACAAGTAAACCCCTTCCTTAGGGGAAGGTATTGATACATTGTAAAGAACACATGGTTGAAATTGGAAGAGCCCTTTGACAAAAATTCAGCGTAAATCCAAATGCTGAAGTTAGGAGTTAGAGTTGATGTTGACGACGTGCATCAATCTTATAAGTAATTGCGTGTTGGCATCATTGGAGATGGAAGGTGATGAAGTCAACAGACATTGGAGTGGCCATACGACGGTGGTCCAAATGACTGTAGTTAGGCAATGTAGGTTAGAAGGACTGTAGTCGTGTGATGGGAGTCACAGGACCATAGCTAGGAGACAGTGGTTAGAGGATCGTGGTCGAGCAATGGTGGTGGACCGTGGTCGGGCGATGGTGGTTTGAGGACTGTAGTTGGGTGATGGAGGTTGGAGGATCATAGTCAAATAAAGGTGGTCGGAGGATCGTAGTTATAGGGAGACGGTGGTCCAAGGTCCATAATCGATGGGCAACTGAGGTTGAAGGACTGTAGTTGGTGGGTGACAGAGGTCGGAGGACTTTAACCGGTGGGCAATGGAGGTTGGAGGATTGTAGCCGATCGGTGACGGAAGTCAGATGGACCATAGTCGATAGGTGATGAAGGTTGGAAGGACCATAACTAGGTGATGGCAGTTCAAGGATTGTAGTTGATAGGAGATAGAGGTCGGAAGGACCATAGTAGGCGGGCGACGTTGATCTGAGGATC
Source organism: Dendrobium chrysotoxum (assembly GCA_019925795.1). Taxonomy (NCBI): domain Eukaryota; kingdom Viridiplantae; phylum Streptophyta; class Magnoliopsida; order Asparagales; family Orchidaceae; genus Dendrobium; species Dendrobium chrysotoxum. The sequence goes on from CM034310.1 coordinate 29,113,888, forward strand.
ATAGTCGGGCGAAAACGAATGCTACGATTGAGAATGATTGAATAATAAAGACAGAATGATTGAATAATAAAGACAGAATGATTGATTGCTGATAGAACGAGATGCGATATTTGATAGAATGACTGATTATTAATACAGATAATCAATATAGGTAACATACATTGATGCATAAATTTTTGTATATGATTTGCTACAACATACTGTTCTCTTTTACCTTGCATTGATTTCAGTTGTAAGATTTTAGTTACTTGCTGGGCTATGTGCTTATTACGTGATTTTAAATGATTTCTAGTAATGATCCTGCAGCTTGAGGCTATAGCATGCATAGTTTTTTTTTTTTTTCGCACTGCTAGTTTAGTTTTCTTCAATTTTTTTGGTTTATGTGTATACTTTTATAACTAGTGTGTCTATTGTATAAATTATTTTTAACTATAGTTGTAAGATGTAATTATGGGCTATAGTAATGTGAATTATGTTTTGCACTGTTTCTTTATCTGTATGTAATGCAATTAATTAGTTTCGGATGTTAAATTGATCTAGTTGAAAATGACTATTGATTGTTATTTAAAAATATAAAATATAAATGGATAAAAAAAGAAAAAGAAAAAAAATTCTTTCACTTTATGTCACGACCCGGCCCGATTAGCCTGAATTAACAGGGCGGGAACAGAAGGTCGTACGGAGGAACATCAAAACATTTAAACTTAGATAACGTAAACTATTTCATCCAAAGTATGCATATGAAAGAGCCAACTAAAAAAAAACTTCCAATATAGTATTTGTTCAAACACCAACAATAATAACCCAAATAGAAGAACATAAATGTAACCTTAAACTCAAACTTAAACAACATTGAGTTCACATCAAATATCACTAAGTTCAACCCTTAAACCTCAAATTCAGTACAGACTCAATATAAATAACCATAAAAGAACCTTTCTTCCTGAGGTCCTCGACGACTGTAGGTATACTGCGGTCTTGAAGCCATCACTTATCTCCTGAAAAATATTTTGAAACGTAGGATGAGCTTACTCGCTCAGCAGGTAATTCATAACTCAATTAATATTATAAGTAACATAAAACAGAACTTTTACTGAGGAAATCATTTCATATCAATAAATCATAACATTTCTATTTTTCTTAGTTCATACTTTCATTTTTTTCTTTCAATAACATTTCATTCTTCCATTCTTTTCCTTCACCATTTCATATGCAAAAATAAATGCAATTATACTTATGATAAATGTATACACCCGTCACAGGAGCCACCGTCTAGTACCATAAAGGTACTCCTTTACCATTTCCATTTTCATATCCTTTACCATTTTAACGTGCACGAGTACAGCGTCCCCAGCTAGTACCATCAGGGGGTGAGCTCCATCTATCAACATACACATGCAAGTATACTATATCATATCGTCTCATTCTTATAACACTTAAACCTTATGAAAATGCCATTGAATGTAACATATCGTATGATTAATCATTCATCAATTTCCATATATCTATGTCTAATAATGTTTCATGCTCCAATGTTTTCCTTAAAAATTATACATGATCACAACATATAGTAATACAACTATTAGTTTAGCTAAAATGAAACATTATAACATATCAAATCTTTAACATTTATTGAAATAGAAACTTATAAAATTAAAAGAGGCATGAATACCTACCTTATAAGTATCGACCACAACGTTGCGCGACGTTTGCTAATCACTTGACTTCACCTTAATCCACACCTAAAGATGATTATAATAGCATTAAGAATACATATTAATTATTTCCAATAATTAATACAATTAATTTCCTATTTTCGGATTTATTTAAAATTCAATATTTTGGAAACCCTAAACTTCTCAATTTTGGCAATTTAGTACACTAACCTCATCCCTAAACATACCCTAATAATTTCTTATTTATTTTCGGATTTAATTAATTAGAAAATTATGAAAAATGGAATTTCTTACAAAAATCCAAAATTTTATATTAGGAACCCTCCTAAGACCCTTAGAAATCGTTTTTGTGAAAGCACTTTAAGAGAATTTAATTTTTGGGAAAAACCCTAATTTTTCAAAACTTGTCAAAATTTAATGAAATTCATTTTCTACCGTTAAAATACTTCCCTAAACTTCCCCTATTGATTTCGAAATGAAATTCTAAAGTTTCGACAAAACCCTAATTTTTCCTTTCCAAATAACTTGAGAAAGAGAGGAGGAAATGAAATTCTAAGACATACCTTCTTCTTCCCTTGATCTCCTCTTTGATTTCCCCAAAAATTTTCGCCGGAAAAACGTCGCCGGAGCCGTGCCCTAGCTTCCCCCGTCGCCCTTCTCCCTTCCGCCTCCGCTTGCGTTTCTTCGGTTCGGCCGAATGGAAATGAGAGGGGGAGGGCTGTTTGGTTCACTTAATGAGGAGGGATTCCAAATGACCCCAATGCCCTCACTTAAAACCATATTCAATTAATACTTAACAAGGGTATTATAGGTATATTGAAGCTTCTAATAATTTTAACTTTAAAATTAAGCGGAATTTGATACAAGTTCTATATATCAAAACGATCAGAATTTTACGCAGGATTTTATAAAATTATTTTCGTTACATTCCGTTAACTTCGAAAATTTCACTTAAATTTCGTCGCGACGCATCGAGATGCGTGCGAGACCTAAGATCGTCAAATTTTCGGGTTTTACAATTCTCCCCTCCTAATAAAAATTTCGTCCTCGAAATTAAAAACAAATCATATAAGTTTAGAAACATACCTTAGTTAAATAAGTGGGGGTGGTTCTCCCTCATTTCTGACTCAATTTCCCATGTGGCATCCTTCTCTGAACTGTGCTTCCACAGCACTTTAACATAGGGAATAGCTCTGCTCCTCAACTGCCTAACAGTATAATCAATAATCCTCTCAGGTTCTTCCACAAATGTCAAATCTGGCTGAATATCAACTGATTCAGTACTAATCCTCTGAATCTCATCTGAAATGTACTTCCTTAAAGCAGATATGTGGAATACATTGTGAACTCCACTCATGTTTTCAGGTAGGATCAACCTATAAGCCACCTTCCCAATCCGTTCTGAAATCTCAAAAGGACCTACATACCTTGGACTCAGCTTTCCCACTTTGCCAAATCTCTTCACTCCTTTCATTGGGCTGACTTTAAGGAATACAAACTCTCCAACATCGAACTCAACTGGTCGGTGTTTGGCATCATAATATTTCTTCTGTCTATCCTGTACTGCTATCAATCTGTCACGTATCAACCTGATCTTTTCTGTAGCATCATCAACCAGATCTGCACCAATAATTTTCCTTTCCCCTGTCTCAGCCCAGTTTAAAGGTGTCCTACACCTTCTCCCATATAATGCCTCATAAGGAGCCATTCCAATACTTGCTTGGAAACTGTTGTTGTAGGCAAATTCAATCAAAGGTACATATGTCTCCCACTTACCACCAAAGTCCAACACACATAGCCTGAGTAAATCTTCTAAGGTCTGGATGGTTCTTTCTGACTGCCCATCTGTCTGAGGGTGAAAAGCTGTACTAAAAGTGAGTCTGGTACCCATAGCTTCCTGAACCTTCTTCCATAATCTGGAAGTAAACCTTCCATCCCGATCTGACACTATAGATTTAGGTACCCCATGTAATCTGACAATCTCACTAACATACTGGCCTGCCAACTTTTCAACTGGATCAGACTGTTTGATAGGTAAAAAGTGTGCCGACTTCGTTAACCTATCAATTATCACCCATAAAGCATCACATCCTCTTCTGGATCTGGGTAAACCAACCACAAAGTCCATAGCAATGTCTTCCCATTTCCACTCAGGTATAGGCAAGGGCTGTAGGAATCCTCCTGGCTTCTGATGTTCAACCTTCACCATCTGACATGAAGTACATTTAGATACTGTGTCTGCCACACTTCTCTTCATTCCTGGCCACCAAAACACCTCTTTTAAATCTTGATACATTTTGTTACTACCTGGATGAATGGTGTAACTGGAGTAATGAGCTTCCTGAAGGACTTCTTTCCTTAAATCACCAACATCTGGAATACATAATCTACCTCTGTAACGAAGCAGTCCTTCACCATCAAGCTCAAAATCTTCATTATGCCCCACACTAACCATATCTAGTATCTTCTTAAAATCTGTATCAAGTGGCAAAGCTTCTCGTACCCTTTCTGTAAATGTTGACTTGATAATAGTTTGATTCAACATTGCAATTTCTGCATCATTGGGTCGAACCACTGAAATCTCCAACTTCTCTAATTCCTTTATCAATTCCCTCTGCTGAGTAATCATCCAATTTGCACTACCTGAATTTTTCCTGCTCAAAGCATCTGCAACTACATTTGCTTTGCCCGGATGATACTGAATGTTCAACTCATAATCTTTAATGAGTTCTAGCCATCTCCTTTGTCTCAAATTCAGTTCTTTTTGTGTGAAGATGTACTTCAAACTCTGGTGATCAGTAAAGACTTCACACCTAACCCCATAAAGGTAATGCCTCCATATCTTTAAGGCAAAAACTACAGCAGCTAATTCCAGATCATGGGTCGGGTAATTCCTCTCATGATTCTTCAATTGCCTAGAAGCATAGGCAATGACTTTCCCATTCTGCATCAGTACACAACCCAACCCTTTATGTGAAGCATCGCTGTAAAGTTGAAATCCATCCGACCCTGAGGGAATAGTCAGTACTGGAGCAGTCATCAAACACTGCTTTAATCTCTGAAAAGCTTCCTCACACTGAGCTGTCCAATCAAACTTTACTGCTTTCTGAGTCAATCTGGATAATGGCATAGCTATCTGTGAAAATCCCTCAACAAACCTTCTGTAGTAGCCTGCCAATCCCAAAAAGCTCCTAACCTCAGTAACTGTAGCTGGTCTTGGCCAATCTGCTATTGCTTGTACCTTATGCTGATCCACAGTTATCTTCCCATCAGTGATCACATGTCCAAAAAATTTTACACTCCTTAGCCAAAATTCACATTTGGATAATTTGGCATACAGTTCATTTCCCTTCAAGGTTTGCAACACTGCCCTCAAATGATTTGTATGCATCCTTTCATCTGGAGAGTAAACAAGTATATCATCTATGAACACAATTACGAATAGATCTAAGAATGGCTTGAAGATTCTATTCATAAGGTCCATAAATACTGCAGGTGCATTTGTCAAACCAAATGGCATCACTGTAAACTCATAATGCCCGTATCTGGTACTGAAAGCAGTCTTTGCTATATCTTCCTCTCTCATCCTGAGCTGATGATATCCTGACCTCAAATCAATTTTTGAAAAGATTGAAGCACCTTCCAACTGATCAAATAAATCATCTATTCTTGGGAGAGGGTATTTATTTTTCACTGTCAATTTGTTCAACTCTCTGTAGTCTATACAGAGCCTTAAGCTTCCATCTTTCTTTTTCACAAATAGTACAGGAGCACCCCAAGGGGAGGTACTAGGCCTGATGAAACCCTTCTCAAGCAACTCTTGCAGTTGTTCCTTCAACTCCTTAAGCTCTTTAATTGCCATCCTGTAAGGAGCTTTAGCAACAGGTTCAGCTCCTGCCACTAACTCAATAGAGAAATCTATTTCTCTACTTGGAGGTAATCCAGGTAAATCATCTGAAAATACTTCAGGGAATTCCTGAACAATAGGGATATCTTTTAGCTCTCTTTCAGCCTTCTTCTCCTCTTTAACATAAGCCAGAAAACCTTCATATCCTTTCTTTAACATCTGAAAAGCCTTCAAAGATGATACGATCACAGCAGTTACCCCTTTATCCCCTTGAAATTTGAATTTCTCCTCTCCTGGCATACAAAACTTAACCTCTTTTTTGTTACAATCAATAGTCACGAAGTGGCAAGATAACCAATCCATGCCTAAGATTGCATCAAATTCAGTTAGAGGTAATACAATCAGATTAGCCTCTAAATTCTTATCACAAATCCTCACATTCACTTGACATCTCTGCTTAGCTTCCATATGATTTCCGTTAGGCATTAAAACTGACAATGATTTAGCCATAACTGATGGAAGTAAATTGACTGATCTAATAAACTCCTCAGAAATGAAAGAATGAGATGCACCAGTGTCAAATAAAACTCTAACGGTTTTGTCACATATGAGAATTGTCCCTAATCATAAACAAGTCACAATATTCATAAGACATAAAGTATTGTTTATTCATATTAATACATCGATCATTCATATACATTCATTATGCATTCATGTTGTAAAATTATTCATTGCAATTAATTAAATTACGTACCTGTAACCACATCAGGAGACCCCTTAGCTTCTTGCTGGGATAATCCATAGACTCTGGGTTGAACATTCTGACGAGTCTGACCTTGAGAAGGCACAGAAGCTGTAGACTCCACAGCTCTTGGTCTACCAGCTGTCCTCTGAAAATTATTGCCTGGCCTGACCTCTGAAGCAGATCTCTGTCCCAAAAGAGGGCAGGACTTCGCCATATGTCCAGGCTGATGGCACCAGAAGCAAGTATTAGTGCCTGAGAGGCACTCTCCCTTGTGCATTCTCCCACACTTGCTGCATAATGTAGTAGTTGAAGTACTGCTGTCAGAGTTGCTGGACCTGGGCTTCTTCCAAGTAGAAGTCCCTGACTGAGAAGACTGAGTAACCTGGGTCTTTGGCTTGCCCTCTATTTTTCTTTTCTGAAAGTCTCTCCTTTTCTGAATATCTTGCATATCTGATTCAACTCTCCTGGCCCTTTCCACCAAAGTGGGGTAATCTTCAATTCCCAGTGGAATCAAAGACTGTCTAAGATAGTCTTTCAGTCCATGCATGAAGCGATAGCACTTCTCTTCAGCATCTGGAATCAGATGAGGGGCATACCTGGACAATTTTATAAACTCCTCCTCATACTGAGAAACAGATCGATCACCCTGAATCAATCTGTTGAACTTCTCTTGCATCTGCCTCCTGGCTGACATAGGTACATACCAGCCTCTGAACACCTTTACAAATTCCTCCCAAGAAATCTGACTGCTTAGTCTCCCTCCAAAAGTCTCCTCTAACTGACTCCTCCACCACCTTTCAGCCTCACCATCAAAAGCATAAGAAGCCAGTGTCACCCTCCTATCCTCTGAACAAGACATGCCATTCAGTATCTTCTCGATCCTTATGAGCCAATCCTCAGCCTCTATAGGTCCGCCACTGGAGAACAACGGAGGCTTCATGTCTTGAAATAATTTCAAGGTCTTGTCTATAGTTTGACTTCCACTTCCGCTGCCACTACTCTGAGTCTGGGAAGTCTTTATCATTTGAGTCATTGCTTCCATCATCTTAGCGAATGACTCCATAGTAGTATCAGTACCTCTTGGAGGTTCAGTTACAACTGATGGCTCAGCTACAACTGGTGGCTCCCTCTCTTCCTCCTCATCAATGCCATCAGTGGCATTCTGCTCAGGATTCATATTCCTGAGATAAAACACAATAATCATAAGGCAAAAAAATTAAATAATTCACACTCTTTACACAATCTACGACTCATACAATCATCCTATAGGCTCTTTCAGTGATCAGTATTAAACCTTTGGCTCTGATACCACTCTTGTCACGACCCGGCCCGATTAGCCTGAATTAACAGGGCGGGAACAGAAGGTCGTACGGAGGAACATCAAAACATTTAAACTTAGATAACGTAAACTATTTCATCCAAAGTATGCATATGAAAGAGCCAACTAAAAAAAAACTTCCAATATAGTATTTGTTCAAACACCAACAATAATAACCCAAATAGGAGAACATAAATGTAACCTTAAACTCAAACTTAAACAACATTGAGTTCACATCAAATATCACTAAGTTCAACCCTTAAACCTCAAATTCAGTACAGACTCAATATAAATAACCATAAAAGAACCTTTCTTCCTGAGGTCCTCGACGACTGTAGGTATACTGCGGTCTTGAAGCCATCACTTATCTCCTGAAAAATATTTTGAAACGTAGGATGAGCTTACTCGCTCAGCAGGTAATTCATAACTCAATTAATATTATAAGTAACATAAAACAGAACTTTTACTGAGGAAATCATTTCATATCAATAAATCATAACATTTCTATTTTTCTTAGTTCATACTTTCATTTTTTTCTTTCAATAACATTTCATTCTTCCATTCTTTTCCTTCACCATTTCATATGCAAAAATAAATGCAATTATACTTATGATAAATGTATACACCCGTCACAGGAGCCACCGTCTAGTACCATAAAGGTACTCCTTTACCATTTCCATTTTCATATCCTTTACCATTTTAACGTGCACGAGTACAGCGTCCCCAGCTAGTACCATCAGGGGGTGAGCTCCATCTATCAACATACACATGCAAGTATACTATATCATATCGTCTCATTCTTATAACACTTAAACCTTATGAAAATGCCATTGAATGTAACATATCGTATGATTAATCATTCATCAATTTCCATATATCTATGTCTAATAATGTTTCATGCTCCAATGTTTTCCTTAAAAATTATACATGATCACAACATATAGTAATACAACTATTAGTTTAGCTAAAATGAAACATTATAACATATCAAATCTTTAACATTTATTGAAATAGAAACTTATAAAATTAAAAGAGGCATGAATACCTACCTTATAAGTATCGACCACAACGTTGCGCGACGTTTGCTAATCACTTGACTTCACCTTAATCCACACCTAAAGATGATTATAATAGCATTAAGAATACATATTAATTATTTCCAATAATTAATACAATTAATTTCCTATTTTCGGATTTATTTAAAATTCAATATTTTGGAAACCCTAAACTTCTCAATTTTGGCAATTTAGTACACTAACCTCATCCCTAAACATACCCTAATAATTTCTTATTTATTTTCGGATTTAATTAATTAGAAAATTATGAAAAATGGAATTTCTTACAAAAATCCAAAATTTTGTATTAGGAACCCTCCTAAGACCCTTAGAAATCGTTTTTGTGAAAGCACTTTAAGAGAATTTAATTTTTGGGAAAAACCCTAATTTTTCAAAACTTGTCAAAATTTAATGAAATTCATTTTCTACCGTTAAAATACTTCCCTAAACTTCCCCTATTGATTTAGAAATGAAATTCTAAAGTTTTGACAAAACCCTAATTTTTCCTTTCCAAATAACTTGAGAAAGAGAGGAGGAAATGAAATTCTAAGACATACCTTCTTCTTCCCTTGATCTCCTCTTTGATTTCCCCAAAAATTTTCGCCGGAAAAACGTCGTCGGAGCCGTGCCCTAGCTTCCCCCGTCGCCCTTCTCCCTTCCGCCTCCGCTTGCGTTTCTTCGGTTCGGCCGAATGGAAATGAGAGGGGGAGGGCTGTTTGGTTCACTTAATGAGGAGGGATTCCAAATGACCCCAATGCCCTCACTTAAAACCATATTCAATTAATACTTAACAAGGGTATTATAGGTATATTGAAGCTTCTAATAATTTTAACTTCAAAATTAAGCGGAATTTGATACAAGTTCTATATATCAAAACGATCAGAATTTTACGCAGGATTTTATAAAATTATTTTCGTTACATTCCGTTAACTTCGAAAATTTCACTTAAATTTCGTCGCGACGCATCGAGATGCGTGCGAGACCTAAGATCGTCAAATTTTCGGGTTTTACACTTTAGATCCTGGGGCGTGACAGGTGGCCGGGCGGATGCTCCATGACGGTGTTCTATAGACGTTCGGCGAATCAGCGGTGGTTCGACACTGGCGATGGGCAATTGTCCTGTGATGGCGATCGATCAGAGGTCCAACGATGACAGTCGGGTGGCGAAAGTCCAGTGACGGTTGACCGATGAAGGTTTGTTGGTGGTGTTGCTTTGTTGGTTGTGTTACTCAGATGGAGCTATGGGATTATTCAAGTTTCAAAGCTCTTTTGAATCTCTAGCCAAGATCCAAGCCCCCCTTCGTATAAGAGTGGGAACCTAGTTATAAGTTTTTGGGAGTGACATGCCCTGTTAATATTGAGAAAATTCAGAGCACTCCGTCGAATGACCCATATTGATTTCTTTGATCATGAAGCTTTCGTTCAGTATTTAAGTGCGTTACTAATGTCAAAATTAAGTAATGTTAGGCTCATTAGATTTGTCTCATCGAGCTGCTCGATTCAGCTATAAGCTTGCCATATTTTGAGATCACTTTATCATTCAATTAATGTCTTGAAGTGTCTAATTATGTTTTAGACCCTTGATTTGGGCTCATTTAAGCTTTGATTAAATCATTTTTGGTGTCCTTAAGTTTGCTTCGTCGAGACATTCAATTTGACTATAAGTTTGTTGAAATCAGAATCAAGATGGTCCCAAATTTGATTTTTGAAATATGCCTCAACATTCATGCTTGATCAAGGCGAATTTTAATGATGTATCAATTATAAGGCTTATTTCAGAGAGAATAGTTTGTAAACTATTATGCTGCATATAGATTAAAGTAGGTAACAATATTTTATAAAAAAGTTTAGTGTTCCTTATATCAAAAATGTTCTTGAGAGGCTATTTGAATTAGTGTTATTCTGAGGCCAATGCTATTAAGGTATTGATGTTCTTTGTCAAATGTTTTGTTGGGGAAGTAAAATCACGCAACGAATACAAACAAGAAAAAGAAAGCAACAATTTAGTACACCGGAATTTAACATGAAAAAATAGAAAATCAGGAAAAATTACAAAGCCACACCAAACCAAGAAATCCATCATAAAAATAGGGAGAATTTATCCAGATCTCTTTTTCTCTCGCTCTCTCATTGTTTCTCTTCACTTCTTGCACCATTCTATTGCATAACTAATTTAGAGATACAACTTAAAACTATCCAAGTGATGTAACCCTTGTAGTTAAATATGAAAAACGAGAAAGAAAATTGCCCAACTCCACTCACAGTGCCTCGACGCTAGGTTTGGAGCGTTGCGGTGCTCCGTTTTCTATCTCCAATCTGATGGACAGTTGTTGACCTCATTTTTTTTTTATCTTGGTGTTTTCCCTCGAGCGCATCCAATTGAGTTGAGCGAGCTTCATCGAGCTCGATTCGACTCAAATTGGTGCCAATTTAGGTCTGATTTATGATGATTTAGCTTGGTCGTGTTGAGTCGAACCCAAACTAACCTGAATTGAGTCAGATTGGGTTTGATTTGAGCTTAATTTTAATTTAATGGGTTTAATTTAATTCTAATTAACACTTCATGACTTTTTAAATAAATTTAAATCCAATTCTAGATCGGGTAGTTAGATCCAATGGTCCTGATTTTGCCGAGCTACGAAGCCTGTCGTTGCCACAGAGTTCAGTCGCGTGAGCCCTCGAATAGGAGATCGGTTTTGAACAACTTTAGGTAGAAGCAGAAGGTGGCAGGGCTATTTTGGTGTCTCGAGCAGAGCAAAACGTCGAGAGAGGTAAGGAGGACATGGAGGCAGGTTTCGGTAGGCATTTTTGGCCCATTTTCGCAGACGGATCCTTTTGGCCCTAGCTATCTTGGTCCTTCCCCATAGGAACCCTCGGACTCTCTCTCGAGACTCGGGGCACTCCAGCCCTCTCTCGCTCCCCTCTCCGTCTCTCTGTGTTCAAAAACTAGGCGGAAGAGTTCCCAGCCCCTTCTCCCTTCCGCTGGTTCGCGAGACCCACAACAGTATCAAGATCTTGAGCGTTGTGGCACTCTGTTGTCTATCACCAAGCAACACAAGTGTACAATGCCTCATCATTGTACTTTTGTAAGGAAATTATTTTTTTGGGGTGCAAAGCACCCAAACCTAAGCAGAGGGAGGACCTCCTGTAACCCTCCAGTGAGCTCGACCAACATAATTGAGATATGAGGCAACAATACAACCAGATTGATCGACACAATCAGATTCCTAAGTTTTATGTTTGGTTTAGTGTAATTCCAGTACTCTTTTGGCTTATGTTAAGATCAACCCTAAGGCAGTTAGCCCATTTCTTTATTTTTTGGTGTATATCATATGATTCTATAATGAGCTCACCAGCAATTAAAGTAAGAATGAGAACCATCTGATGGAACAACAACCATTGCATTCTTTTTTCTCCAAAAAGCTTGGAGATCGCAACATCATGACAAAACTCGACACACAATTAAAACTGTGATAAATAAACACTTCTTAAAAAAACAACAACAAAAATGATTATTAGTCTTATAAACATAATAAAAAACAACAATTAACCTAGAAAAAAAAAATCTAGATAACCTAACTTAGTCGGCGAACATTTTACTACTTGCATGCAACTATTCGTCAATCAGCCATGCCTAAAAGCTAAAATTCAGGAGTAGTGACGGTAGAAGTTACAATTCTTACATTGTACTCCGATAAAACATGATCAACTCGCAAGGCTTTGAGAGCAAATGCAGTGAGTGAATTTTTAAACTCATTAAGTATCAAAAAAAAAAAAAAAAAAGGAAAAAAGAAAAAAAAAAGAAAAAAAAGGAAACTCCAACAAAACTTTAAATTTGCTCGACCACCACAAATCAGGAGAAAGATGTTGGAGGCAGAAATATTGCTAGGCTATTGCCATAATGTCAAAGTTTAGTGAGGAAAGAAGGGATTTTCTTCACTCTCGTGTATCTTCCTTCCCAAAGGCAGAGGCATAGAAAATAATTAACTAATTTAGATGATATGGTCTAAAGAGTTGTAGGGATTACCTTCCCATGTTCCATTTTCACCGTGATGGATTCTTTCACGTGGTAGGCGGGGAGCAAAATTCCATGTGGATTGAGGGAGACCTTTTGTTTTGAAAAGTACATGCTACTCTTTATGTTGCAATCGGAATATATATATATATATATATATATATATATATATATATATATATATATATATATATAACAAGTCTGAATATTAAACTTCTTATTATGCTGACATCTAAATAACTCTGAAGTATAATACAATCATTATTTTCAAATTTTTATCTGAATATACTGCTGAATCAGACAACTAATATTTTCTAATGACAACATAATATTACAAATGTTGGTGAACCAAGCAACCCTATCTTTTTTATTCAACTCTATTGTTAAAACTGACATCCAAAAGATTTAGCTCATATTATTTCATTATCATTTTCATTTAGTTGAGGCAATTTGTTATTTGAATATTATTTGAAGAGAATCCAATCTTATACTAAATAATCTTCCTATTGTTCTGAATTTTAAATGCAATCTATAAATATCTGTGTTTGTTTGAAGAATTTTCTGTATTTTGCTTTCAGGAATATTTATAACCTAATCTGCTTTAAAACATATTTCCTCTCAATGTTTTTTGCCGAGTTGAGTCCTTTAGTTTATAATTTTTGAAGAGCCTATTGGTTGTTCTCAAGCTGTACATGGTTTGGCTAACAGGGTTCAATTCTAGGTGTTGAGGTAAATTTTGCTAGGAAATCGTACTTTACTCAGGTGGTACATAGAGAAGTTGATCAGAACAAGGAGAGATTCATAAAGAATGAACATAAAGGCTTCCTGAAACCCACTATTTTCTCATTGATGATTCCTCAGGTAAGTTGGCTGCCTTCCTGCATTTGTGATGATTTTTTTTTTCTGAGATCTTGAGTTATTCCAATCTAATTGGAACTCCTTTTGCTCTGAAGGTTGATGGTGGATGTGATATATCTCTTTATATTAGCTGGTCTCAAAAATTGCTATACAAGGATGGCCATTTTTCATTTAGAATGCCTTTTACTTTTCCTGAATATGTTACTCCATTTACTAGAATGGTTGAGAAACAAGAGAAGATACAGTTAAATGTGAATACTGGCACTGAAAAGGAAGTCATTTTCCATAAATCAACCCATGCTTTAAAGGTGAGTGCTTCTACATTTTGTTCACAGATATAAACCAAATACCTTTATTCTGATACGATTATAGTTCATCATTTTCTAGGAAATGAGTCGGCATGTGGGGAGATTCTCGTTCTTGTACGAGGCAGATGTAGAAAATTGGTCAACTAACGATTTTGAATTTTCTTATACTGTATGTCCCCTGACTTCCTGAACATCAAATTGGTAGTTCCACTTCTTGACTTAATTAACATCGCTGGAGTTCAAATCTTATTCCATATTCAAAGTGAAAAAAGGATCTTGTCACACACTACGTTTTATTATGATTATGTTTGTGTTTTGCTACTTAGTAAATAAAGTGCTCATCATTTGATCCATACCCCAAAGTTTTGATCCAGTTAAATCTTTTAAGAATGCATTTAATATCTTCATTGATCAATTGATGTAGAGAGATATATGATGTATAAATGGAAGTTAATTGTCGTAGAATGAAATAATGATAAGAAGTGAAATACAAGATAAGAGAAACAAAAAGGAATCTCTGTACACACAACTTGGAGATGGGAGAAACAACTTTGCGTGCATAGCTTGGAGTGACTAATATACACAATTAGAAGCAACTAGTCTACATTAGATGAATAGAAAAGAGCAACCAATTTCATTCATCAATAATTTTTCAAAAAATTCACACAACCAACCTTATTTATAAGAAAAATAACCCGAAGGATAGGACAAAATTGCCAAAATAAGGATGACATTATCCTTGTCTTCATTGCATTAGAAAAAAATAAATACAAAGTTTGGCCAAAAATAAAAGTAGGCCTAAAAGAATTTTAAAATTTATTCAATCTAGTTGTTTTGTAGCCTAATATGACCCTTTCTTGTTGCCCTATGAAATACCAGTACAATTTCTTTATGTCGCAGTAGCGTCATAGAGAACCACCTCGGGTAGAGTATGTTAGGAATTGAATGGTGGTCCCAAAACCAGCCATAGAAAGTACATCCAACGGAGGCATGCAAAAACAAATCCCTAACTAATTGATTTCAATTTAAAATGCTTGATGTAACGCAGATATTGTGCATTCTTTGTTGACAATAGACTTTGATTTTGTAGTACTTGCAGGAATAGAACCCCTTAAAAGGTAGAAGCTCCGCTGGAATAGTTGCTATAGAAATATGGGCCTTAGCAATAGGACCATAAACACCAAAATATTTTTGTAAGCTGGTAGGAATCCGATCTCCACACAGCAAAACAATCATAATGAAAAGAAAATGCAGCAGAAATCAGCGAGAAAGAATGAGATATTAGGACAACAAACCAAGATACAAGTTGATCTACTATTCGAGAGGTAGATCGACTCTTCACAAACCCTAGGCGCCATTGGGAACAACTCTAAAAAAAATTACAGCAAAACATAATTCACATAATGAAAATAAAACAACCTAATAAACCCTAAATAAACCTTCCTAATTCCCTCATAAATCTGAATTCAAAGCCCTCTTTCTCTAAATACACCTTTCTAATTCACTCCCAAATTTGAATTCAAATCAACCTTCTTTCCCTAAATAAACTTTCCTAATTCCCTCCCAAATATGAATTTAAATCAACCATTTTTCCCTAAATAAACCTTCCTAATTCCCTCCCAATTTTGATTTTCTATGGTAAGTAATTAAAGGCTGAATTGATCCCCTTTTAGCCCCCTCTCTCCGTACTCTCCATCCACACTAGTGGGGTCCACAGGCTCAGCCGGTCCATCAATACTCCTCTCCTAAATAGTCACTTTGTCCTCAAGATGGAATGAATGAAACTGTTGCTGATCATCTGGTATGGTTATGTTAGACCAGTCCAGCCAGTCCTATGGAACCGGTCCGTGCGCAAAATGGCAGAGGACTTCCGCCTCTCTGTACGCCGTTCGGATCGCCCAGTCATTGTAGAGAAATTTTGGAAGTTTTTTTGAGAGAATTAGGAGGGACATTTGAATGTAGGGACTGTTTGGGGATTTCCTTTTGATTTGTATGCATTAAATATTATGTTTTCCTAGGGTTAGGGCATCTTGAATTTGGCTAAAATTTGATATCTCTTAGATTTAGTTTTTCTTTTGGGCTTTAGCGGCATCTAGAGATTTGGGAGAGATCGATCCTTCTCTCGAATAGAGGATCAATTGTATCTTGGTATTTTCTGTTTCTATTTCATCAAATAATATAAATTTTCTACTGTTATCTTGGTTTTGTGTGGATTTTTGTGGAGAAATCTCGCTGTTTTCCGAAGATTGATAGGAAATACTTGAGATCAACAAGTGTTTCCTATCAAATTGGTATCAAAGCACTTTCTTGGGCTGAAAAATAAGATATCTTGGCTGTTTTTGCAATTGGAGCCTATATTCGATTAATGTCAGCAAAGACGATGGAGGCATTAGAAGGCGAGATGGAGCAATTCAAAATCAGCTTGGAGAAGTTCTCTACCACGAGAGAAAGATTTTCATAGATGGAAAATTGTATGGAAAATCGATTTAGAAGGGTGGAGGAGATGTTAAGAAGGCTCTTGAAGATGCAAACAAACACTTCACTGGTGGTTCCGATGGCTAACCCTAATCAAGATTTGATCGGGATTTCCTTGGCCGAATCGAAGGGAAAGGAGATCAGACAAGAGGAGTTTGAGAGGGGAGTTTCTTTCATCAAGAGCCACCTCCTGTGGCTCCGATAAGGGGTGGATCAGGGTTCCCGGATGGGAGGACAGCAAGAAGGGCATTTCGTGGTGAAGGTGGTGGGGTGGCCGACCCCTATGGGAGGTCTTTTGGGCAAGGGAAGTGGACGATCGAAGGAAGGGGATGGGCCGAACCATGGGGATCATGTCATGTGAGGTGAAGGGAAGGAAAGTGGGATTCCCACTCACAATAGATGGGGGAAATTTGGAGGGATCACGACAACCGCTATACTAGAGGAGGAAGAAGCTATTGGGGTGGTAGTGATCCTAGGGTGAGGAAGTTGGGGATGCCAGTATTTGAAAGGGATGATGCTTATGGGTGGGTGTACCGGATGGAGATGTATCTCATGGTGAATGGGGTGACGGAGGAGGAGAGACTGACGGCAGCGGCCTTATGTTTGGAAGGGAAAGCTTTAGCTTGGTTCCAGTGGACGATAGCATGACCACTAACAGTGCAGCTGAAGAAAGCTATCAACAACGTCCCATCCTTCCACCTTGAGGACAGGATGGATATTTGGGAAGGGAGTATTGTAATAGAACGGTCCTACGAGACCTGCCCGTGCACAAAATGGCAGAAGACTTCCGCCTCCCTGTACGCCGTTCAGATCGCCCAGGCATCGTAGAGCGATTTTGGAATTTTTTTGAGAGAATTAGGAAGGAAATTTGAATTTAGGGACTGTTTGGGGATTTCCTTTTGATTTGTATGCATTAAATAGTAATGTTTTCCTAGGGTTAGGGCATCTTGAATTTAGCTGAAATTTGAGATCTCTTAGATTTAGGTTTTATTTGGGGCTCTAGCGGCGTCTAGAGATTTGAGAGAGATCGATCCTCATCTCGAATAGAGGATCAATTGTATCTTGGTATTTTCCATTTCTATTTCATCAAATAATATAAATTTTCTATTGTTTTCTTGGTTTTGTGTGAATTTTTGTAGAAAAATCTCGTTGTTTTTTGAAGATTGGTAGGAAATACTTAAGATGAACAAGTGTTTCCTATCAGGTTCCCCTGTTGCTTTATAGTTGGGTAGATCCTTCCACTCAATCAACACTTCTCTAGTTCCTTCTGTTGTTGAGCAAACTCCTTTCACTTCCCTTAGTTCCAGGATCACTTCCATTTCTTCTGTCAAGGTCATCGACAGTGTCGCTGATGGACTGTGGTCGCTAATAACTTTCCTTAACACATGGAACTTGGGGTGTATGGTGGAAGTAGGGGATAGCTGCAAATGATACGCCACGCCATCAATCCTCTCCACAACCTCATAAGGCCCATAGTACCGTGGAGATAACTTTTCATTTTTTCTTCGAGCTAAGATCTTTTATTTGTAGGGTCAAATCTTCAAATTTACTTTACCACCCACCTCGAACTGCACATCTCTTCTATGCCCGTCATCATGCTTCTTCATAATTTGTTGTGCTCTCAGTAGGCGCCCCTTTAGCTCTCCCAATATCCTATCTCGTTCCTCCATCTGCTATTCCACTGATGAAACTGGAGTGCTCTTGGTCTCGTAGTATACTAGGTGAGGAGGGTCTCTAGCATAAAGGATTTTGAAGAGTGTAGTCTGCGTTGTGCTATAATAGGATGTATTGTACTAGCACTTGGCCCAAGGTAACCAATTCACCCAGGTCTTGGGTGTTTTTGATACAAAATATCTCAAATAAGACTTCACACTCCTATTCACCACCCCGATCTGCCCATCAGTCTGTGGATAGTATGTTGTACTTCTCTTCAAAATGATACCCTGCATTCTGAATAGCTCTCTCCAGAAGTGGCTTAGGAACACCTTGTCTTTATCTGACACTATGGAATTCGAAATTCCATGTAAGCGGGCCACATCTCGAATAAATGCTGCTACCACTGAAACTGTTGTGTATGGGTGTCGCAGGGGAATGAAGTGAGCATACTTGCTTAGCTTATCCACTGTTACCAAATCACCGAAAACCCCAGACCTTCAATGAAATCTATGATTATCTCTTCCCACATCTTTTCGGGTAGAGCTAGAGGTTGCAGAAGTCCTCCTAGAGCCATCACCATGTATTCGTGCCTCTGATAGATATCGCAACTGGCCACCATCTCCTCCATATCTTTCTGCATTACAACCTAATACAATTCTGCTGCAAGCCTATGATAGGTCTTCCGTACCCCCGAGTGCCCTTTTATGGCACTGCCGTGGGACTATTACAACAAGTGGGGTACATATGACAATGTCCTTGGTATCACCATTTGACCCTGGTATAACAGTCTTTGATCAACTAAGATATAACCTGGATGGCTATCCTTGTTTCCCAATAAATCTCTCCTGATTTTCTCCAATCCTTCATCTTGCTGACTTTCCCTTCTAAGAGCCTCCCAGACTACAACTAAGGGAACATATAGTGCCATCATGTGGGGCTCCCCCATACACCTGGATAACCCATCTGCGGCCTTTTTCTCTATCCCTAGTCGATATTGAATGAAATCATAACCTAGTAGTTTCAAAAGCCACCTCTGATGCTCGTTTGTAACCATCCTTTGCTCCAAAAAAAACTTCAAGCTTCTTTGATCAGTCCTGACAATTAAGTGTCACCCAACAGATAGGGTCGCGACTTATTGATGGCCAACACAATCACGATCAACTCCCTCTCGTAGACTGACTTTAGCCTTTCCCTGACAGTCAACACCTGACTGAAATAAGCCACTGGTCTCTGGTCCTGCATAAGTATGACTCCTGGCCCATATATTGAAGCATCCGTCTCCACCATAAAAGGTTGACTGAAGTCGGGCAAGCTAACACTGGCACGCTAGTCATCGCCTTCTTCAACTCCTTAAAGGCCTTAGTAGTTGCTTCTCCCCAATTAAAATTATTATTATTTAGCTATTCAGTCAAAGGCCAGGTTATTGAACTGTATCCCTTCACGAACTTTCTGTAGTAGCCCGTAAGCCCCAAGAACTTTCTCAACTCCCTCAAGCTCTTGGGTATTGTCCATCTCAGTATGGCCTCGATTTTGCTCTGGTCAGCTGCTACTCCTTCCTGTGATTCCCTTTGCCCAAATACTCCACCCTAGGCTGGGCGAATGAGCATTTCTTTAGATCGGCAAACAAGTGGTGGTCCCACAGAGTGGATAACATTAATCCCAAGTATTCTAAGTGCTCTCCTCAATCCTATTGTAAATTAAAATATCATCAAAGAAGGCTAATACAAACATTCTCAGATATGGTTGGAATATCCTGTTCAGTAGGAATTAGAAAGTAGCTGGAGTATTAGTGTGGCCAAAAGGCGTCACTAAAAACTCAAAGTGTCCCTTATGAGTCCTAAATGCCGTCTTGAGAACATCCTCGGGCCTCATCCAGATTTTATGGTACCTTGACTTTAGATCAATCTTCGAGAAAAGCATCGCTCCATAAATCTTATCTAGCAACTCATCAATCATTGGAATAGGAAACTTGTCTGACACAGTCTCCTTGTTCAACGCCCGGTAGTCCATGCAAAACCTCCAACTGCCATCTTTCTTTTTCACTAATAGCATTAGACTAGAGAAAGAATTGACACTGGGTTGAATGATCCTTGCCTCCAGCATCTCCCTGATCAATCTCTCGATCACATTCATCTGGATTTGGGGATAACGGTATGGACAAACACTGATAGGTGAGACTCCTTCAAGATGATGACATGCTTGTATTCTCGTGGAGGTGTCAACTCCTGAATTGAATGGAACACCTCTCAATACTGTTATAGGAGTGGTTGAATCATGTCTGATACATCTATCTTCTCCCCACCCTCTTCTCCTTTCAAACTCTGCAGCTCTACCAAAAAACCCCACTCCTTCACCCTGGATTACCCTCACCATAGTTTTGAGTGAAACTATAGTTCTGGACAGGCTAAGATCCTCTCTAATAATCACTTTCCTCCCCTCAACCTTGAACTCCATCGTTAGAGCCTTCCAATCAATCTTGGTCTTCGCAACTTTTGCAGCCACTTTATTCCCAGTATCACATATGTGCTCCCCAAATCTAATGGAAAAACTTCTTCCAATACCTGAACCTCTGGAAGGAGTAGGATCACCCCTTTGCAAATTCCTCTACTTTCTACTTTTCCTATTCGCAGCATAACCCCAAAGCCCCCATATCCACTAATTTCAGTCCCACCTGATCCACCATCCTGTTGGAAATGAAGTTGTGGGTAGCTCTACTATCCACCAGTACTACCACCTCTTGATGCTTGATCTTCCCCTTAACCTTCATGGTATGGTTCAGTGTGAACCTCATCATTGAATTAAGGGATATCTCTGCAACATCAAAGCGCAGGTGATCATTTTCCTCCTCTACTTCCTCTTTCACAGCATCTTCCTCCTCGTTGCAGACTATCAAGACCTGCAACAAACAATCCTTACAATGGTGGCCTGGAGGAAACTTCTCATCACACCTGAAGCTTAAATCCTTAGCCCTCTTCTCCTAAATTTTTGACTCAGTCAACCTCTTGAAGTTCCCCTTGGTTGTACTCCCCGACCTCTATCCTTTGGGGCTTACTTCTGAATAGGCACCGTTTGCACCTTGCACCATTGGTGCTAGAAATTTAGTGGTCAGAGACTCCCAAACTGTTGCCACGACTACTTCTCTCCAAGGAGTTCTTATCCTTCACCAGCTACGCCAACTCCATAGCCTCTCATAAGCCACATGGTCTAAGTACTCGAACAACTGTTCGAATATTAGGCTTGATCCCCTTCATAAAGTTCCCCTCTAATACAAGCTCTGAAAACCTTCCCAATCGGCTCAAGAAGTTCTTGAACTTCTCCCTGTACTCTATCACTGTCCCCTCCTGCACCAGAGCAAAGAACTGTTCATAGAAGTCTCATTCCTGGCTGGTTCATAAATGTTCTAGTAAACAGTCTTTGAACTCCCTCCATGATCGGATCGAATCTCGTAATTCTCTCCACTGATACCAGGACAGAGCCTTCCCTTCTAGACATAGAGCGGCTGTGGTGAGTTTTTCATCTTTTGTCAACCTGTTTACAATAAAATATCACTCAACCCTATAAATCCACCCGTGAGCATCTTCTCTCTAAAAAATCGATATCTTCAACTTTCTCACCCTAGGATTACCAATGCCCCAATAGCTTCTTATTCCTCCAGTGTAGCTGGTGTTGTGATCCCTCTATGTTTCCCTCTCCCCCAATCTGCTCTTCAATCATCATCATCCCAATTTCTTTGTCGGCCATATCTTTCACTCGTTCCTCTCCTTGGAAGTGGCTCCAAAGGTGGCATCTCGTCTTCTTCTTCCAAAATTTTCACCTCCCGATCCTCCACTCATCGTCCCTATATTAGGATTTTCCGATGATGCCGTTTTGGCTTGAAACTCTAACATCTTTTTCATCATCTCTTCCAGATTAAATAATTTGCCTTCAATTGCTGAAATTTGCTCTCCAATTTAGATTTTCAGCTTCCCCATCAAACCTCCACATCAACCTTCTTAGCCATCATAGGTCTCAAAAAATGTGCTATGATACCAATTTGGTAGGAGTCCGATCTCCACTTAGCAAAAACAATAATAACGAAGAGAAAACATAGCAGAAATCAGCGAGAAAGAAAGATATCGGTATAACAAACTAAGATACAAGTTGATCAACTAGTCGAGAGGTAGATTGACTCTCCACAAATCTGAGGCGCTGCTAGAAATAACTCCAAATAAAACTATAGCAAAACTCAATTCATATAATGAAAAATAAAATAACCTAATTAACCCTAAATAAACTTTTCTAATTCCCTCCCAAATCTGAATTCAAATCAGCCCTCTTTCCCTAAATTTTTTTTTCTAATTCCCTCTCAAATTTGAATTCAAATTAGCTATCTTTCCCTAAATGAACCTTCCTAATTTCCTCCCAAATTTGAATTCAAAGCAGTTCTCTTTCCCTAAACAAAACCTTCCTAATTTCCTCCTAAATCTGAATTCAAATCAGCCCCCCTCTCTCCCTAAATAAACCTTCTTAATTCCCTCATAAATTTGAATTTAAATCAGTCATCTTTCCCTAAATAAACCTTCTTAATTCCCTCATAAATTTGAATTTAAATCAGTCCTCTTTCCCTATATGAACCTTCCTAATTCCCTCATAAATCTTAATTCAAACCAGCCCTCTTTCCCTAAATAAACTTTCCTAATTTTGATTTTCTATGGTAAGTAATTAAATATAGAATTAATCCCCTTTGAGCCCCCCTCTCTCCTTGCCCGCCGCCAACATTAGTGCGGCCCAAAGGCTCAGCCGGTCTATCATAAGCATAATTTCTTTATATAGTGTTAACACTGTCCCGCATCCCCTAGAAAGGTTCAAGTCTCACACTTGATCAAGTATTAAAATATTGGAGTAGAAGTAGAAGCATTTACACATTAAAAAGAACTTATATTTATTCCGTTGATTGTTATTAACATGCATTAGAATGCATTTATTCATAAGTTGCATGTAATATGCAATTTGATAAGGTATCTTGGATGAACATCTGAGTCAAAATCATAGAAGAGAAGCACTATACCTAAATAGAGTATGAGCCAGTGAGCAATAGAAACAGGCCTAGAATCCATAGAAATAGAAGTCCTTAAAGAGTAGAATCCCCATTAAAATAGAAGCTATAGGATAAAAGATATAGGAATAAAAACACAACATAACTCTAAGCCCAATTTCTTTATGTGGCGATAGTGTCAAGGGGAATCATCTCAGGTAGAATACTTTAGGAGTTGAATGGTGGTCCCAAATCCACCGTAGAAATCAGGGTCACCAGAGGCATGCAAAAACAAATCCTTAATTAATTTATTACAATTCAAAATGATTGATGTAATGCAATTTTTTTGCATGTTCGTTGATAGTAGACTTTGACTTTGAAGTACTTGCAAGGAGAGGAACCCGACTGGTATATCAGCTATAGCAATACAAGTCTTAGAAATAGGATCAGAAATACCAAAATATTATTGTAAGCACACTTTCTTTATGTAACCCCCTACCAAACCAAAACACGGCTCGTCCAATAGAGTATGAGCCACCGCATAGTATTCACACTTCACAGGCTTATAATCCACAGACATAAAAGCCCCATTAAAATAGAAGCCGTAGGATAGAAGATATAGGGATAGGAATTGAAATATAACAACATAATTGTATGTCCAATTTCTTAACGTGGCGGTAGCATCACAGAAACCACCTTACGTAGAATTTATTAGGAATTGAATGGTGGTCTCAAATCCAATCATAGAAAGTACGGTTATTAGACGCATGCAAAAGCAAATCCTTAACTAATTGATTTCAATTCAAGTAGATTTTGACATTGCAGTACTCGCAAGCTCAGAAATCCTTAATGGTAGAAGCCCAACTGAAGTAGCTGCTGTGGGAGTACAAGCCGTGTAGGGCCAAAAACACCAAATACTATTGCAAGTACAATTTCTTCATGTAGTGGTAGCACCGTGTCCTGTCCCCTCATCCCCCTCCTACAACACACTCACATACTTGCAAATACAAATTCTAACTGATTGAATTAATTGATTATAATTCAAAATGATCTATAGAATACAAATATTTTGTGTTTCCATTGATTGTAGATTTTGATTTTGGCATCAATATTTCATCTTAAGAGATTCACTTACCGGTTAACCAGCACATACTTTTTTAATCAAAATATTCTTTTTGGAATCTCTTGTTAGTAGGCTCAGCATTATTTTATAAGAATTTTTAAACTGCACAGGTTTTCTCAAATGATATATATGGAGGTATACTGTTGAACTCTCCTTCAATGCATGATCTTGATCAAAGAAATATGTTCTGCCTGTGCCTTTATCCTGGAAGTAATCCGATGGGGAAGGTACCTCCAACTTTCCAGATACTCTCTTATGTTTTCATGAGGTTGAATACTAATTTAC
Source organism: Dendrobium chrysotoxum (assembly GCA_019925795.1). Classification (NCBI taxonomy): domain Eukaryota; kingdom Viridiplantae; phylum Streptophyta; class Magnoliopsida; order Asparagales; family Orchidaceae; genus Dendrobium; species Dendrobium chrysotoxum. Next base: position 29,138,263 of record CM034310.1, read on the forward strand.
TTGTTAAACGGTATATCGGTGCCCCTTTAATGTTGGAGGAAATTACTTTTAAGTCACTGGTTTTACCTCCTAACCTTTTATCTATGTTGTTATTTATGTACTAGTTGCTTACTTTACCTGCCTGATACTTAGTTATTAATATCCATATGGTATTGCAATGTTATTGTTGAAAATCAAATTAAAACGAAAAAAAAAAAAAACCGTGTATCGGCACGTCGGCAAACCAAATAGGCACATCGCGATTGAAGCAACTACCTATTTAGTTCATATAAAACGACGAATAAATGGAAAAGGGGATTTACAGGAATTGAGTTTTTCGGCCCTCGTTCTAGTCACGCACACAGCTCAAGCCTTCAGGCCCCTGCCTGTCTTCTGCAATCACCTACACTGTTCGACTCTAGCAATCCCGCGTCGAGCATCCGACCGCGTCGCATGGTCTCCCACAACCACACGCGAATCGCACGACACAGGCTGCTCTGAACCCTCCTAAGCCTCCTCCTACGAGCCCGTCTCCAGATCCAGCTGGCCGTCTGCCGCAATCCCCGATCGAAAGACGCCCCCAACCATCGATCGCACCTTCCGAGCCCGACACCGTTCGTTTCGCCTCCCTATATGCACGCAAGACGGTCACGCTCTGTGTTGCCCGAAAATTATAATTTAAAAGAATTATTTTTTATCTTTTAATTTACACAATCAGAGCTATCTTATTTCTTTTATTTACCTAAATAGTAGTAGAAATAAAACTATCGATCAAAACGTCAATATATACATCTGTATTTATTTTCCAACAATCATATGCACTACTCAGGATCTATACAATCGTATCACAACTACTCTTTGCTGAGTACAAAAGAATAGCTAAAGCAAAAAAAAAAAAAAGAGAACCTGAGGAGTCCTAATCAATCTCACACTCCTGATCCTCTGCATTGACCTAAAAATATTTAACAACATATAATGAGCTCATAAGCCCAACAAGCAACCATATACTATAACTGAACTCATCACAAGGCAAAGAAGCAATATGCATGTTAGTAGTCAAATCATAACAGTAGCATTCACATGATCATAAGGCAATACAATAGAGAAATCGATAAATCAGTACATGTGTCGAGTCACTAAAGAAATCATCGTATCAATACTATAATTAGTAGAGAAATCTTATAAAACATTAAATCAAAACATCGATAAAGGCTATCGAAATCATATTAATGTAATAAAATCATATAAAAATATCTGTATCCGTGTATCACATGCTCAAAAATATCATATCAGTGTCAACTCAGTGTCAATGTCCAGTTTGTATGCTTAATATATATCACGTTATCAACATATTAATAATAGTTAAATAGTAGTAACATCAGCATCATGGGTGGAAGTAACAGTAAAATCGTACAGTGGCAGTGATTCAGTAACATGCATTCGAATAATCATATTTAACAAGTAAAAGTCCAGGCTATAGCGGTGTTTTTTCAGTATCAGTAACCCGTTGGCTCAGTAAACAGAGTTGTCATTCCTTGCCCACCGGTACAGTAATAACTCCTTATAACTCCCGATCAGAATCATGTGAATCAGTCGAGGATAATACCAAATCACAATAAAGTAAAGCCCGTCGGCCCACCATCTTGTACATGTTAGTCTGTCTCCTGCCAACGTTAGTGAATAACTAGTCTTTACTTATTTTTCCTCACACACATATTATTATCCACACTAATTTTCAATGCATTATAGCAAATAAAGCATAATTAAGCTTAATTCAGAAAGTGTCAAAATGTCATAAGGCTAGGCAACAAAAAATCCAACTGAGCAAAAATTCACATTTTTAGAAATTAATCAAATTAGTAGAGATTGTGTAAAACAAAATTCTGAAGCTTTAATCGTACTAAAGCATTATGTTTAGAGGGCAAAATAATTTTTTGAATAGATAAAAATCGCTGCTATTTCAAAATTACTTGACAAAAAATCTCAAATAAATACTCAAAATGTTCATAATCTCGATCTCTATAATATATAAAAAGTTATGTGGTGAAAGTTTTACCAATACAAAATTATTCTTGTTTTTGGGTAACGAAAATATAAACTTGATTGAAAAAATACAAAAAAAATAGAAAATTATTAAAATTAGAAATCAGAAATAAGATATAAATTCATTACAGCTAGATGAGCAAATTTTCCAACAAGCTCGACTGACGAAAATCTCTCCGTGACCTCCAAATCTTAATATTCTTTTTCTCTCCCCTCATTTATTCTCTCAAATTCCTTTTTTATTTTTTCTATTAGCCGTATGAAGAGGATAAAAAGGGATTTAAAGATTTTAAGTTAATAGAAACATATTTTTATAATAAAATAATAATATAATATAATATAATTATATAAATTATTTAGTTTTAAATATAAATATCATATTAAAATATATTTATTTGGCGAAGACGATTTGTGATTTGGACTTATAATGACTCTAGAAAAAAATTATTTAACCATGTCAAAATACGAGTTCTTACACGCTTGACCCGACCTGCCTGCTACCAAACCCATCCGACTTCTTGCAAACAAATGGGATCCCCACGTTTGGTCGTGCCTCTTCTTGAGCCCACCTCGTCCGTTTTACACCATGAGAGCAAACCCAATTGCTGACTTCTTCCTTTACACGATTTTGATTTATTGTTTGAAATTTGTAAGTGAGGAAGGAAACTATTATTATTATTATTATTGTTATTCATAATAATAATAATAATAATCATTAAACAAAAGGGAAAACGCCACGATCGCCAAATTGGAGAGTCAAAGACATATGTCGGGGTCGATCCTTCCCTCGAAGCCCTCGATCGTCGATTTTGATATGATCAAGCGGACTGAAAAGGGCAAGAGACCTCCCCAACCTCCCCTCGTGGGGAGGGGGCACCGAAAGGTTGCCAAAATCCCGAGAAAACGCTAAATTATTGTAATCGCCAAATTGGAGAGCTAGAAGACCTATACCAGAGTCAATTTGTCCCCCGAAGCCCCCAGCCATTGAATTGTTCACATCTATAAAACACACACAACGCCTCTCGCTTCTCCCACTCAACTCCCACAACACTTCTCGCAAGAACCCCTCTTCAGCCGATTCCCTCTCCGAACTCCACAATCTAGCCGCCTCCAAGCCCACACTCCCGATCTCTACCTCCACAGACCTTCGACCCTTGTCGAAGCCGGACCTCAAGCTTCTTGTGTCGCAAGCAGCACCGATCCCAGACCATATCCGACCTCCTCTCCGACTTGCACGGGCATTTGGATCCATTCACTTCAGAGAGAGAGAGAGAGAGAGACCAACCTCCTCTTCTAAAGCCCTAGCTGAAGCCCTGAATCCCCATTCGCCTCTTCGACGACGTTCCCTCCTATTGGTTCGGACGTTACGACACTTTGATCGGAAGCTGTGACTGGGAGCTCGCGTACAGTGAAGGTAATTTTCTCCCTACTGCGTGCTTCTTCGGCCTAATCCCGTAGATCCAGTGAACCAAGAAGGAAATGGAGGATTTATTTGCAATGAGATTTAAACAGATCCCTAAATCTTGTCTCGATAAGATTCAACTTAAATCCTACTTCTAATTAATTAAAATTAATTATTTTAATTAATTATATTTAATTAATATTAATAATAATTAGTTATGATTAAAAGAGATTAATTCTAATTAATTATTTTTAATCATACTTAATTAATATTAATAATAATGAATTATAATTAAATAAAATTAGTTATAATTAATCTCTTTTTATTATAGTTAATTATTTTTATTAATAATTAGCTATAATTAAGTAAGATTAATTGTAATAATTATCTTAATTATAAATTATTATTATAAATAATAATTAGTTATGATTAAATATTATTAATTATAATTACTTTTTAATTGTAATTAGTTACTATTAATTATAATTAGTTATAATTAATTTATAATTAATTATAATTAATATAAATGCAAACAAAAAGAATGCAAATGTCTCTCTCGCCTCGATCCACGAGCCCTCGTCGGTTGTCAGGTATAAACTTCTGAACTTATAACTCCGAGAGCCTACTTCGTTGTTTGCAGCGTACCGAAAAATCGCCTATACACGCTTTTGTTCACGTAGTGGGATGGGACCCTGGCGCGGTGCCTACGACAAGGCGGGTAATCACCAAAATCCCGCATTCGACGTTCGTGTCGAGCCGGCAAACCGCCTATACACGCTTTCTTAAGCGTGGTGGGAAGGGAACCCGGTGCGACACCTACGGCGAGGCGGGTAGGCCCTATGCATGCTTTTCTTAGCGTGGTGGGGACAATCTTAAGTACTCGTATGCGGCTCTGTACCTGCGGGAAAACAACTGCTCTTCTTTTCAGGTACATTTGAAGACCCATACACGCTTTCTTAAGCGTGGTGGGGATTGAAGACTTTACGCGGCCGTGGTGTACTCGAAAGAGGGCACCTACCATACATGCTTTTTTAAGCGTGGTGGGAAAGGCCCAATTTTCTATAATTTCTCCTAAACGGGGGAGATGCCGGAATGCTGTCGAAATTTTGGGTGAATATAAAACCACACTTGGACCTGACTTGGACAAATTTTGGGCGACTTTGAACTCGAAATTGGACTATAATCTGAACAAATCAAAAGACCTTAACTCAAATTGAAAATTAATTGGACTTGCACTTGGTTTGAATACCAAATGAAATGACTCAAGGAATTTGGTTTGAACAATCATGCAAAATTTGAACTCAAATAGACTGCAGTGTACTCAAATTTGACAGTGGAGCAGATTTGATTTGAACTGAACTCGAACTTGAATTTGACAAGAACCATATGGAGCGTAACTTGTGATTACAAGGAAAATTGTGCATTAACAATTTGCAATCATACAAATGGTAAACGAGGGTCTAAAGAACTCAAATGAATATCAACCTACACATACGAGGGTTCACTTACAGGCAACCGTATAAAGCTTATGGTTATTCGTGGATGACTGTAAATGATAATGGGAATTATTAAACCAATACATCAAGCAATAGAGGAGCCCCAATGTACATAATGATCTATCGATGAACAGTGAGCGATGCAGGGATACGATTATGAGTAAGGTTTTGAGATCTAAACATATCTACAAGCAAAGTGGAGGAGTTGCAAAGACAATAGTTTTCCTACTATCAACAATAGCTAATAGGCAGATGTCTTGCATATACATGCAACAATTACTAACAATGCTAAAAAGATATGCAAATAAAGAACCCAATGTCACTTGTAAGCAAGTGATACAAAAATGATGATGATTGGGAAGTATATGCAATCTGATTGTGAGCACATGGTGACGAACAAATTTATCATGCAAAGCTACGAGTTATTTCCAAGGATAATAAGAGACTTACAAACTCTGCTTACTTACAAGTAGTGATGAATTGTTGACAACATAGCATCCCCCCTACAAGCGATGTCTTGCAAATACACACAGCGGTCCTTTCATAAGCAATTATAGGAGACTGATGAGTATCTATGAATGACAGTGAAAGGCATATATGTGAATACGACATCTTGCCAACACAAAGAATAGCCTATCCACAAGTAATTATAGGAGACTAGTGGGTGTTTGTGGACAACATGAAAGTATATACAAATGAGTGCAATATACTCGCCAAACTACAAATGAATTCAAGAGGCAGATAGTGAATGCTGCCATATCCTTTCAATCGACATCAATCATTTATGGATGAACATAAAAGCTCTCTGTGAAACAAAAGCTAACATGTACATAACTAAAGGAGATACATTGCAAACACAACAAGTCCCCAGTGTATACAGACATCCACAAGCAACGACAGGGAAACCTTCGTAGGAAGAATAATATACTTATGGATATATGCAACAATCTTGTCAAGTGCTAGAAGATACACAAGTGAACCCGGCGGTCTACTAATTGAGCACATCAACTTCCTGCAAGAGGAAAGGCTCAATGATGCTACAAGAGATCCACACCGCAACCAGCATGATAGCTGTAATCAGGAGAATTTTACATGCAGTGAAAGCAATGATGTGATAGATCAGAATGCACTCAAGTGAATGTCAATACAAGATGCATCGTACTCACTAGAGTTAATGATTAATATTTAACAAGTATGCTGTTAAAGATTGATGCAAAGTTTGGTAGCCTAAACTCACAATTACACGTAGAAGAATACGTCCGTCATTCCAATCATCTCAAAGACTGCAACAAATACAAGCTCCTAGGAGACCCTCCATGAAATACAAAGTGTCGTCTCCAAACAAATACAAAAAAACTATCATTAAATACGAGGTCCTACAAGCTCTCTACGAATACAGATGTGCGCACCATGTGTCACCTGTGGGATGCTGCGCGGGTTAATAAGTGAACCCAAGTTCGAGCCCGATCCTCCTATATGGGTAGATAAGAGTCGATACGGCCCGGACCATTAAATAAATATACGGTCGCGAGATCGACCGGGATATTTATTTTATAGTTCATATTAGGCCTTCAAGGCCTATAATCAAGAGAATTCACTAACGAAGGTTCAAAGCCTATTAACCCGATCCTCTACCGACCAGTAGATAGAGTCGACAGGGTCCAATCAATAAAATATAAATGAGCTCATGCACCCCGATGATGGCCGTGTTGAATGCAAATCTCAACCGGAGGGGTCCACACAGATCATTTCAAATACCACCCAAATACCCAAAACTCCAAAACTCCACAAAAATTTCCAAAATTCCAAACTCTGAAAGTATTTAAAAATTGAAATCCAACTATCAAAACATTTAAAACAAAATTCATCCACCCTCCGCAATAGTTTGCCGAGGTGGACAAATCTGAAAATAACTGCAGCTCACAAAGAGCTAACGCCTGGTCGAAAATATCACTAAGATCCATTCTCAAACAATCTCCTACCAGCAAGGACGTGGTACGAGTCCTCTAACCGGCAGTTTCGCCGCCAAATGGCATTGCAGGATAAACGGTTATGACTCGGGGCCCTCTGAACTAGGTGGTCGCCGCCAAATGACACCATTATATTATGGTTATGGCCAGAGCCCGTATGCTCCCCAATGGCATCAAATCCTTGAGATATGAATCAATAGGATATGATTGATAGGGCACAAAGCCCTCTGTTAGCTAAGGTGGATTCAAATTTGTCCCCTTAGACAAATACCCACCCCAGGTCTATAAGGTACCCTTGGACGAAGCAACCCATGGCTGCTGATAAGGATCCTTCTGTCAGGTTGGGTCGACTACCTCCTCTGACTAAGTAGACCAGGGACCACGATGGCCCGGGACGACGGAACCATGGGATCTTGATCGGGTCCATCATCCATTCCCCCACCATCCGTTTTATGTGCAAGATGGTGAAATTTTTATTTTTAAATATCAAACCTTTCAATACCCCAAACTCATGCTGCTACTATCTGCCAGATGCACGTATCTATACGTATCTGATCGACGACTAGCCTTAATCGAAAGTTCTCTCTCATTACTGGGAGGGGTAATTAATTATAGGGGCTTGCGCTTATAGGAAACCAAAACTCAGATCATAAAGTCCTCGCAAAATGAGGGCGAAATCTCTGGGTAGTGTCTTATCTACAAACCCATCTGCCTTCCAAAATTTACCCCGGAACTTAAATCCGTTAAAACTCCCCCCGAAAAGAAAACAAAACAAGCGGGCGGAGGCTGGGGTCGAATTTTCGGAGCCCACAGATTTCTGGCGACTCCACTGGGGATTGGCCTCTCTTTCTATATTTGGCTAGTCATCTCAGTGCTATAGTAGCAGCTATTTTCAACCCAGATTCCAAAATTCGAATCTTTTAAAATGAGCATTTATCTTTCAAAATGAGCATTTAAAGGATTAAAATTTTGAACATTTTAAAAATGATTGCTCAAACAAATTTATTAAGATAATGAATTTAGTAGTATTCAACACTGCCGTTGCCAGGTCCCAAGTCCTGGATGAGAAAAGTGGAGGGTTGCGTTAGGTAGTCGGCAGCCAGCGTAAAACTTGTCGAATAATCATGACATGAATCCTTTAATAAATTGTGTTAATGCTAGGGCGTTCCCTGGAAGCGATGCACTGTATGGCCTGAATACAATGAAAAGTGTGCAAGGGCCGCTGCATCGGCGCCCGGGTGCAGTGTTAAATAGGCAAGGGTTCCCACATCAAGGACGGATGTGGGCAAAGAAGCTAGTCCATGATACTAATATTAGGATAGGAACTTGGAATATAGGTTCCCTTACAGGAAGATTAATGAAATTAATAGATATTATGATTCATAGGAAGATAAATATTTTGTGCATTCAGGAAACTAAATGGGTTGGAGAGAAGGCTAAGGAGATTGATAGTTTAGGATTTAAAGTTTGGTATTCAGGTAAGAGTCGTACTAGAAATGGTGTAGGCGTGATTATAGATAAGAGTTTGAAGGATAATGTTATAAATATTAATAGAATTGGAGATAGAATTATGGCTTTAAAGATTGTTGTTGATGCTAAGATTATTAATATTATAAGTGCTTATGCTCCTCAAGTAGGTTTGGATATGTGTTCAAAATTAAAATTTTAGGAAGATTTAGAAGAATTAATTCAAAAGATAACTCTCGAAGAAAAATTTTTTATTGGAGGAGATTTAAATGGACATGTTGGTAGAGAGGTAAATGATTTTAAAAGCATTCATGGTGGATATGGGTTTGGAATGACTAATGAAGGTGGTAAGACCATACTAGATTTTTCTTTAGCTTATGATTTTTTAATTGCTAATACCTTATTTAAGAAAAGAGATGAGCATCTCATCACTTATAAGAATGGTTATAGTAAAACTCAGATTGATTATTTTCATATAAGAAAAGTAGATCGTTTAGATTGCAAAGATTGTAAAGTTATTCCGAGTGAAAGTTTATGTACCCAACATCGCTTATTAGTTTTAGACTTTAAGATGAAAGGATAGAAAATAAAAAATAAAGTAAAGCGATTTTCTAGGATTAGATGGGGGCATTTAAAGAATAGTAATAAAAATATTTTTGAGAGTAAGATTTTAGATTCTAAGATTTTATTTGTGCATGAGGATGCTAATGTTATGTGGGAAAAAGTGGCTAGTGATATTAAAAATATTGCTAAAGATGTGTTTGGAGTATCAAAGGGAAAAGCCCCTAATAGTAAAAATAGCTGGTGGTGGAATCCAATTGTGCAAGAAAAGATAAAAAATAAGAAGATTTGTTATAAAAATTGGTTTAGAAGTAAAAATTCTGATAATTGGGAAAGATATAAAGAGGCATGTAAGGATTCTAAGAAAGCAATATGTGATGCAAAGATCTTAGCTTTTAATGATTTATATAATAGATTAGATACTAAGGAGGGAGAAAGATATATGTATAAGCTAGCCAAACAAAGAGATAGGAGTAGTAAGGATTTAATTCAAGTGGAGTGTATTAAGGATGAAGATTAAAAAGTACTTTTCTTAGAAGATGATATTCAACAAAGGTGGATGAGATATTTTGATAAACTTTTTAATGAAGATTGTAGGAATACAATTGACTTTAGTGACCTTAGCATCCTAAATGAAAATAAAGATTTCTGTTTTTATCGGCGTATTAGTAAAACCGAAGTTAGAGAGGCTTTAAAGAAAATGAAGTGTGGAAAAGCTGTTGGACCTGATGATATCCCAATAGAGATGTGGAAATGCTTAGGAGATGAAGGAATTTCTTGGCTAACTAAACTTTTTAATAATATTTTGAAGACTAAAAAGATGCCAGATGCGTGGAGAATGAGTGTATTGATTCCTATTTATAAGAATAAAGGTGATGCACAAGATTGTGCGAATTATAGAGGAATTAAGTTAATGTGTCACACTTTAAAACTATGGGAGCGAGTTATGGAGCGTAGGCTGCGGCGTGATACTAATGTTTCTCAAAATCAATTTGGATTCATGCCTGGTAGGTCTACTATGGAAGCCATACATTTATTGAGAGGTTTGATGGAGAAATATAGGGAGAATAAGGAGGATCTACATATGATATTTATTGATTTAGAGAAAGCATATGATAAAGTTCCAAGAGAAGTGCTATGGAGAGTTCTTGAAAAGAAAGGAGTTAATAATGCTTATATTCAAATCATTAAAGATATGTATGAAGGAGCTACTACTTGTGTTCAAACACAAGGTGGTTTGACCAAGTATTTCCCTATTTCGGTTGGATTACATCAAGGATCAGCTTTAAGCCCATATCTTTTCGCGTTAGTCATGGATGTTCTCACTAGACATTTACAAGAGGATGTACCCTGGTGTATGCTTTTTGCTGATGATATTCTTCTTGTTGACAAGACTAAAGAGGGAGTTGAAGGTAAACTTGAAGTCTGGAGATCAACCTTAGAGTCTAAAGGTTTTCGCTTGAGTATATCTAAAACTGAATATTTGGAGTGTAATTTTAGCAGTAATAGACCTAGTGAGGGGATTGTGACCCTTTATCTGCCTCCGATCAAAAAGGGGATTGAGTCAGGGAATATATTTTATACCGTAGAAAAGCTTGAAGAAGTGAATCATGATTGGGGCCATGTCTTCATCGATTATGAAGAATTACTACCTACGAGGCTACCTAGGTTTAATACCAAAGGTATTCAAAGAATGTTGCAAAAGCGGATCAATATTCCTACCTCCAAACGACAACTTCGTATCTGCCTAAGTCTCTGGCATGGAAGGAATCCGCGTCCAATGCGGCGGAAGGATATGAATGCATATAAAGGTATTGGATTTGTCAGGCGAAAAATGCATCCGGAAGGAGACTTGCCGAGCCATCACTTGTAGAGAAGTTGAATCCAATGGCGTTTCTGATGAAGAAGTCTACGAAGCTGATGATTACGATGATCAACCTGTAGAGGCCAAGCCTGCACCTGAAGAGCTTGAAGATGGTGGATAGACAACCACTATGGATGAACTAAAAGAAGTCAACTTGGGAACCGAGGATGACCCTCGCCGAACCTTCATTAGTTCCCTTCTGCCAGAAGGCCAAGTGGAAGAGATAAAGAACTTCTCTGTGAATTCAGGGACTGCTTTGCCTGGACATATGCCGAAATGCCTGGCTTATCCCCTGATATAGCAGTTCACAGATTGACCATCAAACCAGATGCAACACTAGTCAAACAAGCTCCAAGAAGAATGAGATAGGAGATTGAAGAACAGGTGATTGCAGAAACAATGAAACTCAGAGGCGGGCTTCATCTGAGAAGAAAAATACGCCGACTGGATTGCCAATATCGTCCCAGTGAAGAAGAAGAATGGATAGATATGTATCTGTATTGACTTTCGGGACCTCAACAAGGCGTGCCCAAAAGATGATTTTTCACTCCCGGTGTCAGAATTTCTAGTTGACAACACGTCTAACTACGATATGTTCTCCTTTATGGATGGATCATCGGGATACAATCAGATCAAGATGGCGCCCGAAGATGAAAAGCATACATCATTCAAAACGCCCATCGGTATTTTCTATTACACAGTCATGCTCTTTGGCCTAAAGAATGCTGGACCTACCAACAGGCGATAACCCATATATTTGATGAATTAATACATCAGAAGGTCGAGTGCTATGTAGATGACTTAGTCGTTAAGAGCATGAATCGGAAAGATCATTTAAACGACCTGAGGATTGTATTTGAAAGAATCAGGAAATTCAACTTGAAGATGAATCCCCTTAAGTGTGCTTTCGGGGTCTCCTCCGGTAAATTTCTTGGCTATGTCGTTCGTCACCGAGGCATAGAAGTTGATCCCAATAAAATCAAGGCAATTATAGAGATGCCGCCGCCAAGAAGCCTCCGTCAACTCCGCTCATTGCAAGGGCAATTGACTTTCATTCGGCGATTTATATCAAATCTGTCGGGTAGGTGCCAACCATTTTCAAAGTTGATGAAGAAGGATGTCCGCTTCAAATGGGATGCAGAATGCCAGGAAGCGTTTGACAGCATCAAAAGATATCTGTTAAATCCATCCATTCTCGCAGCGCCAATTCCGGGGAAGCCTCTTATATTGTATACGGCAGCACTAGAAGAGTCCCTCGGAGCATTACTGGCTCAGCACAATGAGGAAGGAAAATAAAATGCACTCTACTACATCAGTCGGAGATTAATCGGAGCAGAAGTGTGATATTCTCCAATCGAGAAACATTGCCTGGCGTTAATCTTTGCAGTCCAGAAACTCCGCCACTATATGCTCTCCCACAAAATCATCTTGATATCAAAGATCGATCCGCTGAAGTTCTTGATGACAAGACCAGCGTTGACAGGTCGTTTAGCATGGTGGGCAGTGCTATTACTGCAATTTGATATAGTGTATATGCCACAGAAGGCGGTAAAGGGACAAGCTTTGGCAGATTTTCTCACCGCGCATCCAATTCCTGCAGACTCCCCGCTCAATGATGATTTGCAGATGAACAAATCATGCAGGTCGAGGAAGAGGAGAAACCTCAATTTTGGGAGATGTACTTTGACGGTGCATCGTCTATCAAGTCTCCCAGACCTCCAAATCTTGCAAAGGCCCAAGCTGGCATCGATCTCGTCTTTATAGAACCCGAGGGAGGTATCATGAGATTCTCGTTTAGTTTAACTGAACCTCGGACCAATAATGAAGCCGAATACGAAGCTCTAATAGCGGGACTGGAAATCGCGATTGATGTGCAAATCACAGATCTCCAAATTTTCGGCGATTCTCAACTTGTGATAAATCAAGTCTTGGGCATTTATAAAATTTGCAAATTTGAATTGGCCCACTACCACCGACGAGCTCTCGAGCTTCTAAAACAAATACCGAATGTCAGGATGACTCAAGTTCCCTGAGGACAGAATGCAAAAGCAGATTGTTTAGCTAAACTGGCCAAGGAGCTTGCCAATGAAGACAAGAAGCCACCTATATTCATTGCGGTTGAAAATCGTCGGGTCTTAGAACCAGCAATCTTACATTTCCCGCAGGCAGAGGGAATACCAGGTTCAAGTCAGCAGGATGCAACCCCGGTTGATCCTCAACCTCCCCAACAGATCACTACTGAAAATCAACCAGGAGAATGTCATGTAGTCAAAAGACGAAGAACCAGTAGATGCTCGGAGTCGTGGCTACATTTCCTAGACGTTGAAGTCGAATATGATTGGAGGTAATCATTCGTCGACTACTTCAAATAAAGCAAACTCCCAATAGGTAAATCTCTGGCTGCACAAATTCGGAAGAGGGCATTGCGATACGCATTTGTCAACGACATGCTGTATCGACGGGCTTTTGACCAAATGTGGTTACGATGCCTAGGGACCAAGGAAGCTAATAAAGTGGTAGCAGAAGTTCACGAAGGACTTTGCGGAGCACATTAGTCAGGTCCCAAGATGGCCGTTAAAATCAAGAGAATGGGCTATTATTGGCCAACAATGGTGACAAATTGTATTGACCACGCCAAGAGGTGTCACGAGTGTCAGATTCACGGTGATGTTATTCATCAACCGCCAAATCCACTGCATCCAACGATAGCGTCCTGGCCATTTGAGTGCTGGGGCACTGACATAATCGGGCCGATAGATCTGCCGTCTTCAGCGGGGCACCGCTTTATTCTGGCAGCAACAGACTATTTTTCAAAGTGGGCAGAAGCAGCTCCATTCAGGGAGGTCACGTCCGAGCACGTGATCAATTTCTTTACCCACAATGTCGTCTACAGATTCGGTGTACCACGTCGAGTGATCTCAGATAATGGTACAGCATTCAAGAGCACAAAAATCTACAAGTTTGTTGATCGACACAAGATCGATTGGCGGTATTCATCAATATACAATCCAATGGCAAATGGCCTAGCAGAGGCCTTCAATAAGATGCTAGTGAAATTATTGAAAAAGATCCTCACCAAGAATAAAAGAGAGTGGCATACGAAAATGGCAGAAGCGTTATGGGCATATCGTACAACCTACAAAACACCAACCAAAGCCACTCCTTACTCACTAGTGTTCGGGGCTGAAGTCGTCTTGCCACTAGAAGTTGAACTACCATCTCTTCGGGTCGCTATCCATAATGAGCTTACTCAAGAGTAAAATTCTCGATTGAGAATGGAGGAGCTCGACGCACTCGATGAAGTCAGGTTACAAGCCCAACAAAATCTAGAGATCTACCGAGGAAGAATGATGAAATCATTTGATCGGATGGTACATCCTCGGGCATTTTAAGAAGGGGAATTGGTCCTGGTGCTGAGAAGGCTAATCATCCCTCACCGAAAAATTGGTGGTAAATTCATATCCAATTGGGAGAGCCCCTTTGTTATTGAAAAGGTGTACCAAGGAGGAGCCTACCAACTTATCGATCTGCACAGTCAGAGGCCTATGCCGCCGATCAACGGTTGACACTTGAAGAAGTATCATGCATAAAATTGCTCAAAAAAATATTATGTTTAATATATTATGTGTATTTCATGCATGTTTATTAACATATATATTCTGCTCTTTTGAAATTCTCTTGTGTTGCAAGAATGCATTTCAAAATCTCCCTGCAGGACAGGGGGCATTTTAAATATTTATTTGGGTTGACATCGTGCCAGACGTCGAGATCTCCAAATAAATATTTAAAAAATAAAATTTCAAACTTTATTCTATTCTGAAATGTCCCTGCGATACAGGGGGCATTTTAAATATTTATTCGAGTTGACATCGTGCCGCATGCCGAGATCCCCGAATAAATATTTAAAATCATCAATGCGAATATTCTTTCATGAAGAAAAATCAGCTCCATCTACTCAACACGCCATAAGAAAGGCCGTAGTAGCGGAACCCCCACTTCGTCAACCCGTCAGTAGGGATTGTAAGAAGTATAAAGGCAAATTTGACTCGATAAGTTCAAGTGATCGTAGTCTACCAAATTCTCCCAAACGACTGGAGAATCAAAGTTCCAGTGGGAAGGAGGAATCTCGAGCAACTACCGAATTTTCGTAGGCTCTAAATCTTCAGCCACAAAGGAGAACTATAAATCTATCAACTTCAGTAAAATCAGCATTGGGAAGCACAATTCTCATAGCTCAAGTCTGATGCCTGAATGGCTTTAAAAGGTCGGATCCCACAAGCCCAAATATTGCCGGATCGCTGGCAGTTCCATCTACTCAACACGCCATAAGAAAGGCCGTTGTAGAGGAACCCCCATCTCAGCAACTAGAGGACGAAGAGCTGTCAAATCCCAGCTCGCCCAATCTGATGAACTCAAGTGACTCAGATTAAAGTCTCCTCAAATGGTTAAGGATCAAGATACTACTCATGTTTGGTACTATCAACTGAATCCAAAATCTCCAAATCCTTCAACAAATCCATGAAGCACAAAGCTAGGATCGAAGGAATATTTCTTCAACAAGTCCACCAAAGCACAAAGCAAAGGACCGAAGAAATTATCCTAAAGTTCATGAAAAGCCTGAGGCTGAACTAAGAGGATTCCGTCATCAACAAGTCCGTCATGCACAAAGCTCTTGAGCGATGACTTCTCGCCATCGACCTATTACAAACCTAAGGGTTTTGGTTACCGGCAACCACTCTTTCATCAAGCCCACCAAAGCTAGAAGCAAAGGGCCGAAGGTATAAAAATCACCTGATAAGTCGGTAAAGACAAATCAGATAATTCTCCATTAATGTCCGCCGCACAAAGCACAGGACAGAAGGAATCAAAATCTCTCAACTCAATCTAAAGCTACAAAAGAAGCATCCTGAATGACTTCTACAAATGTTCCTCAAGACTGGGGGCATTTTAAATATTTATTTGGGTCGACATCGCGTTGCGTGCCGAGATCCCTAAATAAATATTTAAAATTTTTGCCATAATACAGTTAAGGGAGGGAAGAATAGAGCATCCTCCATAAACTGAATGTGCCATCAGCAAAAAGTACAATTTGAGCAAGATACAATCAGTAGAAGAGACAACAAAGTCCCACCAACTGATGGATTTGCATAATTCAAATAAATCTCGAACGATATCAGCAATATATCAAAAATATTACATTCATATATGGCTGCGGTGATGAAAGAGGTGAGCAGTTATGAAATGTTGAAAACTAAGGTGACAGTGGTGGCGAAAGAAGAACACAGATGTGGCAATGTCATTTACCATCACCAACCAACAAAGCAACACTTTAGGGATCTAGAGCATCTAAAGATTTATGAAGGCATGGAGATGAATTCTTGGAGATCCACAAAATGAAAATCCTTTGTGTGACATCTAGAGCAAATATCTAGAGATCCACAAGGTCAATCAACACTCAACAAACATGATTCGTTCTAGGCACGAATCACATTTGTTGGGGGACATTTGTTGACCTATACACTATAAGCCAAGAGAGAGCAGAAGAAAATATATATATATAGAGAAAGCTTAAAATAATCACCCGTGCGTGAAGCCCATACCGAAATCCAGCACAAATCTCGTCGAATCCTGTTGTAGCTACAGTAATCATCGCTCTGCAACGGCGCCGAGCTACAGTGACCTATCCCACGCGCGATCCGCCTCGGTTCTTCTCCCTGTTCGCATCTATAAAACACACACAACGCCTCTCGCTTCTCCCACTCAACTCCCACGACACTTCTCGCAAGAACCCCTCTTCAGCCGATTCCCTCTCCGAACTCCACAATCCAGCCGCCTCCAAGCCCACACTCCCGATCTCTACCTCCACAGACCTCCGACCCTTGTCGAAGCTGGACCTCAAGCTTCTTGTGTCGCAAGCAGCTCCGATCCCAGACCATATCCGACCTCCTCTCCGACTTGCACGGGCATTTGGATCCATTCACTTCAGAGAGAGAGAGAGAGAGAGAGAGAGAGAGAGAGAGAGAGAGACCAACCTCCTCTTCTAAAGCCCTAGCCGAAGCCCTGAATCCCCATTCGCCTCTTCGACGACGTTCCGTCCTATTGGTTTGGACGTTACGACACTTTGATCGGAAGCTGTGATTGGGAACTCGTGTACAGTGAAGGTAATTTTCTCCCTACTGCATGCTTCTTCGGCCTAATCCCGTAGATCCAGTGAACCAAGGAGGAAATGGAAGATTTATTTGCAATGAGATTTAAACAGATCCCTAAATCTTGTCTTGACAAGATTCAACTTAAATCCTACTTCTAATTAATTAAAATTAATTATTTTAATTAATTATATTTAATTAATATTAATAATAATTAGTTATGATTAAAAGAGATTAATTCTAATTAATTATTTTTAATCATACTTAATTAATATTAATAATAATGAATTATAATTAAATAAAATTAGTTATAATTAATCTCTTTTTATTATAGTTAATTATTTTTATTAATAATTAGCTATAATTAAGTAAGATTAATTGTAATAATTATCTTAATTATAAATTATTATTATAAATAATAATTAGTTATGATTAAATATTATTAATTATAATTATTTTTTAATTATAATTAGTTACTATTAATTATAATTAGTTATAATTAATTGAAAATTAATTATAATTAATATAAATGCAAACAAAAAGAATGCAAATGTCTCTCTCGCCTCGATCCACGAGCCCTCACCGGTCATCAGGTATAAACTTCTGAACTTAAAACTCCGAGAGCCTACTTCGTTGTTTGCAGCGGACCGGAAAACCGCTTATACACGCGTTTGTTCGTGTGGTGGGATGGGACCCCGATGCGGTGCCTACGACAAGGCAGGTAATCACCAAAATCCCGCATTCGACGTTCGTGTCGAGCCGGCAAACCGCCTATACACGCTTTCTTAAGCGTGGTGGGAAGGGAACCCGGTGCGACACCCACGGCGAGGCGGGTAGGCCCTATGCACGCTTTTCTTAGCGTGGTGGGGACAATCTTAAGTACCAGTACGCGGCTCTTTACCTGCGGGAAAACAACTGCTCTTCTTTTCAGGTACATTTGAAGACCCATACACGCTTTCTTAAGCGTGGTGGGGATTGAAGACTTTACGCGGCCGTGGTGTCCTCGAAAGAGGGCACCTACCATACACACTTTCTTAAGCGTGGTGGGAAAGGCCCAGTTTTCTGTAATTTCCCCTAAACGGGGGAGATGCCGGAATGCTGCTGAAATTTTGGGTGAATATAAAACCACACTTGGACCTGACTTGGACAAATTTTGGGCGGCTTTGAACTCAAAATTGGACTATAATTTGAACAAATCAAAAGTCCTTAACTCAAATTGAAAATTAATTGGACTTGCACTTGGTTTGAATACCAAATGAAATGTCTCAAGGAATTTGGTTTGAACAATCATGCAAAATTTGAACTCAAATAGACTGCAGTGTACTCAAATTTGATAGTGGAGCAGATTTGATTTGAACTGAACTCGAACTTGAATTTGACAAGAACCATATGGAGCGTAACTTGTGATTACAAGGAAAATTCTGCATTAATAATTTGCAATCATACAAATGGTAAACGAGGGTCTAAAGAACTCAAATGAATATCAACCTACACGTACGAGGGTTCACTTACAGGCAACCGTATAAAGCTTATGGTTATTCGTGGATGACTGTAAATGATAATGAGAATTATTAAACCAATACATCAAGCAATAGAGGAGCCCCAATGTACATAATGATCTATCGATGAACAGTGAGCGATGCAGGGATACGATCATGAGTAAGGTTTTGAGATCTAAACATATCTACAAGCAAAGTGGAGGAGTTGCAAGGACAATAGTTTTCCTACTATCAACAATAGTTAATAGGCAGATGTCTTGCATATACATGCAACAATTACTAACAATGCTAAAAAGATATGCAAATAAAGAATCCAATGTCACTTGTAAGCAAGTGATACAAAAATGATGATGATTGGGAAGTATATGCAATCTGATTGTGAGCACATGGTGACGAACAAATTTATCATGCAAAGCTACGAGTTATTTCCAAGGATAATAAGAGACTTACAAACTCTGCTTACTTACAAGTAGTGATGAATTGTTGACAACATAGCATCCCCCCTACAAGTGATGTCTTGCAAATACACACAGCGGTCCTTTCATAAGCAATTATAGGAGACTGATGAGTATCCATGAATGACAGTGAAGGGCATATATGTGAATACGACATCTTGCCAACACAAAGAATAGCCTATCCACAAGTAATTATAGGAGACTCGTGGGTGTTTGTGGACAACATGAAAGTATATACAAATGAGTGCAATATACTCGCCAAACTACAAATGAATTCAAGAGGCAGATAGTGAATGCTGCCATATCCTTTCAATCGACATCAATCATTTATGGATGAACATAGAAGCTCTCTGTGAAACAAGAGCTAACATGCATATAACTAAAGGAGATACATTGCAAACGCAACAAGTCCCCAGTGTATACAGACATCCACAAGCAACGACAGGGAAACCTTCGTAGGAAGAATAATATACTTATGGATATATGCAGCAATCTTGTCAGGTGCTAGAAGATACACAAGTGAACCCGACGGTCTACTAATTGAGCACATCAACTTCCTGCAAGAGGAAAGGCTCAATGATGCTACAAGAGATCCACACTGCAACCAGCATGACAGCTGTAATCAGGAGAATTTTACATGCAGTGAAAGCAATGATGTGATAGATCAGAATGCACTCAAGTGAATGTCAATACAAGATGCATCGTACTCACTGGAGTTAATGATCAATATTTAACAAGTATGCTGTTAAAGATTGATGCAAAGTTTGGTAGCCTAAACTCACAATTACACGTAGAAGAATACATCCGTCATTCCAATCATCTCAAAGACTGTAACAAATACAAGCTCCTAGGAGACCCTCCATGAAATACAAAGTGTCGTCTCCAAACAAATACAAAAAAACTATCATTAAATACGAGGTCCTACAAGCTCTCTACGAATATAGATGTGCGCACCATGTGTCACCTGTGGGTAGATGCAGAAGGACTTCAGTTAATGCAGTATCGTGAAGTCAATTTTAGTCTATAAATGAATATATCTACCTGACTACATACAACGGTGGCGGATATACTACGACAGACTCATCCCACATTCAGTGTTCTATCACAGCAAAAGGGATTAGAAATATGGCGGAAATAACAAAGTGATATATCTAGAAACATTCGGATGAGTGTCAACGTATATTACGCCACGCCACCGGATCCGCAACATTCATGCAAGCGGACAGAAGGCGTTGACAGATATACTCATGCACCGTAATTTGTATGCACATAGGTACATTGAAATGCATATATAACTGTACACCCGCATGGGCCCCGGCAAGCGTGTTATTGGTACACACGTGACGTCTAGGGATGCTGCGCGGGTTAATAAGTGAACCCAAGTTCGAGCTCGATCCTCCTATATGGGTAGATAAGAGTCGATACGGCCCGGACCATTAAATAAATATACGGTCGCGAGATCGACCGGGATATTTATTTTATAGTTCATTTTAGGCCTTCATGGTCTGTAATCAAGAGAATTCACTAACGAAGGTCCAAAGCCTACGAAACCCGTTCCTCTACCGACTAGTAAATAGAGTCGATAGGGTCCAATCAATAAAACATAAATGAGCTCATGCACCCTGATGATGGCCGTGTTGAATGCAAATCTCAACCGGAGGGGTCCACACAGATCATTTCAAATACCACCCAAATACCCAAAACTCCAAAACTCCACAAAAATTTCCAAAATTCCAAACTCTGAAAGTATTTAAAAATTGAAATCCAACTATCAAAACATTTATAGCAAAATTCATCCACCCTCCGCAACAGTTTGCCGAGGTGGACAAACCTGAAAATAACTGCAGCTCACAAAGAGCTAACGCCTGGTCGAAAATAACAGTAAGATCCATTCTCAAACAATCTCCTGCCAGCAAAGACGTGGTACGAGTCCTCTAACCGGCAGTTTCGCCGCCAAATGGCACTGCAGGATAAACGGTTATGACTCGGGGCCCTCTGAACTAGGTGGTCGCCGCCAAATGGCACTATTATATTATGGTTATGGCCAAAGCCCGTATGCTCCCCAATGGCATCAAATCCTTGAGATATGAATCAATAGGATATGATTGATAGGGCACAAAGCCCTCTGTTAGCTAAGGTGGATTCAAATTTGTCCCCTTAGACAAATACCCACCCTAGGTCTACAAGGTACCCTTGGACGAAGCAACCCATGGCTGCTGATAAGGATCCTTCTGTCAGGTTGGGTCGACTACCTCCTCTGACTAAGTAGACCAGGGACCACTATGGCCCGGGATGACGGAACCATGGGATCTTGATCGGGTCCATCATCCATTCCCCCACCATCCGCTTTAAGTGCAAGATGGTGAAATTTTTATTTTTAAATATCAAACCTTTCAATACCCCAAACTCATGCTACTACTATCTGCCAGTTGCACGTATCTATACGTATCTGATCGACGACTAGCCTTAATCGAAAGTTCTCTCTCATTACTGGGAGGGGTAATTAACTATAGGGGCTTGCGCCTATAGGAAACTAGAACTCAGATCATAAAGTCCTCGCAAAATGAGGGCGAAATCTCTGGGTAGTGTCTTATCTACAAACCCATCTGCCTTCCAAAATTTACCCCGGAACTTAAATCCGTTAAAACTCCCCCCGAAAAGAAAACAAAACAAGCGGGCGGAGGTCAGGGCCGAATTTTCGGAGCCCACAGATTTCTGGCGACTCCACTGGGGATTGGTTTCTCTTTCCATATTTGGCTAGTCACCTCAGTGCTATAGTAGCAGCTATTTTCAACCCAGATTCCAAAATTCGAATCTTTCAAAATGAGCATTTAAAGGATTAAAATTTTGAATATTCTAAAAATGATCGCTCAAACAAATTTATTAAGATAATGAATTTAGCAGTATTTTGAATTTATATTATTTGAATTTGCTCGCTAATGTTATCTATCTTTATTTTCTATTCTGTGCAAGTCTCTGCATTTTTGAAAGTGTGGGGTGATGGATCAGACTCTGAATGGAAGTCGTAATACTTGCTACTTCCAATGGAAGTTGTAATACTTGCTATACGTGCTACTCCAAAGGGAAGCCGTAAGTCCCACTATACGGGCTACTTCCAATGGAAGCTGTGAGACCTGCTATACGGGCTACTTCCAAGGGAAGCCGTAAGACCCGCTATACGGGTTACTTTCAATGAAAGCAGTAAGACCCAACTTCTCAAACTCTTGGGCTACTTTCAATGAAAGCAGTATGACCCAACTTCTCAAACTCACGGGCTACTTTCAATGAAAGCAGTAAGACCTAACTTCTCAAACTCACGGGCTACTTTTAATAGAAGCAGTAAGACCCCCTCCCATTTTTCAAACCTAAACTTACAGACTGCTTCTAATAGAAGCGGTAAGACCCATTTCTTGAATAAAACCTATGGGCTACTTCCAAGGGAAGTTGTAAGGCCTACTATACGAGCTACTTCCTAGGGAAGCAATAAGACCCGCTATACGGGCTACTTCTAAGAGAAGCCGTAAGACCCGCTATATGGGCTGCTTTCAATGAAAGTAGTAAGACCCATTTCTTGAACAAAGCCTATGGGCTACTTCCAAGGGAAGCTGTATGACCTGCTATATGGGATACTTTTAATGAAAGTCGTAAGCCCCAACCCAAATCTAAACTACAGGCAACTCCCAAGCGGAGCCGCAAGTCCCAACCTAAACCAAATCAATATACATCTAATCTCTTCAGTTTACTTAGGATCCCTGAGAGGAGACAACCCATGGCTACTAATCAGCTTCCCAGGACACTACGATCAATGATTAATAGTGTTGGTAGACTGAAACCTACGGTATTCTTGGGATGACGGAATCATGGGCACTTGATCGGGCTACCTCCATCCCCCACAACCAAAAATTAAAACTGTTGCACGTCTAAAAGATTAATTCATACTTAATTGAGAGTTATCTTTTATGTATTATGAGGGATAATTAACTATGAGGGCTTGCCCTCATAGGAAGTAAGGACCCATATCTAAATAAACCCTGCTACCACTATCGGGAAAATCTGGTTAAATACAATCTGCCTCAAGGAGAACAGAATCCCCTGGCTACAAAGCGGGATTCATCTAGCCACAAGCGCCACATTTTCCTGAGCGAGCATAGTTACCCATCAGCATGTCAATTTATACAATTCAGAATTTGCTAATTTTCTTGTTTGCATACCCTCGCTTAGTCATATGCCTCTTGAAGAATTTAGATATTGTTTACCTTTTGTTTTCTAATGACCTTCTTTGTAGTAGCCAATTAGAGGGCAAGTCTCAAGTAATGGCTAGGTTGTCACTTTGACATCTGGAGGTCACAGGCTTAAATCATGCAATGTTTCTTTGCAATTGTCTGAATAAGTTTACATATATTACTCTTCCTAGACATCATAATGGAGGGAGCTTCACACACTTAGTTATGCCCTTTTAGATTTCACTCTTTGAAGCTGCCAATTGGCATCATTTTCTCTATTAATATTTATCTTACAATGTCTTACTTCAGTTGTTTTTCATCTTTTTTTGCGTCCCCAAACTTCTATGTCCCAAAGTCTTACCTTTCTTTTGTAATTTGCAAATGGTTCTTCTCAATCTTTTTTCAGTCCCTATATTAGGTTTTCAGAAAGGAAGTCATATTTCTCGTTGATATAAGTGGAAGCATGCAAGGAAAGCCTCTTGAGAGTGTTAAGAGTGCTCTACTTTCAATTCTTCCAGAGCTTGCCCCAACTGATTGCTTCAACATAATAGCTTTCAACGAAGAGATGTACTCTTTCTCATCATTTCTGGAGCCCGCAAATGTGGACCTGCTAGAAAGCTCTACACAGTGGATAAGCAAAAATTTGATCGCATGTGGTGGGACAGATATTATGCGACCCCTAAATGAGGTAGATGTTTATTTATGCTTACTGAATCCTTACTTGGGTGATAAGTTATTCATTGCCAGTTATAACATTAATTTTGCTGCTGCTTAAAGGCGTTGAGGATATTTGATGAAAATTCCATTCAGGTGGTAGACTTCAACCACATCGTATTTTATTTTGTTGATAGAAATCTTCTGAATGCAGCCTATCTAACATTGTCATATTCATCATAGCTTTATTTTTGCTGTATTCAGTCGCTAGGTTTGTTATCTAAAACAAAGGACGCAGTCCCATATATTTTTCTCGTAACTGATGGAGCAGTTGAGAATGAACGTACTGTTTGTCATACTGTAAAATCTCACGTAGAAAATGGAGGATCTTTGTCCCCAAGAATCTGCACTTTTGGCATAGGTAATGTATTGATGCTTCGTACTAATTTTTTGATGTAATCTTCACCTTAATTCGTTGAGAATATAATGCATTAAAAAAACTCCTTGAGATGCTTAATAGTTCTTGCTTATCAGCAGAAAGGTCCCACAGCTTAGTTGCAAAATTTGTTATTCTAGCTGTTAAGGTTGTGGAAGATATTTATGTTATGCTATTTATTCAAGAGGTCCACTTCACCATATTGTATCTATATTCTTATATTTTCAGTTTATTTTTTTAGCAATTGACATTTAAAATGCCGTTCTTATAGAAAAAAGTTGGAATGGTATGAGCAGATCAAAAGAAAAAAGAAAAAAGAAAAAAATAAAAAAGGGGGAAGAGTGAATAAATCAATATAGTTAAGGAGATGCACCAGATATGTTGATTGAATTAAGGTGCAAGGATTAGAAAGGAAAATGGTTTATGGTGGATCCAAAGTTGTCCATGGATGATAGTCGATCTTATTATTAGGTTGGCCTATGAGCGTAAACCAGGAAGCTGTGTGAGGATGGAGAGAATAGGGAAATGCTAGGGAAAAGCTATAAAGAGTGCTTAGGATCTCAATCAAATAGAGAAAGACCTAAGTATCATAAGATTCAAAGGATGCAAAATATTTTTTTAGGGGTCTGAGGGCTACATGAAAGGTTACACCAAAAGAATGTATAATGCTACTTGGACTACACTAGCTAGACTTGTATTAGCTCCTTATTAGTTGAGGGAGGGCCGGGGGGCTTCAAAGTTCTGTTGATCTATCTCTGGGCAAGCTCAGTAGTGCTGAGTATGCCCAAATGCAAAGTAGGAGTGGGCGAGTTTGTGAGTGAGTTTCAAATAAGGAGTGCTCGATGGCTGAGTGACATTAGAGGGCTGCGGGTGACCTGTGGAAAGTCTTGGATTTCCTTAAAGGAAAAAAGCGAGTGAATTGATGCTTTGGAGAAGATGACCTCAATGGTAGGCAAGTCATGGTAAGTCGAGCTGATAACCCTATGGGTAGGCACTTTTCTGTAATTGAACGTGGTTGTATGGGGATGAAGGCATCCACCCCGGGTGGGGGAGAGTTGCTATATAGGCTGCCTCCGTCCCATGAGGCGAGCGATGAGTTACTTAGTTGTTGAGGTCCCTTGTTTCCCTTGAGACAGGCGACCTTCCTTCATTGGCTCCCGAAGGCTCGGGGGAGTGGGGCCTGATATTCCTTTGGCAAGTTCTTTCGTGGGGCCAGTCGAATGCAATTCCTCTTGTTATAATTTGCTTGACTACTTGCTAAGTACTTGTGAAGGCATATGTGATTATAAAATTTGGACCAAAAGTAGCATGACTATATGATTTCCAAGAGCATTTGTGCAGAAATAAAATTAAAATTTCATATAGTACTCAGCAAGAATGAATAAAAAAGGAGGATTTATAAAGTTGAATCCAAATAATTGGGATGAGACTAATGATGATGATTACTATGATGAAGTAGTTCTATCATAAATCACTTCCCTGGATTCAAGAAGAGAGGCTTCTATTGAGTTTTTGTTTTTGTTTTACCCATTAGCTATTACATTATGCAGCTAAACGAGTATTTGGATGAACTCTTTGTATGATTATCTCTTGTTGGTTCACTATTTCTATTTTTTTAAGTCAGAGACTTGGACGTTAGATTGTTCAGGCTGGTTCAAAATCACTCTAGCCTTGTTGCTGGGTGCCCTAGTTTTCTTAAGAGTATTGTTTCCTTTTGGACAGTATTTTATATGTTCTTCATTATTACGGTTTCTGCTTTTTATGAATATTGCTTTCACTTGCGAAGTAATTTTCTGAAGGGTCTCTAACTGGTCTTTGTATATCCCTTCTCTATTCTTCTCCACTGCTTTAAATTTGCTGGAAATCATTCTAGGTTCATATTGCAACCATTATTTCCTGCAAATGTTGTCATCCGTTGGTAGAGGTAAATATGGTGCTGCATATGATCAAGGTATGTTTTTACAATTCAGTATCTTTTTGCTCTATAAGTTTTCTTTTGTTGTGCTTAATCACTGCTGCTTCTCTTAATGCCGATTGTCTTGACCCTAGGGAAAGCACAACGAGCTGTATGCAATTTAAGATCTCTAAATGATGCTTTCTCTTGACTAGGATCCCCAGCCAGGGCTTGATTGAGATAAGGAAAAAAAAAAAAAGATCACTCTTAAAAAAGGGATTTTCTAATATTATTTGACATCTAACCAGATTATTTTATCAACCAAGTTACTATAGTACCTAAAAACTTCAGAGGCGCGTTATGTCATGTTCTAAATAGAAAGTTACCGGGAAAAATGCCTCGATTAAACATTCTAGATGATAAAAATCTATTGTTGTACACCTTGTCAATATTTAGGAAAGTAAATGCTTAGCATGTTTGCTAATTACGCTACCCGATCTTCTTGGCCCAAGTCCCCGCGATGTTGACAAATTAGGTCCACTGGTAGACTTGGGATGATGGAATTATGAGATCTTTGTCTGGTTAGTCTCCATTCCTACAAATAGTCCTCATGAATGAAACATAAATGCCAAATCTAAATCTAAATTTAAACTTGAGCCTAATTAATCTTCTTAATTAAGAGTACTTTTTCAGGGGTTAGATCAATTAACTATAGGTATACTTATAGGAAGTCTTTATCCCATATTTAAATAAACTTTACCCTAGCATCAGGAAAAAAATATGGTTAAAATAAACTAATCTACTTCATGAAAAACTATTCTCAAGATCTCTCATTACTCATCGAGGAAGCTTGATGGTGGAGGGAGCATTTCTTGAGCAATCAGCGTCACCATGAGAGCCACCAAAAAGGAGAAACTTTGATGAAATGCTCAAAAACAAAACATAAAAATAATAAATGTATAACTCATCTTAAGGTAATTTCGAACACAAACTTTTGCAGTCGAACCGTTGGTTCTGATCGGTTCATACCGGTTTGATACATAGTCGATTTTTAATATGAACTGAACCGGCTAAACGAACAACCTACAGTTAAGCCTGTCAAATCGGCCGATTCGGTCCGATTTTGAAAACCAGAACTCTGAACACAACAAAAAATGATAACATATGCCCCTTGAATTTATGCTAAGTAGTTGCTTTAGACGTTGAGCAACGACTAGTCCACAACTTGGACAAGATGTGTGATGCAAGCTTACTTCACAATAAGCCCAGGTTCACCAATAATGCACATGATATCAATATGACCAAGTCAACCATGCTTTTTAAGTCGACGAACCTATGTGCACCATTGATGATTTTGATCCACTACTAGTCATGTTTCTGGGCATCTTAACTACACCATGCCTACTTCATGACTTGGTTTCCCCTTAACTAGGGTCTCAAGTGTCTAGTCGTTTGTTCCATTTAACATGGCAATGTTCTCTGTAAGTAAAGATCTGCCACAAATTTGAGCTCCTTTAGCATGTTTCCCATGGTTTTTTCTTTGGGGACTGCCATAAACAAAGAAATCATGACTCCACCCGAGCTATGAGATCCTAATATGGGCTAGATAGGTAATGATAGGTAATGCTAAAAGTGATAAATAAACAAAATCTTTGACTTAAATCTATATCCCAATAGAGATGATTCTATGTTTGATGGTTAATCCTTTGGTTACAAATCCATTTTATAGATGCATCTATTAATATGCCAATGCTTTCAATGGTCCGGCTGTTGATTATGAAACCATGCTAAGGAAGCCATGCCTTTAGGCAATTGGAATGAAGGAGTAGATTATGAAGTCTTATTAATGTTGAAATGTATGCTAACATCCTGTTTCCTTCGTCTTTTCCCAGCAAGCCTGCTTTGACAAATGTACAAATTCGTTGCTCCAGGCATTGACAAACCACCATTCCAATCATCGATACAAAATGTGCCAAGGGGAAATATTTCACAGAGAAATTAGTGTTAAGAGTTTCACATAAAGTGTGTGTACACAATAAGATCACTAAGAATCAATTTCATATCATTTTGACTAAATAAGCTATACTTTTTATCATATGAGCCACTGTGTTACATAGCAGGCTTTTGAGTTGGTCATACTCTCATACCTCTGAACCACACTTATCATACTCAACGCCTTTGTATGCCTTTATTTCGTAGGGTGCCCTCATCATGGTGGTCCATAAAATTAGGCCGTTTGGCATTATTCTCACCCTCTGTTCATCTGGGACCTCAGATGAGGGCAGTCATGGTTTCTAATGAGGCACCCGATGGTCAAAGCAAAGTTTGGACTTATAATTAATAGCAGTCATGATGACTCAGTTAATCTTGCTAAACATTTGAATTGGGGTTTTGACTGATAATTTTTTGGATGATAGAATCGTGAGATTCTAAAGAGGGAAAATATAGAGATACAAAAAAAAATTTCGACTTTCCTCAAGCTGAGATACACCAAAATTATAGGACACTAAATTCTTTTTGTTCTTCCACTTAGTTACCAATAGTATTGTGGATATTAAGCTAGTTTTCATTTACGTGGCAGCAAGAATACTTGTGTTTTTATGGTATATTGGTTTTCTTATGAAAATTTCATTTAAGCATTTTGAATTCTGTTCTCAACAATATGATATTTGCACTACTAAGCTGATTTCATCTACACGCTCCTGCTCCCACGTCAGATTCCATTGAGCCAGAAATGCAAAAATGGTTCAGGAAGGCTTTGTTTCCTGTACTTACAAATATTACTGTTGATGCCTTTGATGATCTTAAGGCTTTCGAGGTATGCTTTTCCTGTACTATCATGGCAATTAGTTAAATTTGGTATCACTAATCCTAAATTGTGAGAAATACTTACAGCAAGAAATAGCCAAATATACTGTAAACATGTGGTTACTTTAGAGATTAACTTTTCTTTTTTTCCCTTATAATGGAAGTGGAATTTGTTAAGATGAATGTGTTACAAAACTAATAATGATAGGTTGAGAAACAATTCTGTTTTAAGGTAATGAGAGCGACACCTATGGAAGGCGAGGTTAATAGACCTGGATAGTTTAAACATGGATAATAGGGAGTAGAAGTTGCACTAATAGGATGGGCTTTTAGCTTTAATGTGGAGGGATTAAGAAAACAAAATTGACTGTCCTGAGTTAACATGGTTGATATGTCACTAAAAATCATCTTGATCATGCACGAATCTCGAGGCATATTCAAGTTGGAAACTTCTAAAATCAAATTCCGGGCCATATGAACTGCAATTTCAACAAACTCATAGTCAAACTGAATGTCTCGAAGAGATGAAACCAACGACACCAAAATCGGTCCGATCCGAACCCAAATGGGTCCAAATCAAGAGTCTAAAACATATTTGGTGGATTCAATGCATTATTTGGGTGACAAATTGATATCCAAATATGGCATGCTTATAGTCAGATCGAGCGGCTCAGCGAGATGAATCCAACGAGCCCAAGTTCGCTGAATTCTGACATCATTAATGCACTTAAACAGTTGAAAAATGCTCTATGATCGAGGGAATCAATATGGGTCATTTGATGAAGCACTCCGAACCTGCCTCAGATCTTCTCTATATTTACAGGGTGTGACACTCATGAAAATCTATAAATAGACCCCCACTCTCTACATGAAGGGGACCTTTTGCTGGAGATTGGAAAGAGCTCTCAGGCTTCAAGAGCTCCAGTACCACCGCCGGCGAACCCCCATCGATTGTCGCCGGACTTCCACCCGGCCGCTGACCGCTGCCGAACTTCCGCCTGATCGCCATCGGACCACCTCCCTGCTGCCGACCGCCGCCAGACTTCCACCCGGTCTTCGACAGTCGTTAGATTGCTGCCCCATCGTTGACCGCCTTCAGACTTCTGCCCGACCATCGTCGGACCACCGCTCGGCCGCCGACCACCGCCAGACTTCTGCCCGACCATCGTTGGACCACCACCTGGCCGCCGACCACAGTCGGACTTCCACCCAGCTACCGACTGCCGCCGGACTTCCGCCTGGCCGCCGACCACTGCCGGACATCTTCCCGACCATCGTCGGACCACCGCCCGACCGTCGACCACAGTCAGACTTCCACCCGGCTACCGACTTCCGCCCGACCATCGTCAGACCACCGCCTAGCCACCGACCACCGATCACTGCCGGACTCCGCCCGACCATTGTCAGACCACCTCTCGGCTGTCGATCGCCGCCGAACTTCCACCCGACCACCAACCGTCGTCAGACTTTCGCCCGACCATCATCAGACCACTGCCCGGCCGCCGACTGCCTCTGTACTTCCACTCGGCCGCCGAACGTCGCTGGGCTTCAGCCCGACTAACGTTGGACCACCGCCCGGTCGCCGCCGCCACCGGACTTTCGCCTGACCATCGTTGGATTATTTCTCGTCAGCTGAACTTCTGGCCGGATGACGTCGGACTTCCTCCTGACTGTCGCCGGACCTTTGCCCAACTCTCCAAACTACTGTAATTTGACCGCCTCTAAGTTAGGGGATGAGTCAACCTTTGTAATTCACTCAAATTTAGTGGAATCTTTTCACCTAGGCGAGGCCCCATGGTTTTTCCCTCTTCGGGTTTTCCACGTAAAAAAGATCGGGTGTTTTACTACTCTCTCTCTCTGTCTTTTTGTGTGCTGGATATCCGTGCATTGCTGAGACGAGAATTTTACTCACTCTACCTCCAAGAATATTCTAGCCCGCAACAATGGTAAAGTTGTGCAAAAAGATTTGTTGAAAATTGAGCTAAAACCTCATGAAGCATTCATCCTAAATTAATGGAGAATGAGGATGCTTGCAACACAACAACAACATCAAGCATTTATCCTACTATGTTGGGTCGACTACATGAATCCTTTTTCGTCATTGCGTTTTATTAAGAGTCAAATTTTCATTTAAATCTAATAAAAAGGGTCATTTCTAATACTTTCTAACCAAATCTTTTTTGATATACATCCAATTTTATTAACATAGGCTAGATCTAATAGATCTACTATTCTAACCAGGTCATCGGAAGGTTGATGTTTTATGTGACCAAGCCATCTAAGGCAACTCTATCTAAATCTTATCTGTCACTGGAGCTACTCCAATCTTTTCACGAATATACTCGTTTTGCTCTCTGTCTCTAAGTGTAAAGCCACTTATCCACCTGAGCATCCTCATATCTGCAACAATTAATTTTTCCTTCTCTTTTAATGGTCAACATTCTGTGCCATAAAATATTGCAGGCCTCACCACCATCTTATAGAGTTTTACCTTAAGTTTGTGGGGTACTTTTCTATCACACAACATGTCTGATGCACTTCAACCATCCAACTTGAATTCTACTAATAGCATCCCCATCTATTTCACCCTCGCTTTGAATAATAGACACAAGATATCTAAAACATGTACTCTTTTTTATGACTTGATCACCCAAAGTCACAATCCCCCACTAGATCTATTACTGCTAAAATTACACTCAATGTATTCGTTTTTAGATCTACTTAATTAAAAACCTTTAGAATTCAAGTTTTCCTTCAACTCCCTCTCTAGTCTTATCAACAAGGAGAATATCAACAGCAAAAAACATACACTAGGGTACATCCTCTTGCAAATGTCCAGAAGAACAACCATGACTAAAGCAAAACGATGGGCTTAAAGCTTATCCTTGATGTATTCCAACTGAAATAGAAAGATACTTGGTCAAACCTCCTTGTTTGAACACAAGTAATAGTTCCTATATACATTTTCTTAATGACTTGAATATAAGCATTATTAACTCTTTTCTTTTCTAGAACTCTCTAGAGTACTTCTATTGAAACTTTATCATATGTCTTCTCTAAATCAATAAATATCATATGTAGATCGTCCTTACTCTCTCTATACTTCCTCATCAAACCTCTTAACAAATGTAAGCTTCCATAATAGACCTAACTGACATGAATCTGAACTAATTTCGAGAAACGTTAGTATCACATAGTAACTTATGTTCCATTACTCTCTCCCATAGTTATAATGTATGACAAATTAACTTAATTCCTCTATAATTCATATACTCTTGTGCATCACCTTTATTCTTAAAAATAGGAACCAACACATTCCTTCTCCACTCATTTAGCATCTTTTGTCTTCAAAATAATATTAAAAAGTTTAGTAAGCCAAGAAATTTCTTGATCTCCTAAGCATTTTCACACTTATATTAGAATAATCATCAGGATGCTTACAACCAATTTCAAATAATTGGGATATGAATAATGACAATGACGAAGAATGCATTTATTAATCTTCGCATCCTTCAGATAGAAATTGTTATTTTTCTAAATATATCAATTCATACTCAAAAGAGAGCTTGACTTCATTATTATTTATTTCTTCAGAATCCAACCATTGCAAAGAACCAGAATGAAACTAGATTTCCATTTTATTTCTTAATTGATCCGTTGTAATCTCAGAAGTAATATATTGCTGCACTACGTTATGATTACACATTTTGCTTATAATTCTGAAGGAGAACAATAACCTAATGTGGCAACCATCTTTTTCACATTCCTATGATATATACAGCCGGCATCATTTTCGTTGTCAGAATTATGTGTTTCGGCTTCATGATTTCTTCTTTATAATTCATTTCTATTAAGGGCAGCACTGGATCCTTCCAAAGGATTTGCATCCATGATCTTTGTTGTATTCCCTTTATTTTTGCCTCTCACGCGCTAGCATTAGTTCCAACTCCTTGCCTAATAACATGTCACCTGCTCAAACCATTTAATTCTACCACCTGACCTTTAGTCAAAGGTTTATCCCTATGACTAGTAGTTCCTGTAATTTGTCATTTTACTATTTATCTTATGCTTATCTATATTATACTCAAATCATTAGTGCCTTCTTTCTTTCTCGAGTAGACAATATAGTTGTTGACCCCTAAAATGTATTCAATGACAAATACGAGTGTGTCTGACTAGATTGATGGTCGACTAATGTGACATTGCACAAGGCGGCTTCAACATGCCATGATGTTGCTCGAAATAACTGAAAACACCGTGCTCTTGTGAAACAAACAACACTGATATGTTTGGAATGTAAAAATTGCCAAAGAGGAGCACTTTGTGTACAACTCAGTTGGACGATGAAAATAGTGAACTACTAGTATAACGTTGCGCCAAAAATGTTTGAATTGATTGTGAAACGGATTGCACTGCTATGTTCAAAATGCTCAAATTATCCAAGAAAGGCCTTTCGCGATCAACTCGAGCGAAAGCGATTGAAAACGTCGAATCACGTGCTCTAAATCATGCGAAGTTGCCTAAACGACCTTTGTTCATGAAAAGACACCCATATTGTCTGAGTACCCGGAAAGAAAAATAGTGAGTTTTTTCATTCATGCACGCGAAATGAGGCAAATTCGACATGTAGTGATAAAATTTCAGCAAGCAAATTGATATGCATGTAAAATGAATATTTATAAAAAATTAGTATGTTATTTTTTTTAATTAATATTTCATATTTAAAATAATTAAAAAAATCAAAATTTGGAATGTTGTGGTATAATGTACCTTGCCCTTTTTTTGAAAGCAAAAGGATAGATTATGTCCTTTTAAAATATAATAAAATAAAATTAAAAAAAGCCTAAAAGTAAATTCCCTCAAACCTAATAACTCTTCACATCACACAAAAAAGCAACAACTCCCCCCAAGATGCCTCATGCATAGGGGTATCAAAATGGGTAGATTGGTAGAGTTCTGATCTGATTCAAAATTGACCTAACCCAAATCCAATTAACCCGAACCTGACCCATTAAATAAAGGGTCAAAAACACCAAGTTGAACCAGACCGCTAGCAAATCAAATGACTTGAACCCGCCCCATTAACCCGCTGTGGTTAAAATTTTTTAATAACTTATTAACTACAAAATTTAGTATATTTGATAAAAAATTAAGAAGATCATACCTACAAGTAAAAAAAAAAAACATTAAATAGGTCATTTCAGGTAAAAAAATGAGGTCGGGTCAACCCAAACCTAACCCGTTTAAATTCAACCCGAACCTGAGCCGTTTATTCAACGATTCAACTCGACGGGTTAAGTTGGCAGGTCGGGTCATTTTTTGATCCCCCCCCCACTCATGCACTCTAGGTTTTAGCCAAAACCGGGCTCAATCTCTACGAGCTTATGCCCAACCAATTCCGCTACCCTCTATCCCCTGTAATGTAAGATCCAAAATTTTCATGTATGTAAACATTTAAATTAATTAATTATATTGTAGAATTTATTGCTATGAAAGTATGCAATATTAAAAGGAAATTATGAAATATGAAAAATATGAAGTCTACAAAATATCAAATTAGAAAAAGTTGACTATAAAATAATATGATACCTGCTTTGCAGTTGAGACAAAAGGGGCTCCTAAAGAGACAAAAGGGATCTCAATGTAGTTTAATGGTGATAATGCTAGGTTTACCTGGGCTCCATTAAACATTCTTATGAAAGTTTAGCCAATTCTTTAGAAGACTAATATTGATATTCTGTATAGACTTCAAAAGAATTAAAAGTTAATCCTAAATATGATTTTATGATGTTTTGCAAATAATGGTAAGTTTATTCAATTATGATTTCAATATTATGATTTCTTATAATATTACATTTAAAATGTTATTTAATTTGCATAATTTTATGATCCTCATAGCTCGCTAGTTATTTTATATTAGCTGTTATTATAAGAAAAGGTAAAGAAAAAGTGGAGACCGATTAGGTAAGTGTTGGAAACTTTAGGTTTTATATTTAAAAGTGTTTGTGATGTCTTCTGATAAGGTATGTAAGCTGTTAAATGTAATGAAACATTATAATTTTCTTAGTGGCTCTGTAAATATTGTTGTGATGTAACTGAAATTATTAGATGCTTTCATTCATTCATTAGATGTAATTGTCTGTGGATGTTATATGCAACTATTCAAATGATATAAAAATATCATATGTTGAGAATGAATGTTATGTTATTCTGTGGTACTCTACGTTACTGGTAAGGGGTATTGTGGGGTGTTACATGTGACTCCAGATCCCGCGTTGCTCGACTACACGTGCACTGGCCTCCTGCTCCAAAGGTTGCATGCCGCCCTTCGACTTGGCGACCCAGTTGGTCTGCAGCCTGCCTACCTATCAGCCCTACTCACAACTTGATGGCAGGCCAGCCAACCTTGTCACAAGACACTTCTCTTTCCTCTCTCTCTATCTCCAGCTCTCTCTATCCATTCTCTAGCTTTCTTCATCCTCTTCTTTTTCTTCTACTTCTTTCTACCTCTAATAATTTCTCTACTTCTTCCCCTCCATCTTAATTTTTTCTTTTCCTTTCCTTCCTTCCAATCTATCTCCCTCTTTTTCTTCTTCATTCTCCCTCTTCCTTTCTCTCTCTACAAACAAAGCCTTCACCATTAACCCCACCTCTCTCGCTCTCTTACTCACTTTGTCTCTACTACTCTTTTTCTCTAAGTAGAGAGAGAGGAGAGAGGAAGAACACCACCTTTTCTCTACACCAAAATCTCTCCCCTATCTTGTTCTCTCTCTAAACAGAGAGGAAGAAACCCCAAAAAAATAAATATCACTCTTTCTATCTCTAAATAGAGAGGTCATTTCTCACCTCCCACTCATTTTCTCTCTCTAAACAGAGAGAAAAATCTAACCCTCTATCTCTAGCACTCAACCATACCCCTTTCTCTAAAAAGAGAGAGGCACCTCTCTTTCTTAAAAAAACAAAATAATTCAGAAAAAATAAAAAATATTGTGTTTGCTTGTAAATTTGTCACCTCGTCATCGATTCTGTCATCTTTGTCAATGCAAGCATGATTCCCTTCAATTCATAAAACCCTCAAATCCCATTAGCGGCGCGTTCGATGTTGCGAGTGGAGCTCCTTACTCGCTTTTCTTTAGTGTGGGAAGAGAAAGCTCATCAGCGACAATTGCGACAAGTTGGGTCCACCCTCAAAACCTGTTGGTGATGCATTTGGTGTTGTGAGTGGAGCCCTGTACACGCTTCTGGCGTGGTAGGAGAAAGCTTGTTCGTGACTTGCACGACTCTGTCGGTGGATCTCGTTAGTGACCCGTTCGACATGATGAATATAGCCTCGTGCATGCTTTTCTTAGCATGATAGGAGAAAGCTCATCGACGACATTCACGACGTTGCGGGTGGATTCTGTTAGTGAT
Source organism: Dendrobium chrysotoxum (assembly GCA_019925795.1). NCBI lineage: Eukaryota > Viridiplantae > Streptophyta > Magnoliopsida > Asparagales > Orchidaceae > Dendrobium > Dendrobium chrysotoxum. The sequence continues at coordinate 29,174,570 of CM034310.1, forward strand.
GCACTCGATGCTGTGAGTGGAGTGTCATACACTCTTGTTTTAGTGTGGCGGGAGGAATCTTGTCAGTGACGTGCTCGACGTGATTCGGTAATTTACTTAATGTAACATCTCGTGCAGGTACCTCATACATGACTTTATTGGTGTTGTGGGATTTTTTCGAAGAATTCTAGTTGTGGTGTTGTAGGACACCGTCCATGCACACTTTTTTTGGCATGATGGGCATGCATAGAATTCCCATAGATTTCATATATGTGAGAGAGATGTCGAGAGGCTACTGAAATTCTGACTGATCAAACATAACTATTGCACTACCGGAAACCTAAAACTTGCAAAAACATAACTAATCTAAACAATAGATACCTAAATTGGGTACTTAAAATGTAATGCAAGTGACAGAAGAAAAAGAACAAAATAAGGATAGGGACAAAAACACAGATAAAGAACTTGTCGGGAACTAAGCAAGACTTGTTAGCTTACTACGTGCACGAACAAAACCTCTACAAACCCCAAGAACTCGTATAGAGAACTTGAATAGCCTTGGATGCATGAAATAGCCTCCCCTACCTCATATTTATACGGAGGAAGAATCCCTTATAGGTTTGCACTCAAAATCGTGCAAGTATGTTGAAAATTACACGAGAATAACGCCTCTCGAAAATGATAAGTCTGCATGTGCTCCGACAACGTGACATGTACAAAAGTGACATCTAAGAATGTTGTGCAGATTGAATAATAAATACATTTTCCCATCCTTCATTTTGAAAAGCATGTGAATATATCCGAACTACCAAGTTCGAAAGTTTAAATACTTTCTTTTAAAAATAAAATGTTAGCATGTGCTTCGATGAGCAAGATTAGTATGTGAACGTGACGCCCGAGAATGTTGTGCGGATTGAAAAATTATAAATGATATTTAAACTTCTTGCTCTAAAAGCATGCAAACATGCTATGCAAATGCATTGAAATATGTGTAAGTGTATCGCGTGAATACATTAAAAAGCAAGCCAACATAGTCAAAGTATGCGGATGCACTATGCATGTGCACTGCAAATCATACAAGTGCATCATATAAATGTACTGAAAAGTGCGCACAACATTTAAAAAAGTTTAAATTCCCTACATGCGCTTCAACAAATGCATTAATCATGCAAATACATAAGACTGAGAATGCTATGTGAGGTTAAAAGTGAAGTAAACCAAAGTTTTATTGTTAAATTAAATGTTAGCATGTGCTTTGACAATCGTGCTAAATTCTTGATTCAACATCCAAGAATGTTGTGTGGGCTAAATAAAATATAAATTATAAAATTCCAAGTCTATTCCTCGTCCTTAAAAGGATTGCAATCTAAAGATTTAAATTCATAAGCAAATTTATGATCCTGAAATCCATTGAAAAAAATGATTTGAAGGTGACATTAAGCCTTTAAAGCCTCTTTGAAGAGAGTTTAACATAAAAAATACAAGATCTCAGTTTTAACATTTGTATGACAATTCACTAAATCAACAGTTGAACTCGATCTTCTGTTGGCGGGCAAACCAAGTTGACAAGGTTTGGATAATGAAATAAAGCTACCCAAAAAATCTTGATGATGGTCGTGTTGATAGAAGATCTCAACTAGAGGAGACCACTTATTTTTCAAAAATGCCTTCAAATTTCAATGTTACACTTGCAGGGCCTAAATTTTGTTCAAAGTTGTAAATTCAATATCTATCAAAATTTAAAGATTTAAGGTGAAATCAATCACCCAAAAACTCAATGCAAAAATTCTACCCTTTGCATTAGCTTATTGAGGGTGATAAAGTTGAGAATAACATTAGTTCACAAATAGCGAATGTCTTGTCAAACATATTGCTAAGATTCATTTCCAAATAATCTCTCACCGATATGGACATAATATATGTCCTCTAACCAATATTTTTATAGCCAAATGATACTACAGGTAAACAGCTATAATTGGGGTCCTCTAACTGGATGGTTTTGTGTGAAACACTTTCACTAAATTACAATCATTGTTAGGGCTCATATGATCCCTAATGACTTAAAACCCTTGAGTAATGAATCATATGATATACTTGATAGTGTATAAAGTATTCTATTAGCTAAGGTGACTCAAATTTGTTCCCTAAAGCAAACATCCATCCTAAGTCTGCAAAGTATCCTTAAATGAAGCAACTTATGGCTATCGATAAGAATCCTTAGGTCAGGTTGGTTGACAACCTCTTATGACTTAGAATACTAGGGATCACGATGGTCTGGGGCAATGGAGCCATAAGATCTTAATCAGGTTACTTATTATTCTCTCACCATCCGCTTTAAGCGTACTTTCAAACCCTAAAAATCCCAAGTCCAAACCCTAAAATTATTGTTATTATATATTAAGTATTTAGTATCTATCTAACTACTAGCCTAAATCAAAAGTTCTCTCTCTTGATCTAGAGGGATAATTAACCTTAGGGATTTGTACCTATGGGAAACATAGGACCAAATCATAAAGTCATCACAAAATAAGGGTGACATCTAGGTAGTGTCTAGGGGTATAAGTGAGCTAAGCCGGCTTGAGTTCGACTCATTAACGAGCTCATAAGTCGAGCTTATCGAGCCACGGGTTTGAGCTTGAGCCTATACTCGAGCTCGTATATTAAACGAACTCAAGCTCAAGTTAATCATGGCTCGTCTCGTAAGCTTGTTTAGCCACTCGATTACTTTAAAATATATTTATAAATTAATTTAAAGTAGCATTATATAATATGTTTTAACTTTTTTAAATTAAATTTATATTAAAAATAAAAATTCTAAAAAAAACTAAAAATTTTAATTTAAAATTAAGGGATCGAGCCCAACAAGCGAGTCAAACTTGAGCTTTATAAACAAGCTTGAGCTTATAAATTTTTTAACGATTCGAGCTGGGGCTCAGTAAGAACTAAACAAGCATAGATCGATTAGACAAATAGTCGGCTCATTTTGTAACACCCCACAATACCCCTACCAGCAACGTAGAATGTCACAGAGAAAACATAATATGCATAATTCTCAACATAAGTACTTTTAATCATTTGAATACTTATGTATATTCCATTTACTAAACAATACATTTTCTGAACAAACGGAAGCTTCTAAATAGCCCCAATTGCATCACAAAAGTAATTATAAAGCCACTAAGAAAATCCAGAACATCACAATAATTTAACAATCTACATATCTCAGATGTAGATTCACATAAAAATTGCTAAACAGTGAAACAAAATATTCATTAACTTGAGCCTAATCTGCTTCAACTTTTTTCTTGCCTTTTCTTATAACAACAGCCAGTATAAAAATTAGTGAGCTATGAAGCTCATAAAGTTATGCAATTTAAATAAAAAAGTAAATGTAAGATTATAGGAAAAACATACTTGAAATCATAATTAAACCAAATTCACAAGTTTTTGCAAAATAATATATAAGATTTTTAGGATCATCTTTTATTTTATTTGAAGTTGGTACAGAATATCATAATTATTTATTTAAGATTTTGGCTATCATTCTTTATATAGATAACTTTTCATAAGAATATTCAATGGAGCTTAAGTAAAACTGGCATTATCGTCATTGAATTACATAGAGGCCCATCGTATCTTTCGGTGTCTCTTTTGCCACACCTGTAATGCAGGTTTCATATATGGGGTCCCTATTGCCTCACATGCAACGTAGGTTTAATATCATTTCATAGCCAACCTTTCTTAATTTTAATATTCAATTGACTTCAAAAATTAATAATTCATATTTACTTTGTCATGTTGCGTGCTTTTATAAAAATTTATATGTTACACTGTTTACATAAAAAGAATATATATGCAACATGTATTGTAATGTGCTTCTTTTGAAATTATTACTAACTAGAAAAATTTTTAGACAATCATACTACATCTTATTTTAAATTCCAATTATTCAAATGTACATGTAGTTGCTTATACATGAATGCTTGGATGTATGCTCATATTCAATAATCTGAATCATCTTAATGCATTTATCCCTTCAATTAAGTAAAATTATATGTATCTAGAATTAATAATATTTGCTTTTACAATTTAGAATTGTATGTCTTACCTCCTCGATGAGTTGTTTCTTCAAATCCAACATCTCGTACTCTTCTCCTTTTATAAATTAATTCAAAACCTCCACTCCGCATATAGTAGTTGAATTTCTATAATACGATTGGAACAAATCTTCTTTAGAAACTTGTACTAACTTTTGGAAATCTAAAAGACAACTATAAACATTGTCATACAAACAAATTGCTTATATTATTATTTTTCCTTCTTCCTTCTTCCCTAAACTTTCTCTCTTAATCTTCATTCACTGAAATAATTCTTCTTCCAACCTGCCCTCTTAATCTTCCTTCACTGAAATCAGCAACTCTCTTACAGCAAATCACTGAAATCAGTAACTCTCTAACAGCAAATCCCCTCCCACTGTCTGTTTCTCAGTTTCACACAAGCCGTAGGTCTTCACATTGCTATTTCCTGGACTCATCCGCCTCCTAAGGAGCCGCTCCAGAATATTTTCTCTCACCCGATTCCAAGTTCCCACTCCTACAGCAGATGCCGAACCTACCCCCCTTCTGTTCGTCAAGCAAGCGTGAAAACCAAAACAGAAGAAAGGGTCTACATTATAACTGCCACTCTACACCCTTCACAGCCCTTGAATGCACCTATTCGTAATTAAGGAAATATCTAATTTAATTTAACCTTTACTTAGTATATATAAATGCTAAGATTTATTGAACAGTAATTAACTGTTAATATAAGAGATAATTTAAATAAAATTGTATTTCTTTACCAGAATTTTTTTTGGATATTACACGTGTACACCTCTATGTGTCTATCTTAAATCTAATCTGTCTTTTGAAATTTTGATCCAGGACATTCCGGTTAAAATTCTCCTATAAAATGCTGATAGGCTGTTGCGCTAATTTTTGGAGTCTACAATAGCTGGTAGGGTTGCCATTTTGTAGAGTTTCTTCTCTGGCCATCATAATATTCTCTCATGACAGGAAAGTCTGTTGTTCCGTCCCCATTAAACTTTGCAACTTTAGTTCTGTTAGTAAAAGTTGCAATAGATATTAGTTGACGAACATTTAAAATTAGACATCTATTTCTTATGTGAGCTATAAGTTTTGTAAAATTTGGTTTTACTTCCAATTTTGGCTATAAGTTAGTCTTACATATTTTATTAGCTACTGTTTTCAAGCATAAGATTTGCCACTAGCAATTTCTAATGAAGTAAAACAGATCCACCCAGCTCATGCCTTCATTTAACATTGCTTTATTTTTGTGGGAAAAAACTCTATTTTTTGTGTCAAAATATGTTTTACAGGAAGAAACAATATGCATGCAGTATTTGTGTTTTTTATTTCTGTCCAGGTATATCCTTGGAAACTTCCAGATCTTTTAATTGAATGCCCCTTGATAATATCTGGAAGATACGAGGGTAAATTTCCAAACACTGTTAAAGTTGAAGGTAGATCGGCTGACATGAATGAAGTTGTTGTCAATTTGAAGGTGCAAAATTCAACGGACATACCTATTGAAAAGGTAAATTTTATAAATTTTGTTCTATAGGGATTACTTTTTTAAAAATGAATATTCTATAAGAATTACACAGGATTTCATGGTTGTGGTAACGGGATGACCTGCAATATTTCATTTGATTTTAATTCAGTATGACATAACTGTTGGTGTTCCATAAGAATGAGCAAATGATTTATGTTACTAGTTTTGGTTGAGACTGTTGTAGAAGATTTGATTTGATGCCCGTTTAATGATAAGCCTTTTAGAAGAATTTCTATTGATCTTTCTATCTTTTCCTTTTGTAGATTTGCTTTATTACATCCTTTGTGTGAGAATGAGAAAATGTGCTTGAGAGAGAGAGAGAGAGAAAATGATTCCTTATTTTGTGGGCTCCGAAAATTTGTGCCCCGACCTCTCCACACCTTTTTTGTCGGCGAGGAGAGTTTTAATAAGTTTAGGTTTCAGGATAAATTTTCAGAAAGCAGATTGGATTTTAGATAAGACATTACCTAGAGATTTTGCCCTCATTATGCCATGACTTTATGATATGTGGTCTGGTTTCCTATAGGTGCAAGCCCCTATAGTTGATTACTCCTCCCGATAATGAGAGAGCACTTTCGATTAAGGCTAGTCATTAGATAGACACTAAGTACCCAGCATATAGTATTAACAACTTTAGGGTTTTAAAATTAGATTTGGGGGTTTTTAAGATTTTAAATTTATCACCGCACACTTAAAGCGAGTGATGGGAGAATGATGATGAGCCCGATCAAGATCTTTTGGTTCCATCGTTTTGAGCTGTCGTGGTCCCTAGCCTACTTAGTTAGAGGAGTTAGTAGACCCAACGTGATAGAAGGATCCTTGTCGTCAGCCATAGGTTGCGTCGTCCAATGGTACCTTGTAGATTTGATATGAATGTTTGCCTAAGGGGATAGATTTGAGTCCATCTTAGCTAACAAGGGGTTTTGTGCCCTATTAAGTATACTCTATAATTTATTACTTAAATGTTTAAAGCCATTGGGGAGCATAAAGGCTTCAATTGTGATCGTAATTTAATAGTATCATTTGACGGTAAAATCAATCGATTAGAGGGTCTCGCTCATAATCATTTACCTATGGTGCCATTTGACTGAAAAACCACCAATTAGAGAAAATGTATCATGTCTTTATTGGCAAAAGATAATTTGAGAATGAATCTTAGCGGTACACCCAACATGTCATTTACTCTTTGTGAGTTAAAGTTATACTCTTTCTCAGCAAATTATTCGTAGGGTGGATGGATTTTTATTTTAAGTTGTTAGGTAATAAATTTAACTTGAATATTTTAAGTTTTGATGATTCTTAAGTTTTGAACTTTTAGTAAAATTAGAGCATCTTAATAATTATTTTTGAGATTTTGGGGCATATAAAAGGTAGAGACCCCTTCCGGTTGAGATTAACTTTCAACATGATTATGATTAGGATTTGTGAGTAATTTTCACTTCATTATTTTTCCTTGTCATTTGCTTGCTAATGGGGGTTCAGGTTTAGCTACTAACTTTTAGGGTTGTCGTATGGATATTGGAACTGAGAATATGTATTTTAATATGTGAATTTTCTTTATAAGAGACATTGAAGGCCTAATGTGAATGTATAAAATTAAATATTCTGATTGTGGCTCGTTTCTGAGAGTTTGTGCTTTTAATGATTAAATCTTTTTTATAAGAGGCCTTGAAGGCCTAATGTGAACATATAAAATCAAATATTTTGCTTGATGCTACGACTGTGTATTTGTTTCGTGGTTCAAGTCGTGTCAACTCAGGTCTATTCAAGGAGGAGGATTGGACTTGAACTTAGGTTTACTTTTGACCCACACAGTATTATTGGATACGGGTTTGAAAATTGAGTATAGTAGTTAGAGCACGTGTAGGATTCATTTTGAAATGAAGTTTGAAGCTTCCAAAATTAATTATGAAATTTCTTTTACATTTACATGCTTTTCAAAGTAAGATGTTTAAAATTCATTTATTACTTTTTAATCCGCGCAACATTCTCGGACGTCACACTTGTATGTTTGTAGCGCTTGTCGGAGCCCATGTGTGCAATTTTGTATTTGAATGGTATGCATGCTTTTTGATATGCTTAATAGTTCATTTGTCATTTTTCAGTCTGCACAGCATCCTTAAACATCATGTTTATGTATTTATGGCATTCGTTGGGAACCATGCGGACATGTGTTTTTTCAGTGCATTTTTGCATGATGCATTTATATATTCGTACGATGCTTGTGATAGATTTACATGATGATGGTGCTTTTGCACATTGTGTAGGATACACGCATATTTCATATGCATGCTGCATGCTGAATGCATGTTTAATTAAAGCAAACATCGATTAAATTAAATTAAATTAAATTTAATTAAATTAAAATCAAATTGATCCAAATCAAACCCAATCGAACCTCATCGAGACTCGTCGAATCAAATTCGACATAATTTGGCCCCGATTTGAGTCCAATTTCGCAAAATTGGCTTGATCGGACACAATCGGACCCGAATCGACTCAAATCGATTCGGGTCGAGTCCAATTCGGGCTCAATTTCAGCCCAAATTGGCCAATTTGGGCTAAATTAAGTTCTCAAATCAGAAATTTGGAACTTAGGGCTGAGATTTCATCTCAAATCTTGCCCAATTTCACATCAAATCCTGCAGAAAATCCACTCGAGTGGAATTTTCTTCGTTTCGGGCAACTAGGAGGCCGGGATTGGGTGACTTGGGCAGTGACCTGCTCTGTGCGTGCATTTCCAGGCAAACAAAAGAGCGGACAAGAGGAAAAAAGGGGCATTCGCCCCCTTTGCTGTGTCCGTCCGAACCAGAGCGCGAGAGAGAGGGAGAGGCGCGGGAGTCGTGAGCCTTCCGGTTCGTCCTGCTTGCGTGCAGACCTTGCAACCGAGAGCGAGAGGAAGGGAAAAAACTCCACACTAAGCCCCTTCTGCAAAGTTTCCGCCTACGTCGAACCCGCCTGGGAGGAGCTCCCCCGTCCAGCCCGGTGGGGTCGACCGAATCCCCTTACCCTCCTCCTCCTTTGGCTTCGCTATTTCAGCGGCTGCTGCTGTCCCCTGAAGTCTGAAGGGAAAAGGTGCTGCCATAGCCTCATTTTCTTGTTTCCCGGCGAAGGCGAAGGTATCTTTCATCTTCTCCGACGTCGGCGACCTCGAGGCAACAGGGAAGCTGTTGGAAGTTTCCAAACAGCAAGGGAAGTTTCTGGAGTAGCGAGGACAGCAACTTTGGAGCTTGGATAGCAGCTTGGACAGTACTTGGAGCTTGGTCAGCATCTTGGAACTTGGACAACAACTTGGAGCGCTTGGACAGCCGGTGAGGTAAAATTCTTGGCTACTCAGAGCCTTGGATGTGTGGTTGATGATCCAAAGCCATAGGTCCTGTAGAAACTTACTTTCTTGTTTCCCCAAAACCTATGTTTGCTGTTCTCTCCACAAAACAGTGAACGTTTGGTGACTTTCATTTGTTTACTCTCTTGTGAGAGTCAAAGGGACATGCCGATACGAGTAGCATGGTCGGATTTGTGTCCAAACAACCTCCAAATGCATGTAGAAGCATTCATATTGTGTCCACACCGTCGCCTAGGACGAACCTAGGCTTCATTATCATCATACTCAAATTTGATGGTTATGCATTTGAACAAATGGATCACATGTTTGTTTAGTATTTAGGTTATGTCAAAATTAATCTAGAGGAAATTATGGGCCTCTTGCTAGTCTCTCCACTCTCCAAATTTGTAAATTTTATAAAACATGTTCAATATAGTCCTAGATGTTTAAAATTCATGGTATTATCTAAACCTTTAAAGGTCGATGAGCCATGCGTCATTCTACCTAGAATTTATTTGAACATGTCTATGAAATTTCTAAATTAAAGCATCATGACAAAATTGATGGGATTTAGGAGAGTTTATATACAAGAGAGCGATAGCCTCTATAGTTTGGTAAACATTGTAATGTATTTGATTAATTGAAAGTCACACATTGATATCAAAGCATTATGAGATTTCTTGTATGTTTCAAAGACATTCGTTGCCAATCCCATAGTGTATATAATCAATCAAATCCATGATTCATATCTTTATCAAACATAGATTATGAAATTGTAAAGTTCGTAAATGTGCTCATTTAATTCCGAATACTTGTAAAGCTAATTTAGGGGTATATGATGGATCTTCAAAGGTCCATGTGTCAGACCTAATTCTTTTCTTTTCCTTTGGAATTATGTAAGTTCATTTATGTAATTTTCCAATTGAAGTGGCCATATAAAATGACAAGCAAACTAGACATGTAAGAGCCCTTAGTTTGTATTCAAATCAATGCGTGTATGAACTCCCAAACCTCCTAATCACAATAGATGATTTAGGAATCCCTCTAAGGCTTTAGGAAACAAATCTTCCTATTTCTAACAAATCCAAAATATTTGTAGGAGAGTGAGAAGTTCTCTTTCTCATGCCCATGTCCCTCATGCAAGATAGTTGTAGCGTCCTCAAGGCTCCAATTATTGTATCGCATGAATCTTCAGTATCCCTTAAGAGCTATCATTGATCGCTTTGTGTGTGGTGTTGTGAATTTCCTCAAAATACTCAACATGTCATCTCGCAAGCTTTCGAATTTAGAACCAAATTATGGATTCTTTCATTTTATTTGTTGGAATGCAAAGCCAACAAATGATACCCTTACATGTTGCTTTCAAAATCCGTATGGAAGTTTCCAAAATGATCTCTAAAGGGACCTAGAAGAACACTTGTAAATCCTAGGATCAAATCCTAGTTTGTTCCTTTCATTTGCTAAAAGCACAAAACTAGCAAATGAAATTTTCATCTTCTTCATGCATGATACTTGGGGTTTTCCTCAAAACTCCAAGTTGCAAATAGCATGACTCTTGTAACCTTAGGATAAAAATTCTAGGTTTATTTCATCTTGCTTGTTGATACAAATCAACAAGTCAACACCATTCTTCCCTTTCATGTGTGACAGTTTGAAATTTCCAAAGTTTCCAAACAACGTCACTACATGAATTGTTGGATCTTAGAACCAAAATTTAAGTCATCCACTCCCTTGTTTATCGTTCTCAAAGCCCTCTTAGAGCTCCCAAATGATCTCTAGAGAGCCTAAAAGAGCGATCAACAAACCTTAGGGTCAAATCCTAGTTTCATTTAATTTGTTTGTTGAAACACGAAAAATTAGCAAACAATAATCCATATCTCTTTCATACATGATGCTCGGAGCCTTCTCAAAGCTCTAAGTGTTAGGTTGTATGAATCCTAGCTTGCATTAGAAGCTTTCTAATGTATCATCCTCCTTCTCGTGTGTGATAGTTTGGAGCACTTCAATGTTCCAAACATATCATCGCATGAATCATTCAAGATTGGAATCAACTTCCGGGTTGTTCCACCTCTCTTGTTGGGACATGAAACTAATGGACATCCTCCTTCATGTAGCATACTTGAGGCCTCCTCAAAGCTACAAGTTTCGTTTTGCATGAAGTCTAGCACACATTAGAGGTGTTCTAGTATGTCTTCCTCCCTCTTATGCATGATGGTTTTGGAACATCTCAGCATTCCAAACACATTATTGCATAAATCATTTGAAACTTGGAACCAACTTCCAAGTTCTTTAACCTCGTTTGTTGGAATGTAAAGCCAACAAATATCTTCTCATGCAAGATGTTCTAAGGTTCCTCAAGCCTTTAAACATATCGTTACATGAGTCCTTTAATCTTAGGACCAAATTCTAGGTTCTTTCCCCTCCTTTGTTTGTTGAAACACAAAGTCAACAAACAAACATCATTTCTCCCTTCATGTGTAGTAACTTGAAGTTTCTCCATAACTTCTACTTATTATTATATGAGGTCGTTGAACTTGGAACCAAATTCCAAGTTCTTTCTCTCAATTTGTTTGAACCTAAGGTTAACAATTGAATATCCCATTTAGACTTAGGACCTAAACCCTAGTCTTTCTTTTCCATTCACTTAAAGCTAAACTAGGTGAATGATCATCTCTCTTTGAATATCAAATATTCAAAGAACATTCATGAAATTTTGTAACTCTCAAGTTACATCTCCTTCAACCTCAAAGTTGTATAGAGTCTATCAAATCGCTTATTTGTTAAGCCAAAACCAATAAGTAATCCCTCTTCTTTGGACACCTAAAAACCCAAAGAACTCTCATGATCTGTAGTACAAATCTACATGTCACCTTCTCGTATTCGCCCAACACAAATTGGGTAGATAATCCTCCCTTTTTGGACACCAAATGTTCAAAGAATTTCCTCTAATTCGCAACCTATAAGTTGCATTTTGCTTTTTCATTTCCTACAAGCCAAAATGGTAGGAAACCTCCAAATTTTCCTTCATTTGCCCATTCTCAAATTGGACAAATGAATAGATCTCTTTGAACTCCAAATGTTCAAGGGATTTTCCCATGTTGCAACATTTAAGTTGTACGGTTTTGCCCCCTATTTACCTAACACTCAATTTGGTAAATAATTAGGTTTCATTGAACACAAAATTCAATGAATTATATCCAACTTGTAACCTATGTTGTAACCCATAAGTTGCATGTTGTCTCTCCTTCTACAACCCAAAAGTTATAGAAAATGCTTCTCTTTCACCCAACCCAAGTTAGGGGAATGAGTACCTCTTTCTTTGAACACCTAAAAGTTCAAGGAGATTTTCCATAGTTTGCAACTCCCAAGTTGCACTTCCTCTCTTCCACCTCTCCAACCCAAGTTAGAGGGAAGATTTCCCCTCTTCGAACAATCTAAAGTTCAAAGAATCTCCTCCAGTGTGCAACATCTAAATTGCATGTTATTCCTCATATTTGCCTAACCGAATTAGGTAAATAATCATCTTCAACTGAAGAGAAAATTCATTGGTTCATTCTTAGTTTGCATACCTCCAAGTTGCATGCTACACATCCCTCTCTTACAACTCAAAAGTTGTAGGAGATCTTTTCATTCATTTGACTCAAGTTAGGTGAGTGAACATCTTTCTTTGAAAATTCAAAAGTTCAAGGAAAACCCCTTGTGATTTGTAATCCACATTTACATCTCACTCTTCTATATTTACTCAATTCAAATTAAGTAGATGATCGTGCATCATTGAATACAAAATCTAATGAATGCTTCTTGACTTGTAGTTCCAAAACTACCGATCACTTTTCTCTTCTTTGGGCTCAAAAAAAAAACCAAGCCTTCCAACCTTAGCTTAAGAGTTATAGGTTTGATCCAACTCTCCTCCAACTTCTAAGTCATAGGAGATTTCCCCTCTTTTTAGCCCCAAAGCTAAAGGGAGTTCTCCAACATTTAGCCCAAAGCTATATGTTGGACACCTTTTCTTTATATCCAAACTCTAACTGAAACACCCTTAGTATGACATACCACACAAGCCTCACACACTTAGGTGCACAGCCCCTTAGGCATGCTAAGATTAGAATTTTTCTTTTTCTGCGCATGTATTTAATGTTGTGGTGTGATTGCCTATTGGATTTCTGCGTTGTGGGAACTTGCCCTTAAGTGGTAGTGTAGAAATATACATACTTTTCTTGTAGCTGGCTATGTCCAAAGGGGGGGTGCAAATAATCATAAATATAAAAATGCTTGTATGACAGGTGCCACTTAAAACCCCCAAAGTGATGTGGCCAATAGGGGTGGGTAGAAGCAGGTGCTTAGCACTTCAAGTGCTTGGCAAATTCTGGATGTGATATATTATATGAACTGCTTTCTAACTCTGTTTTGCAGCTTTGAGTCTTTTATATTTTTACATGTATTTGATAAAATTAGGAGTTTTTTTAGACTTGTGGGGGTTTTGGATTAAAAGAAGGAAGTGGACCAGAAGGATGTACCTGCTGAAGGTGAAGCCCGATGTCCACTTAGAAGTTAAAAGCTTGAAGACCCCCCCCTAAGTAGAGTCAGTAATAAAATTTAACTAGGTTGTATAATGACAGGCAACTCAGCTGCCAAACTTGATTGTAATGACTGGGACATTATTTATATTTTTGCCTTAGTTAATTTACATTTTCAAGCATGTTTTGATTGTTTACTGGGTGCGCAATAGAAATGCATGTTTTTCTTAGGTTTCTTCCTTATTTTTGCTTGGGGGTGGCTTGAACATGTGAATGCGGTAAGCTCTTAGGATAAAACTAAGATTTCTACATGTTAAAATGTAAATAATCTAAAATTAATTTAGGTTCCATGATTTTCAAATAAGAAAAAAATTGCATGGTTCCCTTTCAAGGAGCCAAATTTTTTAAAACTTAAAATAATCATGCATAGCCCAAATGTATCGTATATAGAAAGCTCTCACTTAAGGACTAGATAACAAAAAAATCTATTTTTTTGTGAGTCAGCATTATGCATATCCGTCATGGTTAGGCATCTTGGCCTCAAAACCAAGCTGTAAGCCCTACTTTCTAAACAAAAATAGCCTCCCTACTCTTCATATACATCAAGACCAGACATCATGATTTTAAAAGCGATTAAGTGAGTTTAGCTAATAGCCCCTTTCAGGCAGGGCAATAAATCCAGAGGTCGGGTTGGCTATGCCTCATGTGAGGTGTAGTTTGTAAGTCCATTTGCATTCCATTAGATTTAAATTCGAGGTACTACCTCTCGGTAGTCCTCACCTTAGTTTTAGGATCCGAGGCAATGGTTGATTCTAATCACCATATTAGGCCTCACCTTCTGAGCAATTCCTCCAACATATATTGTTGGAATGTAAGCCTCAACCTTCTAATGAAAATATCAACTTAAACAAAAATTAGATTCCTAAAATGTAAAGCCCAATATAGGATAGTTTGAGTACCTCTGAGTTTCCCTCAGAATCAAGTACTCTTACACTTCTTTCCTTTGTCCCTCATTCCAAGAAATCTGATTTCAAGTTGATCCCATTTTTTCTTTGAAATTCCTAAAGGCCAAAACCCTTTAAACAAGATTTTCATGGATTTTAAAATCAAACTTTAGCCAATGTTTAAATTATTTTCAAAAGAAAAGAAAACCACTAGTTTAATTAAAAGTGTTCTCAAGTGTTAAAAGCTTAAGATGTAATTAACCATAGGGGCTTGCACCAAGCCCCTATGGTGCATCTGTACCCCAGAATAAAATAAATCCCATTCAACCAAACATTGAATGGGAGAATCTTTGTTAAATTGTAAATTTTATCATTGAGTCCATAAAGGAAATGATATTATTATCATTCAGGGTAATTTATCATCCTTCTTATGCCGTACTCGATCATAAAGTATACAATCCGTTTGAGGATAACAAAAATTCTCCAACATAACATTAGGCTATAGGAGAAGTATGGGAATGAGGCATGGGGAATTCTTTGGGAATCACGTTAGAGAGACTAGGAATCTTTGATTTTTCTATGGTGGAGATTAAAATCATAAAAAAGAGGAGAGATAATCGAGAATAGGAAGTTCTTTTAAATTCTTTCATAATTGTATTACTCAATTCAAGCAATGGAACCCCTATCTATAGAATTATGATTTTATTTGAAATCAAGTTAATTTAAATTCAAATCTCAAAATGTCCTAAAAATCCTTGTTTATGAAAGAAAAAGGAGAAGAAAAAACCTGCACATCATCGTTGCATGGTTCATGCCCATGACTTCCTCTCTCGCACATCATATTCACAATCGTGCTCTTGCCACACAAGTACTCAACCATAGAATCTCCATCTTATGTGAAATACCTCATTGTGTGCACATCCCTTCTTCCTCATTGCATGAAGGTTGTAGGCAAGCTTTCTTGCTCATAGGAATTGCAACCCTTTCTTTTCTTGCTCTAGCATGCTACCCTCTGCTTTAGCTCCCAGTCTTATGCGCGTCTCAACCCTCTACCACGACTTTTCATTGTCGCCCCTTGTCATGTCCTCTCTTTCTTTCACATTCTTGCTCTGCTTTGGGCTCCCACCTCCGCTTGTCACGTCCTCTCTTTCTTTAGCATGCCACCCTCGACTTTAGCTTGGAAACTGCTGTTCATCGCTGATTTGCACATGAGCCGCACAAACTTCCCTGTTGAAGGTGTGAACCTCTTCGACCTCTCTCAGTCCCTCTCTGTCTCCCCCTCTTTTGTATTTAAAGGTGCAAAACTCACCTTTTGTATTCTCACAAACAAACCCTTTGCCTCTACGCTACTCTAAACGACAATTTCTTAGTTTTAGAGCTCTACTTCTTTCTAAGCATTTTCCTAGATTCTTTTTCTCTGTCTTTCTTCAACTCTATCTACTCTCCATTCTCATATAGGTTATATTCTGTTGTTCACATAGTTGGCCTGCCAGTAAAGTCGGTGTCTTCTATAGACAAATTTGAATTCAACGCATACACATGCTTCGTGATGATTAGAAAATGCTTTTAAGGCCCTATATTCAGGAGTTATGGTTTTCCCTTTATCTGTTAGGTTTTCATTTTCAAATTGTACGTAAAGCTCAAGTATTTGCCATCAAATAGCCACAATATAGTGTATTGGAGTATTTAACAGTCTTTTATCGCTTCAATGAAATAACTCCTCTTGATTACCTTTTTTTTTTGTCTACTCGAATTACTGGAAGGATTTATCCTTGACTCAGAGTCGTAACTTCAATATTTATCACATCGTCTAACAAGTAAATATTGTGTTTAGTATTTACTAAAAATGTTGCTTCCTGGCTATGTTATTACGATGACATGTTCCAAAAGTGGGGAGCTGTTCGGCTTTGTTGTTAATGATTATTATCATGATGACAGTATATGCATGTGCATCATAATTTAATTACATGAAATAAAGATTAGTCTTCTACTCCCTATAAGAATTTGTTTCTGTTTATAATATTTTATTCTTCGCTTGACCTCACAAAACTAATTAATAAGGCCCGTCCAACAATTTCCTGAGACTTTACCGTTCTCTTGTAATTCAAACTAATCTATATCTTCATTCATATTGCAATGCCTGAAAGGTACTTCCCAAGAATCTTATTAATGTATTTTTAAGTGATTGAGATAATTATTATATTCTTTATGGTGCAATCCTTCTTGCAGTTGGTGCACTGTGCTGTTTTAAAATAGTTTGTTTATTACAGGTATTTGTTAAGCAACAAATTGACCTACTCACAGCTCAGGCTTGGTTCTTTGAAAGCATGCAACTTGAAGAGAAGGTTAGTTTCTTGTCCTAAAATGTTTATGACAAAATACTTGTTTATCGATCATTTTTGTATACATTAGCTGACGTCTTAGTTCAATATAAGCAATCATCGCTTATTAATAATCCAACTGACTTTTTTCTGGAAACAATTTAATGCTTCCGTTTAATATTAGTAGCTGATAAAGTGAAGCCTTATAATAGGATGAATTATGTTTATTTGGAAACTATTTCAGTTATTTTTTTTATTACTAATGGTAGGACTGTGTTCTGGATTTTAAAATATTTTCTGAAATGTTTGCTTAGATAAATGCACCAGTTCTCCATTGATAATACATGCTGGTTTTGCTGTTCACCATGAACATAAATCATTTAGAATAATGAATGACATTTTTTTTTGTACATGTTTGGAGAATTTTGTTTGAGAGTAGTGTTAAGCTCCTTTAATTTAATATGTGTGTACAAGAATGCTCCCTTTTGTTATGAAAAAATTTGTATTTCTGGAAATTACCACACATTGTCCTTGAGAAATGTGGTAATTGTATTTGGCTTATTTTGTTACTATGATAAATGTGCTAAATGCATTAGAGGTGAAGATGATAAAATCCTTATTAAAGATTGAAGACAATAAAAAATTATCTCTTGGATTGTAAATGTAGCCTCTCTCTTTTTTCTTTTACTAACCCGTTTCTCTATTTATAAGATTTGCTATTTACTGCTTTAGTATCTCTCCCAATGCTGCTCATATCCTTGAGAATGCCCATTGCTAGTTGCGGCCTCCTTATCTTGTTGTTATTGTTGATGATGTTGCTGAAGATGGGATTGTTTATAGTTTGATTTTATTTTTATGAGTTGTGCAACGTCATCTTAGATTTTTGCTAAGGTTCACAAGAATGAGAAGTCTGTAAATAGATGATCTAAGGCATATAATTAATTATCTTTGATTGAATAAAAAATTATTCTAGTGTTCAATATTGTTTTTATAAGTTAGATTCACAATTTCATTGAATGTCTTCAATTTTAGCGGAAGTCATCTCTTTGCGCTAGCGTGAGGCTTGAATTTCGTACTTTATTGAATTGTTTTCTTGATTTAATTTCTTCGATATATTTTTCTATTGTTTTACTAGTGTTCCTAATTTTGTTCAAAGTTGACACAACTGGGATTTTTGTGTAGCAATTTAATTGCAGTTTTTCCTTAATTTTGTGTGATTTGTTTCTCTTGCTAATTCTTTAAATTTATTCAATCAATGTTTACCGTTTGGGCTCTAATTCTCTTATTTATTATTTGCGTTTAATGAAAACAGGTTAGTAACTTATTTAGTGGTTTTGTGATATGTGAACCCTAAGTTTCATTTTGCGATATAATGCATCGGATCATTCTAGTTGCACTAGGAAACCTTAACCCTAAATCATTTACATCAATCTTATTATTCAATGAAAGATCACATGTTTAAATTCATCCGGCCAACTTTTACAACAAATTGACTTTCCTACTCAAGTGTTTTTACCATTTGCATTTCAATCAGCGTTCCAGCTTAAGTAAATGGTGATTTGTTCATTTATATTCTACTATGGTTAGCTTAGCACCTCCTCTTTTTTTTTTTTTTTTTTTGCTTTTTGAGAAAATTTGGATGAGCTATTTTTTATTGCTTAATAAAATGATCAATAATTGTTGTTTTAACTAGATTCTTTTAGAAGATTTAATAAAAAAGTTATTACCAATAGGGTTTTTGATAGTTTTTGTGAATTAAATAGTTTAATCGTGTCATCGCATCTTCTGATATTTATTTATTGTAAATAAATCAAATTTAGGAATCATAATTTAAAACTATGAGAGAAAGTATTGAATTGTAGACTTGAAAAATATTATGTTAGATTCAAAGAGTTAATTTTTTTTTTCCTATGAAAATCCACCATGAAAGTGATTTTTTTTGTTAATATAATTAACATAAAAATTTAGAGTGCATAAAAAATAACATTCATATGAATTTTATTGATCCTAAGGAGGCATATGATCAAGTATTATGAGAATTGCTTTGATATGTATTTTGGAAATGTTTTTTAACAAAAGCATGCTTAAGTTATTAAATATATGTACGATAGGGCACTAACTAGTACAAGTAATTTTGGAGTAATCGAAGAGCTTCTGATTATTATAGGATTACTTTAAACAATAGTATTGAAGCCATATCTTTTTATATGTGTTACAGAAATATTTACAAAGGCTATTCAAAGTGAGATGAGTTGTTGTATGTTTTTTCATACTTGACATAGTTATAGTCAATATTTATTGAAATTATTGAAGTTTTAAAATATTGTTAAAAAACTTTCAGAAGATATAGGGGTTAGAATTAGCAAATGCATAAATTGAGTATGTAATATATAATTTAGTGGATGTGATATTAACAATTCTTAATCAATATAATTAGAATATAAATTAATATCATGGTATGATAATATACCTTAGATCCATTATATAGAAGAATGGTCAATAATGATATAATTGTTAACCTTCATATATGCTCCACATGCCAATATGATCAAATGCAATGACGGTGGCAAAAGATATATATAGTTTCCCAAATAGTTTACTCGGGATGTCTTTTTCACATTTAAATGAATGCTTGCTCATTGATCATTTCACAAAATTGATCAATTCAATGTGCCTAAAATGTTGAAATGGCATGGACAGAGATTCTTATTTAATTTGATTATCGACACAAGCACGTGACTTGCATGCGCAATCAAGAGTAATATGGTAAAGCATGCACACCCATCCTCAATATGTATGTATGTATTTATGCATGCATGCGTATGTATCAATTTCTTAGAATCTGCTGGTTAAATTGCTACCCCATAAAGCAATTAAATAAATTAATTTAATAAGTTTAGTGAAAAAAATGTTGAGCTTAAATTAATTAATTTAAATTTAACATGTTTTTATTTTATAATGGATATCAGATTGACACAATAATCATTTGTCAAGTAAGCACCAAAACAAGCATTTTTGTATGGCCTCACCACCCCAAGTGAGTTCCTAGTACATGCATTGGAAACCAAAAATGCTATATAAATAGCATTAATATAAATTTCCCAATTGATGTGGGTTTAATAATTAAGTTAAAGTTCTCAATTTTACATCTCATGCACTAAATATTTTAAAATAGATTTTCTTATAAGGTGAATAATATTTATTTTTTTAATTAGTAGTATTTAATTTTTTATCTAATTTATTTATTTATGTTTGAATATATAACATAAATTAGTAATGATTTGCATTAAATTTATAAGCTTATATGTGAACAAAATTTAGATTAAATGTGAGTAAAATTTAAAGATTAATATTGTTTAAATTTACAACCATTGAAGATATTAAATGTGTATGAGTAGTTTTTTAATTTTTAATCACATATTTGTATTATTACATCATTATTATATCATTATTATGTCATTTAGATCATATTTAAATGATTTTAATATTTATTATGTCATTCGATTCAATCTCGTTCATACCATTAAACCTGAAATCTCTCATGGCTCTATTTCCGGTACTATTTTCACAATATTATATATATATATATATATATATATATATATATATTGTGATTGTGGTTGTTCTAGCTACTTTTAATATGATTTGCACAGAAAATAATAAATCTATTTTAGGTCATGCCTTGCAAGCAATGCTTTCCGTAGATGTCCCAATAGTTAAGATTAACGTAGCACCTACTCACATGACTATTGCTTGCTCCAAACCCACTTGGGGTTTTTGCTCCTGACAATTTTCATGTTGTTAGGGGTCTTGGTGATCATGGCTTTATCGATTGGCTCTAATGTTAGCATTTCTAGCACAGAAGAGTTAGTGGATCAAATGTTTCTAATTCTCTATAGCAAGAGGGGAAGAAATTATATTTTCAATCTCTAAAATATACTTGACTTCAAGTTAGCTTTTTTCTCTTCTAGTAGTTAGTTCATTTTCCACATGTTAGCCTTGTTGGTATAATTTGTTGTTAGTTCTTTTTCATCTAATAATGTTATGTAATTACTTCTTTAGTAGTCTTTTCATTTATTGATAAGAATTTTTTTTTAAAACAATAGTTTTATCCCAACTATATGGGGATAATTTTAATATCCTTATACTTCATTCATTCTCATTGAGTGTTGTTTGTATTGTTTGATCTATTTTGCACATCTCTTTGCATAACTATCAATGTCACCTCTAATATACCTCATTTCCGTTCTATCATTTCACAGTAATTTTTTCTACACATCTTATCAGCACATCTCATACCTTTCATTATATGCCTAAATCACCCAAGTTTATTTTCCTTCTATTTTTCTTCAATAGGCTTTACTACAACAATTTGTTCTATACATTCTTTTCTTATCTATCATTCCTAATTTTTTCTGCACATTCATTTGAAAATTCTCTTTAAGGTTTGTTTTAAATAATCTTTATTTCCTATCCTTTTCTATGAAGGCTGCCTCCTAAGATGCACCGACACGGACACGGCGACACGGACACGACACGACACAGACACGGGACACGGCATTTTTCAGAAATATAGGACACGGGTGCGGCGTGGACACGGCATAATAATTTTTTTAATATAATATATAGAAATAAAGGTGACACCATATTGAAAATGGTAAGCAATAATAAATCAATGTCATGAGGACTTGTTTAGCTTATAACATTAAAATGTTTAGTACAATCACAAAAATATAAGCAAAAAATCATTTAGTACAACATGAAGGTTCAACTACTCAATAGAGGGAATGATAAAATTAGATTTAGAGGTTGGTCTTTGGCCTTCAATATCATCATCATTGAATATCATTGCTTCCAATTCTGGTTCATCTAGAAAAAGATTTGCAACCTCCAATAATCCCATATCATCAAGGCACTCGAACCCATCTCCAGCAACATCCCACATCTTGTTATCACCTGTCATATAAAGTGGGGTCTTTCTTGATAGAAGACGAAGATTTGTATGCACATAAACTAAATCTTCAGCTCGTTGTGGAGTTATTTTATTCCTCTTCATCGATTGAATAAATGAGTATGTGCTCCAATTTCTCTCACAACAAGAAGAGGATGATACTTGACCAAGAAGTTTTATTGCTATTGTTTGAAGAAGTGGTGCTGAAGCTCCATGAATCAACCACCACATTTTTGGATCCATCCTCCATCTATCAACCAAAGATTCTTGATCACCAAAATCCTCTAAATATCCAAAGAACTTTGCAAGTTCTATATTAATCTTTCTTCTCTCCTCCTCATTTGGAAAATATCGTTTCAAGCATATCTTTCTCATATTTGACACCTCTAAATCTTTTTGTGGTGAGACACGTTGAGGGTCTTGTTGAAGCCATTCTTTACTTGAATACCTTCAAATAATACAAAGCATATAAAATTATTTATTCATTTACTAAGAAATTTAAAATTAATTTAAAAGATGAATACAAATGTACCTTGGATTTAATGAATGGGCCAAACAATGCAGAGGTGTGTTGCTTTTGGTCCACCTATCCTCAAGAATGGTATAGACAATACTCCAAAAACTTGAGTCTTCATTATGTGACTTTCTTTCATGTCTATATATAATTTTTTCACTTTTGCTAACATAGAGTCCCACATCTCATAAATCAAATGTAGGCATGATTTATCTGTGTCAGCCTCTCTCAACATGTCATAAATCGGATCAGTGAAAGCCAAAATGTAATCTACATTATCTCACCACAAATCATCTAAGACCTTTTCTTTCACATACCTTGCCTTCCCAACATCATCTTCTCAATAGCAAGACCACTTCTCACTAATCACCATAGATTGAAGAGCTTTTTTTATTTGTTTGAATCTTCTCAACATGATTATTACAGAGGCAAAATGAGTTTCAGCAACAGCTAACATTCTCAAATGTGAGAAATCATTAAACATTGAAAGTCTCATTGAGTGGTTCATAATGAAATTTCTGATCAAAACTGCATCATCTGCAACTGTTGTTATCCAATGACATTCAGCATAGATGATTTCATTTGCCTCTGTATTCTTTGCTGCACAAATATTTTTTAGAGCAAGATTTAAAGTGTGCACAACACATGGAGTCCAGAATATATGAGGATAAGTCTGCTCCACCAACAATCCTGCAGCTCTACACACCGGTGTATTATCTGTAATAACCTGCACAACATTTGAAGGCCCAATAATGACTATTACCTCTTTAATCAAATTGGCAATAAAATATTTATCATTGTATTCTCCTTCACAATTCACAGCTTTAATAAACATGGGGCAATTCTCTGTAACGGCCATGAAATTAATGAGTGGTCTTCTTTGAGGATCAGTCCAACCATCACACATCAAAGTGACACCTTTTTCTTTCCACACTCCTTTTGTTGGTTCAAGCAATGTTTCAATATGTGCTCTTTCCCTTTCCAATAATTTTGATCTTATTGCATTGTAGCCAGGTGGAACATAACCTGCAAGGTTGTTATTACATGCAAAAGTAAATGCATTCTTGTAATGAGGATTTCTTGCAAGGTTGAAAGGAAGTCCCGTTGAAAAAAACATCCTTGCAATTTCACCATCCAATTCCTCTCGCTGTTGCATGTTAAAAGCCTTCTCTAAAGCACCACTGGCAACTCCTTTTCTTTTCTTTGAATCATATCCTTCACTTTTATATGATAATGAATGATCAACTTTAACAGATGAGGAAGAAGTGTGGGATGAACCATGGGTAGATGGCAAATGTATCTTTTTAGGAAGTGCCCTTTTGATCCTAAATTCAGCTTCATCAACTTGTCTGTTCAATTCAATCAACTGCGACGTAGTAATCTTAGGACACATTTTAATTCCATGACCAGAAATCTTAAGTAGATGTGCTTTCACCCTAAAATAAGATCCTTTGTAAGTGCCTCCACAATAATTGCATTTGAATGACACATTACCTCCTCATTCAGAAGTTTTTCCTAACTTTTTAACATGAATCCATAAGGGCTTATCAGTTTCTACAGATGACTCTTTTGAACCGTCACCTAATCCACTCCCACCAACAGCAGAGCTCATTTTGCTTTCAAATACACTGGTGAAATGGAAAAAATAAAGGCTTAATAAATTAGTGCAATATATCAAACCCCTAAACATAATGTTTCACTTATTCTAAAGATGATGAATACAACAATATGCCGGGCAACCGGGGGTCTAAGGGGGCGCTGCCCCCTGCCGGGGTTCGACCTGTCCGGTCAGGTCGCGGGGTTGTAAGCGCAACTAAAGCGCACCTAAAGCGCAGTTAAGGGAAAAATTTTACTCTTTTTGTTGCACTTTAGTTGCCTTTTTGCTGCGCTTTAGTTGCGCTTTTGCAAAAGGACAGCTTAAGCGTAGCAAAAAGGCATCTAAATGGACAGAAATGATGAATGGAGAAAAAAAATGGCGAAATCAACTTACAGGTTCGAAAATTTTTATGCAGTTTGGTGTCGCCTTTCCTCGGCTGCGCACAGAAACTAAGAACGAAGGCTTATTGCTTATGGCCGGAAGGGAAGACTAAGGGTGCGATCTCCAGGCAACCGCTGCTCGCGGGAAAGATCTCCGATTCTCCAGTTGACCGCTGCTCGCCTCAATCGCTCGGGAAGACTACGAATACGAATAGGAATACGGGATTAGGGCGAAGATGAAGACTCGGGCGTGAATCGGCTAATATAAAATAGCGGGACTAGAGTTTTTCTTTTTTTTTAAAAAAATTTAATTATCAAATAGCCAGACACGCGTGTCCGATTTTTTTTTTTTAAATGGGACACACTAATAACGTGTCTGACACGTGTCCCCGCCGTGTCGGACGCGTGTCCGTGTCCGACACGTGTCCGACACTGCATACCCTCTTAAAACGGAGTGTCGGTGCATCATAGGCTGCCTCAAACGATAGTGACAAAAAACGTATTGTAGCTGTTCAGTTAGCAACAAAAAACGATTTTTTAACTTCTTATTGAAGTTTAGTAGTTTTAGAGTCCCGGCTATGGATATTCATCAATGATCTTCTTGATTTTTCTTTTGACTATCTTAATGAGAGTTAAATCTTGCCTTGGTTTTTATCACTTGTAGATGAATTTTCAAGCAAAGCTGAATTCTGATGGATATCTGAAGCAGTACTCCCATAATCAAAACCTTCTGTAGTACTTCAAACAATTGCAATAGGGTTGATCACTTCTTTCTTTTTTTTTTCCTTTGGCAACAATGTGTGGACATTATTTTTCATCTTATATTCAATTTATTTGGAAGGCTAGTTTGTTGCTCCTTCGAAAACTCTCGCAATACAGAGGATATGGAATCTTAGATATCACATTTGTAGTCTTCAGAAAGAACTCATTAGTAAACTAGCTACGTTCTACTGCTTTGTTCATATTCATTTTGTCCTTGATGTTCGAAGGGTTTGTTGCTCTGAAAACTCTCGCACGGACGTGGAGTCTTCAATATACTACTACTATTCTTCTGCGGGTACTTATTAGTAAGCTAGCTACCTGCTACTGCATGGGTCATATTCATTTTGTCTTCAAAGATTCGACTGCATTCTTATACCAAACCATGCCACGTGGCTGTGGTTGGATTTTGAGAAATAATTTTGTTTGCATCTCTTTACCTGCAATGAGGCTTTCCACTCGGAAAAAACTTTTGGTGTTGTTTACTTTGACAATATCTATTGTCGATATTTATGTTTAATTTAATTCCATTTTCGATAATTACTCCCATGCACTTCTTTGAGGTCCATGCCAGATCAGCGTTTTATTTTCTTTCGACAAACATCTAGAATAATAAACTTCTCTTCGTTTCTTGTCCACTCGTGCCCATGCCAATAGCCTTGAAACGTTTTTCTTTTTAATTTGCGGTATGTAATCATACCTTTTATGTATCTATTTCTAATGAATCATTTTTAATTTTTAGTTGATCTCTATAATTCTTCACCATATATTTTCATGATTATTGTTTAAACTTTCCACTATGAAAATTGCAGGTCGCTAAATTAAGTATACAGTGGGGTATTCCGTCAGAGTATACAGTTATGATCGTTAGAATTGAGGCAGTGGAGCAGGATATGATGAAAAAGGTAATGAGCTATATTTTATTGATCCTTGCATCCAAGAATAAGCGCCATTGCTCATCCCACCAGGTGTATCTTAGCCAGCTCTACACCCAATGACGATATTACATTTCATTAAAATGTGCTTGTTTGCTTTTGATGTTCATTTTCATCTAGATTTTGCTTATCCTTCTTCTTGGCTATGTAAGAAAGCAATAAATATAGTCATTTTTTGGAAGAGCGTCTTTTCATATGTTTGTCAATGTTTAGCAAGTCTGTATTACCACTTGGTGAAAATGTTACATTATAAAAGTAGATCCAAAAACAGCCATTAAAAAATAAAGAAACAAAATTTTTTTTGAACATGAAAATATGCAATGTGAGAAAGTAATCTCAATTCAAATAACAAGTGGCAATCCCTCAATCAGATCAAACTAGCTTCTGCTATGTCAAGGGTATGAAACTCATCAACTGAATCATTTCATATCGTTAAAATTTAGTAGACTATGGGGGTGAAGATTTTTATTTTATTTTATTTCTATCTCTTCTAAAAATACAATCTGAAATCTTTTATTCATTAAATCTGGGGACCTTCTAATAGAATATTGAGAGAGCTCAGAGCCTGAATTACCATGAACCTCCACTTCAGAGTGAGCATCAATAATAGTAATGAGATTTGCAGGAAAAGTGACACCATTACTAGGCTGGCAAATACCTATCCTAGACATGATTTGTGAAGATGCAACACCCAACATCCATATCTAAAGATTAAAGTGCAGGGAGGGTGCTATCATCCAACAAATCATCAGCAGCTAGGGAAGGCATGGACTCTAAAGAAATTTGAGTAGGTTCAGTTTGTAATACTTTTTGATAGAAAATATATATGTTAGTATTTTAATTACACATTTTATAATAATAACTTATAAACATTCAGTGGTATAATTAGGAGATTATGAAGTCAGCCTTATCCCATAGTATTGTTTTGATTTCAAAGAATTATGAGATATCAGATTTCTTCCAAAAAGTGAGCGTTCTCCCCTACTTGGGAGACTAGAAAGTCAGCCTTCTCCCATAGTGTTGTTTTGATCATAGAGTGTTATTTTGATCTCATAGATTTTTTATGTATTATCTTTGTTAGGTTATTTACTTTGTTGTATCTCATATCTCTTATTGGCCTTTAGTACATGAAATTTTATCGATCTCATTCATCGTAGATCTCATTCATCGTAGAGTTGATCAACCATAAAATCATTATATTCTCCGATTTTTAAATTTTTTACATTCTGAATCTTAGATCTACATATGGAGAAGCAGTCGCACCAATGAGGTAATTTTTCTACCCGTCTCAATAATAGATTAACATTACAAAGATCATTAGATAAAGTTTTTGATAGGAAGTGGATGTAGAAATTGAGAAAACTAGGAGGAAGAACACACAAGAATTTTTTATTGAAAGATATATGAAAGAAAAAGTAAGACACAATTGGATCTTCAATTGGAGAGGAAGATCCGACTCTCCCAAATCCCTAGCCGCCAGCTAAAGCCCTCATAATCTAAGAACTTCTAATTTTAGCAAACACAAGCATAATCTAAAATCACCCCATAGTTAGCCTTAAATAGGCTCCCCTAATTCCCTCCCAAATCAACCCCCTTTCCCTAAATAATTCTCTTTCAAATTTGAATTCAAATTAGATCACTTTCTCTAATTAATTCTCTCTCAATTGTAATTAAAACTTTCTTAAACAATTTTCCCTTGATTCCTTACATAATGAATATTAACTCCCCTGAGCTTTCCCTAAATAATTTTCTTTCATATTTGAAATTCAAATTAGATTTTTTCCCTAATTGATTGTCACGACCCGGCCCGGTTAGCTCGCAAGTGCGAGGCGGGAACAGAGGTCGGACAGGAGGAGCATAAATAGAAACTTCATAATTTTTCTAAGGACATGTCTCCAAACATACACAAATAATTTTCAAACATAAGGAAAGAGCCACTAATGAACTCCAAATAAAATTTTTTTCATTTCATTGCATCTATCAATCATATTAACATCAAAACATATAGTTTTCAAACTATAAAAAGTATCCAAAAACTAACTTTTCTTTACAATTCAACAAAAATCCTTCTAACTCAAAACATCAAAAAGACAAAATAACCCAAAAGAAACCTGCCGCCCGTCGTCTCCCTACGACGGTACGTGAGGGGTGGTCTATCCGTCATTTATCTTTCCCAGATCCTCCTGAAAAATGTTCCCACAACATGGGTGAGTCACAACTCAATAGGTAAATGCTTTTTCAATTAAATTTAGAAAACAAGGTAAGAGAAACAACATGTATATCAATGCTTTGTATATGAACATTAAACAAATCATAACAATTAAGTAAAAATGCCTCCGTGGTTATCCATTAAGCCTCATTCTTTATTCAAGTTTACAATCCTTCTCTTTACACAATACATAAATTGCTCAATGGATCATAAAATACTCTATATCCATATGCCTTTAATGTAATATAAGTATATCGTAAGCACCCGTCTCGGAAGTATCTTTTGTACTGATCAGGTACCTTTCGTTTGGCCAAACCCTTTTCCAATTGACTCAAAAGAGTCCCTTTACCAATGGCTCAAAGAGCCCCTTTACCAATGGCTCAAAGAGCCCCTTTACCAAGATACTTCCGCATCATCATGCACATGCATTCATTCTAAAACTATTCATAGGAGATCCTTATCATTTCTTTCATCCTTTCATACATATGATCAAATATCCTCTACATGCTACTTGGTTAAATGATATCATAAATGAAGAGCTAAGTCACCACATGAAAATGTAATTGTAATGTAAGATGTCTCATGAGCAAAAGAAAACATAAACTAGTTAGTAACCATAGGGTCAAAAGTAACCAAACCCTTTACCACATAAATTCATATAATAACATAAGACATAAAACATATGCATATCAATTAGTGTATAATAAAATATAGCATGAGTTCAATTACAAGGTTTCTAAGCATTAACACAACAATTCAAAGGCCATTAAGGAAAGAAGAAATTCTCTACTAAATTTAACTGTGCCACATTTACCTACCTCAATACAATGCGCTTTGCCGGATAACCTTACGAGCTTTTCCCCTTTTTACACGATCAATATCTAAAAGAAAAATAACATAAATGTAAACATTGCTTGTCTCCACACAAACTTCTCAAAACCCTAAACTATGAAAACAAGGAACCCACCCATACACTATTTTTAAATCTTCTAATTGAACCCTTACCCCATTCATACTTAATTTATTTTCTAATTTCTCTAAATTGGGAATTTCATCATAACCTAACTTCTTTTCTTTGGGAACCCTCCTTGTTTTTCATTATGTGGCCTAACTTAAAGAACCTCCCCACACACACACATTAATACTTAGAGAAATTATTACCGATTTTCGGATTTAATTAAATGAAAAATCGTAAAAATTGCATGTTGTGTGGAAATCCTAATTTTTGCCTCCCTCCTAAACCCATATAAAATTATAAAGCTCAAAATTTCCATGTTTAGGGAAAAACCCTAATTTTAAAACCTAAAATTTTCTTCACAAACATGCGTCATTCTTCTCTTAGAGGCCTTCTAATGCCCTTAGGAATCATTCATCTAAAATATTTTGAAAGAAAAACAAAAGATGAAAGAAACCCTAATTTTTAAAATCCAAAATTTTTATGGAATCATCTTATTTTTGGGTTTAGAAACATCCCCTAAACCTTCCCTATCATTTTCTTAAAGAAATCTTGAATTTCCTCAAAACCCTAGTTTTCTTTTCTTAAAAAAACTCAATGAATAGAGAAGGAAACTCTTGCAAAGATCTTACCTTAGCCTTCTCTTAGCTTTCCCTTCAAATCTCCCTTGCAAACGCCGCCGGAAACCGCCCCTACGGTCGCCGTTGCCCCTTGCCGTGCGCTCCGCCTCCCTCTCCCTTTCTCCGCTCGGTTTGGGCCGCACGAAACATATGGGGACCGAAATATTTCGGTCCCCTAATAAGAGTGGGATGTCCTCATTTAATTCCTAAAGTCCTATTTGCCCTCACTTAAACTTCCCTCTATTCATGTGACATCAAGGGCAAAGTTGTCCTATTAAGTTTTCCGGAAATTTTAACTCTCAAAATATCTAAAATCCTATATGGGTTCTATACATCATTTTGTTCAGAATTTTGCGCCATATTTTATAAAATTATTTGCGTCGAATTCCGACGACTTCAAAATTTTTCACTTAAAGTTCGTCGCGACGCATCGAAAAGCGTGCGAAGCCTAAAATGCTATTTGGCGGGTTTTACAATGATTCCCTCCTAACTGTAATTAAAGCTTTCCTAAACAATTCCCCCTCTCTTCTTGTCCGCAGCCCACCCTAGTGGGGCCCACCGGCTCAACTGTCGGTCCATCAATACTCTCCTCTCAAAGAGCCACCTTATCCTCGAGGTGGAAGGATGAAAACTGCCTAATCCTAGGCAATCATATCCAAGTAATTTGGATAACCACCTCTGATGCTCCTTAGTCTCCATCCTCTGCTCCAGCAAAAACTTCAAACTCATCTGGTCTATCCTGAGGATAAAGTGTTTGTCACGACCCAGCCCTGAGACTCGAACTAACGAGGCGGGAACGAACAGTCGGACGGTTTGTACTTTTTTTTCACAATTACACATAACAGTAAATGACTATTATTCCTCAAATATTGAAGAGCCACAACACTACTATTACGTTGAATATTCTTTTAAACATAACACATTTTACCTGCTTTCATTTGAGCGTCGTCTTCTGTAGACAAGTATTAGTGCCAAAGAGGCACTCTCCCTTATGCATCCTCCCACACTTGTTGCACATTGTGGCAGTTGAAGCACTGCTATCTGAACTTTTAGGTCTGGGCTTCTTCCAAGTAGACACCCCAGACTGAGTGGGCTGAGTATGCTTTGGCTTGCCCTCCATCTTTTTTTTTGAAAATCTCTCCTCCTCTAAGTATCTTGCATATCTGATTCAATCCTCCTGGCCCTTTCCACCAAAGTGGGATAATCTTCAATTCCAAGCAAAATCAGAGACTGCCTAATGAAGTCCTTCAGTCCATGTGAAAAGCAATAATACTTCTCTTCAGCATTTGGTATCAGGTGAAGGGCATATCTAGACAGTGATGTGAGTTCTGCCTCGTACTGAGTGATAGAACAATCTCCCTGAACCAATCTGTTAAACTTGTCTTTCATCTGTCTCCTGGCTGATATGGGTACATACCAATCTCTGAATACCTTTACAAACTCTTTCTAGGAGATCTGATTGCTAGTTCGCCCTCCAAAAGTCTCTTGAAACTGACTCCTCCACCATCTTTCTGCCTCACCATCAAAAGCATAAGAAGCCAATGTAACTTTTCTATCCTATGAGCAGGACATTCCCACTAAAATCTTCTCTATCCTTAACATCCAATCCTCAGCCTCTATAGGTCCGCCACTTGAAAACAACGGAGGCTTCATATCCTGAAATAGCTTCAAGTTCTTATCCATAGAATTACTCCCACTGCCACTGGTCTGAGTTTGAGAGTTCTTAATCATCTGAGTCATTGCTGTCATCATTTGAGCAAATGACTCCATAGGGGTACTATCATCATTCCTCTGAGGTTCTGCTACTGCAGGTAGCTCCCTCTCTTCCTCACCAACCATGCCATCAGTGGCATTCTGCTCAGGATTCATATTCCTGAGACAAAACACAAAATTATAAATCAAAATTTCATAAAAATCACACTTCCTAATCATTCTAAGACTCTTAAAATTTTCCTATAGGCTCTTTCATATTGATCAGTATTAAATCCTTCTCTCTGATACCACTCTTGTCACGACCCGGCCCGGCTAGCCCGAATTAACGGGGCGGGAACAAACGGTCGTACAGAAAAACATAAAACTTCCAAATCATAAATTTTAACAATTCATAATTATAAATATCTTCCAACGATACATAAAAAAGAGCCACTAAACATTCAACATAAAATTTTTGAAATCTCTTCAACATAACATCCAACCATTAAAACATAAACATAAACATAAACATCAACTGAATCCACATTACAATCCTTGACTCAACTCATAACAAAAAAACATAAAAGAAAACCTGACACCCTGAGTCCCTCTACGACGGTAGGTGTACTGCGTTCTGCCATCAATTTCTCCTGAAAAATATTTCCAAAAGTAGGAGTGAACCACCGCTTAGCAGGTAACAAATATTTATCATAAATTCATGAAACAATACAATAATATAAATGGAAAATTCTTCATAAGAGTCCTTCATAAGAGTTATATAAAGTGGAGGAAAACATACTAGATATTATGGCACGTATAGTAACCTTTTTCATACACAATTTCATTTAACATTTCTTAACTTATCTCATAAACTTTTCCTTTCATTCATAACCTTTTCTTTGAATGCATAAAATGCTTATTCATGATATAATTCACTCGTCCCGGAAGTACCAGAATTTTGTACTAATCAGGTACACAGTTAAATTTAGCCATTCATTTACCATTAGTTTCGAAGAACCCCTTTACCATTAACTCCGAAGAGTCCCTTTACCATTGACTTCGAAGAGTCCCTTTACCATTTGGTACTCCCGATCAAACATGCACATGCAATCATAATCTATATCATAGAGGTTTAGTCATTATTTAGAATTTCATGTATATTGCTTAACTGTTTCATGCATTAACTATTCTCATGTCAACTGTAAGTTTCATATAAAGGTAATGCCGTAATCTAATGATAAGCATAATATGTGAATATATGTAGGGTAAAGCAACAGAAATTACAAACATGAAAACATGAAAGAAACACACCATGAATTTAATTTAAATATCAGTATCTACCTCGCAAGTATCGTAAACCTCCACGACGTCGCTCAAATTCAAGGCGTCCCCTTAATAATCAGCACTTAAATTTTCACATAAAGCCAATATTAACTTTATATTTCTTAATCTTTATACAATCCTAATTTGCTTAAATCCATATTTTTCCCCAAAAATAAGCATTCATTAATTGACTAAATAAAATAAAATTAATTAAGATTTTTGTATTTATTAAAAATCCTAAATTTTGGAAACCCTAAATTCATCAATTTCATCAGATCATCATGTCGAACATCCTGCTAAACCTAATTAATAATTAGGTTAATTAAATTTCGGATTTAATTAATATATAAGTTATGAAAAATAAAATTTCTTATAAAAACCCAAAATTTTGCTTTAGGAATATTCTTGGAACCCATAGAAATCACTTTTGTGAAATCACTTTAAGAAATTTCGATTTTTAGGAAAAATTCTAATTTTTCAAAACTCAATAAAATTTAGGGAAATTTAGTTTCTACCATTAAAACATCATTCTAAACCTATCCTATTGATTTCGGAAGGAAATATGGAGTTTTTGCAAAACCCTAGAATTTTCCTTTCCAAAATCCTAGAGAATGAGAGGGAAAAATTAGATTGTAATGCTTACCTTAGCCTCCCCTTAGCCTCCTCTTCGATTTCTACTAATTTCCTTGCCGGAAAATCGTAGTTGGAGCCGTCGTCAAGAAGCTCCCCGTCGCCCCTCTCGCGTCCGCCCCCTCTCCTCTCTTGGTTTCGGCTGAATGAAATGAGGGGAGGGTTCGGTCCTCTACTTAGGGGAAAAGAATTTGCTAAAGACCAAATTGCCCTCACTTAATATAATTGCTTTAGTATTTACTAAGGGTATTTTGGGCATTTCTAAACTTCTAAAAATTTTATCTCTCAAAATAAACAAAATTAAATATAAGTTCTATATACCAAATTGTTCAGAATTTTGCGTAGAATTTTATAAAATTATTTACATCGAATTCTGACGACTTGAAAATTTCACTTAAATCTCGTCGCAGCGCATTGATATGCGTGTTAATTAATATAAAAATTATGAAAAATAAAATTTCTTACAAAAACCCAAAATTTTGCTTTAGGAACATTCTTAGAACTCATAGAAATCAGTTTTGTGAAATCACTTTAAGAAATTTCGATTTTTAGGATAAACCCTAATTTTTCAAAACTTAATAAAATTTAGGAAAATTTAGTTTCTACCATTAAAACATCATTCTAAACCTATCCTATTGATTTCGTAAGGAAATATGGAGTTTTTGCAAAACCCTAGAACTTCGCTTTCCAAAATCCTAGAGAATGAGAGGGAAAAATTAGATTGGAATGCTTACCTTAGCCTCCTCTTCGATTTCCACTAATTTCCTCACCGGAAAATTGTCGTCAGAGTCGCCGTCGAGAAGCTCCCCATCGCCCCTCTCGCGTCCGCCCCCTCTCCTCTCTCGGTTTCGGCCAAATGAAATGAGGGGAGGAGGGTTCGGTTCTCTACTTAGGGGAAAAGAATTTTCTAAAGACCAAATTGCCCTCACTTAAAACATAATTGCTTTAGTATTTACTAAGGATATTTTGGGCATTTCTAAACTTCTAAAAATTTTATCTCTCAAAATAAACAAAATTAAATATAAGTTCTATATACTAAATTGTTCAGAATTTTATGTAGAATTTTATAAAATTATTAGCGTCAAATTCCGACGACTTGAAAATTTCACTTAAATCTCGTTGTGGCGCATCGAGATGCGTGCGAGACCTCCAATCATCGAATTTCGGGTTTACATTTTGTATGTTCAGTTTCTTGTTCAGTTTCCTTCCAAATCTTTGATCCTCAGAAATATACTTTCAATATTTGTATCAGCTCAGGTATGAAATTCTCATTATTCCAATAGCATTAAATTTCATTAATTACTTATGAATAGTCTATAAATTCAATGTCACATAAATATGATTTGACTAACAACCTTAAAAGTAATATTAAATGCATCAACTATTATAGAGGAATTGTCGAAAGCTTCTAACTTTCGATATTTTGCATTCCGGAAAACTCTAAAATAAATTAAAATTAATTGCTTCAATCCTTTGCCTCGATCCCTCTCTTTTCACTTGAATCGAGGCTCATCACCTATTAATTGGTTTCATTCCTGTGACATAAACTCAAAATTTTTGCATCTACTCCTTATATGAATTAATAAAAAATTTGAAGTAAATATCTTACTTGTTCCTCGCTAAAGAAAATGAACGCTCTCTTCTTCTTCATTTCCAAAAACTTCCTCCCTTTCCTTCAAATTTCTTCATTTCCCCTTTCAATCTCTTCCTTTGCCTTTGATTAAACATCCCTCACTGTTTAGAAGAGGTAATACAGAATAATTTACACAAAAAATGAGAAAAATCAACAAACCTTCATTCTTTTTTCTCTCAGCTGCCTCTCACGACAGAACACCTCTCTCTTGCGTTTTCTTCTAGAGAATAAGGATTCATGTACCCGACCCCACGTAGTGGGACAAAGGCTTGATATTGTTGTTGTTGTTGTTGTACGCGATCCTTCGCTCAAAACAGCGAACCGAGCCCTCCAGTCACGTCCGCGCTCGCGTTCGGCCCGCTCAGGTTGCAGTTTTTGCCCGCTATTTTGTCCCTACTCGTTTCGCAGTTTATTTAGAAGCTGGCCGGTTCAATTAAAACCGGCCAGTCTAAACCGGTTCTTATAGTGTTACCCCAACAAATAGGGTCTCCACTTTTGGATGGCTAAGATAATTGCCATCAACTCCCGCTTGTATACAGATTGGAGCCTCGCCTTGGTTATGAGCACCTGGCTGAAATAAACATTGGGTCGATCATGCATGAGTATTTCCCCTAGGCTGTATCCTGATGCATCTGTCTCCACCAGGTACACCCGCCCATGGGCATCCTTATCTTCAAATATCGGCATCTTCCATTTCCTCACCCTAGCGTCTCCACTCCAACTTCCTCCTCCAACGGTTCCCCCGTGCATCGAGGGTAGGACTCCCACCTTTCTTCTATCCTCCTTGCATGACTCGATCTCCATAGCTCAGCTCAACCTCGTACATCTCTGGTCACCCACTCCACTTTCCAAAAATGCCTCCCATAGTGGTCGATCACCTCACCACCTTCTCCATGAAATTTCCACCTTAATGTCCCCCCATTGGAAACCCTGATTCGCCCCTCTAACTTCCCTCATGGCATACAACCACCCCGGTCTGTTTGCTCTCCTTCTCATTTGAATTCACGCAACTACTCGCTCCTCTCAATCGTCTCTCTGTGCCGCAAGCAAGAAGTCGAAGCCCCCAAATCCGCCTCCCTCCGATCCTTCTCGCACGATCGAACCTCGGATCGGGACTCCCACACGCTTGGATCAGGTCCCTTCGGCTTCGTCTCTCGCAAGCGAACGCCTGCACTGCTCACAGTGCGACCCAACACGCAAGAATCATGCGAGTGTCTCCGACCAAATCAAGCCCACACCGTTTGACTGTGCTTGTCCAACTGCACCTGACCACGTGTGACCCGCACAGATCTTCGCCTGCCACATTCCCGTCCCAACGCCTCTGACCGAACACCTGCTTCCGCTTCTGCCTTGTGCGAACTTGACCGAACACCTTGCCTTTATTGCTCGGTTCGTCTCTATAGTCTTGTTCGAGCCCTTTAACCGTGAAATTATGTGCAGTTACTTCCTCTGCTTCAAGCAAATTCCCTACTAGGCTACTATTGTCTTGATTATTGCCTTGTTTTAATCCAAACTAATGCAATAAATGCAGGCTACTTAAAGGAAATAGGCTATTCGTCTAAGTTATCCTGGTTGATTTAAAGATAGTAATTAAAATTGTTTGTACTTGCTTAAGTTCACATACTAATGGCTATTAATAATAGTCTAAATAATTGAAATAAAAAAATTGGTATAATTAATTAAACTGTATGCCAAGCAGATATTTGCCAACTCGAAATCAAAGTTATGTGTCATCAATCTTAGATCCAGTCAGAAATGTCCAAAGTGAAGCCCTCGCGTCGTCGATCTTAGATCCGACCGGGACAATTTCAAATCCAAAACCTCGCACCGTCGATCTTTAGATCCGGTTGGGACGATTTTAACTTCAAGATCTCGCGCCATCGACCTTAGGTCCGGCCGTGATGGTTTTAAAACGAAGACCTCGCACCGTTGACCTTAGGTCCGGCCGGGAAGAAATTATCGGCAAGTGCAGCCCTGACCTCCCCGCGAGATGAGGCGACGCCGGGAGGTTGCCAAAATTGCCTCATGATACTATCGAATTGGGGAGCAGTGCAATTTAAATTTTAATTAATTAATCAGTTGATTAAATTCAATTAAAATTAATTAATTTAAATAAAATTAGTTAATTGAAGTTATTTAATTGGAATAATTAATTAATTAAAATTAACTAATAAAAATAATTAACTAATTGAAATTGGTCAAATAAAATTAATTGAAATTGGTTAATTAAAATTAATTTAAATTAATTAATTGATTAATTAAAATTAACTGATTTATTGAAATTAGTTAATTAAAATTAATTGATCAATTATAATTAAATAAAATTAGTCGGTTAATTAAAATTTATTAATCAAATTTAATTAATTAAAATTAACTAGTTAATTTTATTTAATTATCTGAGAGCAAATTTAAAATCCGGGAGCAATTTAAAGTCCGAGAGCTAATTTAATTAATTGGTTAATTAGTTATCCGAGAGCAATTTAAAAATCCGAGAGCAATGAAATTTAAATTTAATTTATTGATTAAAATTAAAATTTTAATTAATTTAATTAATTAATTAATATGGAGAGAGCCACTATGGTGAGTTTTCTTTTAAATGCAGGAAAATAAATTATTTTTTCACTAATCAATCCTAAAGTACAAACTATATAGAAACCACACTCCTAAATCTACAACTCAAACAAAAGAAAAGCATTTCTAATGCTCCTGCAAGCTCTCCAAAATGTCTCATGTGCAAACTCCAAAAATAGCATGAGCTCCTACAAACTAGTAAATAAAATTCATTAGCATTGAAATTAAATTCCTAATGCAAAAAAAAGAATAAGTGCTATACTAAACTACGGAATTGAAAGCAAAAGAATAGGGTACTAGTACAGTAAAGTAACTATTAGTACAGTAAAATAACTACTGGTACATTAAAGTAACTATTGGTACAGTCCATAGTCCTGAAAGAAAAAAAAGAGTATGGTATTGTAGCAGAAATACTAGTGTCACACAACAACTGCTGAGTAGTAAGTGTCGAACTAGTAAACAACTGAAAGCTATAAGTCTAGTGTCAAGCTAACGAACAACTACAAGCCAAAGCACCTACTGGTACGATCTTTTCTACTCCAAACTAAACCAACAGGCAACTTCTAAGGGAGTCGTAAGACCTATCAAACAACCAAAATCGATGGGCTACTTCCAAAGGGAAGCCGTAAGACCCGTTCTACCCAAATAATCAGGCAACTTCTAAAGGAGTCATAAGACTTATTAACAAATTAAAACCTTCGGGCAGCCTTGCTATAGAGCTAGGTTGTAAGACCCATTTATAGGCAACTTCTAAAGGGAGTCATAAGACCTATCAACCCAAGCAAATCTATCCACCAAAACTAACGGGCATCTTTGTCTAAAAGATTAGATTGTAAGACTCACTTTCAGGCATCTTTCAAAAGAAGTTGTAAGACCTGTTATTTGAGAGAAAATTCTAGGAGAAATATTAAACTCTCAAATTAAATCCGAATCAACGGGCAGCCTTGCTGTAGAGCTAGGTTGTAAAACCCATATATGGGCAACTCCTAAATAGAGCCGTAAGTCCCACTCAGAACCAAATCTATAGGCAACTTCTAAGGGAGTCATAAGACTTAACAACCAAATTCAAATTAATGGGTAGCCTTGTTTATAGAGTTTGGTTGTAAGACTCACCATTGGGCTACTTCCAGTGGGAAGCAGTAAGACCCATTTTACCCAAATAACTAGGCATCTAAAATGAGTCGTAAGACCTATTCTTTGGGAAATTTCTGAACAAAATATTAAATCTTCAAACTAAACTTATGAACAACTTAGCCTATAGGGCTAGGTTTTAAGACCCGCCAACGGGCAACTTCCAAGTGAAGTCGTAAGACCCATATTTTAGAAAAATTGCTAAATAAACTGCAACAATTCTAGAATTTCAAAACCTTAACCGAAAACTAACGGGCATCTTAACTTATAAAAGCTAAGTTGTAAGACCCACTAATGGACTACTTCTAATATAAGCCATAAGACCCTGTAGTGGGCTACTTTTAAAGGGAAGCAGTAAGACCCATCCTATCCAAATAGCTATGCAACTCCTAAGTAGAGCCGTAAGTCCCCAAATTAAATATATAGGAAACTTCTAAAGGAGTCATAAGATCTTTCAACCAAAACCAATGGACAGCTTAGCCTATAGGACTAGGTTATAAGACCCGACAACGGGCAATTTTTAAGTAAAGTCGTAAGACGCACATGTTAGAAAAATTGCTAAATAAATTGCAATAATCCTAAAACCCAAATAACCAAATTTAAAACCTATGGGCATTTAGCTTATAGGGCTAAATTGTAAGACCTACCAGTGGGCTACTTCTAATAGAAGCCATAAGACCGGCTTTATGGGCTACTTTCAATAAAATTCGTAAGTCCCGACCCAAATTCAAACACTCGGGCTACTTCTAGGAGAAGATGTAAGACCCGCTTTAATTCAAATATTTGGGTAACTTCTAAACGAAGTTATAAATCCCAAACCAAACTAACTTCTGGGTATTCTAATGGATGTAAATCCCAAAACCCTCAATAAAACTAAAATATATATTTAACAATCTCGGTCTACTCGGGATACCTGAGAGGAGGCAACTCATGGCTGCTAATCAGATTCCCTAGATACTACGGTCAACGATTGCTAGTGTTGGTAAGCTGAAACCTACGGTATACCCGGGATGACGGAACCATGGGATCTTGATCGGGTTTATCTCCATTCCTTCGCAACTGAGACTAAAACACCTAAAATTATTCATCCTTAATCGAGAGTTCTTTCTTATGTGTTAAGATGGGTAATTAACTACGAGTGCTTGCACTCATGGGTCCTACCTAAACCCTGACACTATTCTTAGGGAAAATCTAGTTAATTACAATTTGACTTAAGGGGAATGAAATCCTATATCTATAAAGCGGGATTCATGCCTTCGCACCATTTTTCTTGAGCCAATAATTATTTTCCTTCTAGTTGTAATTAAAACTTTCTTAAACAATTTCCCCTTGATTCCTCCTTACATAATGAATTTTAACTCCCCTGAGCTTTCCCTAAATAATTCTCTCAGATTTGAAATTCAAATTAGATTTTTTTCCCTAATTGATTCCCTCCCAATTGTAATTAAAACTTTCCTAAACAATCCACCCTCTCTTCTTATGCGCTGCCCAAAGATGGGCTCTCTTGCTGGCCCAACAATAGTAGGGTCCATCGGCTCAGCCGACGGTTCATCAATACTCCCCTCCCAAAGAGCAACCTTATCCCCAAGGTTGAACGAAGGAAACTGTTGCTGATGCACTGAACTAGAAAATGGACTGGCACTGGGTCGAATGACCCCTAGCTTGAGCATCTCCTTGATTAATCTCTCAATCTCTTTATTCTTGATTTGGGGATGACGGTACAAACGAACACTGATAGGTGAGACTCTTTTCTTCAA
The DNA here is from genome assembly GCA_019925795.1 of Dendrobium chrysotoxum. Taxonomy (NCBI): domain Eukaryota; kingdom Viridiplantae; phylum Streptophyta; class Magnoliopsida; order Asparagales; family Orchidaceae; genus Dendrobium; species Dendrobium chrysotoxum. The sequence continues at coordinate 29,214,926 of CM034310.1, forward strand.
CATGATAGCATGCTCGCGTTCCCGTAGAGGAGGCAACTCCTGAACTGGCTGGAGTAGCCCTCGATACTGTTGTAAGGGTGGCTGAATCATGTTTGGTGCTTCTATCTTCTCCCCATCTTTTTCTCCTTTCAAACTCTACAACTCCACCAAAATTCTCACTCCTCCCTTTTCCCTCCTTGGAAGTGGCTCCAAATGTGGCATATCCTCTTCTTCCCCCAACATTTCCACCTCCTCATCTTCCCCTCTCCTTATCGGATTAGGGTATCCTCCACTCCCTTGGCCAGCGGCGGCTCCCCCCGCCTCCGACGATGCCATTTTGGTTTGGAACTCGAGCATCTTCCTCATCATTTCCTCCATGATGGCAAATTTCCCATCGATCTTCTTGTGGACGGCTGAAAATTACTTTTTCAATTCTGAAATATTTTCTGCAAAATCATATTTCAATTTTTTGATCTCCCCTTCCAGCACTTTTACCTTTCTTCTCGTCATAGGTATCCAGATCTAGGCTCCAAACAGCAATAAACAACGAATCTAGCCTTCCAACAGCAAAAATCAGCAAGACTAAGGGAACAAACGTAGCACAAATCGGCGAGGAAGACTTATATTTTAGTCAAGGACACGGCTTTAATGCCAATTTGATAGGAAGTGGATGTAATTTCAGCAAAACCAAAGAATGACACAAGAAATTATGAAGAAGAACAAATAGGAACTCTTTTTTTATTGAAGAACTAAGACAGAAACATAAGATATAGTTGGATCTTCAATTGGAGGGGAAGATCCGGCCCTCCCAAATTCCTAGCCGTCAGCTAGAGCCCACTCAAACCAAGCAAAACTAATTCCTGCAAAATCAAGCATAATCTCAAATCACCCCATAGTTAGCCTTAAATAGGCTCCCCTAATTCTCTCTCAAATCAACCTCCTTTCCCTAAATAATTTCCTCTCAAATTTTAATTCAAATTAGATCTATTTTCCTAATTAATTTCCTCTCAATTGGAATTAAAACTTTCGTAAATGATCCACTCTTAATTACTCCTTACGTAATGAATATGAACTCCCTTGGGCTTTCCTTAAATAATTCCCTCTCTGAATTAGATTTCTTTCTCTAATTAATTCCCTCCCAATTATAATTAAAACTTTTCTAAACAATTCCTCATCTCTCTTCTTGCATGTTGTCCACCCTAGTGGGGCCACCGGCTCAGCCGCCGGTCCATCAATTTTCTTTGTTGAATTTTAACCTTGTGATTGGGAGGATGGAGCCTTCGATTTCATTAAGGTTGTTGGTGATGATTGTCCTAGGATTGAAAATGATCTTTGGGGTCAAACTATTCCTTTCGCCGCCATACCATATTTTGTCATCACTACTATTCATAGAATTAGAATTGCGAGAATGTTTTGTTATCATGTTTGAACTTGGAGAGAAATTGAAAAAATATTTATATTCTCTGATTTGAAGTACATCTAACAGGCAGCCGCATACAAGTTAGAGGATCAAAAATCCTCTGCCGTCCATCTTGGAAATCAAAGCCATCCTAAAATGCATAACCAAAAACACGGAATAAATTAGCAGAAAGAGATTTTAAGTAGTTGTCCAAATCATAAAGCATTTCAATTGCAGGAGATAATTTCAGTCGCTTCCAAAGAGGGATTAAATGTCAAATGGTCCATTGAAATTATATGTCCTCATAATCCTCACCCTTTAGGCTGAATTCAGAAGGATTCAAAAATGAAAATTGATCGCGAGAGTTGCTTGAAATTTGAAGGATTACATAGATGAGATAGAATGCAAAGTGGATCCCTTGACATCTATCAAGGCATCTCTGATAGCTCATACATTCATGATATGGTTGCAATACCATATCAACGACCTTATCAGTATCATCTTACTAAAGAATGGAAGGCCTTTCTGCTAAAAAAAAGTCTGTGAAGTGTATATGACATTCATAATGACAGCAGGGCAATCATGTAGACTAATCAATGCAAGGTAGAAGTTCCTGTTGATGCTAATCCTTATCGTTTAAGAAGAAAAGAGACATCATGCTCTCTCTACCTTGGGCAAAGAAGGTGACATCCCAATTCAGAATTTGACTAAGGAGCAAGATAGAACCCATCTCTAACTTACCACTATTAGATTTAGTTATGTATTGAAACTTGGTCAATAAGATCGACTCCAATGTGAAGATGATTAAGTAATGGTTAAGGCCATGTATAGTTACGCGTTGGTTAAACATCCCTTTTTGGGGAGTATTCGGGCATCAAATGAATAAATTAAAACCCCTTCTTGTCTAAAATGCTCTTCTTCTTCCTCCAATCTTTCTCAATCCTGCATTTTCTAGAAGTTTGTAGCGAATTATGGCTGTTTATCATTGCGATCCTTTCAGGGTTGTATCATTTTCACAGTTTAGTAACTTCATTTTCTGACTTGCTTGAATAGAAACAGGATGAAACAAGACATAATAAAGCCATAGACGAAGCAGTCACATTGGTACATTATGTGACAGTTGGATTCGGGAATCAGATTGCGACCCTAGAGAATCTTCCACCGGGCTGTGAAGAGCCAAGAGATCCAAATGCATTTGCCGCACTTGGGAAGGCAGTAAGCTGCTGCAGTGGCTTCTGTGACTGCTTTTGCTGCTTTTGCTTAATCAAAACATGCTCCAAAATGAGTGATCAGTGTCTGATTGCTCTTACACAGCTATGCTCAGCTCTCTCCTGCTTTGCCTGCAGCGAGTGCTGTGTGCAGGTGTGCTGTGACAGTGGTTAGTCCTCTCTCTCTCTCCCTCTCTCGCTCTCTCTCTCTCTTGTATAGTGTTTTGCGAGAAATGATTGTTAGCCAATGTTTTCGGCTGAAATCTTGTATCCTATGAACTCAAGGTTGGGATTGGATAATCATCTCTGTAGTCTGTTAAAACTGTTGCCTGTGGGCTCTAGCTCTAAGGCTTCGTTTGAGACAGCTTTTTTACTGCTTTTTAAAGTGACTTTTTAGCACAAAAATTTTAATTTTTATATTAAAAAGCTAAAGTTGTACCAAACAAAATCTAAATAGCCAGTAATTTCAGCCCAAGAATTTCTGTCTCAGTAGCAGCCTTTAAGTGGTTATTTCCTTTTTACTCTTTTTCTTTGTTCCTGTTTGCTTCATGAGAGAAATTTGATTTTGATGTTCATAGAGATGATCTATACCCTTCCATGTCTCTCCCTCTCTCTCACTACCAGAAGAATTGTTCATCAGTTGGCTTATTAGTTGTCCTTTAAACTAGAAATATAATTAAAATTTTGATTTTTTTTAAATTTATTTTAAATGTTAAAAACTTATTATTTCCTAAGAAAAATTTAAGATGATTGATAAAATATAAAATTAATATTTAAAGTACCAGATCAGCCCAAAAACTCATCACCAACATGAAATATCAAAGTAGGAAAATTACTGAAAGTATGCTAATAATTTTTGTTATTTAATTACTCCTAATCATACTATTTATGCCATTAATTAGGAAGTTAATTTGTTTTTTTGGATTTTTGTCCAAATTATTTTGAAATGATATGAAATTTCACATAAAAATATATATTTTTCAAAAGCTTTAGATGAATATGACCTATCAGATATCAAACATTTTATTTTTTTAACATTCAAAAGACAATGGAACATTTTAAAGAATCCGAAGCAGGAAATGGAGAAATGCATGCATGCAGAGGCAGTTCATAAGCAGGCAAGTATGGGAGATACAATCATACAAGCAGGGGAAGCCTGCCCGGGTGATGGACGGCTGTGATGAAAGCTCACGTGCGGTGGTTCCCTGCGATTTGGGCACACCCACGCGCGCAAGATCTGCAGGTATCTTGAAGGGCTGCCAATTCTAGTTAGAGATATGATGGGTTTGTAGGTCTAAAAATAAGCCTATATATTTTATTTTTCTACCATTCAATTATTGAAATCAAGAATAGTATCTGATTAATTATGTTGGCTCTTATACGGAGATGCATCAATTCTAATAGTTGAAATTAAGTAATTTGAGTTATGATAATGATTAATGGATAGTTAAAAGGTGGTTATAAGCTAAATTTTGGTGCATTATAGTTTATATATATACTCCCAAAAAAAGGAGAAATACATGACTCTCTCTCTCTCTCTCTCTTTTTGGTTCAGTGAATTCTTGGCAGCAACTAGGGGTGCAAACGACTCGAGTCGAGCTTGAATCTTAGCATGATTGAGCCGAGCATATTTTTTTGGTGGCTTGAACCGGGCTCAAACTTGACTCGAGCTCAGAAGTTGAGATTGAACTCGATTCATGTATCAAAAGCTCGAGCTCGAAAATTGCTTGAGCTCGGCTCGATTGCAGGCTCCATTAGAAGGAAAGAAATCCGCAGTTAAATCAAAAGTATTCCAACTGCTTGTAAAAGAAAGAAATCACTTAAAGATGACTAAGTTTTATCTCATGTTTGTAAAAAATTGAGAAAGGGGACTGCAAAATTTGAGGAAGAAAATCAATGTAAAATTAATATAGATAATTGAGAGATAGGTGCTCGAGCCGGGCATTAATTTGATCAAACTGAGCTCAATTACTAAACGAGCTCGAAAATTTTCCCGAGCTCAAGCTCGAAAATTTTCCCGAGCTCAAGCTCGAAACTCGATAACTCGAATGAGTCGAGCTCGAGCTGGATCGGCTCACTTACACCCTTAGCAGCAACATCCCCCCGTAATTTCCTAATCTCTTTACATTTGTGCTCCTTTGTATAAATGTTGATGGGACATTCCCAAGCTATATATCCACAGCTAGTTTCTCAGCTCACCCATTCTATTCTGGACCACTCAGATCAAAATCAACAACTACGTTAAAAGAGTGAGTTAACTCATATTATATCTGAAGGTGAGCATATAATATACAGAGATCAATTATTCCTCATGTGATAAGAAAATAGGGTCAAGATGCTTGGCTTTTAATTTATATATTAAAATGTTATTGATTAAGCTGCATGGAAACTTGAGCTTTGGAAAAAACTTTAAATATGTTTTCATATGGTGTTAAGCAAAATTAATAGCAATTATTAAGAGCTAATGGTTAATGCGCTTGAACTCTGATCATCATTATATAAGGCTTCGTTTGGGATAATTTTTTACTGCTTTAAAAAGCAGTAAGAAAGCCGTCCCAAACGAAGCCTTACGTCTTTCTTACTGCTTCTTAAAACAGTTTTTTAATACAAAAGTTAAAATTTTTGTACTCAAAAGTTGCTTTAAGAAGCAGTAAAAAAGTCGTCCCAAACGAAGCCTAAGTCAAGACCTTTGACCATGAGAGTACAGAACTGTGCTCAACTAAAATTATAACCACTGTAATGAAGACATCAATTTCTGCATCCCTATTTCTGCCATTCTATTTAATCTTCAGAGAGCCCTCATTCCATTGTCATGTGATTTTCTTATCATAATTTCTCTTTATTAGTGTTAGCTTGCTCTTAGGTTGTGGACAACACAGAGAAGCATGTTTTCATGTTCTCTTCCTTCTCTCTCTCTCTCTCTCTCTCTCTCTCTCTCTCTCTCTCTCTCTCTCTGTGAGGAAGAGTTTGAAGTATTGGTGATCAGATATGAGGGTGAGAGATACAAAGCAAAATCAACGCAAACTGTCATGATATCTTATACTTGTTTAAGTGTAAAATTAATTTTCTAGTGTTCCAGATCCTGCGTTGGGTGCAAAGTAAGATCAATGGGAGACCAGAGAAGAAGTTAGATGTCTGCCATGGCTTTTCTCATTGTCAGTTATTCCACCCTCGTTCTTTTTCTCTCTATTTTCTTAGTTATCTATAGTTATCTGTAGATTTTGTTATTTAAAACATTTTGTTAGACTTTTCAAAGCAAAATACCTGCAAAGAAGAATTCAAAGATTGGGTGCAAACACTATTAGAAATTGGAACATTTGGTAACAATGGCCAGCAGAATGATGCACAAATAGTTTCAGAAACTCCAGAAACATTAAAGGAAATTCAGGACTTAAGCATAGAAGAATTGATCAAATTGCAGAAGGACATAAGCAAATTGCTAAATCTGACACCAAGTTTTAGCACAGATGGAACCGATCAATCTTCAAGTTTTGAAATTGACCACATTTCTCCAACAAATATCTGTAATGGATCAACAGATGATATCATCTTAAACAAAGCCAAAGAACTACTTGTTGATAAACATAATGAGATCAGGCAAAGATCATTCTCTTTCCTCCTCAAGAAAATGTTTATGTGCAGAAGAGGATTTGCTCCACAGCCAAGCATATGGGATCCAATTCCCGAATCAAGGATGGAAAAGGTGTGAATTTCACAGTTTTGTTTGCAATTTTTTGTTCTGATTGATCTCCTGATGAGCGTATTCAATTACTTTGTTTTCTAAAGATTTTAAAGAAAAGATTTCAAAAAAGGATTCATTCTCAAGCTTCTTCTGGAGCAACTTCAATGAAAAACTTGAAGAGGAATCTTGGAAAAGAAAAATGGGAGGATGGAAGCAAATGGATAAAGACTGATTCAAAATGTAAGTTTACAAAGTTCTTATTTTGGACTTTCATTTTTATGATCATTATACCTATATATACCAATTAATTGTGTAGGCCTTATGAATCCTCATCATCAACAAACTCAATCCATCTTTTTTCTGCTGAAGTCAAACAGTAAATGATTTGTTTTTGTTTTTTTTTATTATTTGTCTTCCTTGCTTTCAGATATTGTTCTGGAAATCTAAGAACCTATATGCAATTCAAATATTGATGGCAAGCCCAGGCTTTCAACGTTCTTGAAGCAAGCAGACATAACATTAGCTACTTTCTGCTTCATTAGATAGATTTATGCTATTTATTCTTCCCAAGCTGAGAATAAAAATCAAGGGGATTCTACTAATATATTGCATTTCCTTCCTGAGGAGAGCAAGCAAATCTGAAAGAAATATCATTCAGTCAATGATGACAGAAAAATAAGTTCTTAAATGGCTCATATGCTGTGTTATTATAAATTTTAGAAATTATGGGGCTGTTTGGTAGCACCGAGGATTTGATTTAAGTAGGATTTCGTAAATCCTCTAAATATGGATTTCGGAAATCCTGAGGGGCATAAATCCTGAAAACTGTTTGGTAACATTCATATTAAATCCTAATAAATCTTGTGTGACTGTTTGGCAATAGAGGGGATTTAACGAGCGGACTCTTCCCTCTTGCGCAATGGATTTCATAAATCCGGCAAAAAACAGGATTTCAGAAATCCGGGATTTTGTGCAAATCTGCAGAATTTTCTGTCTATGGCGGCTTTCATTTGTCGTGAGATTTGGTTTTGCATTTTAGGCCGTTTGGCTGGATTTCGCTCAAATCCGGCCTAAATCCTGCTATCAAACAACTCCTAAAGCTTCGATTCAGACATCTTTTTTACTGCTTTATGAAACAACTTTTTAGTATAAAAATTTTAAATTAAAAAATTTCATAAAATAGTAAAAAAATTATCTTAAATAAAGCCTAAGTGGGAAAACATCATATGGCTTTTTCAGCCAAATAAATATGTTTGGCTAACAACTTCTCAAATTTACACAAAAAAGGTAAACCCAAATGAAATAAAAAATGAATAAAGATGGTTTGTATGATTTAAATTATGATTTTGTACTTATCTCTCTGTAGTGTAATGTCACCCTGACATGTACTGAGAAGCATGGTGCTCCTGCTGCTGCATCCTTTTGCCAAATAGCTGTCGAGGGTAATCATTCAGATTAACCATGTAAAGGCTATGTTTGTACAGAAGGAAAATGAAGAAAAGAAATAAAATTTTTATAAATTATTGATTAATTATGAACTTATTACTATTGATTTAAGGTTTTTAAAATTTAATTATTTTATTGCCTTCTGCTCATATTTTAAACATTTAAAGATAGCTTAAAGGATAAGTCTAAGATTTCAAATTAGATTTAGGCATGGCATGCTATACTATACATATTTAGGTTTCGTTTGAGACAGTTCTTTTACTGTTTTATAAAATAACTTTTTAGCTTAAAAAATTTTAACTAAAAGTTGTTTTAGAAAGCAGTAAAAAAGCTGTTCAAAATAAAATCTGGCTTGAGAGCCTGCCTAATTTGGTTGACATAGCTCGAGTACCCAATCATTTTTCAAGTATTAGCTAGAGGATTATACTTTTTTGGAAAAATATAATCTCTTTTTTGGGCTAAAGAATATTTTTCAGGTATTTTGGGTCCTTGGATAATTGTTTAATATTATGTACTTTATTTTAACATTTTTGGGCTTTTACCAAATCTCTAAGGTTATTTTTGCACTATTTAAAATATTTATGATAATTTTTTAAAATAATTTTGATATTGAAAGGCGGCACGCCATTCAAAGATGAAATTATATATGATTGAGGTGGAGTAACTTAGTCCATAGATTTAAGAGGAGGACCCCCTTGATATAAATGGATCACTCATGCCTTAGTATTTTCAAAATATTGTAATTTTACATCTTAGTTATCTAATAAGGTGAATCAAAAGATAGTAAGAACACATGGATTCAAGTTTAAATTGGCCTAAATCAAGAACTTTGAGCATAAAAAAAAATTATTGAGGGCATTTAAATAGTTAAACATGATCTAAATCTTGTGTTCTTATAGTTGGAACTTATAGCATTTGGACAATATGAATATGACAAGTTAAATATCACTTGTGATATTCTAGGTTTAAATAAAATGATTGAAGTGATTTTTATCAAAGCATTTGATAGAGATTCTTGTAGAAATAGCAAGAGTATCACCGCCAAGCATCCATAAATAGTCCTTATTTTTTCCATATTTTGAAAGAAATTTTAGCGGAAAAAACTCTTGGATTGAGCTGCAAAAGAGATTGGTGAATTCTTGTTTAGAATAATGGTCATTAAATAGCAAATACCAACAAATTCTAACATAGATTCAAGGGAATCAATGGAAAACATATTGGAAATATGTCTTAGTGATTTTCTTTGAATGATAAAGAAGATCAAATATGGTTGATTTAGTTCTAGGGGATCAAGGCATAGGCACAAATCTTGATAGTTAGTTACATCTTAAGTGCAAGACTTAAAAAAAAAATCTCAATTAAAGGTATTCGGCTTGAATCTCAAATTTTGAATATAAAAACTCTTGGTCATAAGCTTAATAACGGGAGGCTTAAGATTAAAGAGACCAATCACGCAAAAAGATATCATAAGGCCTAAAATAATAAATTAAGAAGACAATAATGCCAATAGAATGACGAAGAAATTACTTTATTATATTCTCGTAATGCATCTAAGTGATGTTGGACTAACTAGACTAAGCATAAAGAGGATGATTGAAGGTGCATTAAAGTCTTACTATTCTATAGAGCAAATAATAAGACTATATGAGATTATTTTTCTACTCGTAGAGAAAATTCTCGCATTAAGGCGTATGACCAAATCATGGGGATTAAGAAGACATCCTCTATGCATGAATGACTCTAGATCTATTTATGTAAACTTCAAATCCATTTCATTAAGTATAAATATAATGTAACATAGATTAACAAAGAAAGAAGAAATGGGTTTCACAATCTTGTCCGATAAGTAAGATGGTCCAACATGCTCATTATGCATTTATGTAAATGATGAGTAAATGTTAGCCTAATCTACATGCAAACATGTCTTAAGCTTTTAACATGATTATATATATATATACTATTTTGATTGCTAAAACTTAGGATAAATTGCCTTTGCTATAATAACATATTTGACATGTGCCCTTTATAATCTCAATCTACTCTTCTAGTTTATTAACTAGATAAATGTTCACTTTATAATTTTCTTAAGAAAATTGACTAGTGTTGGAGGAATTCAAAGGAGTTTCATCCATTTTTAACATTTATAAAAGATTTACCTTGTGAGCATACTTGAATGTCGAGAACATTAAATAATATCACCTACAATTTATATGGAAAGCAATAAATTTCTAATTATTATTAAGAAAGAAGTGAAAAAAGAGAACATACACTAGGTGGAGAAAGTAAAGAATATGCATCATAGAACCTCACTCACACAGCCTTCAAATATAGCACTCTAAGGGACTCTCAAATGTAGCATATTACTTCACAAAAGATATTATAAGGAAATAATTATTACATAAAATAATGATTACTTCATTAAAATACTTTTAAAACATTCATTACATGGCTTATAAAAAAATCCCTAAGGAATTGTTACATTAATCTTGAAAGTAAAATATAGATCCTGATAAAAATCTACGATGATATAAACTAAATAGTTGAATGTGTGTATAGGTGTGCATGTATATGTGCATACTAAACTTGTTATAATAAAATAGACTACACAGCTTTCCTATTCTAAATTATCTAGCTTAAGTTTGCATAATTAAGAATAACAAATGATTGAAGTAAGAGACAATTGAAATCACTTAGTATGACTTAAATGAATGTTGGTAATTTCTAGGATGAATCTCTCAGGCTTTTCCCTATCCTCATCAGCATCCCTTCCCATATCTTTTAGTTAAATATACATGTTTATAGAAAAGTAGGAATTTCATAATATGCATATAGGATTATAATGTAAGGGAAAGACAACTTTAAATCAAATTTGGATATGTTGACAAATTTAATCTAAAGTGAAATTTCATGATTGTACTAAAGTTCCTACATAGAATAGTTTTTATTAATTTTAATTTACCCATTGAATCAACATCAAAATTATTAAGAGATACGAGTGAATGGGTCATTTCAAAGGAAGGAAGCATGTTGGATTGACAGATCAAGGGGAGGTTTGGTTAGGGTTGTTGAGTTCAAACCTATCAGCCCAAGTTATGTTGGGTTGAAAGTCACCTTGCGCACAAGCACATGCAAGGTATCATTTTGAAAGACTATAGCTATTATTGAAGTCCACATATCATTAGCAATGGACTAAGTGATGTAATATCTATGCAGTTACATCAGTGAGTGGTCTAAAAAAATAAAGTGTTTGGGCAGTTCAATATTTGAGTGGTAAAGTAATTAAGTAATAGGTTGTGACACCATTTACCATATACCTATCATGTTAAGGGCTCTATAACATCTTAAATTTTGATAATAAAATCATTCTCTAAATGGGATCCATGTGATATTCCCTAAGAGCCTTAAGGACTTTACAAGGGGTGGGCGGGCCTCCTACCACTACAAAATGGTGAGTGAATAGAAGGAATGTAGAGTAGAGGACTCAAGACTCTTTAAGAGTGAATCATAAGAATAAACTCTTAATGGAAAGAGGGGAAGGAGATGATAAGTTATACCTTTCATATGATTTTTAAGAGGACCTAGTGATACAACACTAAGACAAAGGTTAAGAATAAGATCAAAAACCAAGGCTCCACATCAAGATGTGGGACATTCATCATGCACAAATCTCCATGCAAACCCATAATTGTCTCATAATCATCTTAAAATCATGAGAAAATAATTAAAAAGCTTAATTTAAGGTCCCTTGAGATGTAGGTGGGCCATACCAGTCAAGAAGACAAAATTTTTAAAATTGATTGATTCAAGAACATTATATTGGCCTTATTTAGAAAATACAAATTTTTTTTGTTTTAGAAAGCTTTAAATATTATTTTGTTTCTTTTATTTTCTTTCTATTTATATTAAGACAAGTCATACATCCATGTAATAGTATTTGATTATCTCATAAGGCTTTCCAAAGTTGCCTGAAATTGGAAAAGGCCTATAAGTTAGACTTTACTTTGTACTTTTTTATTCGTTGAAAAAAAAATTTTTGCTTGTGCAATTTTCATGTGGAAATGCTTGATGAATGCTCTACTCTTAATGAAGCTTGGTGGCTAATCCCCTTAGACTTTGGTGAGTCTTTAGTTATCCTTTCTTACCTTTACTTCTCTTTTCTAGCATAATTTTCATCTCCTCTCTATTGCCTCGAGCTCAACTTTTTTAAACCTCAAAACCTATCCAACCTCTTCTAAACTCTTTCAGATATTCTCTCACATACCTCGTAACCTTCCATAGTGTCAACTCCCCAATAACCCTAAGATACCATAGCCAAAATCCTAATAGAGATAAATTTTCTGTTGTGAGCAACTAAATTAAAAATATCAACACTCCTTAACCACTAATCCAAAACCCATAAAAAACCAACATTAGTTTTCTAGCATAAAAAATCTTTGGTCTGGAGTTTCTGATCATTTTTTCTCTAAGGAAAACTCTTCGTTTAACAGTCTAAAATTTTCAGCTCTAAATATATCTAAATCTAAATTCTCATTTTATAATTAATCAAATAGCCCTTTCATCACAACCTCAATGGAATACCAATCAAGTTGTTGACTTCACCAATAAGATATTATTGAATCTACATCACATAGGATTGAATGTTTCATTTTGTTAGTAATGTCAATGAGCTCCTAGTAAGGGATATAAGGCAAAGAAAATGAGAAATGGAAAGAAGCAAAGAACTAAAAGAATCTTATTAGAGAGTTAGATGAACACTTATGTGATTAAGGTGCCCAAAGGGGTGTTGAGAGTTAATATGCATGTTAGACAAAATTATTACTCTTTGGGGTGGTATGCTACCCTAAGAGATATAAGAAGAATTTCTATGGATCCCATAACATTTTAGGAGCTTATAGGCTTACATTTGATTATCAGGTGAGATGTATAACATCAAATTAATTTTAAAGCCCCCATTATGATATCATGATGAAGTGTTCAATATGGGATAAAATGTTAAGATATCATCATCTAGTAAGCATCAATAAAGAGCCTTGATATAAAACTCAAAAAAATTAATAAAAACGAATACTTGAAATTAAAAAATTTAAATTTTCAATATTTCATTTATAAATTTTATATATAATATTTTGAAATTATTTTTTCATTTTTTAAATATGTTTAGACTTGATTAGAAAGTACTTGGGCCAACCATCCATACGAAGAGCGATTATTGGAGTGCTTTTAGTCTCCACTTCCTTAATTACTTTCTTATATTTAATGTTTAACTCTTTCTTAAGTTTTTAATTTTAAATTATATAATATAATGTATAAACTTAAGTATTATTAGAATGAATAAGAAAAGAAGTTTTGATGTTTTGAAAAAAAATTGGAGAGTGTAAACTCTCAGGTTAATTAAGCCCATCTTCTTTGGGTTCTTCTTGGTATAGACCTAAGTAACCGTCTTCCACTTGATGAGCTCTCTCCAAATCTCTCATAAAATATTCTCCCATATCCAGAAATTCATCCTATGGCATTTACTCAAATCTTATTGCCTCAAAAAAATTTAAAATTTTTTCTTGAAGCCATTGGCCAAAATTGTGATCCTCTTAACCTAGCTTTGGTCCTCCTTCCTTTATCACCCATAAAACATATTGGATATCCACCATGTACTCCAAATCTGACCTCCGCATATTCCCCTAACATTATATAGCCTTTCATCCCCTCAATACACCCTTAAGCCCCTTCACCAACTTAATATTCTAAGACTAGTCAAAATCATCCCTAATCAGGCCATTGTGATCTACTCTTGGTCTAGCTTTCTTTATACTTCTCTAAGCCTTTGGGATATTCACCAAAAGAATCTATAGCATATATCTTAAATTTTTTCTAACACTTTTAAGTGTATCCATTCCCTATGCCCCCTCCATTCCATAACCTAATGTGATACCTAGTAGCTCTAGGGCTTCACCCACTCAAAGGTTTAGTTAACTTCTCCCTTATCCCTCCACCTCAAGTTACCTTCTTCAAAAATCTAAAGGTCTATTCCAGCATTGAGTTACTACAACATGTTAAGCCTTATATCACTCCTAAGATATTGGCCACATCCCTACCCTTTCATAATTAATTGGGATAGTGAGGCATCCTCTTTATGATATCTAGGTGACTAGTTCCCATTAAATGAGATAGCTATGAAGCTCATATATGATGTGATATTATTCCTATGGCTAGAATCCACATCCTTTTAAGTTAGTTTTAGATTGATAAAATGAATATTGTTATTAAAATCATGAGAACTTTTATGCATTTAAAAATAATGCTAAAACCCTCAAAAATATTTCCAATTAAACTATTATGTGAGCAATTTTAATTAATATTTATTGACCCACCCACTATTTCACCAACCTTGGGAAATTCTTCAACTATCCTTGAATTACCCTTTTAGTTATATATTTTTATGTACTTATCTTGAAAACCTATGATGATACCATAAATGGCACCTCCACTAAACCCATTCATTTACACACCTACTATTGACATTGCTCTTGATGGCTCCAGTCCAGTCCACTTCTTATATAATATATCATTTATTTAACCAATACACTGGTGAGAGAATACCCATAATAGGTCATACCCCGTTATATTATATTTGATAATTATCCCCTCCATATAAAGGATACTATAATATGACCCATGTGATACACAAACCTGTTGTGTACTAAAACCTACAATCTATTATACATGTTGTCCCTCCATAGAAGCTAAATCTACACCCATTTCCTCTAAGTGATCATACTCTTAAAGAACCTTTGGTTGATCCTAAGTCTTCCCTTATTACACTAAATGGGCTAGTTTGTAACAACCGTTCTTGAATTATCATCATCATTTGCATGATGTTGCATTAACACTAACACCTCAGTTTCATAGCCTACATGTTAATATTTCACACTTAGTTGACATGAGTAATAATAAATATATAGATATTATATTTCAACTTATCTAACTTATCTATCATGTGAGTATACTAATGGTAGCTATAATTTATCCCACATTCATGTATTTATTGATTAAGAGCATCATGCTACATGATTATAATCAAAATGTACCTTTTGTGAAGTATTTTAATCATCTTTGCTTTTGATGTAATACTAGCTAAAAGAATTATGAGTTATAATTTTTGGCACACTAATTCTTTGGGAAAGTATATAGAACAACTTTTATAGGTGTTACTACTTGAAGGACCACCTTGACCCACAAATAAGTCACCATCTTTCTTTTCATTTATAAATCTACCCACTACTACAAACACTCTACCTTTCACATGCTTGAAGGAGTTGATTTGGAGCATAGGTAATTAGAGGAGAGGTGGGTGTCTACTGAATTGTGTTGGCTCACACCTATTCTCCATTCTATTTTAGGTCAGGGGAAGAGAAAGAACTGATTGAATAGCATTAGTCCCAGGTTCCAATATGTCTAAGTATGTATAGGTATTTTCTGATTTTATTATTTTTATGCAGTCATGACTATTTATTTATTTGCACTATTCTGGTTTGTAACCATGCACTATAGTGTGCAAGTCTTGTTATACATATATTTAAATGATGAATGAAAATAATATAAAAATGTGGATGAGTTTATTTTTCTATTTGCTGGAAGTTAATTAGAAGCTCTGTAATTTGTTTAGTTTAAAGAAATATGAAAAAGGCCCCAAAGCTTAGATCTTGAGCTTGGCCTGTCACCATTTAACATGATATGACATATCTTGTATGTGGGTCATATTAGGTTAGGTTGTGACACTTCTTAGGATAAAATACTGATAAAGCATCGAGAAAGAAAAGAGTTTTAAAAGAAATTGCTAAGAAGAGGCTTATTAGAGTAATTATTTACAAGTTATGAAGAAGGGTGTATAAGTTAACAGTAAAAGAGAGAAGTTCTCACTATAAGTCACCTATAAAAAAGCAATTTTTTAGGTCAAGTCATTGGGAAAGGTTTCTATTTGGGAAAGGAATGTTTGGTCAAGAGACAATCAAAATAAGTTACCAAGAGAGAATTCTTCGAACAAGTTGATAAGAAATATGACTTTCTTGGGAGAAGAAGACTAAGGGGTGACCAAAATAGGCTATCAAGGTGGGATAGTTTTAAGAATAAGTCATGGAGAGGGTCGACTTCTTGGAATAGGAAAGTGTCAACTAAGGGCCTACAAAAGTAGTTCATTATAAAGGCTAGTTCTTAAGTTGAGTTGTTGAGCAAGGTTGACTTCTTCAGGCTAATCATCGAGAATAATAGAGTTCTTAGGTAAAAGGTATGGCACACCGATGAGGGGATGTGAATTACTATGATTTTAAAATGATTTCAAAAGAAAAAAAATTGTCATTTCTTTTCAAAACTAAATTAGATTTGTAAAGAAATTTTCTCTAATTCAAAAGATGTAATAGAAAATATTTTTTCAATGCTTTACCAAAAGAGTTTTTTTCACACAACAAATTCTTTGAATAGAAAATACATTTCAAATAGCTATTTCAAATTTTGTGCTACAATCAAAGATTATATCACAACATTTTCCATATCATCACATAGCATATAAAATACATAAAAAGATGCAATAAAAGTAATGATGTAGAAAGTCAAAGAAATGCAAACTAATTAAAGTGGTTTGAGTTGCAATTTGAGAAAGTAACTGAGTTGCAAGATTTGAGGGAGATCAACCAGAATTTTATTTATTCTCTCTTCTCATTAAAAATATTTTTTATCATTTATTACTGATACACCTCCAAAAAAATTGCCTTAATATGACACAAATATCGAGGCATATTCGAATTGAAAAATTCCAAGATTAAATTCGGGACCATCTGAATTCTAATTTCAACAAACTTATACTTGAATTGAATGTCTTAATGAGATGTTCATAACAACTCCAAAATTGGTCCAATCCAAGCTCTAATTAGTCTAATGGGTCTGAATGAAGGGCTTGAAGCAAATTTAAAAGCTTCAGAAAATTAATGGGTCTCTAAATATGGAGAAATTATTACGTGTGGAGTCCGGACGTAGCTCTACATCCGAACTTCCAATTAAATGAAGATATGTGGATTTTTTTCCTAGAGCAACCCGGTGCCTTTGTTCGACCCAAAGTGTGTATAAATTTGTACACACATTGTGTACAAGTTTTACAGAGTGTGTGAACAAGGTTGTACGAGCCGGCTTGTCAGGTCATGCTAGAGCTACATGTCTTCATTTAATTGGAGTCTGGATACAGAGCTACGTCTGGACTCCGCATGTAATAATTTCTCCTAAATATGGCAAGCTTATAGTTGAATTGAGCGACTCAATGAGACAAATCCACTGAGCTTAAGATCGCTTGATTTTAACATCATTAAGAGACTTAAATGTTGCACTAACACTGATCGAGAGGATCAATACAAGTTGTCCGATGGAGTGCTCCATACTTGTTCTAGATTTTGTCCACTTTTATGAAGCATATCACTATTAAAATCTATAAATAGATTTACACTCTACCTGAGAGGTAACATGGGCCAGAGATTTAAGAGAGCTCTGAAACTTGAAGAATCTTAGAGCTCCACCCAAACACCACCACTGGTGAACCTTTGCTGCCTAGACTTTCACCGGTCGATCATCACTAAACTTCCACCTTGCCAGCGCCACCAAGCCTTAGCCTAGGAGCCGTCACCAAACTTTTGTAGATTAATCTCCACCAAACTTCCACTCAATCTCCGCATAGGACCTCAGCCCGATTTCCCCCATCGTACCCTTGGATGACCATCGCTGGTAGATCTCCATTCATCCACTATGATTGGGTCTCCGCCTGGCTATTGTCGCCTGACTTTCGCCCGATGATTGATGTCGTACCTCTCCTCGACCATCTCCATCAGACCTCAATCCAGCCACCATCCCCGACCACCATTGTCTGACTTCCTCCTAACTAACATCATCGTCAGACCTTTGTCTGGCCTCTACCATCAGACATTCGTTGGCTAACCATTGATGTCAGGCCATCACCTGATCATCACTATCTGACATCCATTGCACTGTCGACTATTATCCTTCCAACCTTGATCACCTGCCAATTATGGTCCTGAAACTCATATTGTTCAACTACGGTCCCTTTGACCTCCGTCGCCCAACTATGATCCCTCCAGCCAGCATCATTCGACTATGATACCTTCGACCACTATCCCCTAACTACAGTCCTTCTAACCTCAATCTCCATCATCGACTTGATCTCTCTGACCTTTGTTGCCCTACTACTATCCCTTTGAACTCCATCGCTCGTTGACTATGGTCATCAAACTCTCATTGTCCAACTATGATCCTCATGCTACCATTGTCCAACTATGGTCCTTGGACCACCGTTGACGACTACGGTCCCTCAGACCACTATCGCTTAACTAAAGTCCCTCCGACCATCATCACCCGACTACGGTCCTTCCAACCTTAGTCGCCTATTGACTATGATCCTCAGATCATTGTCACTCGATTACAGTCACTCCTACCTCAATTACCCGACTATGGTCCTCAGATCGACATTGCCCAACTATGATCCTCAGAATACTATCGCCCGCTGACTACGGTCCTCAAACCACCATCATATACTGACTATGGTCCTTTGACCACTGTTCCTTGACTATTATCCCTCTGACCTTAGTCGCCCAACTATAGTCCCTCCGACCATGGTCATCGACTGTGATCCCTCTAACTACCGTCATCTGATTATAGTCACACCAACCTCCGTCGCATGACTACGATTCCTCCGACCACTGTCACCTGACTATGGCCCTGCCGACCAAACAAACAAGCCATTGACTTCTTAAGAATAGATCTTATGCCACTGAATTCTTTCAACTCCAATAATATAATATGCTCTATATGTTGTATATCAACTACATTGTGCCAAGGTCTTCCATTGAGGAATGACATCATTTGTAATCAATAATACATAGTAATAGAATCATTTCAAATGGGCGAGGCCCCGTGATTTTTTTCCCTTTTTAGGATTTTTCAAGTAAATCTCTCTCTCGCTTATCACTTTAGTATCTATTATAACTTTTGCACATGTTTCTCTCTCTCTCTCTCTCTCTCTCTCTCTCTCTCTCTCTCTCTCTCTTATCTATGTGTGTTACATTTTCGTACAAAATAAGGGTATTAAGCTCTCTACATCTCTACCGCCGCAAATGTTTTGGCATGTAATAATAATAATAATAATATTATTATTATTATTATTATTATTATTATTATTTTATGCTAATGTGTATGTGTATTCGAATTTTGAGAAAGAGATGATGGTTGAATATTCTTGAAAAATGAGCAAGACATTTTAAGACACTTATATAATGTTATGTCACCTATTTATCATTAATATCTCAATCAAGCTAATAATTTTCAAAACACATATGAAGGCTAATATCAAATGAATTTGAGAACACATATGGAGTCTAAGATTAGGGGTTTCAAAATGAGTTAAAGAGACAAGTTTAGATTGGAATCGAAATTGACCCGACTCAAATTCAATCAACATGAACTCAACCTGTTTAATAAACAGGTCGAGTGACCCAAACTCGAGCTAATAACCCATTTTGATTAAAAAAAATATTTTTATAATTTGTCAACTATAAAGTTTAACTAAATTGATAAAAAATAAAATTATACTAACCAAAAAAATAATTTAAGAAAAAAATTAAACAGATTATTTTATGGTTAAAATCGGGTTTGTGTCAACCCGTTATTATTAAATGTGTTGGACTTCCGAATCCGAATTCGACCTATTTTTTAAATGGGTCAAACTAAATCTAAATTTTTTGGGTCTGAATAGGATCAAAATAATAGATGTGATCATTTTTTGACACCCTTACCTACTAGTGTTGTGAGCTAGCTCCTAAAAAATTAAATATTATATTTATTATTATTATTATTATTATGAGTATTATAACATGCACTAATTTTCAAAGTTTTAGATTTGTCTTCGACCTAAATTTTAGATCTGCCAAACAGGACACGTGTTACTATTTTATTTGCGAGTATTGGTGCGCATGGTTACTGTAGCGGTGCCGATCGTAAGCTTCTACGTTTCAAGGTCTTGGACTCTCTTTACAGTCCGCTCTCTCGAACTCCACTGAGGGAAGGCAGAGTGATCCGTCATCTCTTCGTCTTATCAGTCGGTTTTCGGGGCCTCGAATTGTTTGAAAGCGTCTCTCCGAGGGTTGTCTCGATCATTAGGGTTGCTGGATCCTCATACAAACTAAGTTTTGGGAAAGGCTCGATTTTTCTCTGGTCTACCTTTTCTTGAATTTAATATGGAAGATTGAAGTGGGGGGTCTTTTTGTGTTATGAGCGTGGTGAAGCGGTGGAGAATTTGAACAGTCCTGTTTTTGTGGCAGTTTTGGATTCTTCTGATAGATGTTTTCTGGCTGAAATCGTTAGGGTTCAATGTCTTGGGCGGGCGCAGAAGAACTTTTTCTGTCCACTTCCCTCGCGAGCTATCTTGACAGTAATATACATTTTTTTTCCCTCCCTAACACTACCAGTAAAATCATTTCTTCTTTTTGCTGCTTTTCTAATAAGTCACAGTGGCTATTGAATTCTAGGGGATAAATGCAGTCTATAATTCTACAATTTGCTGAAAAATACCCCATTTCTGGGATTGTTATTTGTATTCTTGCTGATTTTTATAGCCAAGAAATTTTGTCTGGTGTGGGTATTTATACTGATGTGTAACTCAGTTTACCTTTTTTTTCTTATGTAATATTTTGTTTCTCTATCTCATGTGGCTTTGATTTTTGAAAGGAAAAAAAAAAAGAAGCTGTGTTTTGTTATCTTCTACGTTATGTTTGGTCTGACATAGTTCACATTTGATCTGTTCAGGGCGATTAACCTGTTTTTTTTTTTTCATCTTTGCTATACTCCCGTTTTATTTCTGTACATTCGTAACACTAGAGTATGCTTGTTTTGAAGGAATTGGGGGAAGTTTAAACTCATTTTAGTTCAGAATTTTACATTTGGTGTTTGGACTCAATGTAATGTATAGGTTACTAGATTTACCTAGAAAATGTTGTCACATGCATTTTTCCATTGACAATTCGCTAGCCAAGCCTAAAGAAAAATGGGAATAAGATTTTGTTTGATCATCATTATAATTCACATGCCCTCTCTTAAGAAGAAAGAGACACAATTTCTCATCAATCAAAAACAACAAAGAAAAACACTCAATTCCTCAACCTAACAAAGTGAACTTATTTCCAACTTAATTACTTTACCATTTTTATTTACATTTCCTCTCTTTTTAATTCCTTCAAATAAAGAGAGCCTTAAAGATTAACACTGTCACTATTAAAAATTAACAATGCATTTTGGACCATAGCCTTTGATGCTGCAAAAAACTTAAAAACCAGTGTGGTGCTTCTTGTTATTGTGTAGCTATATGTGAACCAACAACTCAGCAATTATAATTGGTTGCACTATTCCTGTTAATATTCATGAATAAAGTAGTTGAATTCATGAAGTGATGGAGATAGTGCAGATCATTCTTTTAGGACCTTCGTAATTCTTTTCTCTGTTATCCGTTACATAGGTTTTTTTTTTAATCCCAAATGACTTGATGGCAGTTGATTTTTATCTTATTGAATTACTAAATGTCTGCCCAAGTATGTCAACTTTCACTAGGGGCATATATCGAGTTGAGTTTGAGCGAGTTTGGTCCAACTCAAACTCAGCTAAAATTGAAATCATTTTAGCCAAGCGTTTTGAATTGAAATGATTTGATTTTGAGTCAATTTAGAATTAATTAAATGCTATACATATAAATGTTATATATTATACATGCTATGTATTTTATGAAATGCCCATTTGAATCTCTATTTCAAGTCAAATCAAATTATATTCAAGCAAACTGAGGAAAACTAAATCAACTTGAAATTGATTTGAGTCGAGTCAAATTTGAGTTTCAAATTTATTTTCAGTCTTAACCTTCATTGAGGTATATAAACTCATTTTCATCATTAAGCTTATTATTAACCATTTAGAAACTAGGTATGATTGATTCTTTTTTTCCTTCAATTGAATTTAATTCATGTTTCAATGCAATGGTGAAGTTTCACCATTCTAGCTCCCCTCTTATCTTCATGACATGTGTAGGAAAGAAAAAGAGATATGAAAGGACTACATGAAATTTTATTGCTCATCATTTGTAAAAAGATTGGAGGTATATATAGACTTATCTAAGGGTCTTACATGTTGAAATAAATCAAGGATAATTACACAAATTACAAAAAAGGAGGGAGAATAACCTTTAAAGGGGATGGCGGTTATGTGGCATATGGTTTCCAATCCAAGGGCCTTAAGTGAAATAATCTAAGGGTTAAAAACCCTTAATATGTGTGGCAGGGATACATAACATGATTGGTAGACATGAGGGTCCTATAGGTAGAGGCAGAGATGGTTGTACTAGATCTTACCATCTTCAGCACTCCACTACTAACTGGATGATATAGATCTATTATTCTAAGTTTACTTACAATATTTTTAAACGTGAGATTGCAGATGTTGCAATCCGGGAGCCTGACCTTATATTTTGATGATTACAAGCATTATTAGATATTTATTTATTTATTCTTGCATCACATTTTAAATATTTGTTTTGTGTGCTACTAACCATTTTAGGTACAATAGGTACAACATGCACCGAGCAATGATTGAATAATCGACTCGAGATAGTGTAGCATCAGTGTAAAAGTCAGTATGTATGTTACAGAGTTTGTATTTTCATTTTTCTTGAGTTATTTCTATATTAGGTGTATGCTGGCTTAGCAACCGTCCACATACACTAGGGGGTTTGAAAATTAAATATTTGAAATTTTCTTCTAATCGTACTAGACGATCAATATTGTATTTTACGATCTGTTCAAACATAAATTAATTAAAATATTTAATTAAATGAGATTAATTAAAATTTTAGTATAACTAATTGTGCTTTATGACTATCACATAGGTACAGGACGATCATCTATTTTGAGAAATCCCGCTGTCGAATCTTGGTTACGTAAAATAGGTAAATTTGAATTTTGAAATTTGAACTAATAGTACTGTATGAACTGGTTAGTACTGTACGATCATTCATTAAAGCTGCCTAATTTAATCTCATGGATTAAGGAATCAAATCAGATCTAATCTTCATTTATGATCGTACTAGACGATCGACAGAAAACTCTTCTGGATGAACTTGAATCATCCTGGACAATTTGTTATTTGATTCAACTAATCGTACTGTATGATTTGAGGATCATACTGTACGATCAGAAGACTTAAAATTGAAAATTAGAGTTTTTGAGAGTCCTCTTTATAAACTCTTGTTATATCCTGTATAACAGTCTTTTTGGCAGTCAGAGTTGTCTTCTTTCTGAGGGAGGGCTTGGATAGAATTCACATTTGCGAGGAGAGAGAGTAGGTGAGGTTGAGAGAGGGTGAGTGTTTTGAGGAAGTCAACGCACGGTTGCTCCGGCTAGCCTGCATTTTGGGTCCTCTGGTTGTATTTGGTTGAGCTCTTGAGAGAAGAACTTTAGGAAGAGAGTCTTCGGGGACCTTGGGTCCTCCGGTTGTATTTGGTTGAGCTCTTGAGAGAAGAGCTTTAGGAAGGAGAGTCTTCGGTGCCAAAGACTTGCTAACTGAGGAGGCTTGGGTTTCAGCATCTCCACTAGGTGTGAAAGCGAAAGGAGGGATCGACATCTCTTCCGGGCTTGGAAGTGAAAAGAGGGATCGGTATCTCTGCCAGTCTTGGAAGCGAAAGGCGGGATCGACATCTCCGCCAGGCTTGGAGGCGAAAGTAGGGACGACATCTGTGCCGGGCCGTAGAGGCAAGAGGAGAGAGATTCTTTGGGTGTGAAGAGTCTGTAACAATGATTCTTAGTCTGGTCAAGGGAGAAGGGCTTCTCCGTTTAGCTGTGTGTTGAAGGAGAGACACATTTAATAATTTTTAAAAAGGATGACCTTTGGGGAGTGGACGTAGGTCAATTTATCTGAACCAATAGAAGCCTTGGTTTGTGTTTTCTTACTTTTTCTGTAGTTTACTTTACTTGCAATTTACTTTACCACACTCTGGTTTAATTTTGATTACATGTGTGAAAGAGAATTTTGGTGATTATTTTTTGGTTGATCTTTGTTTTGAATATCAGTAAAGAAAAACAAAAAAAATAAATATATGTTTTCTACAAGTATAAAAGAAAAAAATATATTAATTGCTTGAGTTTTAGTGTGAAGTTTTAATTTAAACTTTTAATCGCTTCTGCATATTTTAAGATTTATTTTTTAAGCAAAAGATTTCCAAAATTTCAAAAGGTTTTTTAAAAAGAATTAATTCACCCTGTTCTTGGTATGCCTTTTGCACTTTCTGCAGAGTCATTTGGTGAATATGTCGGCAACTTGACTTCTTGTTGGAACATATAAAGTACAAATTAATCCATTCTATAATTTCTCTTTTATGAAATATTTATCCACCTCTACATATTTGGTACGATCATTTTGTACTGGATTGTCATGATTGTACAACAAGTAGGATTAATGGAGAAAAAAGATTCATGTAGTGGGATAAAAGGCTTAGTGTTTTTGTTTTTGTTATTATTGGATTGTTAGCAATATTGATGACAAATTTATTGTTATAGTATATCTTTATAGGCTCTTTCTAATTGATTGTTAAATCTTCTAAAATAATTCTGATAACAAAAGCTCGTAGATGCCTTGGGTAATTGCTATTAATTCAAATTCAATGCTAGATCTTGAAACAACAAGTTACTTTTTTTTCCTCCATATTATAAGATTTTCTCCTAGAAATGTTCAATATCTTTAAGTGAATATGTATTTGCTAGTGACCATGTATAGTTAGCATCAATCAAACCTTTAATTTGTAGAGTGACATTTTTTTTAGAGAATGCCTTTTCCGGGAGTTGATTTAAGGCATCTGAAAACTCTATAAGCAGCCTGAATATGCGACTCTTTAAGTTTGTGCATAAATTGATTGAAATGACTTACTACAAATGCAACGCTAGGACGGGTGTGAGATATTATATTAGTTTTTAAACTAATTTTTGATATTTTTAATGCCCACTTTTGTTCCTTCTTCATACATGTCCAATTTTTGACCTATTTCAATTGGAATGTCACAAGGCTTACAATCAATCATTTTTGTTTCTTTCAGTAGATCTATGGTATATTTTTGTTGAGAGAGAAAAGTTTTTATCATAATTTAGCAAATTCTATGCCCAAGAAGTATTTGATTGCCCAGTTATTTGATTTTAAATTCTTTAGCAAGGTTTTTTTTTTTTTTGAGAAACTCCTTTTTTATTGTCATCACTTATAGCAATTATATCAATATATGCAATGAGAATTGAAAATTTTTCATTAGAGAAGTATTTTATGAAAATTTTATGAAAAATATATGATCTGCTTGAATTTGTATGTATCCTACTCTATTCATGGCTTTTATAAATCAACCAAATCATACTCGTGGGGATTATTTAAGATCATATATTACTTTTTTTAATCTTCACACTTTATTCCTTGCGAAAAAGCTATCAAATCCTTGTGTTGGATCAATATAGGCTTCTTCTTCAATATCTTCATATAAAAAAGCACTCTTAACATTTACATCAAACTATTGCATGAACCATCCAATGTTAGCAGCTGGAGAAAGAGTATAAGAATTATATTCATTTTTGCACCAGGAGCAAAGATTTTTTTTATAGTCAATTCCATATGATTAAGTATATCATTTGGCAACTAATCTTATTTTGTATTGTTTCCATCTGCTCAATATTTTAAGAAAAAAAAAGTCATTTGCATCTTATAATTTTTTTTTCTTTTGATAGTTTAGTGAGCTCCCTAGTGTAATATTTTTACAGTCCATTCATCTCTCCTCTCTTGCTATTTTAAAAATTCTTTTTTTCAAGTGCCTCAAATAGGATTTGTTGTATTATATTGAAATTGGAGCTAATATTTGTAAGGATGGCTTTATATGCAGGAGAAATTTTTTTAAAGGATGATTATTAAGAGATGGAACACAAAGAAGAATGTGTGGTGATAGGTTGATCATTGTTACCAGATGATGACTCTGAGTCTTGAGCTTGGTGGAGACTTTAGCTAGGCTTATTCCTTCTTATATAGAATTCAGTTGTTGGAATTTGCAATTTGCAATTTGCAATATAGTGACGTCAAGATGAAGAGTAGAGATTTCATCAAACTTATCTTTTAGTAGATTCTTTTTTTCTTCTAAGAAGATTTTGATTGAAGAAACATTGCTTTTCATTAAAGATGGCAAAGTTAAGAATTTTTTGGTGATAGTATGATAGCACTTGTACCCTTTTTGAGTTGACGAATACTTCATAAAGACATGTTCTAAGATCAAGTTTATCCCAATGTTTGTGGATGTTTTTGGAAGAATTTTTGAGAATACATTATTTGTAGGAAAGAATTATGCAAGATAGTTTAGGGGACTTTTGAAACCAATTACTCTTTAGAGTATTCGATTGATTAGGTATGTGGAGATTAGGATTGCCTCTCGCCAATATCTTTACGAACTTGGCTTTGAAAAAGAAGAGCCTTGGTGACTTCAAGAAGATGATGATTTTTTTTCTACCATCCTCTTTTGTTGGGGTGTCAGGACAAGAGTATTGGTGAATGACACATTTTTTGTTGAAGAATGAAGATAAAGTTTGATTAAAATAATAACGAGCATCATGAATGTAAAACATTTTTATGTTAGTATTAAATTGATATATCATAATAATAAATGTAGGGATAATGCAGTTGACATCAATTTTTTATTTTATAAGATATACCCATATTATTCAAGTGCAATCATCAATAAAAATAACAGATGTTGTAGCTCCTAAAATGCAAGGATTTTTTTAGGATCCCTAAATATTAGAGTGAATCAATATAAAAGGAACAAATAATCTAGAATCACTTTAAAAAATATATTGATGTTTTGTAATTTTACAAGTCTCATAACAGAAGTCTTCAATGTTAACACTCATAAAAAGTGGAGAAACATATGTTATAAGATTTTAAAATAGAGATGCTCTAATCTATAATGATGTTCTCAAATGACATTAGTATTGAGATTAGAGATGAAGGAACATGATAAATGATTTTTATCTTTAACAATGTATAGTTTATCCTTTTCTTTAGCCCGCTCAATCGTCTTTCTCGTAATGAGGTCTTGAAAAACACAATAATTAATGAAAAAGGTGACCTTACAGTTCTATTCTTTAGTGATTTTATAAATTGATAGGAGATTTATTGCAAGGTAAGGAACATATAGTACATTGCTGAGAAAAAATGTTAAGAGAAATAGAAATATTTATTTGACCTGGAATAATTATTAGGGAATCATAAGGTTTTTTTTTCTATTACTTGGGGGCAAGGTTTGTGCGTTTGAAAAAGATTGACAAGGATTTCATGTGATCAATGTCTCTTGAGTTTAGAATACATGTGTAAGGGGAACTAGTTGAGGCATTAACGAAGAGGAGAGAGAATAAAAAAAGGGAAGAATAAAGGTTGGAAGAAGAGAACTCTAATCTTGCTCTAATGCCATGTAGGAAAAAAAATCGAAAGATATGATATAACTACTTGAAATTTATTGATTATTATTTGTGCAAAGATGGAGGTATATATAGATTTGTCCAAAGGTCTTATATATGAAAATAATTCAAAACTAATTACACAAAATATAACAGAAAAAAAGGGAGAATAGCCCCTAAAATGATCGACAGTTTTGGGGCACATGGATTGAAATTTGAGGGCCTTAAGTGAGATAATCTAAGGGTTAAAACCCGTAATTTGCGTCAAGAATCTCTGTCATGATTGGCAGACATGCGGGTCCCACAACAAGAGATGGAGGCGGGTGCACCTTGTTCGACAATCTTTCACAATGTGAATATGACACAACACCCATATTTTCCTTGTATACATATCACGTGGCAGTCTAAGGTCATCACAAAGTTATACGAGCCTTAGTCATGCCAATTTCAAATCAGTGATGACTAAATTTGTGGTTGGTTTCGAAAAGATTGCAGTCTGTTTTTTGTTTGATGATCTGGGGATGCTAAATCTTATTTTTGTATGGCTGCATCTGTGCAAAAGCTTTGAAAATTGCTTCAAGAGGCCAATCTACGTAATTCTACTATTTTATTATAATATTCTTTTGTGACCAAAATGAAGCCATGACCTATTCTTTGTTTCCTTTTTCAATCCTCCGCCCAACTTCACCATTTACAAAATGCAGTCTTTCCCGTCTTCTTTTTGTCATGGAGTCATACTTTCATGCTCTTCATGTAGTTGCTAGCCCTTGACCTTTTTTATTCACACATGATAAGCACTATATTGGCGCTTTTGGTATGATAGAACCTTCTAACTCATTTAATATCACTTATCATTTATAGGTTGTTTATTTACTAGATTTCCTAGTTTTTTGTGAACTATTAGGTCGGCATAGTACCTTAGTGTTTTTTATTGTCTCAATCATTGATGAATTTTCTAACTTGATGAGTGTAAGGCCCTTAATAACTTTTCTAATTGTTCATAATATATTGCCACGAGTAATTTATAATATTATATAATCATAAATTATTAAATTTAAATAATATATATTATACTCGACTCATGAGCTAATTAACAGATTGAGTTCAAGCCAACTCGATTAACTTACACCCTTACTATGCACCTATTCTCTCTCCTCCCTTTATGTAGGTTTCTTTTATCCTCCATCCAGCATGTGATGATGCTATTCATTCCAGTGCACAAAATTTTTGATACGTTTCTTTCATCTATTGTTTTCTTTTCTGTTCATTAAGTGTGCTGTTTTCACAATGATTCATCAAATGTGTTACTTCTTTCAATTATGTGTCCTGTGCTATCCTATATTTGATATACTTTGTTTTCTGATTCCTTTTGTTGTGTTATGTATCACTTCAAGTTGTGGTTCACCATGCATTGCTTTCGGTGATTAGATGTGTTTTTTTATAGTCTTTCCTGTGCTTTCAACACCATACTTTGTTTCTGTTGTTCCTTAAGCTTGTTTGGGTATGATCGTGATATGCTTTGTTTTGTACCTTGTATTTTTGATGTAATTAACCCCATTTGCACTTCTGCATGCAGTTTTTGCTTTGATTACATTGAATCAAAGTTCTTAAGATTTTGATCACGCAGTACCACTCATTCTGCACTCTGGTTGAAATATTGAATGCTTCCAATCGTCCCTGAACTTGCTGTTTGTTTATTTGACAGAGAAACTCCTTGTTTTGCTAAGAGATGGGAGAAAACTGTTGGGCATTCTTCGGTCTTTTGATCAATTTGGTATGTATCTATATTCTATTTCTTTAATTTTTGGATTGTAATTATCAATTAAGTAATCTATACCTTTCCCATGTTACATTTGAAATCCACAATTTCTTGGTGCAAAGCAAATGCTGTTCTTGAAGGGGCTTGTGAGAGAGTAATTGTTGGAGATCTCTACTGTGATATCTCTCTGGGTCTGTATGTAATCCGCGGAGAGAATGTAGTTTTGATTGGAGAGCTGGTATTGCTTTGTCTTATCAAAAGGTCATTTTTGCGGTAGTGTGCCTCTATTGTTTTCTTAACCATAAGCGAGGTAAACTTGGATTTGAAATTGACAGGACCTTGAGAGGGATGAGCTCCCTTCACATATGATAAATGTTTCACCAGCAGAGATAAGAAAGGTAAGTTACTGTGTATTCCAGCCAAATTTTATTTTAAATGTGTTCCAGTAAAGGTGCTCGACTGTTCTTCTCTCATTTTTTTGCTATATCTTATCTGTCAACTTTCCAATCTGTAGCCTGTTTTTAGTAATCGAGTTTTTTTTTTTTTTTTAAACAATTAAGCCTTTAGTGATCATCATCAATTCTTACTGAATATCATTTGAAGAGGTAGTTTGAGTTCCGAAGAATATAACAACATCAGTTGAATTTTAAATGAGAAGGAAATAGGCGCTTTATTGTAGGAGCTGTGCTTGCGATAGGCGATCATGCTCATCTATTCAAAATTTGATTGAATGGTTCTCCACACACCATGGAACTCAAATCACCACTTCACATATATGTTTATAGATGTAGATATACATTAGTTATGAAAAGGATCGAGGAAATCCTTCAATTTTACATCCACTTCTATTTTTCTGTTTTTTGCCTGAGTTATAGGTTCAAAAGATAAACAATTTTTTACTCCAGCATGTGGTCTCTGCATCATTTATAGCAGTCAGTTGTCTGTCTGACATCACTCTTTCTCAATACAATTTTACCTGCAGGCCCAAAAAGCAGAAAGGGATGCCACAGATCTGAAAGGCTCCATGCGAAAACGAATGGAGTTCCTCGACTTAGATTAGGAATTCATCATTCAGTCACACCAACTCATATTGCCATTCCTGTGAATTTCAAAGTCATAGCTTCCGCACATTTTATCGCGGTTTTCTCGTACAGTGCCTTTCAAGGCTTTCTCTTCTTCCACTATGCAGCAAAAAAAAACTTTTACAAGGTTGGTTCCTGTATTATAAACTATGTTGTTGTCCATTAGACGCTAAAAGGTTTATTTGACTTATATGTTGAATGGCGGGGGTAAGAATATCTTGTAGCTACAATAGGGAGTCCAATGTGTTTTTAAATGCTTCCAGGTTCTTCTAAGTTGCAATATCTGACACTTATGTCATGCTACTATTAAGCTCGGCATTTTGTTCTTGTTTCCTTAAGCTGCTATTCAGACAGTTGTGTCTTGGCACATTTCAACTTCACTGAGTAAGTTTATTGAGTATGGATCATAGCTGATGTGTTTGCGTTGGTGCTTCTGATATAATTATTAATATTTGTGTTAGAAAGGAGAGGATCATGGCTCAACCGTGCCTGATAATCATGTTTGTTTAAGTTTTGATTTGGCTAGAAAACTGGTGCAATTATGTATAAAATAATTTAAGGGAAGATTGAATATGAAGAAGATGCTAGTTACTTATCATAGAAAGGTCGTAATTATGAATAAAACTCAAACTAGAAGGATTGTGTTTGCGATATAGGAGCTGTTTGTTTGGCTTGAAATAAATAATGTAAAAGGAATACTTTAAAGTTGCTTGAATAAGTGTAAAAAATAAATGCATGTGAATATTTTTTTTGTTTGGTTTGAATTAAAATGAATGTATAGTGTAAAATCCATATCTGATGGCGGTGTTTGGCGACAGTGCCGGTGGTGCTTGCCAATATCGGTGGCGGTAGGCGCGGTGACGACTAGCACCGGTGGCCAATGGTGGGGGGTGGCTACGACTGATGGGGGGGTGGCAGTCCCATTGCCGCCTACCGCCACCTCCAGCCACCATCGTCGTTGGCTGCCACACCCGTCGACTGTCACCACCCTCAGCCAACAACGAACAAAGTGAAATTGAGCACATATAGTATTAAACTGGTTCAAATGGATTGAACCAAAACTCATACCTTTCTATTTCTTTCCCTTAATGTTAAAAGCACACACACCCCTTGGACGCACCAATCATCCTCGTGATTGTCTAGGGGACTGATTGATCAATGTCCCCTCTAGAAATCTTAGGTTGAAAGCTTCATGTCTATAGCCATAGTTTGCATTGCAATGTTTTGTTTGTGCTTTTTTCGTCTGTCTTGATCAAATTTTTGCATTGTTTTTGCAACCTCTATATACCTTTGTTTTGTGAGCCATTTGCAATGTTGAACTTTTTTTTTGAGGAAGGGGGACATTTTGTTTGAAGTAGCAACCTAACGACTATTTTTTGATGACCTGAAATTTGATCCCTACAACCCAAAATTTTTGTGGCTCGTATAGGACTTCGATTCATGAATTGTAAGTTTCATTGGATTGCTCTTAGCAGGACACTCATTTTGGTATCAAGGTTGCGACTTACCATCATCGTTCTTTGTTGACCCTAATTTGAATCACAAAAATATTTTGAAATTGTTTTGGACAATTCGATCGTCAAATTTTTTTATCCGAAAATTTTATTGGATTCATGGCATTGAGGGCATCAAAATGCTATATTTCACACAATTAAATACTTAATTGTTGGTGACAACTATTGCATCAGCATGGGACCATTATCGTCATTCAATGGTTGGTTGCTTAACATGATTGCTGGTTGGATGGTTCGTTTGAAAGGTAAATATATCAACTTTTACCTTTAGTTCGATAAATACAAGCTGATGGCTACTTAATCAAGGCCTAATCAATCCCATAAGGACTTGATTCGACCTCTATCCCATACTTTCTCTTCTTCTACCATGCAGCAAAAAACATCTACCAGGTTCATTCCTGTTCTGTAACCTGTGTTCTTGTCAGTTAACCGCAAAGAAGTGTATTTGACTTATATGATCAATGGTGGGTGCGAGAATCACTTGCCATTACAGTAGAGTCCAATGTGTTTTCAAATGCTTCCAGGTTCTTCTAAGTTGCAATATCAGGTACTTGTGTCTTGCTGCTAGTAGGCTCTGCATGCATTTTATTCTTGTTTCCTTAAGCTACTATTCAGATACTTGTCTTGTCTGAGCATGCTTAAGCAGTATGTATCATGGCTGATGTGTTAGCTGAGATGTTTCAGTTATAATTCTAAATCTTTGAAGCTGATTTGTGTTAGAAAGAAGAGTCACATGCTCAATGGAGCATATTTTTCCATTTCATTTAGAATAGAATTTATCTACATTGTTGACTTTGGGTTTTATGGTTTTCCCATCTTTTAGGAGAATGGCTACTTCCATTATTCAAGTCATCTAGTGACTCTCAACAAGCTAATATTCTCTCTCTATAAGGAAGAACTTGCTTCATTAGGTGAAAATCCACCATCATCTAATGCTTGTTGTTGCTTAGCATCCATCAATGCCTAGCCAAACTATTATTATTTGAAAGCTTTATAGATAATTGAAAATCTCCACAACAAACAACAAACCTTTAAGAGGATCCCATCCTACATTCATATGCAACATATATAGGAATCAGTTTTAAAGAAATACTCCTTTGGTCTGCCTGTACCTCTCTTAACATAGGTCAAAACTAATACATCTCTCATAACCGGATCATCAAAAGGTTGAAGTTTTATTTGACCAAACCATCTAATTCGACTCTCTCTAATCTTATCTGTCATTGGAGTTACTCCAATCTTTCCACGTATATGCTCGTTTTATGTTCTATCTCTAAGAGTAAAGCCATTTATCCACCTGAGCATCCTCATCTCTTCAACATTTAACTTAATTGTATATTTCTCTTTTAATGACAAATATTATGCACCATAAAGCATTGCAGGTCTCACCACCATCTTTTAGAATTTTCCCTTAAGTTTGAGGGGTACTCTTCTATCACACAAGAGGCTCGATGCATTTCTTCACTTCAACCATTCAACTTGAATTCTACTAATAATATTCTCATATATTTCACCATCACTATGGACAATAGACCCGAGATATCTAAAATATGTACTCTTGTTAATGACTTGATTGCCTAAAGTCACAATCCCCCCATTAGATCTATTACTACTAAAATTGTACTCTATGTATTCGATGTTCATGAATGCAAAAAAGATTGATATCAACATTTATGATCAATTTATAAAAGTCTACATAAAATTGATATATAAAACTTAATTTTTAAATATCTAGCAAAATCACCTCATTTCTCATCTACATTAATACAAAGGGGAGGACACAATTCCAGTTTCCAGTTAAAATTTCTTCAATTCCAAGCTTGCATGAAGGAAATAAAGAAATATAATGTGAATGCCTAACATGTCCTGTAATCATCAGGAGACAAACAACAAAGAACATATCAGCAGCTCAATCTCCCATACACATAGAAAAGTGTTCAGATCCTGCAGAGTTATTATGATAAAACTTTAAAAAATGCAGCAGTTGATTGAATCAACCAATCCTAGTTACTGGAATGGATTAACTACAGCAAATGAACAAGGAAAAAAACCCCACCCCTCCAGTTTTAACCTCATGGGCATCCCAAGGTTGTTAGTAAAGGCTGAGTAAATCCCCGCTCCACTGCTCCGGCGGCGCCTCGCCTGATCTCTCCGACCGGCGGCTGTCGCGCGACCCGCGCAAGCTGCCCTCCCGCCACGGTTGCGTGTGTGGGACCGGACTGATAGATTCGATTCCACCGCCTCCTCCGCCGGCGATCTCCTCGACCATCTCCGCCGCCTCCTTCATCCCGGGACGCTCCTCCGGACCGATCTTCGTGCACGCCACGCCGACCCGCAGCATTCGGATCATCTCCGGCCCGGCGGCGGCCCGACCCATGATCTGCGGGTCGATGAGATCGGCCTCCCGCCTCTCCGCAACGGCGGATGCCCCCCAGTGGACGACGTCGATCCCGCCCTTGGTGTTGTTCAGGTATTGGGAAGGGAATTTTCCGGTGAGGATCTCGAGGATGACGACGCCGAAGCAGTACACGTCGGATTTGGGGGAGACGTGTGGGGACTCCGGGGATTTGAAGGCGAAGAGAACGTTGGGGGCCGCGGCGGGGTTGACGAGGGCGATGAGACCGTAATCGGCGAGGATGGGTTCGAAATCCGGGCCGACGAGGACGTTGCCTGTCTTCAGGTTTCCGTGCGGGAGATCGTAGGAGTCGAGCTCGGCGTGAAGGTACGACATTGCGCGCGCGATTCCTCGGATGATTTTTAACCGCGTCGGCCAATCCAGCGCCGCGTGGTCTTCTCCTCGGTCGCCTGTAGGATGTAAGCAACCAGAGAAGTTCATTGTAAATTCTTCATCAAATAATACTTTATCAGATTACATTATATAACGCTAAGCTGTTGATGAAAAAAATGAATAATTTCAAGCAAATGAGTTACTTTTAAGATTGTTAAAAGCAAAATATGCGCATATTAACACGAGCAAAGCTTACCATGTAGAATATACAGTAGGCTCCCCTTTGCAACATACTCAGACACAACCAGCTTCTCCTCCTTCCGAAAATGGTAAGCGAGCGGCGGCAACAAATTTGGATGCTGCAACCTCCCCAGTCTTCTCATCTCCCGATCAAATCCCTCCTTGTTTAATCGGTTCAGCTCCCTCATCCTCTTCACTGCAACGGAAACCCCATTGTCCATCGCCGCCTTATAGACAGAACCAAGCCCTCCGTTTCCAAGCACCTCCGCCGACGCCCTCATCAAGTCCGGCAACCCAAAAACTCCATTTTCATCATTCACCATCACCAGCTCCGAGCCGCCACCCCGGTTCGAACCGCCGCCGCTTCCCCTGTTTGAACCGCTGCGCTTTTTGCTGCGGCGACGGGAACTGGATGCTGAGGGCAATTGCACCGGCGAGGCGGCGGCTGCTGCTTCCATGGCTTCTGAAACGGATACGGCGTCATGGTGGTCTATGAAGGAATCGGCGAATTGGTCTTGGCGGCGGGATTTGACGGCAGCGTAGCCGATGACGAGGGCAAGGAAGCCGAGGAGAATGCCGAGGACGAGGAGGACGAGTTTGCCGGAGTTGGACTCGCCTTCCCTCTGCTCGACTGCTTTTAAATGGGTTGTTGGGATGGGGCATGCCGGGCCGGCGAGTGGCGGCCCGCAGAGATTTGGATTGCCGGCGAAAGCAGCAGCTCCGAAGTGGGCCAACGAGGTCGGAATAGGCCCCTGCAAGTTGTGGCCGTAAACGATTAAGACAGAAGGAGCTGTGATCGATATTATTTTTTCTTTTCTCGAGGCCTCAGATTTTTGAAAAATTATTAGGCGTGCAGAGTTTAGACATTATAAGTGTATACATCATATATAAAAATATACAATATATTTTTATATATATTATGTACATATTATATACACTTATATATTTGAATATAACTTCACGTCCGAACTCCGCACGTAAAGATTTTTTCAACCACAGAAGCAGAAGCCTGAAGCCCAAAAGTATAATCAAGCACAGGGGCGAAATCAGCTTTACTTTTGTGGGTGGACAAAGGTGACCGGGGGCTTTTAGGGTTGCTGGGGAGGTGGAGTATAAGCAGTAGTCCGACAAATATGAACAAGATATGAGAAACAATGCACACGAGAAATAATGACTGATTGGGCCAACGTGAATTGGATCAAGATTGGATGCGGACAAAACTCATTAAAATAGGGTAAAAGAATGTTATACTTTTGATAATTCTACACAATGAATGAAAGAATGTTATACTCAAGGAAAAAAACATGAATTGCAGCTAATTTGTGGGTTGATTTGAATGAATAATCATTAAATTGCAATATTCAACTAATTTTTCGTTTTCTCTCTCTTAAAATTTGCAACATTAGAACAAAGCCTCTGATAATAAACACCCTTAAAATGCACCAATGGAAATAAAATTGTTACGCACATTCATTTATATGAACATACAGTCGACTAATATTCGATCGAAAAGGTACATTTGATGAAGAAATAAGAAAAACACGAGAGAAAATCATAAATCCCACCTGCAGATCATTATTGGAGACGTTGAAGTAGCGGAGAGAAGGAAGCTGCAGCACTGGTATGGCGCCGGTGAAATTATTCCCTTCCAATCGTAGTTCGATGAGCATGGAAACCTTGGAGAGAGACGACGGAATCCTCCCAGAAAGCAAATTGCCATCCAGCCATAGCTTCTTCAGGTGATCCATCGATAAGAAAAGCGAATCATTGATAGGACCGGCGAACTGGTTATTCGAAAGATAAATCGATTTAAGGGCATCGAGGCGGCCGATGTTCGGGAGAGGTCCAGACAAGTTGTTATTGTTGAAGCTGATGGAGCGGAGGGAGCGGAAGTGGGAGAGAGCTTCGATATTGATGGTGCCTTGGAGGCCGAGACCGGCGAGACGGAGACCGGTGATGATTCCGCGTAAGCAGAGGACGCCGATCCAGGAGGCGGTGCAGGGAGAGGCGGGGGATTCATCGTGGGAGTTGGGGGTGGAGGGGGTGGACCACGATGAGAGGGCGGGGTTGGGGTTGAGGAAGGAAGATTTGAGGAGGAGGAGGGCACCGGAGTCGGAGAGGGAGGAGGAGAGGGGCGGGTGGAGGAAGAAGAGAAGGAAGAGGAGAGGAATAGGGGCCATGGATGCAGGGGAGGGGAGAGGGTGGCGGGATGTTCGTGAAGGCGTGTTATTCTGTTTCTCTCGTTTTGTTTGGAAGAGAGGGTGATTTGACCGGGTCAAGGTGAGGAGAGTGATAGTTGGGGAGCGGTAGGATTTGAGGTTTTGAGGGGTTGGGGGTGGGGGTTTGCTATTTGGATTTAGGAGAATTTGTTAAATTAAGCTATGTTTTTTATTTTATTTTATTTCCTTAAAATCATGTGATGATCTCCCCTCACATAATCATATCTTATGATTTATTAATACATGCTTGTTTCAAAATATTTTATTAATTGTGTGATTCGGGAGGCGATCAGGACATCATTTTCTAGATTATTATTAATGGTCGTGGGTTGCTTATGTTGCTCAATATGACTGTTTCCGTACCCCACTACCTAATTGCTCCGAGCATCCACTGCCATGATCTAAACCTACATGTCAAACCCCATACGTGATCGGTAACACTAATCCGACTTGTTGCATAAAATCGATCTTGCCACTCAAAATTTGTTGTAATGCATGAATATTTAATTGGATGAAGTCGACTAGATAGGAAGCAAGTGGTTGTTATCGTAGGGGTTGAAGGTGAAGGTATAGCTGAAGATAAGGAGGAAGATATGGCAAATACTGACAGTCATGTGCTCAAAGAATTTAAGAAAATAATTTATAACATTTAAGTACTTGGTAAAATGAATGTGCGGCCGCTCTAAGAACGTAATTTTGTTAGACACTCCTTGAATGAGAACTTTCATCGTCTTTGGTGGCACGGTTGGTCAACTAACAAAAATGATGTATTTTCTAGCACATCATTATGAATTGGATTAGTCTTTCTGGGAGTTATCATGAATTCTCTCATCTCCAGAATTTCTTTGTTATTTCCCTGATGATGATATGATCAAATTGATTGGATTTCACTTGCACTCTTTTTCTTAATGCCATATTAAAAAAATACAATATATGATGATGGATGATGTTTGGATATTTTGTATTTTTAAATAATCAATAAAATCATTACACTCTTTTAATATCAAATAATTTACTAGCAAATTACCTTATTATTATTTTTATACAAAATAAACCATCTATATTTTTTTATAAGGCATGATTTAGAAAGTTTTAATTGATTTGAGTTGACACAAACACATATTCATAAAGATTTAGAAAGTTTTCATCCTATAATTTTTGGTATGTTGAAGAGTAGAATATTCTAGTCACATTGGAAGGAAAAATATAAATTTTCACCAGGTGGTTTGCCTTACACATTATTTTAAGCAATTCCACTGTATGCTAATAATTCTAGAAATTGTTACATTATAATAAATGCTTCAAAATAATGCTATGGATGTTCTTCATGAATGATTTTATGAATTGTAATTGCCAAAATGTGAACAAAAGTTCACCCTTAAAATCTTACAATCGTTCGTACAGTTGAAATTTAATATATTTCTATGATATGTCAACTATTGTTTGTATATATTGAAACGTTAATATTCCCATGTTTATGTGTAAAATGCAGAGAAAAAGGAAAAAAAATGTAGGTGATTCAATATTTCTAAAGTTTTGAGCATTTTGTTATTTTTCGTAGTATATTGCCTATTGGATATACATATTGGCTATACATATTGACAAACATCAATATTTTATGATAATATTTATACATGTCAACGTTCTGATGATTCTATATTGACATGCTTAAAAATGTGTGCCAAAAGAAAAAATATGATGCTATTATACTTGTGTTCGGAAGTGTGCATAAAAAGGGGAAAATGATATTTTTATGTTTTGGTATTAGGAAGTGTGGCTTATTTTTTATGCTTATTGGCATTCTATTCGTTTTGGAATATGTTATACTCTATTTATACATATTGGAAGTTTTGTTGTCTCTGCGCCAATGTGCTTGAAATTATGTGTGACGCGAAAGGAGAATGAAAGTGTCAATGAGAATGAAAGTGACGGGAAAGGAGAATGAAAGTGTCAATGATTAGTGGTAGATGTTTCACATGTATAAAAGTGGATTTATAAGGGCTTATATATCTATGTAATTATCCCTATGTGTGTTGATA
Organism: Dendrobium chrysotoxum; assembly: GCA_019925795.1. Taxonomy (NCBI): domain Eukaryota; kingdom Viridiplantae; phylum Streptophyta; class Magnoliopsida; order Asparagales; family Orchidaceae; genus Dendrobium; species Dendrobium chrysotoxum. The sequence continues at coordinate 29,253,774 of CM034310.1, forward strand.
TGCTCAAACAAATGTGATATGAAAAAGTGGTGGCATAAGAAGGCATCAGGAAATGTGAAACATGAAATATGAAATATGAAGGAATATGTAAACATGTGGAGGTATAAGCATAAGTGGAGGTAGAAGAAGACACTGAAAAAATGTGAATCTTATGTTATGTGTTATTTCATATTATGTTGTTTACATTATCATATCATGTGAATGTGAATGTGAATGTGAATGTTTTGAACTTATTTTCAAGTTTGTATTTGTTATTAATGTTGGTATGTTTATACCTTTATTTCACGCCCCATAATCTAAATCGAAAGAATTTCACATCTCTCTATAATTTCAATTAATGACCAGAGCTTACAAATTACACTTAGAAAATATAAACAACAGAAAATATAAATACACTTTATGGTCAAAATTTATGCTCTGACCCAAAGTCCAAAATGACATATACAATAGCTATGATATGCAACTAACAACAATTTATCATTATAAATACATCATGATTACAAAAGAACAAAAGAAAGACCAACAAATACGAAAGAAACTTCAGCCTTCAGCCCATAACAACCTCAATATATAGAGTCTTTAACCTTGCCTAAAAATATGTAAAAATCACATAATGATTATATAGCCCAGCAAGTAACCAATATCTACAATTGAAGTCAACAAACAAAAGCAATAAATATATAACTGTATGAACATATAGTAGTCAATATATTATATAATTCATATATAGTCTTATCATATCATATCAATCATATCCTCATCACATATCACATGTTTACATTAGTACCATTTCAGCCTAGCTACATGTCAATCATGTGAGGAATCAATCATGTCATCAATCAATCAATTATCGTATGTCATATGTCACGCGTCAATAGTCTTATCAATTGTTAGGCTTATTGGTCATTAATCATGTCTATCATATGTTCGATCTATCATTTTCCATATTTATCATTTTCGTATCTATCTTATTATATAATATATGTAATTATGTATGATATTGTGTATGTATATTAATGTTGAATTCAGTTAGGCAAGATATTCAGCTTTTATGTGATATTTTCAACATATTTAACCTAATCTATCCACCAATTGATTATCAGTTTGTAATTTAACTTAAACTATCAACCACTTGGTTTTTGTCTTTTTCTTACCATCATTATTCATAAATCTTAAATTAATTAATAGATAATTTTTAATAAATCATTAAGAGTCATCACTCTTTACCCATCTGTGTAATTCAGTCAATAAGTTATATGCTATAACTAGGATTACACCATAAATCTTTTATTTTAAGTCCTGTCCATTCTATTGTACAAGGTATCATATTTTAATAGTTAACCTGCATCAATTATAATGGCAATAGACATCCTTTCTTTCATACATGCAAATGCATACATACATCAGTCTTATCATTTTCTCTATGCAATTCAACAATCAACTTCATGTATAAAATATAATGATATATGAAATGCAAGAAAATTTGTATACTATTTATTAATTTAAGAAAATTATAACTATCAATTTACCAGATAAAATTTTTATATAAACTAGTTAATATATTTAAAATAATTAGATTTATAGCATACTAAAAGTTATAAGATGAAAGTTTACTAAAATGAGAGATATCATATTTTTATCACTTTCAGGAGGGAGAAATAAATCAAATTCAAAGTCATTAAAAATAGAAGTAGAGTAGAGGTCACTTATAATAATCAAAATAATTTTTATAATAGAAGTGACAGATGAACAAGCCCCACAGAGCTTTCTCTCTTCTCTTCTCCTTCTCCTTTATTTTCTTCCCTGATAAGCCAAATGAATGAGGGAGGTATGGGGAAGGTGGCAAGGGATATTTATATTAAAAATATTAAAAAAATTGATTCAATACTCAGCATCATAATGCCTAACCTTCCAGCACTACTATGCTGCATGCAAATCCCACTGTTATTTTAAAATAGAGCCTTCAACATCGTGTTGGCATTTCCTGAAGTTATAATGCTGCCTAGTGGATCCATATTTTTATTTTTCAAATAAACTCATTTTAAGAATTTTGGATTTTTACAATCTCCCCACGTTAGAAAAATATCATCCTCAATATTTCCACTATATAATAGAATTGATTACCAGTCACATTAATCATTAATCAAATTATATATTCATTTACTAACAAGTATGAGTATGATTATGAGTTAAGTAAATAATCATGTGATGCAATGAATTCAAACAAAATAATAAAAATATCATATCAGTAGAACTATCAGGCATTGCATCATCTAATCTTACTTAATAGGGTTGAGGTTCAATATAACTACCACTCACAGTTGTTTGGCCAGCTTGAACAAATCCTAGTCTATATCCAGGTAATGGGCAATGCATCATCATATGCCTATAACTGCCACACCTGAAGCAGTGTCTTATCCCTCTATAACATTATCTTACATTCCTTTTTTCGCACTAAACACATTACATAGGGCTTTTAGCAAGTGGTTTTATTATCTTTTTCTTACTATCATCACCTATTTTCTTAACTGGTAGAAGTTTCTATTCAAAAGTTCTTTTCTTAGTTTGTTTAGCCAATTTTTATTGACCATCTGTGCAATTATATCAGTAAACTTTAACACATTCACAAGTATAATCGAAGTTGCTCATAAATCTTGTTTAGACAAAATTTTCTTTCCTTTTAGATTCATCTTCTTGTGTTTGATCAGTTCAACAGATCTTTTAACAAGATACATAGGTAATGCATATTGAATTATCTATGCCAATTATTTAGGTTGGGCGACGTCACGGTGCTAAGCTCTCTAGAATTTGGCCAATTAATTAGGATGTTGTGATGTTGGATGTTGTGGGATCCCAAAGGGTGTACTACGGCTCGTATGATTGGTTGTCGCGGTGCTCAAACAAATTTTATATTAAAATATTATTTTTCACTATTCATTCATTTCATCCCCCAAGGTAGTCATCTAAAGAGAGAGGGAAATAAAGATTCCTAGAAAGAAAGCTAGTTTTGAATAACTTTGATCTGTTTTCAACTGTTGGCCCAATTCTGAAAATTATCTAGCTCAAGCTAGGTTATTTTTTGCCTATCTTAGTTTTCAAAAATATAAAAATTTAAAATAAATAATTTTATTTATAATTCTGTTGGCGAAAAATATGGATAACTTTACACCTATAAAATTTTCACTGTATAATTTTCTGTATATTATAGAGATAATGATTTTTTATGTTTGGAAATTTTATGCTAGGAGTTTTAAAAAATGCTCCATTTTAATTATCTAAAAAATAACTCTAACCCCAGAGAATAATGATGTAGTACAATTAAAGATCAAAATGAGGCTCTGAATAACCTCTAATAATTTAATTATATTCTTAAATATTATATTTCTGCTCAATAATACATTTTGCTGCCTGCCATTAAAAGATTATGTTAAATTCTGAAATGAGTTTATTTATATTTCTTTTAATGCAATGCAATAAATTATATATTTATTTAATTGAAATGTGTGAATTTGAGAAAATCTAGTGTGTGTGGAGGAAGTTCTGTTCTAATGCCAAAAACTATATTTTGATGCTACATACACATTGGGTTCTGGTACTATATGCACATTCTATTTTGGTGCTAGGCATTGGGAGTTATAAGAGCCTATTTTTTGATATGCCAGCATAAGAGTTATAAGAGCCATAAAGGCCTGAGGAAAATCTATTATTTTTTTTACTCTGATATATGAAGTACTTGTTATTTACTTTCCCAGTATTACTATTTACATTTCTAATTACTGAAATTAAAGTACTCTTTTAATGTCTGATTCAGTATAGTAATTACATTTATTAACTATTTTTAAATGTAGTAAAATAATTTAAAATTTTAGATTGGTAAGTGTGACACGCTGAGAAGTGTTGGCTCACGGTTTATCTGTATTCTATTTTAAGATCTAGGAAAGAGAAAGATCCCATTGAGTAGTTTAGGATCTTATCTGTCTGAGTCTATATTGGTATTTCTCCTTCTAATTTTTATGCAGTCATTGGCTAGTTATTTAAATTATTTGGCTTCGTATTTCAATTTGTAATCGTGCACTATAGTGTACATATTATAGATACATTTTGATGAGAAATGAAAAGAAAATTTGTGGATGAGCTATTTTCTATATACTAAAAGTTATTAGCATCTCTGTAATCTTTTGTTTATTTTTTATATTATATTGGAAGAAAAAATCTAAAAGTTTATCAAAACTTTGATCGTGGGTTTTCTTGTCGCAAGCCAACACGACATGAATTGTTTCGTCTATGGGTCTTATTAGGTTGAGTTGTGACATCCCCTTTTTAGTATAAGAGTAGTGGTTTTAAGAAACTGATCATAAACAGAGCTTTATAAATTGATCTATAAGTCGAGTGAGATAGTTTTGGGCATGTATAAGCATTCATGTCTGCTTGTTTTTATATGCATGTATGTTCAACCATATATTCTGTGTCATTATGGATTCATGTTGACCTCCATATAACTGTCATAGCCAATGCAAGCAAAGGAAGCGATGATCGAGTAATTATTCTAGATAAATAAAATACCGCTCAAAATGTAGATCAGAGTATCTCGATCATAATGAATGATTAACATTTTGTCCGATTACAAAACAGATAACATCGAGGCATTCAGGATCTCAATTTTATAATAAAAAAAAAGAAGTTGTTTGTATGCAACTCGATCGAATAATAAGTTGTTAGTGAACGCAACGCTAGCAAAAAAATACTATCCGAATGGCCTCCACTTGTTAAACATGCTTCATCGATGAGTTTAGAGCATTAAAGTTAACCAAAGAGGGATCCCTCGCAATCAAATTGAATGAAAGCGGTCAAAATCGACGGACTACGGACATACTTGACGTTGCCTAAATGTCGTCCATTTGCAAAATGAATATCTCCATTATGTTTAGAACGTTGAAAATATTAGAAAATGACTATCATATTGCCCGGGTTCTTATGTGAACTAAAATACAAAATTGGCAAGAGTTATGAGACGACGATGAGGTATATTATAATAATCTATTTAATTGATAATTAATAGCTAAAATATTAGTTAATTTGTAAATATTAATTATCATTATATTGTATAAATTTTATGCTTAGATTTGTAAATCATATCATCTGTATTTAATTTAAGATATTTAACTAATAATAAATAGTTAGTTTGTTATTATAAATATTAATTAATATATAGATAGAGTAATTCAATATCATTTCATATAAATGTGTTCAAATTCTACTATGAAAGTTTTCAAATCACATGATGGATATTTCTAAATTTATAAAATAAAAATTAGTTTTATTTTTATATAACTTTTCTCATAACAGTATGATACTATTATATATCTATATTTAATTATAGAATAAAAAAATAATAATAAACAGCCTCTTCTTACGCAATGTATAGCCATATTTAATTTTTTTTATTTCATTCCACCAACTGACCAACTCATGCTTGCAGATATCTCTTCTTTTGCACCGTCTTTAACTTTAAAAAAAAAAAAAAAAATCACTTCACTGCCTCTCTATTTACTCACTAGCTTACACCTTATGAATAATAAGTGTCTGCCACCTACGTTAGATAATATCTTTATACACTAGTTCACACTTTCTTGTCTCTTGCATTATACAAAATTGCCACCTACACCTTTATGCCTCCATCTAAATGCCATTGCTGAATTCTGCATACTTACATGTCCTGATGCATGCATTCCACCGCCTTATCTTGTTAAACAAAAATCAAAAATATAATATAATAAAAATCATAATCCCTATCTTATACTCTCATTCGGGACTTCATTCTACCATCTATCTCTCAGCCCAAACCGAGCTCTTAAAACTCTCTCTCCCATACACTCATATCCTTAGCGTCTATCCATTCATGTGAATACCACCTACAGCTATTCCAAACTCTCAGCAAATCTCACGCCCCATCTCCCTCATCTCCTCTCAGTCGTTTTCAAAGCTCTCAGCCATCTCCCAAATGCCTATCTCAAGTCACTCAACCAAGCAGCATCAACCCACACAAACAGTAATCAATAGCCCACTCAAATAGTCACTCTTTCTCTCTCTAATCTTTATTTTCTCTCTCAAGTATATTGATAAAGATATATAAAAAAAATCAGAAAGTAAATATAACAAAAAAAAAATCTTCTTCAGCTTCGCCGCAAATCTCTATCGTCGTTGTCGCCTTATTCGTTCGTCAAGGTATAACTCTTGCCAAACATTAAAACTCAAATCCCATTTTCGACGTTTGTGGTGGACCGGAGAACCACCTATACGCGCTCTCGTAGCACGGTAGGAGGGAGTCCAGTGCGACGCTTACGACGAGGCGGGTAAGCCCTATACACGCTCTTGTAGCATGGTGGGAAGTCTCTAAGTACCTGCACACGCCCTTGTGACGTGGCAGAGAAAGCCACTTGTATTTATTTTCATGCAGGTACTTTGAAGCCCCCATGCACGCTCTTGTAGCGTGGTGAGATCGAAAATTGTACGGCCTCAGTGTCTATGGACACCTACCATACGCGCTCGTGTAGCGTGGTGGGTTGGCCCAGGTCCCTATAGATACCCCCTACGCGGGGAGACGCAGGGATGCTGCCAAAATTTTGATGCTCAAAAGTCTAAATAAAATAATTTGATATATTTCTTGAATTCAAATAAAATAATTTTGAGAGATTTCTTGACCTCAAATCAAATAATGGTTGAAAAAAAATTTGAGCCAAAATTAAATAATTTGAGAGATTTGTTGAACTCAAATTAAATAAATTTGAAATATTTCTTGAGCCCAAATTAAATAATTTGAGAGATTTGTTGAACTCAAATTAAATAATTTTGAAATATTTCTTGAACTCAAATTAAATTATTTAAGAGATTTCTTAAACTCAAATCAAATAATTTTGGAAGAATATTTGAGCCTATAATTTCAAGAAATATGTCAAAAGGCTTGTTCATGATATAGTTTTTTAGCAAAAAATAATTATTAAAGATAATGGCAATCATATCGAAGGGAATGATGCATTTATTATTTATCGAACTATCCTACCTTGATGCTAATGATGAACAAGACAATCAGCCATCCTTGGATCAATCTTAACATACATACTGATATAGATTTTCAATTCATTGGCAATTTTCAAATGAAAAGTTTAAGATGTACTTTACAATAAGGCATTAATTCTAACAAGTTTATCTTAAGATGGTTGTTGCATGAGCTTCAATATTACATTGAAGTCTCTGTCAAACTCTTGAAACATCATAGTCAACTTGTTTGATTGCCACATCTACAATGCAAAGAAAAAGAAAGCAACCATGGAAAGATAGATATTCGGGAATGCTTAAAGATGTGCTTGCTTGCGAAATCCTATCTCATAATTAATGAGAAAATGGTTTCATTTAAGATGGCATACTTTGTAATCTAAATAATCGTATTTCTTACACTAGATTACATAGTACAATAATTCTTGTCACATCAAATCATGAGATTGTGGAGGATGACTAAAAGCTTAATGCATCAATTGTCCCGAGACAAGAAAATTTGGTGAATATTAATACTATTCAAGGTATTGTTATAAACTTGATTGACAAAGGAAAGGTGTTTATTATTTGGTTCGTGGATCAAATTAAACTTGAGATCTCAATAATGAGATTTGTGAGACATCCAAATATCTGTGATACATATTGTGGCCTCAAAGTTGCATGAAGAGCAATTTTGATATGTTATTTGTTTAGTCTCAAAATTCTATCTTGAAAAGAATATAGCTAGTAAATTTGAGAAATTTAAATGCCACCGGATCCGCACCACTTTTACAAGCGGACAGAAGGCGTTTAATGCCCCCTTCCTGCATTAAAATAAAATTTTCTAAATTTAAATATGCAGCATCGAGTAGGGTGCCAACACCTCTAGAATGTGTGTTGCTGCCTTGGGAAGCAAGCAACTACCTTGAGAAGAGTGCTATCGCCTTAAACAGTGAGTCACCACCTCGAGAAGTGTGCATATTCTTACATATGGATAAAATCTGATGGGTAAAATCTGAGATTATTGTGCAGATCAAAAGTGAACCTAAGTTCAAGTATAATCCTCCTGTTCGAATGAACTGGAGTTGACACAACTTGAACTACTAACAAATATACGATCATAGAGCCGACCAGGCCTTTAAGGTCTAATAAAAATAAAGTTCAATGCTAAAAGCATAAAATCAATATTAAACTCAATCTTCTTGTAGCATGCAAACAAAATTGACACTGTTTAAATAACAAATATGCAAGCTATAATCAAACCCTCCGATGATGGCCGTGTTGAATGTTTATATCAACCGGAGGGGATTCTACATCTTCAAATGCCTCCAAATGCTTGTTAAATGCAAATATTTCCAAATGACTGTAATCACCTTCGATGATGGCTATGTTAAAAGCTAATCTCAACCGGAGGTGATCTCAAATATTTAAAATACCCCCAAATTTCAAAATTAAATCATGTTTGGCACAAAATCTCGATAAATTTTATAATATTCAAATAAAATTTATTATTTAAAACTTAAAACAAAAATCCATCCATCATCCGCAAACGTTTGTTAAGGATGATAAATTTAAGAATAGCTTTAGCTTACAAATAGCAAAATATCTAATTGAATGTATCACTGTGATTCATTCTCAAATGATTTCTCGCCAACGGGGACGTGGCATGTGCCATCTGACCGGGTGGTTTTGCTGCAAACTAGCACCACTATATCACGGTTATGGTCAAAGCTCATATGTTCCCCAATGGTTAAAAGCCCATTGAGTAATGAATCATAGGGTGCACTCAATAAGGCATAAAGCTTTCTGTTAACTAAGGTTGAATAAAATTTGTCACCTTAAACAAGCATCCACCCCAAGTCTATAAGGTACCCTTGGACGAAGTACCCATGGCTGCCGACAAGGATCCTTCTGTCAGGTTGGGTCGACTACCTCCTCTGACTAAGTAGACTAGGGACCACGATGGCTCGGGATGACGGAACCATGGGATCTTGATCGGGCTCATCATCATTCCCCCTACCATCCGCTTTAAGTATGCAAATAATAAATTTATAATTTCAAAAAAAAATATTAGATGCTGCTATTATATGCTAGGTATTTTGTATATATTTAATGACTAGCCTTAATCGAAAGTGCTCTCTCGTCATCGGGACGGGTAATTAACCATAGGTGTTTGCGCCTATGGGAAACCTAGAACCAGATTATAAAGTCCTCACAAAATGAGGGCGAAATCTCTGGGTAGTGTCTTATCTACAATTTCAATATGCCTTCTAAAAATTTGCCCGGAACAACGTTAAAACTCTCCTAAGTAGGGGAGGCCGGGGTGCGAATTTTTGGAGCCCACAATTCAGAAGACTCATATATGAAAAACAGTCGGAGTGTTAGGCAGTTATCACCAGTATAAAATACCATTCCTGTAGTTAGTTCTGATTATATTTCATAATTTGCTAATTTGGTAGCTCAGCTGATGGGAGAAACATATAGCATGATTTCTCTAGTTAGATCTGATGATGTAGACTGGTACTTATTTTTTAGGTTAAAGCCTCTAAAATTTAAGGGCACTTTTGAGCCCAGAGTAGCAAAGGATTGGCTTAGGAGATTAGAGAAGACATTTGACAGTATACAATATCCTCTTGAAAGGAAGGTATCTCTGGCTATTTTTCTATTAGAAGAATAGGCTGAGTGCTTATGGCTGGGCCAGTAGGAAGAGAAGTTTCAAGGGAGGCTGAACTCCTTGTTCAGTTAGGAACAGTTTACTAAGGTATTTCGAGCATAATTTATACCAACTTTTACACGTTGGCAGATGCAATAGATGTTTTTAAGGCTTATCTAAGGGAGCAGTATTGCAAACTAGGATCTCGAGCTTATGACTTTGATGATAATAAATATTATTGATTGTCTTTTTATTTCTCCTAGTACTTGTAGTATATTTATTTTTTTGTGTACTAATATTTCAGGTAAATCGTACATCATGCAACGGAAGATTCAGGGCTCAAGTATGGGTAGAATAGGATAATATTTTATAAGAGTTTGTAATTTTCTTTTCTTTATTTTATATTTCTTGAGTCATAATCATATAAAGGTGTATGCTAACTTAACAACTGTGCACACACACGGGGGAGCGCAAAAATGAATTTTAAATTTTCTAAACTAATCATACCATATGAATTGGTTCGTACTATATGATCAGTTATTCAAAAAATTAATAAAAATGGTTAATTGAGTAATTAATATTTTTGAACTAATCATACTGTATGAACGAAATCGTGCAGGATGATCAGTTTATCTCAGAAGCCCTAGCTGCCAATTAGATTTAGCTAAGTATTTTAATATTAAATTTTGAACTAATCATATTGTATAAAAATGTTCATACTATATGATATTTAAATTATTAACTAAATTAATTCCCGTGATTAATCAATCAAATCAAAGTTTAATTTATATGGTAGATCGTACCGTATGATTGACAGAGACAAATTCTGATCATCCCAGGGATCGTCCTGGATGAAATCTTAATTTTTGAACTAATTGTACAATATGATATAGATCATCTAAACAATTGGCAGAGATGATTTTCAATCATCCCAGAGTTCATCCTATATAATCTTAACATGAGTGAACTAATCGTATCGTAAATCCATTGATTGTACTATACGATTAGTATGCAAAATTTAAATAGATCATTCTATGATTATTTAAGGCGTACTGAATGAAAGAGATTTTTGACCTAATTGTATAGTATAAACCAAGCTCGTACTATACAAATAGAAATAGTGGAATTGAAAAATTAGGGTTTTTTTATGCCTCGTATTAAATCTCTCTCATTATATTGTTGGTGTCTTTGGCTATTGAGAGATTTCTACAAGAGTACTTGACAGATATTGGAGTTTTGGAGAGGGAGAAGAAGTTGTGTGAGAAGGAGAAGTAGTATGAGGGAATTCACATGGTGTCTCTAAGCATGCTTCTACTTTGGTTCTTCCAAGTGTCTTCGTTGATCTTTTAGGTTGTTCCGGGGAGAATGTCTTCAAGGCCAAAGATCGCTAGGTTCTCTACCTCACCAGAAGGTTAAAATGGATTCCAGGTTCTCTACAGCATTAGGAAGGTGGAAAGGATTCAGGCTCTTAGTCGCACCATGGAAGGATGGAAGTGATTTTGTAAGGTCTTCTACGCCTTATTAGGGGGGCTAATGGAAATTCACTAAAGGTTTAGTGCAATGCTCGGAGAGGAGGGCTCTGCGGAGTGGACATTGGTCAAGGTTGACCGAACCACTATAAAATTTTTGGTGTGTTCATTTTTTTTGCACTTTTATTTCTTGTATTTTTATTTCCTTCATATTATTTTCTTAAAATTTAAGGTGATGATATTATGATAGCTTTGGATTATTTTTATAAAAAATTATTACAAAAAATTAAAAAGAAAAAAATATTTTTTTCTATTCAATCAAAAATATAAATTTTATGTTGTTCTTTGAATTTTGCTTCCGCTTGTATTGTATCTTAACATAGTTTTTAAAAAAAAATTAAAAACACCAATTCACCCCTCTTTTGATGTGCATTGGGCAGTTTAAGTCGGTCTAATGACCCAAATTAGACTTTCAATTAGTATCAGAGCGGATTTCAAAATTAGTGATTTGAAAATCCCTGAGAAAAGATCAAATAACACATTTTAAAAATAGAAATATCACGGAGGGTTATTTAATAACTTGTCCGCCTTTATTCGATAATATTCTATTTAATTTTTAAAAAATTTACTTGTCTACATTTCTATAATCAATTTATTTCGTATGTGGCATATGATACAAGAATGTTAATCTGCACCATTTAGATTTTTTAATGGTATCAAAGTTGTAACACTGTTTAATGAATGGAGCAATGAGGGTAAAGATCCTGCACAACTTAATTCTAAATATTTGAACTATTTTTTTTTGTGCACTTAAATATGATGATTACATGAGAATCTCTACTTGTACCATTGGAAAAGAGATTTGGGATAAACTGTGTATTACGTATAAGGGTATTAGTGAAGTCAAACAGTCTCGGCTAAATATTTTGTTGCATGATTATGAACTATTTTGTATGAAATCTAATGAGACTATCCCTGACATGTACACTAGATTTACTCAGATAGTGACATCCATGCATACTTTAGGTAGAGAACTATCAAACTCTAAGAAAGTGAATAAATACTTTGTTGCTTTTGATAAATTCGATGCAAAAGTCATCGCTATTTTTGAATCTAAAGATTTAAATGTTTACTCTATTGACAATCTACTTAGCTCTCTCATTACTTACGAGCAAAATGTGAGCCAAAGACTTTTGGATGTAGGTGACAGGAAGAAGGAGAAGACTGTGGCACTAAAGACTGATAATTTGGATAGCAATAGCTCTACAGCTAAAGAAGATGATGATATAGCATTGATGACCTAGCAATTCAAGAGCTTTCTAAAGCAAAAGTAAAGACATCATCAATAGTGGAACAAAGGTAATTCAATTAAAAGTGCTAAAATTTCTTCTGACACTATCTATTTTGAATGTAGGAAACGAAGACATATGAGATCTGACTGTCCTAACGTAAAGACTCACCCTACTAAGGAGAAGGATGAAGAAAAATCTAATTTCAAAAAGGGTAAGTAGAGGATACAAAAAGTATTTTAGGCAGACTCCGTCTCAGATTTATCAGAATATGAAGCAGAGGAGAAGGTAACAAATTTATGATAATCTTGATCATTTTGATCAGGATGAGGGATACTCTCACAAAAGGTCTAGTGAGAGCATGTGATACATGAACAGCGAATGTTCACGGCATATGATTGGAGATGTTAAAAAATTTATCATGTTGGAGGTTAGGGCTGGAGGAAAGATTAAATTGGGAGACAACATCACCAGAAAAGTGGTGGGCTAAGGTATGATGGGTAACTCTAAATATTTTATTATTAAAAATATTTTACTAGTTGATAGATTGACATATAACTTGCTTAGTATTTATTAATTATGTGACAAAGGATTTAACATAAAACTTTTATCTACTAAATGTTTGATTAGTTTAAATGAACAAATTATTTTAGAAGGAAAAAGAATAAGTAAAGTTTACATGCTTAATTTAAATTATGTTGATTATTCAAATTCTTTATATTTGAAACTGTTGTTGATGAATCATGATTATGACATCATGAAGACACTTAAAAAGATCTAATTAAAGGCATACCCAAGTTAGAATTCTCTAAGGACCACCTATGTGATGCCTGCCAATTAGAAAAATAATTCAAATCATCATTTCAGTCCATTAAGGACATCGCCACCTCTGGGCCATTAGAGATCTTACATATGAACTTGTTTGGGCCTGTTAGTACATCTAGCTTAGGTGGAAGAAATCTTCGGATATGTAATAGTTAATGACTACTCTAGCTTCACCTTGGTTAGATTCTTATCTCGCAAAACTAATTATTTGAGAAATTTAGAATGTTCTCCACTTGGATTCAAAGAAAATTAGGATGTGAAATATCTACTATCTATAGTGATCGTATTGGAGAATTTGATAATGCTAAATTTGATTTTTTTTTTTTTTGTAAGGAGCTAGGAATTGAACATAACTTTTCTACCCTAGGACCCCTTAGCAAACTGGAATAGCTGAAAGAAAGAATAGAACCTTAGTGGAAGTTGTTCGAGCAATGTTAACAGAATATTCTCTCCCAAGATATTTTGGACAGAAATAATAAATACTGCTTGTTATATTTTGAATAGGGTAAATGTTAGATTAGAACTCAATAAGACACCCTATGAGCTACTTAAGGGAAGGATACTCAATCTTTCACACTTTCATGCCTTTGGATTTAAGTGCTTCATTCTTATAAATGAAAAATCTTCTCTAGAAAAAATTGATCTCAAATCTAATGAAGGGGTCTTTTTAGGTTATTCCTCTGTATGCAAAGCTTATAGGATCTTTAATAAGAGGACTTTAGTTGTAGAGGAGTCAACACATGTGATATTTGATGAATCTTATAAATTTAGTGAGCCTAGGTTAGAAGAAGATAGGATAAAAGTTATCCAAGGGGTAAAATCTGTTGACTTAAAAGATAGAGAAGAACCTTAGGAGCCATTGCCTAGAGAATGGAGATACTCATCTAGTCATCCTAGGGAGCTCATCTTAGGAGATCCGTCTGTAGGAGTTAGAACTAGTCATGGACTTAGGAAGGAGGTTAGTCATTCAACATTCATCTCTATGGTAGTACCCATAAATATAGATTAAGCCTTATATGATAAATTATAGATCTTAGCTATGCAAGAAGAGTTAAACCAATTTGTTAGGAATGATGCATGGGAGTTGGTTAGTAGACTTAAGGACCAAAGTGTAATTGATACTAAGTGGGTATTCAAGAATAAGATGAATGATTCTGGAATAGTGATAAGGAATAAGATCAGATTAGTAGCTAAAGGATACAATCAAATTGAAGCCATTAATTTTGAGATCTTTGCCCTTGTGGCTAGGTTAGAAGTCATTAGAGTGTTATTAGCCTTTGCTTATTTTAGAGATTTGAAGTTGTATCAAATTGGTATAAATAGTACTTTCCTAAATGGGGTTATCAAGAAAGATGTTTATGTAGAACAATGCCATGGATTTGAAAATTCAACCTTTTCAAATCATGTATATAAATTGAAAAAGGCACTGTATGGGTTGAAGCAAACACCTAGGACATGGTATGAAAGGCTTAGCACTTTTCTCAAAAATATATCTTTTATTAAAGGTAATGTAGATACCATTATATTCTTAAAGAAGGTAGGAGATGTTCTACTCATTGTTCAAATATATATGGATGATATATTATTTGAATCAATAAATGAATATCTTTATAATGATTTTTCAAAAATTATGAGTAGAAAATTTTAGATAAGTATGATGGGTGAGCTTACATATTTTCTTGGATTTAGTGTAAAGCAAAGGTATGATGTTACTTTTCTGAGTCAAAGTAAATACGTCAAGAAAATTTTAAAAAAATATGAGATGGAAGGTGCTAAAATAATTAATACACCAATGAGCTATGCTATTCAATTAGACAATGATGCAAGTGAAAATTTAGTCGATCAGAAAAAGTATAGGGGATAATAGTATCACTTCTATATTTGACTGCTAGCAGACCATAAATAATATTTAGTGTTTGTCTTTATGCCAGATTCCAAGCTAATCTCAAAGAATCTCATATGATAGTAGTTAAGAGGATCCTTATATACCTTTTAGGCATAAAAAATTTAGGTATATGGTATCCTAGACATAACTCTTCATTTGAAATTATTGGATATTTATGACAAAACTAGTTTCATTAGATTCAATTAATAATTTAAATTTAAATAATTAATTACCCTCTATTTTAGTTTGAATAAATATATTAGAATTTTGAAAAATTTCCAAACCTCATGGGCCATAGGCATGTTCTTAGCTAGGGTTAATTCAAGCTTATCCTTGCCTTTTATTTTGTATAATCACTATTATCATGCACATTTTGAACTCTCCATATCCTTAAAAATTAATTCCAATGCATAATATGTTCATTGCTTTTGTATTTAGTGTTGTAAGTTGATTAAAATGTTTTGAATATCCTTTTATTTTTTTTTAGAATATTAAATTTGACTTGCTATTTTTAATATTAAAGTACTTATTATTTTAATAATTAAATATAATAAAGTATCTCAAATAATTTTGAAAAAAAAAATTCAGGGTTTTCAAGACATTTAATATGATTTATCAAATTCATTGGGTGAATTTTCTTATCGATGGCGTATGCCAACCTAATTTTCCATTGAAAATTAGGGTTTGAAATTTATTTCATTCTCAATATTTTCATTTGGATATTATTTTATTATCATAAGTCATTAGCATTGCATAGAGCTTCCTAATTTTTTATTTATTTGATATAGTTTCCTAATTCAATTAATAAATATAGGAAAATACCTTAAATAACTTTGAGAAAATTTAGAGTACTTAAAAAAGATCAATTTGAATTATCAAAAGCATTTTATTATTTCTTTGAATAATAACTTGCATATTTTTTCCAATTTCCCTCTTTAAAACCTATTTTTGGAATTTCTAGAAAATATCATTAATCAAGAAAAAAAATCTTATTTTGATAATTAAAAATCCCATATTTCATTTGATGTTATAGTTCATGGAAAGATTAAGATAATTAAGATAATTTTGCATATCAATCACTCTCATTTTTTTTTAATTATTTAACTAATTAAGAAAATTAGGAGTTATTAACCATTGGCTTTGTCCTCTAACATGCTCTCGAAGTTAACTTCTTACTTTCAAAATATTAAAACTTTTTATCTCAATTTTAAAGCAACCAATAATATTATTTAAGTATTTTAAAATTTTAAATTTAAATTAATTTTGAGAATTTCAAATAAATTCTCAAAATTACCTTAAAGCTCCAAAAATACCCAAAGTCAAATATCTTATTATATGAATTGGCCCATCTTGAGCAAAATTTATAGTAACACTAATGTGATGTACTAGTCATCATATGTCAGTCATAGGCTGACTTGTTTCGTTTGGGATAGCTTTTTTATTACTTTCAAAAATAGCTTTATAGTACAAAATTTTTTTAAATTTGTATTAAAAAGTTGCTATAGAAAGCAGCAAGAAAGCTTTCCCAAACGAAACCTTAGATTGAGTAGTCTTAAATTATTATATGTCCAGAATCATTCGCCTATCATATCATGTATTTGCATTTGGGTCACAAGTAGCACATGCTACAAATAGACCTTCTTTACTTGATTCATAACATTAAATTTGTTAATTATATCAAGCTCCAAATTTAATTTGGCCATGACCATTGTTTAACAAAGTGGTCAAATTTCAAAATAGTCCCCAAATTATTCGTGTATGATCAATTTAGTCTTAGAGTATCATATTGTCCTAGTTTAATCCCTCAACTATACAAAATTAATCTAAAATAATCGCTCATATTATAATTGTGATATAAAATTGATCTTAGTTTAGTCCCTTGACTTTACAAAACTGATCTCAATTTAGACTTCGTTTGGGACCGCTTTCTTACTGCTTCTTAAAACAGCTTTTTAGTAAATAAAATTTTTCATACAAAAAAGTTGCTTTAAGAAGCAGTGAGAAAGTCATCCCAAATGAAGCCCTAGTCTTAAAGGAATCATTTTTTCTTAATTTTATGTAGTCGAGAAACTAAATTGAAGTAATGAAATAGTTGAGAGATTATATTGAAATATAAGCCTTATACATAAAAATGCCAATATATGTATATTCATTGAATATGAATCTATTGTAAGTTATCAAAATGAATGCTTTTCTGAAAATATAAAAATAGTTGCCAATAAATACATATAAGAAAAATTATTAACTACAAAAGAAAGGTGTTTTCGCGTTTTGAATAATACGATGCCAACACATTGTTCATAAATATATATTTTTTTAGAAAAAGTGAGAAAAATATACATGTAATATTTTTTTAATATTAAAAATAAAATTGGATTGAAGATGAATTACTATTTGATAATAATTGTTATATTAATTATTATATTTTAGAGTTTTTAGTTGGAGATGTTGTAAGGAGAAATTATTACATGCGGTCACCGGACGGTCTGAAGTCTAATCAGGACGAGCCATGTCATCCGATATATAGCAGTACACAATGATGACACACCGTGTATTGGTAATATGGTGTATCCTGATTGGCTTCAGGATGGCGTCCAGTGACCACACATAATTTTGTTGTTGTAAGAGATGCATTTTTAGAAGGAAGAAGAGTAACAAAGTGATGTGACTCACGCCTTAAAATACGGAAAAATCATGGGCTTATCCAAAGCAAGGGCAAGATTCCTTCTGTCGTAAATAAATTATTAACATTTTATAGAAAGAGATTGGGTTTGCAGCCGAGTGGTCGACGGAATACATTCCTCCCATCTCACCCAGGCTCGAATCCCCTAACTATCCCCAAAAAAAACATTTTATAGAAATATATATATATCGATATTCTAGCATATTAAATGAATAAGCTGCCGGTCCAATAATTAATATAGCTATTCTTCCATTTGGTGCCATATGTCACAAGCAAATTTATCAAAATTAAGACAACAAAAAGTGTTAGTTAATGTTTTGCAATTCTTAAATTTGTGGACCCAAATGCAAAAACGGATTATAGTAGCTTGAGGATAATCTTATCCAGATAATAAATTATTTAATGTTAATTTATTGAATTATAATATAATTGAGAATCAGCTTCGTAAAAAAATGATAAATTATTATTATTATTTAAGCTTATACTTATAAACTCAAGTGCATAAGCATATATTTTTGTAAGGCTGATTAAAAATATAAAAAATGTGAACTCTAACGGGTGTCACCTACTCCTTGTAAACGAGTCTATTAATTTTAATCCTCGAATAGTAAATAATTATTCAGTTTTACGATACAAAAGTATTTTATCATGTTGAATGACTTTAAGAATATCATGATATTCACAATTCTCCAAAATAAACTCCAAAAGAAGCATTGCTTGCCAATAAGTTTTTGTTACAACTACTTAAACATAAGTGAAATAGATGAGCAAAGCAATGGATATAGAATGCTTGAGAATTTTTATTAAGCATGACAGTCTTCAAACCATAAACTCCCGTCTCATATCGAATGTCTCATTATAACCTTGATCATATATCCTATGTGGGTTCAATAAATAATTGGCCAATATAGCTTCATGGGTAGCCTTACATGCAAGTGCACTAATTGAGAAAATATTATCAATAAATCTCTTAATCTCTTAATATATATCTTAATACAATAGAAATTTATTCCTTTATTGACACATCACGGGACTTATCTACTAGATTGAAAAAGTTAAAATCAAATGTTTTTTTTCTTTATTCTCTTACATAAGCTAGAATTTTTTTTTTCTTCAAATTTTTAAATCCTTCACTAATAAATGAGTCTCCACCTCCTTAATTTGTTATAATTCGTTCTCGAGTATTATAGAAGTAGCAATATAAATAAAATGATGTGTCTTTCTGCACAATATACTCCAACCATTTTAGATAATCTTCATAACATTTTGAATTAAACTTTTGTGCAATATTACCCATTATTTTTGGGAAAATTATGAGTTTTTGGCTAATAAAAATTCCTTCACTAAATGTGCTCTCCAATTTTATCCATATTATTAACATCATAACTCCAAATCAATGGTCAAAGACCAAGATCAGTTGAAAGATTACCAACATCAATCCTCACTCATTCCTTCCTCTTCAAATATCCATCCATTACCAACTAATCAAGCTGCTAGAACAGTCTTAAACAACACATCGGGAGGCTGA